>JBBGZY010000368.1:4095000-4695000 GCA_037952925.1 Lithobates clamitans
TTTCCTGTTCTTAGCTGACAGGAGTGGCACCCGGAGTGGTCTTCTGCTGCTGTAGTCCATCTGCTTCAAGGTTTGATGTGTTGTGCAGTCAGAGATGGTATCCTGCATACCTTGGTTGTAACGAGTGGTTGAGTTACTGTTGCCTTTCTATCAGCTTGAACCAGTCTGTCCATTCTCCTTTGACATCAACAAGGCATTTTCACCCACACAACTGGGGCTCACTGGATATTTTCTCTTTTTCGGCCCATTCTCTGTAAACCCTAGAGATGGTTGTGTGTGAAAATCCCAGTAGATGAGCAGTTTTTGAAATACTTCGGCCACTCCATCTGGTACCAACAACCATGCTACGTTCAAAGTCACTTAAATCCCCTTTCTTCCCCATTCTGATGCTCAGTTTGATCTTTAGCAAGTGGTCTTCACCATGTCTAGATGTCTAAATCATGGGTCTTCAAACTATGGCCCTCCATTTGTTCGGGAACTACAATTCCCATCATGTCTAGTCATGTCTGTGAATGTCAGAGTTTTACAATGCCTCATGGGATGTGTAGTTCTGCAACAACTGGAGGGCCGCAGTTTGAAGATCCCTGGTCTAAATGCATGCTGCCATGTGATTGCCTGATTAGCAATTTGTTTTACCAAGCAATTGAACAGGTGTACCTAATAAAGTGGCCAGAGACTATATATACACACACACACCATATATGAAAATACAGGAACCATTATGAGAAATCTTTCAATGTATATTATTTGCAAATACCATGTTATGACCTGTCCTGGTACTTTTTACTTGTCATCTGCAGTTTAAATAAAAAAATTAAATAAAATAGGAAGAAAATGCCTTCTGTCATGGTAGAAGAGTTAAATGCTCTTCTATCCATTTCTGCATAAATAACAATTTCTATGTTTTAAACATTCATGTGTGGTGTACTGGAATTGTAGCTGATAATATGAGAACAAGTGAAACAAAATATGAAGATAATAAATGATTTACTGATCTTGTGCCTAAAAATAAGCAGAACCTACAAAGAATGTCAATGTCTGTACTTCTTAAAATAAATATTTAATGTTTGCTATCAAACAGACTCAACAAGCTTTTATCTGCAAAACAGCCCAAGAAAACACATAATTGAGCCATACTTCCAAGGTCAAAAGTCAATACCTTAAACAATTGTTGACCAAATCTGGAACAAAACTAGTTTAGTTTTATAGTCATGTAGGTGTAGTAACACAATGAACAAATCCTTTACAAATAAAGCAGAAAAGCAGCCCACAAATGAGAATTCTGGCATTTATACACCCAAGCTGCATTGGCCCAATCTGCAGGCCATTATTGGCGAGGTACCAGCCCTTTTATAACCTACAGCCACTGATGTCTGACACTTCCAGGTGTGTCAGATAGTATGTCCTCTCCACCACACATGGTTCACCCTGCTGACCCCTAAGGCTTCATTCACACTTTGTGCGACTTAAAAATCATGCGATTACCATTGCGACTTTACCCTGTGACTTCAATGCAACTTTTGATGAGTGCGACTTTGTTACAAATTTGGCCAATGTGATCATTTTGCTTGTGCTGTACAAAGTCGTTAGACATGCGCAGAATGGAAAAAATGTGTTTTGTTTCTTTATTTTCGAAAAATTAAAAAAAAAAAATTGCTTGACCGATTTGAATCCTGTCTGCAGAATAGCTGGTTGTTAAGGAGCGGACTGGAGTCCTTAACAACCGATGACTCTTCAGCTGTCAGCAGATTTCCCCACGAATAGCTGAATGAAAAAAATTTAAATAAAAAAATGCCGGCAATGAAAAAAAAACGGTGTGGTGTCCCCTCACCAATGCATACTAAGCCCTTATCCCTGATCCTGCAGCCCAGCAGGCCAGAAAAGGGGGGGGGGGAGTGCTCCTCCTAACTATACCAGACCACATGCCCTCAACACTCATTCACAGGGGGCTTCCAGATTCCGCTAAGCCCCCTGCCTGCAGACCCCCGCAACAACCTGCCAAGGTTGTGGGGAAGAGGCCCTTGTCCCCATCAACATAGGGACATAGGTGCTTTTGGGGGGGGCTTATCGGAATCTGGAAGCCCCCTTTTAATAAGTATGGAAGTATGGGGTACATAGCAGCCCAAAGCAATTCCCCCATGTTGACAGCATGTGGCCTGGTATGGTTCAGGAGGGGCACTAGCTTGTCCCACCCTAGCCTACTGCCAGGCTGCATGCCCAGATAAGGGTCTATCATGCAGGTGCAACTTTCAGTCTACTTTTCAGGGTTTACATTGAGGTCTATGGACCTCAAGTCGCCCAAAAGTCGATCCAAAGTAGTGCAGGAACTACTTTAAAGTCGCACAGATATAAAACTATTATTAATAGGTAAGCATGGGGTGCAAAGTTGCACAAGTGTCAATGGAGCCCAAGTCACTACAGTAGGGGGTGGTGGGACTAACCACAGCACAGGCATCCAACTCATTCACATTTGGTGGACACTATAATGGCTGTGTCAACACATACAGTATTTCGCAGACATGGTCCATGGGTATTAGGCTCAGGAGGCTGGCCCAGAGCAATGATGAGAAGTGAACGCCTGAACAGGTGCAGTGGATGGGAAGTGGATGAAAGTTACTGGAACAGATCAGCAGCACTGAGAAGTGAAAAATGGGTGATGCACTGGGCTTTATTCAACAAAATGTCACAACAAAGACTTTTACCTGTATAATGGTAGTGAAACCTGTATCTGTTGGCAGGCATGAATAAGCCTGTTTCTGTAGTTGTCCCTGATTACATGTCTAAACAGCAATTTGCAAGCAATTATGCATACTTATTCCTTTAGCAGACTGTTAAAACGTTTATATGTAAATACTGTCTTAAAGGAACTTTACAGAGTTAATGCGCTTTACACGGAAACCTACATTGTTGTATAACTTAATGTTTGGTTCTGCATATGAATATTCCATGATCCAGGGGTTGATTTACGGAAGGAATAGATTTTACCTAGAAAGAGAATGTAAGTGAAAAAAGTGAAGCCATCTTCACTTTTGAATACAAATCATGTGATAGCAAAAATCCTATTTTTTGTCCTCACACATGACTGGGTATTCAAAGCAAACAGCCTCTATCCCTTTAGTAAATGAACTCCAACGTCTCTAGCTGAGAATTATGAAAAGTAAATACTAAAGAACATTTTGTTTAATTTTAAAAGATTAAAAATTATATTTACCTGTTAAAAGAATATACAAGATTCAAGTGGTTGCGTTCACCTTGACTTTACAAAGATAAATTATCTGTACCTCAATATTTTTTTGTAAAGGGTTACAAAAAAGTAGCATAAAAAAAACACTGGCAAACTTTACCAGTTTTTGAGCACACACACAAATGCAAATTCCTTCTATAACCTTAATATTCTATGGTGCATCCCTGTGGGTTCATCTTGCTACATGTAATCTGACACTTAGAAGATTGCAGATGTGTATCCCAGCAAATGATTTTGCTCTTCCATGCTCTGGTTCAAATAGGAATTCCACATTCCAAGGCCACCCGGTAATTCACTTGTGCAAAGTGTGCATACCATATACACTCCAAAAACATCCAAAGAAAATGCAGTTTCATGCCCAAACTTACAAAGCTTTATAAAGAAAACCTGATAATCCCGCCCCCACCCCCCCGGGGAGGTTTTCTCACCCCAGTATAGCGGCTATTATGCAAGAGCAACAATAGTTTTGTACATTTCAATGCAAATTCAACAGTGTTGGTTTTTGTCATTTTGTTTTCTGTATTTGTTATGTTAATATATTTTTCAGCACAATTTCCTAGATTCCAGCTCAGATGATTACATGATAAAAAGGTGTAAATCACACACAAAATACTGTCCCATTCACCCTCAACATCCCAACGTTTGTTTACAAAACCTTACCTTATTTGTAATTAGTAAAAACTGGATTTTCAGAAACCTCATTGTGGACCATAATAAGGTACTGATCTCTGCAGGCATTTCAATTCTAAAAGGCCATAGATGATCATGTCCAAACATGTTGTCAACAAAAAACTGAATGAGCAGCTGTAGATGGTACAGTCCTGGTGGCAGAGCCCATTGTATGCTACATACTTCAGAGGTGATCACCTCTGATCAGCACGCATGCACTTAAAGTGATTGTAAAGCTTTGACTATTAAAAAAAAAAAATCATGTCATACTTACCTCCACTGTGCAGCTTGTTTTTCACAGAGTGGACCCGAACACCATCTTCTGGGGTCCCTCGGCGGTGCTCGTGGCTCCTCCCCACATCAGATAACCCTCTAGGAGAAGCGCTCTCCTGGGGGGGGGGGGGTTACCTTGCGGGCGCTCTCCCGAGTCCATCATTTGGCGTCCATGGCCGCCAAATATATGACTCGGCCCGCCCCCGCATCTTGGGATTTGATTGATAGCAGCGGGAGCCAATAGCTGCGCTGCTATCAATCTATCCAATCAAGAGCTGAGAACCCCAAGCAGATGGACAGCGCGTCCCCGCCGGGTGAAGTTCCAGGGCACAGGTAAGTAAAACGGAGGGGGGATGGGGGCGCTAGTCACTGCCAGGTGTTTTTTCACCTTAAAGCATAGGATGAAAAAAACCGGTTTAAAACACAAAGCCTCATACACACGATGAGAAAACAGGACCAAACATTCCACTTTTGATGCGATCGTACGATAATCTGATCGTTAGTACAGCTATCATCAGAAATTTTCCGAAGGGACAAACATGACAATTTTCATACGATTTTCATTTAATCAGTACAGTTTTCGACTGAAAATACAATACAAATTCATTACATCACTTCCAAAAATAATATCTGTCGTATGAGAATCTTTGTACTTTAGTAACCTATTCACATTCGATATGGAGACTAGTATGCAAAAAAAACAAAAAACAGACGATCAATCATCCGATAATCATTGTGAACCTCTCTTATTTTCAATCTACAACTCTTCCCTGGGTCAGCTTATTGTCTCACACGGCTTTCAGTATAATTTCTACACTGACGACATCCAAATCTCTCTCTCCACCCATCAACTCACTCCATCAGTCTCCTCACACGTCACTAACTTACTAACAAACACATCTGTCTGTATGACACACCACTTCCTCCAACTCAACTTGTCCAAAACCGAGCTCATAATATTTCCTCCCCTCTTTCCCTGACTTCTCTGTCAAGAGCAATGGCACAACCATCCATCCATCCCCACATGCCAGGTTTCTAGGTGTTATCATGGGCTCTGAACTCTTTCGGCCCCACAACCAATACCTTTCCAAAGCTTGTCGCATCTCCAAACTACGTCCCTTTCTAAACAATGAAACCACAAAGCCGATTTACTCCCCGATTATCTCTCACCTCGACTACTGCAACTCACTCCTCATTGGCTTACCTTTAAATAGACTATCCCCCCTTCAGTCCATCACGAAAACTGCTGCCAGACTCATCCACCTTACAAACCGCTCAGCGTCTGCAGCCCCTCTCTGCCAATCCCTTTATTGGCTGCCACTCACCCAACCAATTCAATTCAAAATATTAACAATAAGTTACAAAGCCATCCACAACTCTGCCCCCAGCTACATCACTAGCCTAGTCTCAAAATAACAACCAAATTGTCCTCTCTGTTCCTTCCAAGACCTCCTGCTCTCTAGCTCCCTCATCACCTCCTCCCATATTCACCTCCAGGACTTCTCCTGAGCCTCTCCTATCCTCTGGAATACCCTACCCCAATCTGTCAGACTGTCTACAAATCTATCTACTTGTAAGTGATCTCTGAAAACCTCTCTTCGGAGAAGCCTACCCTGCCTCCACCTAACGATTCTCTTATTTTCTTCATCAGCTCATCCCCCACATTTATTACTCCTTCGTATCAGTTGACCCTTCCTTCTAGATTGTAAGCTCTAACGAGCAGGGCCCTACTGTCTGCCTACTGTTGTAAAGCGCTGCGCAAAATTTCGGCGCTAGATAAATCCTGTATAATAATAATACTAGGCTTCACACTACAGCTTCATCACATGGGAGAGGGCGCAATTGTATTTTGCTGCAAAAGATTTTCCTGCAAGTCCACAATCTATATAGTTGCTTCCGATACAATATTCAATTGTTAAAAATTAATCTCGAATTGGCAGCATCATTGTCACATCTTTTAAAGTCTCCAGCAGGCAGGAAGAGGTTTGTAGCGGCTAACCACTTCACTTTCTAAATTATAGAGTTGCAGTATTATAATGAATGACTGTATTAACCACTTCAGTTCTGGAAGATTTACCACCCTTCCTGACCAGGACATTTGTTTGCTATACAGCACTGCGTTACTTTAACTGACAATTGCGTGGTCGTGCGACAGTACCCATTTAAAATTGATGTACTTTTTTACCCACATATAGAGCTTTCTTTTGGTGGTATTTGATTACCTCTGCAGTTTTTTTTTTTTGCGCTATAAACCAAAAAAAGACCGACCATTTTGAAAAAAAAACCAAAAACATTTTTTTACTTTCTGCTATAAAACACAGCCAATAAAAAAAAAAAAATGTAAACAAATGTTCTTCATCAATTTAGGCCAATAGTCTGTTACATATTTTTGTTTTAAAAAAATCCCAATAGTTTTATATTGTTTTGCGCAAAAGTTATTGTGTCTACAAACTATGGAAAACGTTTAATTATTTTTTTTTCCAATTTTTTTACTAGTAATGGCGGTGATCAGTGATTGGACAGTGACACCAATAGTGATCAGTACTAAAAATATGCACTGTCCCTGTACGGACACTGGCTGAGAAGTAGTTATCAGGGGCGATCAAAGGGTTAAATCTGTACCTAGCTAGGGATTTTGTGTACTTTGGGACTGGGAGGTGCTTTTACTAGGGGAAGGTATGGATCCGTGTCCCTGCTTTGCAGGAACACAGGATCCAGGATCCGTGTCTTCCCTACTGACAGAACGGCAATCTGTCTTATTTACATAGGCAGACTGCCGTTCTGCCTGTGTACCGAACATCAGAGTCCACATGCTCGCCCCAGACACGAAAGTGCAGGATCATGTATATATACAGTACGTAATCCTTCAAACAGCAGCAGCCCTGTAGCAGGCGGTAATAAAGTGGTTACAACCGGGTTTGCTGCAGTCTGTTCCTATTCTACTCTTTTTCCCTTCCACCTATACCCATCCCCCCCATACCCTCTCAAAAATGTTTAAAAAAAAAAAAAAAAAAGTCTTCATAAATTTTGGCGGAAGTGTATTCTGCTACATCTCTATGGTTAAAAAAAAAACCCAGTAAGGGGAGATTAATTGGTTCCTGTGAAAGTTATAGCATCTACAAATTATATACTGGATTTTTTTTTTATATACACTAGTAATGGCAGAGTGATCAGCAACTTATAGTGGGACTGATAGTGTGGCAGGCAATCTGACACCAGCATCACCAGTAACACTACTGCCACTGTACTAATGACACTGGCTGGGAAAGGGTTAACCTCTAGGGGCAATCAAAGTGTTAACTGTGTGCCTAAAATGTGTAATGTGTGCTGCTTTTACTAAGAGATGCAACTGTTTAATCTCCCTGCTTTGTAGAGAAAAACAGCCACATCTCTGCTCTGTGTACAGAGCCCTGTGTTTTAGAGCCCTTTCACACTGGGGCGGCGTCGGCGGTAAAATGCCGATATTATTAGCGGCGTTTTACGGTCGGTATGCGGCCGCTAGCGGGGCGGTTTTACCCCCGCTAGCGGCCGAGAAAGGGTTAAATACCACCGCAAAGCGCCTCTGCAGAGGCGCTTTGCCGGCAGTATAGCCGTGCCGTCCCATTGATTTCAATGGGCAGGTGCGGTAAAGGAGCGGTATACACACCGCTCCTTCACCGCTCCGAAGATGCTGCTGGCAGGACTTTTTTTACCGTCCTGCCAGCGCATCGCTCCAGTGTGAAAGCCCTCGGGGCTTTCACACTGGAATGCAAGCAGCGGCACTTTCGGGTCGGTTTGCAGGCGCTATTATTAGCGCAATAGCGCCTGCAAACCGCCCCAGTGTGCAAGGGCTCTTAGTAAACCTCCAGCCTTTAGAACTACTAAAATAATTGGTGCAATGATTAGCATTTAGACGCATTATAGTCTGGTTAACCCTGAAAAGCCTTAAAATTTTCAAGTGGCAAGTTACAGAAGCTGGACTCTGAAATTTCTATCAGGAAAAGGGGGACATATATATTTGGAAATAATAAAAACAGCTCTATTAAATCAATTTTCACTCTTTAGTAAGAATGAATCTCTTAAAGCGGAGTTCCGCACAAAAATGGAACTTCCGCTTTTCGGAACCCTCCCCCCCTCCGGTGTCACATTTGGCACCTTTCAGGGGGGAGGGGGGTGCAGATACCTGTCTAAGACAGGTATTTGCACCCACTTCCAGCATAGACTCCCATGGGAGTCTACGCCTCTTCCCGTCCCCACTGCGCTGTCTGCTGGGAACACACAGCTCCCAGGAGAGAGCGGGGACCACTTGGGACGCGCAGCGCGACTCGCGCATGCGCAGTAGGGAACCGGGAAGTAAAGCCGCAACGCTTCACTTCCTGATTCCCTCACCTAGGATGGCAGCGGCAGCTGCCGAGAACCGAGCGGCTTCTCAGCGTCCCCTGCCGACATCGCTGGACCCTGGGACAGGTAAGTGGCCATGTATTAAAAGTCAGCAGCTGCAGTATTTGTAGCTGCTGGCTTTTAATATTTTTTTTTTTGGCGGTGTGGGTGAACCCCCGCTTTAAAGGATCACTTTTTTAGAAAAAAAAAAAGTAATAAATTCACATTTTATTTTGCAGGTAAATAAAAAAAATAAAATGTGCATTTATTTGTTAATTTTTGGAGCCTGTGTGTAAAGCATTGCAGATTTCTGGTGCAATGCAGGTCTCCTGCAGATCTGTCAGTGTATCTATACGCCCCTACATCCTGTACAGGCCAGCAGATACAATCTGACAGGAAGAATCAATGAACTGAGAATTACAAGCTGACAGTCGGAAAGGGAGTCGGGGCTTTTAGTTCATTCACACACAGAGCTGTGTGAATGAATGACGCGACCATGTAGGCGGAGCCCCGCACGGCCATGCCGATTTCAAAAAGTGACAGCTAGTATGGGGAACTTCGCCCGATTCCCCCTCCCTGTGATAGCAGTACGGGAAAGAGACTGCAGCATTAGGGACATGTCATATAGGTTCCACCCTAAAAATGCGTGGAATATGTAACCTGTTCCCAAAGGTGAACTTATCCTTTAACTGAGATTTACTATAACATTTTTATTTCAACCTTTTGTAAAGACCTAAGGCCTTAAAAAGGTTACAAACTTTACATATGGTTAAATGCAAAATTGTTTTTTTAGGTTTCAACTATCAAAAATTCATTGCAAAATGCGGCCAGTTTCAGAAAGAGAAAAAAAAAGTAAAAACCTAACACATATACAGTTTCTGCTAGAATAAACAGAAAATGTATCATGTTATACAAACAGCAAAGCTTTCCTGACTTAGCACAGTGTACATGTTAGTCGTCTCTGCAAATATTTCCATTTTGAGGTTACAGCATAACATGTCCTTTGACACACACTTCACACTTTGGGAAGAACTGTGCACCACAAGTGATGTTTAAATACTTCACTGCTAAAACTGGCACTGGAAAAAAAATGATGTACAACACTGACAGTTACCATCATGTATGGAGTGCTTTATAGCCTGGGCTTTCGTCAGAGGAGGACTATAGTCACATTGTGTTGGGTAAATTCAGGCCAAATCATCAGGTTTGTTTTATTCCCATTACCCGTCACAGTATATAATTTATTTTCCTTCACTTCCTTGCTACTCTGTAAACAAAAGTTCTGTCACAAACTTTTTTATGCAATGTTGTGAAATAAAATAAACCTACCTGCTTGCAGCAATATAGAAAATGAGTTGTGCATGCGCACCTCAGCTTACATCACTGCCACGCTCCCTGTGTGCTGGGATGGCCGACTCCTGTGCATGAATGACATCCTCCCATGCCAGACAATGAAGACAGCTGAAGACAGGCACCCAGAAGATGCCAGGGAGTTTTGTGGACCATTGAAGAAAAGGTAAGTTTAGCTCCATTAAGTGCAGGAATTGGAAGAAAACACGGAGGTCCTGATGGATGCCCAGGGTGCTTACAGCAATAACCTTCATGCTCCTGCCATAAGCCAGGAGAATATCACACTTGGTCAAAGCTGTGCACTTGCTATTCACTTCACAAGTGTGGCCTTCTAAGCAGTTGGTGTCTCATAAGGAGCCTACAATACAGTGTAAAGGAGTCAGCTTCTCAGTAAAAACAAAGCTGCTACTTTATCTATCACCCCATTCTGTCTAATCTGTCTCTGCTGGGTATAAAAGTATGGAGGAACATGTGACTTAAGCTGCCCATAGACTATTCCAATCTCAGCCAGTTCAGCAGGAACCAGCCAAAGTTCGAACCATGTATGGGCAGGTTGAATATACCCAACTAGACCGATCAGTCAACGCAGGTGAAATCGAGTGATTTTCCTTTCTGCAGGCCATATTTGCAGGAAATAAAAAAGCTCCATCTATGACTAGCCTTAAGCCTCTTGCACACGGGGGGTAGGGGGTGTAAAAATAAAAGCCACATCTTTTACAGATTTGAAATTAGATGCACTGTTGTCTATGGAACAATGCACACAGCATTTATGTCATTTTTAGAATCGTTAAAGAATCGTGATCGCGATTCAACCCCCCCTCGCGATCTTAACATAGCATTTTCTTGATTTAGTGCAGATTGTTCTCTGCTCAAGCCGACAGCTGTCTAAAAAAAAAAAAAGACAGCCTGCCAAGTTTATCATAACATGCTTAGGATAAAGGGAAACATTGTAACATTTTGTTCTTTTAGATCAAAGGAATGAGCTTCTGTCTGTAGCCAGGGCAGTTTAACCACCTAAAGACTACTGCTTACAAGGTAAAATCAGTATTTTTTGCTAGAAAATTACTTAGAACCCCCACACATTATATATATATATTTTTTAGCAGAGACCCTAGAGAATAAAATGATGGTTGTTGCAATATTTTATGTCACACTGTTTTTGCGCAGCAGTCTTTCAAATGCAATATTTTTGGAAAAAAATACACTTTAATGAATTTAAAAAAAAATGAAATAAAGTTAGCCCATTTTTTGTATAATGTATAAGATGATGTTACGCCGCGAGAATCGTGATCTTTATTCTAAGCAAATAAAATTGTGATTCTCATTTTAGCCAGAATCGTGCAGCTCTAACTGGCAGTGAGTTTTACTCCTCTATACGCTTCCATGCCTATCCGCATGTTTACACTAGGTCTTTATGAAACATTTTACTCAGGACCTTTCTGTCAACATCAGCAAGTGATTATGCCCATGTGCAACTGGCCTTAGGCTGGGATCACACAGGCCGAATATCAGCCGGTTAAACAGAAGGCATCCAACATTTGGGCGGTGTGTACAGAAGTCTGACCAGCTTTTGTTGAAGGGACATGCTGGAAAACCAGCATCCGATCTATACTGGCAGCCTTTACCTGCAAGCTCTGATCAGTGTGTTCTCGGGGGGGGGGGGGGGGTAAGAACAACCATCAGATGCGAAAATGCCAATACAATAATAACAGTTTAAAAAGTACAATGCATAAAAAGTATAAAAAGTTGAATATTTTACCAATACTGAAAAAAGTTGAGCAGTTAAATAGGTTTTGCTGATAAATATACCTTTTATGGAATCCAAAACTGAAATTAGAAAGTTTATCATCAAGTATGAAAAATGTGGATGGTAGGTGACAACAACACCCCACCTTTTGCATACAGCACATAATTAATGGGGTTCAGACAGAGGCATGACTTATGTTCACATTAGTCCCATCTACTACAATAATTATTCCTCTCCAGTGCATAAAAATGCAAATATTCTTTGCATTTTTTTCTGAAACACTGTCAGAATCATCACCTACTATCCAGTCTATGGTATTAGTGGAATAACTATTTGTGTATCAAATACTCTTCATGAACAAACAAGTTGGAGTTTATTCATACCAGAATGCATGCATCAACATGCACAGACATGCCTTTTAGTTATGTTGCATTTTTGAAAGACCCAATTTGATCTGAATAGCAACCTACAGGTCAATGCACTTAACAAGCACCATGCAAGACCACATTAAAGTGAACAGACACTATTGAAAATCATAGATTTTCTTGCTATAAAATATAGCAAAATGCAGGACCACAGTTTGGGGTATACATTAGCCCTTAATAAAAGAATCATTACAAGATACCTACCTCAACTTCAGCACCGGCAAATGAAAAACAAAAATAACAAATAGTACTGCAAAATAAAATGATGTGAACGTGTGGAACCCCTTTTGTTTACGACCATAAAAGTACACTGGTGTTAGATACTGAAGACATCTAGTGGGATTTGCATAGCTTTGGGGATTCTTTGTGTTTAGTTATCCTGAACTAAACAATTCTTTTTACATACTAAAAATATATTTGCCTCGTTTTCCCCCTTATGTGGATATGTAACATCAGAAAAGGCCTCTAGAAATACTGCTATACAATTATGCTTATGTTTATGTCTAAGGCTTAATGTACACGGGACGTTTTTACAACCTCTCATGAACGATTTAACTTGATAGATAGTAAGAACGTCCGTTTTGCCACGTTTACATGCCGCGTTTAGGTTTAGAAGAGTTTGAAAAAAATTTTTTTTTCTTCAAAATAGCCAAAAATGAAAAAAAAAAAAAAAAAAACGCCTGCTAAACGCGAGTTACCGTCCGAGGGCTTTCATACTGGAGCGATGCGCTTGCAGGACGAAAAAAAAAAAAACTCCTGCAAGCAGCATCTTTGGAGCAGTGAAGGAGCGGTGTGTATTCACCGCTCCTGCCCATTGAAATCAATGGGGCAGTGCGGCTATACGGCGCTTTTAAACCTTTTTCGGCTGCCACTGGCCGAATAGCGCAGCTAAAAATAGCGGCATTTTACCACCGACGCACCCACCGCCCCAGTGTGAAAACGGCCTTAGCATTTTGCCGCGTTCACGTCTAGGAGTGTTTATTTAAGATATCATCATAAGACCCTCCCAAAGCACAAAAAAAAGTATTATTTAACTATTTCAGCCATTCTATGTGAACAGAGTGAGTAGCAGCAGCTGAGAGAGCAGCAGTGTACTTGTATCTACCTCAATTTCGGTGCTTTTACAAAGGATCCCATAATGAGCATATATGAGGAAATTAAAAAAGCCAAATATTAAATTTCATGCAACTAGGTTTGATCAAGTCGGGGGTCAAACTCAACGGTGGGGTCATCTTGTTCAAATCTAACATATAGGTCAGATAAATTCCAATTCTACTTTGGCGAACAGCAATGCTAGTGATGTATTGGATTGGATCATGGGCTTATTAGGGGTATATAAATGGTCTATGAAGCATTGCAAACAATTACAAGTTTCTAAAATATTTTTTTAGTGGTTTTTCATCATTTACGATCATTTTTAAGTTTATTAATGTAAAAAATAAAATAAATAAATAATAGGGCACCTTTAAAAACGCTTTTAAAAACGTTTAGACGCACTTGGCGTCGGAAACTTCGGCGTCTGAACTCATTTTTCTGCCTTCAAAGAAAAGCCTCTAAAAAGGCAACTGCCTAAAAACGACATTAAACGACCCTGTGTACATGTACACATTAGATAACATTGGATGAGTTCAGGGGCAGCTGAAAAAAGCAGCCAACTGCCTCTGAACGTCCGTTTACCAGCAGCAGTGTACATGAGGCCTAATGGCCCGTATACACGATCCGAATATCGTACGAAAACAGTCATCCAAGGAAGGATCGTATGATATTCGGATCATGTGTACACTACTTCCGACAGCCGATCAAAACCGGTCATCCGATATTATTTGATCGGACATACACAAAAATTTTCCTCGTACGACTTTCGTTTAGTCAGTAGTCAGTATAGTTGTCGTCTGAAAATACAATACAAATACATTACAACACATGACATCACTTCCAATTTTTTTGTCTGTCGTACGAGAATTTGTGACTTTATTTAGCTATTCAATTTCTACTTGCGACTATTAAGCGAGAACGGTCGTACGATCGGTCATACGATATTCGTAACGCGTGTACGAGGCATTAGAGTAAGGTCGTCTTATATGAATTGGAGGTTGCATATAGCGTGCATAAAAATAAACCCAAGCAATTTACCAAGGCTTCTACGAACTGCAATTTATAGTGGGTTACCACATGTTATTGAAAAGTAAATTGGCTAGAGGATTCAAAGAAAAAATAAATAAATTCACTTTAGTTGAAGCCCATAATTTATTCAGTTACCGCGCCAAACAGCTCATCTAGCCCACAGATTGTGCAACCTCCAACAAGAGGTGGTTGGATGGGTACGATGGGTGTCTAGCATTTTTTCTATTTTAATACAGAACCCCTAGGCCATTATTCAACCACAGAGGCACAGACCTCAATCCTCAGACATGTACTTTTGCATGTACATATATTCCACAGACTCCAGCACGCAATGTGTGACGAAAACAGGGACAGATTGAAAAAACTGAATATATGATATCCATAAGATTTTGTAGGCCACTTCACTGTTTAAGCATTATACAGAATTTAATAATAAAATATTATTCCGGTAGCAGTGATATGCTAAAACAGTAAAGTGGCCTACAAAATCTTATGGATATCATATATTCAGTTTTTTTTCAATCTGTCGCATTCACTGAAAAAAAAGAGAACAGCAAGCAAAAAAAGCTCATCGCTGCAAATCGTGCTTGCAAACACACCACAAACTCAAGAAGTAAACATAAAACCACAAGGATAAAAGAATTAAAAACACAAGTTACACTTCTATAACAGACACTGGCTTATTTACACAGTGTGTAAAATGATGAGGCTGGAATTTGAAATAATGGCTTAACACATGTTTACCCTTCTCTGCAACCCAGATGTGTTCTGACCTGGTGATAAGTGGAAGGGCAGCTCAGGAAGGGCATGAGGTCAGCATGGATCTTATCTGGTCAAGGTGATACCTTTTTCTTCTACTTAAAAAGCCTTTTAAAACCTCCCCCAGTCTACAATCAAAATGTTTATGCCGGTATACACACTGCTTTTAAAGTGTGTCTAAAGCCAAAAAAACATATATAGTATTGCAGCTTACCAGTCCTTAAGATCTAGTGACTGCATTGTTAGTTTCCTTTTTTTATTTTTTCCTTCTATTTACATTTGGTGATCATGTCATACTTCCTGTCGCTCTCACTGCAGTGACTCTATGGAGGAGCAGTGTTGTCAACACTGGACTGCTTGCGCCTGATGTGGACTACAAAACACCTCCCCTTCATAACATGGGAACAAGGGGTTTTGTAGTCTACAGAGGAGACTAAGGTAGAGAGCATAACACCATATGAGATTTTAGTGCAGCAGAGAAAAACTGAAGTTAAAAGCTCACTTAATTTCTGTCAGGATTACTACGGGTATTATTTTGTACTTGCAGCATTTATTTTAAAGAGGCAAAACATAAAAATGCACATGTATTGCATTTTTATGTTTTGCCTTTTTTTTCTTCTCCATCCAGATCCACACTGTGATGTCACAGACATCACGGAAAGTATTTTTTTCATTTTATAAAAGGGGACAACTGCAGTTTCAGGTAACCTCCCCAGCATGACTCTTTTGTCCCCTCATTATTTTTATCTATTTCAGGTACTTATATAATGGCGTCAATTTACGCAGCACTTTACATATATATTGTGCATTCACATCAGTCCCTACCCTCAAGGAGCTTACAATCTAAGGTCCCTAAATCACATTTATCATACAAATCGTTGGGCCAATTTAGACAGGATCCAATTAATCTACCAGCGTGTCTTTGGAGTGTGGAAGGAAACACACAGGCACAGGGAGAACATACAAACTCCAGGCAGGTGGTGGCATAGTTGGGTATTCGAACCGACAACCCTAGTACTGCTAGGCGGATCTCAGATACAGGCTTCTGACCATTAATCTATTGCCAACTACTCAAAAGCCAAAGCATTTTTTCCCCCTAAGTTTTGGATAGAGTTTAATCTCACTTTTTTTTTTGCAGTTGATTTTACAGCTCAAGGCATAAAGAAGTGAGAGCAGAGCTCTCAAAGTAAGAGAAATACCCTCTTATGCCAGTTACACCACCCAAAAGCACACCCCCCTTCCCCCCAAAATGGTGCCAAATGTGGCAGCGGGGGGTAGGAGGCAGACACGCGGAGCTACCCCTTTCAGGTGGAGCTCTGCTTTATGTTTTAACAAACATGTCATACTTACCTGCTCTGTGCAATGGTTATGTACAGAATGGCCCCAAACCTCCTCTTCTGGGGTCCCCGCTGCTCCTTCACCTTCAGCAAGCTGTGTGGGGACTTGTGCGGGCATGATCCTGAATCGGGCTATGTGCGCCTATTGAAACACACACACAGCGCAGGTTTGTCCCACCCCAGGATTTGATTGACAGCAACAGAAGCAAAGGCTTCTGATACTGTATCTATGTCAGGGGGGGGGGGGGGAGAGAGAGAAAGAGAGAGACCACTGCTCTCGGGCTTAGTGCTGGATTGATATCGGGCTCAGGGGGGTATTTAGGGAGGGGGCTGTGGTGAAGCTGACCATGGACTTTTTATCTTAATGCAGAGAATGTATGAAGGTTAAAAAAAAAAAGCCTTTACAACGAGTTAAATTTTTTTCTTTTTTTTAACAGTAGTTAGAACGAGATGGAATAGAAAACATGTGGCACGTTTCAAGCAGACTGCCTGAACAGTATGTCACAGCGAGAGTTAATTGATTGTTCAGAGCTATCTGGCTTGGTCTCAGGTATATTCCCACAAGACTTTTATCACACAGTAGGCAACACAAGCAAACAATCTGGGCAGAGTCTAGCCTTTGTTTAGGACCAGCCTCTTCCTGTGTTATTCAGGCTTTTGTGTGAGAGTGTGCTCACAGGAGCAGAAGCCACAAGCATTACACATCACACCAAGCTCTGGACTTTCTTTCTGCTTAAAAACTTTGCCTTGTGTGCTATATTCGCTCATCATTTTTACAGGAAACGTTGCTGGACAGCAGCAAATGAAAGTCCTCCTCTGAAGTTTGCATATTCAACAGAAACACGGCAAGACTGAAAATATACCTCTGTTTCTCAGCAATGGATCTTGTGCTGCTCTTGAAAATTACAGTATGCTTTACTTGCTTAATCTACTGCCACCTGGAATAAAAGGCGCAGAGCTGTAAAGGTAACACGCATTTCTGAAACAGAGAATTCGAAGGAAGTCATAAACTTCAATTGTGGAGATGCTAAGGATTGTAAATTTGCAAGTGGAACGTACAGTACATTGTGGAAACAAACTAACAGGAAAATCGCCCGAGTGATACCCGGAGCTGGTTTGTGATAATTCCTGCTGGACCTCACACCTCTGGATGACCGCAAGAGGAAGCTCCAAGCTGGCCGCACGTGTGCACAGGTAGATCAGTGACTGGTAAATACACAGCTCGACAAAGGGCTGGTACAATTCGCCTGACGTGTTTGGACTATTGTTGAAGATGGTAAATAACAGTACTACGCCGCACTGTCCAGTGGATGACGAATTTAAGTACATCCTGTATGGATGTATATTTAGCATGGTGTTTGTGCTTGGCCTGATTGCAAACTGCGTTGCTTTGTACATCTTTATCTGCACCTTAAAAGTAAGGAATGAAACCACAACGTACATGATAAATTTGGCCATTTCTGACCTCCTCTTTGTGTTTACACTGCCTTTTCGGATTTTCTACTTTGCGGCAAGGAACTGGCCTTTTGGAGACATACTGTGCAAGATATCGGTGACTCTGTTTTATACAAACATGTATGGAAGTATCTTGTTTCTCACTTGCATCAGTGTGGACCGTTTTTTAGCAATCGTACATCCATTTCGGTCGAAAACCATCAGGACAAAAATGAAGGCAAAAATTACGTGTGGGCTGGTTTGGCTTATTGTGATCACAGGTAGTGTCCCTGCAAGCTTTTTCAAAACAACAAATCCAAAGACTAACAGCTCTTCAGAGACATGCTTTGAGAACTTCTCTAACGATACCTGGAGAACGTATCTATCGAAGATCGTCATTTTCATTGAAATCGTAGGTTTCTTCATCCCCCTCATACTCAATGTCTTCTGTTCAACCATGGTTTTAAGGACTCTGAAGAAGCCAGTGACCTTAAGCAGGAGCAAGCTCAACAAAAGGAAGGTGCTATTGATGATCGTTGTTCACCTGGTAATCTTTTGCTTCTGTTTCATACCCTATAACATAAATCTGGTGCTTTACTCACTTATGAGAACTCAGGCTTTTAGCAACTGCTCGGTGCAAGCAGCAGTCAGGACTATGTACCCCATTACACTCTGCATAGCAGTATCAAACTGCTGCTTTGACCCCATTATTTACTATTTTACATCAGAGACCATTCAAAATTCTATCAAAAAGAGGAACCGTCTTATGAGGAAGGATTCACGTTTCTCTGAAACCATTGGATCAGACAATTTTATTCAGCATAACTTACAGTCTCTAAAAGCAAAAATATTTGAGAATGAGTCTACCATATGATAAATGGCAGCTTACTACAGTAGGTAAGCGGCTTTAGGCACTAACAATCTAAATACCGGTTATACGAAAACTGGTATACTGTACCATCACAAGGCATGTCTGTTTGGAGCCCTAAATTAACGTTAGCAGTCTTTGGAGCTTTTGCACAAGGTGGCTGCATGGAGGTTACAGGAGTCTTACATCTGTTGGGGGATGGACACAACAGGATACACATGATGAAAAAATGGTGGATTCTTTCTTAAAACAGGAAAAGCCAACTAAAACCCCAACATAAATAAAATGTCAGTCCATGTCCTCATTATACTTCACTGGAGGTCTGGATCTTCTTAATATAGATTTACAATGGAAAATGTAAACAGTATTTTTCTAAAACAAATCCACTGCTGGTCACTCTGAAATAGATGTGGTTCCCTAAAAATATGGGTGCAGCCTTGGCTTGTGATCTTCAACCCGCAGTAAGGTAAAGTCCACCAGTCGTGTGATTAAAACGTGTGGTATAGTTGAGCTGCCATCACCTCAACAGATATGAGGATAAATAAAAAAAATAAAAGTCTTGCTTCTACTTAGTTGTTAGGAGGTTTCAGTATTTGCATGAACGGCTGCTGTTCACATATAGTATACATATTTAAAATTTGTTGCTGCTGAACAATTTACAAAGCAGCCGAGCTCTGTCTGCATATTTGGGAGTAAAAGAGTTGTAATAACAGTATCCTTCTTATAGAAGGCAAATTCATTTAGTATATTACTGAATGTGAGGATTGCATTTTACATGCCAAATGCCCTTTATAAACACTGTATATGTAAATTTAAATCTATTCTACTCTGTAGTGACTGAATTGTGAATGTATTTAAAGTTGGCACTTTAGACACAATGAAATGGTCAACTGCTGTTCTGTTCCATTAAAATATTGTCTTCAGAAGTAAAGCCTTTACAGTTATTAATTCCTTAATTATTGCTCTCTACACTTTTATAATATGTGCAGTGCGCACTATGGCGCACAGTTTGTACAGGGTAGCTAGCCATACACTGTTCAATTTCTGCTATCACAGTCATCATTGATGAATACAAATTAGCTAGTGTAAGGATACAAAGCACCAGTCACACTGTTGGCAACAAATATTTTTCAGCATGCTGGCAAATTCCTGAGGTTATTCATTATATGGTTTTCTTTTCTATGCAAAATAGGAAGGTTTCTGTTATGTATGCATGGGATTCAAGTGTTGTATGCATTTGGTGCTCAGATTCTGACAAGAACAGTCAAAAGGAACTCTTATGAAGTTAAACAGACTAGGAGACTGTGGGGATGATTTACTAAAACTGGAGAGTGAAAAATCTGATGTTGCTGGGCATTGTAGCCAATCAGCTTCTAACTTCAGCTTGTTCAATGAAGCTTTGACCATAAGGCCTTATGCACACTGGATGTTTTTACAGCTGCAGTTTTTGGCTTCAGGTGTTTTTTTTCTGCAGCCAGTAAACTCCCCAGCATGTTATCCTATGTGTGCATGCACACATAGGCTGTTATCAATGTTTTCTGAATGTCCAGTGTGCATGTGGCCTAGAAGCTGATTGGGTTCTATGCAGAGCTGCACCAGATTTAGCATTTTCCAGTTTTAGTAAGGCTGGCCATACATTATACAATTTTCTGGTACAATTTTCCATAACATTTATAAACAAAAAACAATATAGATTAAACCTAAACACTTCCAATTTATATGCAATCAGGCAGGCCTTTGCACTACATAGTTGAAGGTAAATCTACAGGAAATTGAACTCGAAAATTGTGTAATATGTGGCCAGCTTAAATCAACCCCTGTGAGTCAAGCAATACGGTGAAGAGGGCGCTGCTCTAAAGCTCTCTCACTAGAAATGGCAAAAAGCAAGGTGTGGCCGAGAATAAGAAAAACAAGTAAAGCATGCGGTGACTTGAATATGTAATAGTCACCTAGTTTGTGTGCAGTTTAATGAAAACTTCAGATGTGCCAAAGTAAAAAGAGCTAGATTTGTGTAATATACAAGAGACCACTTACACCAGCTCAGTCAACTGCCATGCATTCAATGCATGCATGTTAATAAGAGCCAACACTCCCTCCCCCTTGAAATATTAATATAAAACACAAAGGGCAGCACAGTGGTGTAGTAGTTAGTAGGGCTGGGGAAAAAATCGATTTAAATCTTGAATTGAGTTGAGGTCAAATCGATTCAAAATTTAAGCAAATTGTTTTTATTAGATTTTTTTTTTTTTTCACCGCGCCGGTCCTGAGGAGCTGCGGGCAGGAGTTTTTAGGTGAGGCCGCGGCTTCCGCCTAGTCTGCGAGGCCGGACGCTGCGGACAAGGCCGAAGCCGTGGCCTCGCCTAAAAACTCCTGCCGGCAGCCCCTCAGGATCGGCGCGGTGTCCAAAAAAAAAAAAAAAAACTCGGATTTGAATCGTGAATCAGAGTTTTTTTTTTTAAGAAAATCGCTAATTTTTTAATTTTTTTAGAAAATTGCCCAGCCCTAGTGGTTAGCTCTTTCACCTAGCAGCAAAAAGGGCCGCTGGTTGGAATCCCGACCACGACACCATCTGCCTGGAGTTTGCATGTTCTTCTTGTGCCTGTGTGGGTTTCCTCTGGGTACTCCGGTTTCCTCCCGCACTCTAAAGACATGCTGGTAGGTTAATCGGATTCTGTCTAAGGCCCCTTTCACACGGACGGATAGAATGGTGCTTTTAGCTGCGGATTTTCTAGTTTTCTACCGCAGCTAAAAGCACACAATGCTTTCCCATGGCCCCATTCACACACACTGCGTTTAGCTGCAATTTAGTTACATGCGGTTCTGTGCGGATAGAAAAAATAGAATTGACTGCGTCCAGGAGCGATTTAGCGCAGCTATCTGCACATAACTGCAGGTAATCGCAGTGTACTATTTCTCCTGCGGATAGCAGCGGCAAGAAGGAAAGAAAAGCAACAGGAAGCACATCAGAAATGTCAAGAATGTTCCAAACACAGCCGCACGTAAACGCAGCTAAACGCAGGTAATCTAACTGTACAAATGTAGCTGATCGCAGTGCCTGGAGTCTTGAATTTCACAGAACATATTATATGCATTTACGTGCGGCAGAACAGCCGTCCGTGTGAAAGGCGCCTAAATCGGCCCTAGTATATGTATGAATGTGTGTTAGGGACCATAGGTTGTAAGTTCCTTGAGGGTAGAGACTGATGTGAATGTACAATGTATATGTAAAGTGCTGCGTAAATTGACAGCGCTATACAAGTGCCTGAAATAAAATAAAGTGGAAGAAAAAAAATTAAATAAAAAGTACCGCATATTATTTAACTGGAAAAGGTTACAATTACAAGTTGTTCAATTTAATGACTTTGTCATTTTATTTCATGCGAGGCATTTATCAGGCTCAGCCCTTCAGTTTCTGAAATGCCTTTTATTTTTAATTTCTTTAATATTCAACATTAACATCTTTCAATAACTAGCATGAATGTTTAACTGGATGCTGTTAAGAAAGACCGGAATTGTGTAAAATATGGGCCGGTGATGAATCACTTTGTGAAGGAGTTTACAGCGGATAGGTTTTACTCACTGGGAACGTCTGCTCTGTTAAGACATGCCAAAGATGCATTATCACTAAGTTCAAGCAACTCCCTTTTCCTTAGGGCAAATGGAGGAAAAAAGGTGATGTGCACATGCAGGTCACTGTTCAAGTGGTTTATTCAGCTGAACGCTCTTCCCATACCATCCACCCACGTGCTTTCACTAATCAATTCAAGACCTGGTTTTGCAGAAGTTATTGCTCTTAGAACAAAAGCCTTCCTGCTGCAGGGTGTTTGGCCCGCCAAGCAGCTCGAGTCGCGATCCTGTAATTTGGTTCATGTAAAACAGGGCAGCACATAAAATTACTTTACAACCTAAATGCAGTAATATGCAAACATTTTTTTTACATATTAGAATTTAAATTATAGTAGAAAGAGTATTACACATTTACAACAAATCTATTATTTATTAACGAATGCTTGGATGCACAGCAATATATTGACCAACTTACACATTTTTACTAAATATGTCATTTCCCCTTAACAGTTAAAAAAAAAAAATAATTGTAAATTTCCCTGGTGCACTATCATTTTGAATAGCTGAATTGTCCAAAGGTTTGTCTTGACAGACTGTATCATGCTGTACAGATGCGTTGAATTGAAGATTTGAAAAAAGTGACAGTCACTTTACCAATGATTACATAGGAATACCAGAATGAATTTAGTAGGTAACATGAAGGTCTGCATGGTTTGCCGTGCAATACTGTAAACTTGCCTTACATGTGGCAGATTTACTGTAATGAGCAACATAAAATTACGGAGTTTAAAGTGGAACTTCACTCTCCCAATCAACATTGATCATTTTTAATCCTCATGCTGCTAGCATTAGTAAACACATGGGAAAGTAGATCATATTTACTTGTTTTAAACGTTTTTTTTTCTCATTTCTTCAGTTACTTCCTGGTTTCTTGTCTAGGCAAATTATGTTATACATCCCATGAGTCTTCAGGAGGGGAGGAGTTTTCTCAGCTAAACACACTCACCTGCATGCATGCTTGAGCTAAAGGCAGATGGATTCCAAGAAGTAAATGCTATATGAATCATTTGCCCTTACTCAAGATGGCATTGGCCAGAAATGTTAGTGAGATATTTTCAAAGTTATTTCTAAACAAAATAAAGCATGGATACATTGGGGAGTTTGCTTTAAAAATTAAAAAAGAAATTGTGCTTTTGATTTGTGGTGTTTAGATGCAGTAAAGATCCGCTTTAAGTATGTGTTGGCAATGTAATGCTGACCTGGTCCACATTCATTTGTCATTTAGCAAAGCTCAATTCCAACCAGAAACAAGGTCACAAGGCCCCTCCATGACCACTCATTCACCAAAGCTATAGGACAGAGATATGCAATTAGCGGCCCTCCAGCTGTTGCAAAACTACAAGTCCCATCATGCTCTGCCTCTGGGTGTCATGCTTGTGGCTGTCAGAGTCTATGCCTCATGGGACTTGTAGTTCTGCAACAGCTGGAGGTCTTTTAATTGCATATCCCTGCTATAGGAGGCAACATTGCAGAAAGACTGAACCCGCACATCCACACTGCTTGTACTAGCAATCAATTTTTTTCTACCCTGTGTTTCATTACTCCATAGCCTGTTCAGTCACTGTGGGTTATAACCATGAATGGGACCCCCTTGGGTTGTGGTGGCTTTATTCCTCTAGTTCCACTGTTTCTTTGTACCATCATTCAACAGAACAGGCAGTGCGGAGCAAGACACCTGTGTCCACACAACATAACAGGCAGACTGTGCAAAATCTGTTGCAGCTGTGCATAGAAATGAATCAGCTTCCAGATTTTTTTTTTTTTGTCAAAGCTTAATAGAACAAGCTGCAATTAGAAGCAGTTTGGCTACCATGCACAGCTACACTACATTTTGCACTCTCCAGTTTTAGTAAACCAATCCCAAGTCAAAATGTCTAAAAAAAAAATGGCACATCCTTTGTAAGTGAAACTGCAAGAAATGGTTCTTGGTAGAGGAATGTTAATTAGAAGTTCCGGAAACATCTATCGTACAAAGCACATAAAAGCCACAATGTTTTTGCTGTTAAAAAAAAAAAAATCCTACGCTTTGCAGGTACGCTTTTCTAAAGCATTACAAAAACAAAAACACGATGAGTCGGTTGGGTCTACTTTTACTTTGTGGTTTTCATGCTTCAAATAAGCTTTCCTGAAGCATTACAGAAACAAAACAAAAAAAAGGCTACACTATTTTTATAAATTACATTTCATGATTTTCCATGTGACAAGAGACGTGAATAGCTGTTCTGATGACTATACACCAGTGGTCTTCAAACTGCGGCCGGGGGCCGGATGTGGCCCTTTGCTTGGTTTTATCCGGTCCTTGGGGAAATATTTCATCCCACAATGGGGCACAATTCCTCCCAATGACACCAACAATGGGGCACATGAAAAAAAAAATTTCGATTCGGATAGCCGCACTCCAACAAAAATGTCTTTATTGGTTAAAAATCCATACAGCAACAGATGGAACCAATCGCTAACATGTTTCACAACGTAACTACTGGTGCTTACTCATAGCTCCCTCTCACTGACACCAAAGATGGGACATCATTTACTCCCACTGATGCTGGGGCATTTTCTACTTCCAATAGCTGCAGTCTGGCCCTCCTCTGAAAGACAGTAAACTGGCCCTTTGTGTTAAAACGTTTGGAGACCCCTGCTATACATGATGCCATTTTTATGGCAATTTTAGAAGCTTTCCATAAAAGATCTACTTGGTCTACACCATCCTGACACAAGGTTTTTACACAGTCTCTTACTTTCAGGCAACCAATAAATGTAATTAGGTGTAAAGCAAGTTTGCAATTCTATCAAATTACATTGCAATCAATTTGGTCCATTTCCATGACATTTTTGATCATTTGGTTTCTCAAAAGCCAATTGAAAGCTTCCAAAATTGCCTCATTTATGACCAGAGTAAAAATGAAATGCAAAGACATAAAAAGCTTCTCCACAATTATTTTCTTTCCCTTGATGTAGCATTTTCCAAGGGTGTCCCTAAATACCACCAACAGAGCAGGTTTACACACACAGGCACTGTAAGTACAGATACAGTAACGTTATGCCAGTCAGGGTTTTCTTGCTGTCTGTGTTGAAAAGCTTTGCCCACACTTCTCATCTGTTTTAATAAAAGGGAAAGTAAGATTTTCCACAATGGATATGTAGGCATAAAACTGAAAGAGGGTCCATACCTTTCACACTTAAAATACTGTAAGTGCTTTTATCATTGAGAGCCTCCCCATTCCAGCGATTTCAGTACCTGAGGGCATCTGGACAGAAATGGGATTAAATCTCCCAAACAGACAAAGACAGCAACTTAGAGGTTTTAACAATTCCCCAATTCATAAAAACAATTTGGCTGGAGTACAACGTCAAAGCTGAACGCCAGGCAGGTCTAAAAGACACAGATTAATACAGCTCTGTATTAATTAAAGAGTATCTCTAGGCTAAACCTTTTTTTTTGCACTCTGGTGACCACTGTTGCCAAGAAAGAGAATGAGGGGAATTCCAAAATTTGGGATTTTGAAACAAAAGCACAAAGCTCTAGACATTAATTACAATTGCTTAATGAGCTGAGGGCTTGCCCTAGCAATAGAGGAGCCCCCCCAATTGATAAGACAACATAGTGGAGAGTTCAGGGGCAGTTGAAGAAAACTCCCAACTGCTCCTAAACGTCAAGTTACCAGCAGCAGTGTACATGAGGCCTAAGACCTTCCCACTTTACGCTCCGAGCCATTCTGCATTAGGATAGTGTGTCAGAGTTCATTACCTTTGATAAAGAGCTCATAAATGAGTGGTCTTTTCCCACCGTAGATTCACTAGTTATCTACATTAACAGGCACGCCACCAATATGTGTCCCTGTGCATGTGTTATATAAAAAATATGCCGATCTGTACCTATATCAGAGCGTCTCCCGACGCTCACATGACTCCTTGGCTCTCTCCTCTGCCCGGCTGACAGCTCCAGCGGTCGGTCCCGAGCATTGCCGCTGACATCAGTCGGGAAGGAGGGGAAGAGAGGAGAGAGAGAGCCGAGGAGTCACATGAGCCGCTCTGATATAGGTACAGATCGGCATTTTTTTTTTATATAGCACAGGGACACATATGTTACAGAGGGGATGGTAGGATTTTATAGTAGTTATGAGAGCAGTAGGAGGGGAGGGGGCGGGCACTGAAACGAGCTGACAGGCAGGGAGGAGGGGGGGGGCGGACAACAGAGAAGGGCTGAGGATAACAGAGGCATGTAAACTGACCACGGTGTCAAGGCTCAGCAGCCTTGATAAACTGTGGTCAGTTTACAGGGGGAGGGCATAGCCAGGCAGGATCAGCCAGG
This sequence comes from Lithobates clamitans, assembly GCA_037952925.1. Lineage (NCBI taxonomy): Eukaryota > Metazoa > Chordata > Amphibia > Anura > Ranidae > Lithobates > Lithobates clamitans. Next base: position 4,121,529 of record JBBGZY010000368.1, read on the forward strand.
TATATTAGGTGATAGAAGGGGCCAAATTACACAGCAAGCACAAGCGCTGTATAACATGCTTTAAGGGAACATGATCTTTTTTTTTTTAGGTTAACACTTTAAGGTAGTTGTAATTGGAAGGCCAGATAATCACAAGCAATGCTTAAAAACTAAAATTTGGCTAAACATTTCCTGTAGATTGTAATGACTTTCAACCATCCATCAACCAGGAATGGCATGTATGCTTGCAAGTAGTCATCAAAAGCAATCTACATGCCACAAGTAGAATTAAGCACCAAAACCAGTTGATTGTTCAATCGACTTCTGTTGAAAAAAACAATACGATAATGCACAGGTCAAACAAGAGCAAAAAAGTCCAATAGCAAATAATATAAGAGTTTCTAGAATGCAAAAGTGAATCATTATACTGAGAACAAGTTTGTGATCCCCGCTGAATGTCTTGATTAAACCAAACTGACACAGCCAGATCGCCAGACAAGTTTGATAGAGAGGCAGGGGGCAGAAAGAGTGCAACACTAAAAAAGAGTAAACAGGTAGAAAAAGAGCGGGTCCCAAGGAGAACTTGCCGAGTACTTCACAGTTTCTTATAGTTAAATGTGCATATAACGTGCCCAGGGACTCCAAACCTTTTCAAAACGTTTGCAAGAGTCTTGGGTTATGTTAGCGGGCTGTTCATGAAGCATTATCAATGAGACTTTTAACTTTAACTGAGACATCAGAAATAAAGCCTTCTTCCAGTGCCTAGTAATAGTTAGCTTGGCCGCTAAAAGGATGAAAAATACCAGTCTCTGGGTGGCTTGAGGAGCCTGGTCAATGGGTTCATTTAGCAATTCTATGTCTGGGGATTGTGGAATGGAGGCTCAAGTCTCCCGTCTCAAGTGGGAAAATACTTTATTTCAAAAACCCCGCAATCAGGGACATTTCCCACCAAATATGGTACATCGAGCCTTGCATATGACAACCCCTGAAACAAAACGACGATGCGCTTGGATATATTTTTTTTCCGACAACCGAGTGGGGACCATATACCACCAAGTTATTACTTAAACATTAGCTTCAATCAGTGATACATTTAGAATGCCTTTATAGGCCCTCTGGTAATGAGTGCCATGTTTCCAAGGCCTTGTCTAAATCCAAATCAGTATCTTAGTCTTTCATATACTGAAGCTTATCTGACATATCAAGTAGGCCATATATGGTGGAAATTCTCCCCCTCTGATCCACTTCCTGTGTACACCATTTCTTATACGGTGTTACCCTAAATTCTGCTGCTGAGTCTATGGGCAAGGAGTGTAAGAAATGAGAGATTTGAAGAAACTGAAAGGTTTTTAAGTTCTCTTGACAATGGCACATGGTGAAGGAGCCCCCATGCGTAAAGAAGTGGCCTATTCTATAAAGGCCCTTATTTAACCACTACGATAGGGTTTAGGATCCTGCCTAGGTGTAAATTCTTGATTATTAAAAAGGTGTGCCAGTGGGTGACAGGACGACATAAGTGTTATATTGTTCCAGTCTATCCCAGACCACACTACACAAACATTTTAACAATTGTATAAGCATGAATATATGCTGTTTTAGGGGGAAAAAAACTAAGAAAAAGGTTAATTGTTGCCTAAACAGAAACAAAAAGAAAAAAAAAAAAAAAAAGTACCTTTTGACTAGAATTCCTCCTGAAAAATACAGTGCGCTTCTTGGTATGTGAGTGTGCCTAGAAACACTGTGCCTACATCCTTGTCGCTTTTTATATACACAGTGTGAGAACAAAACACTTCTGCCTCAGACTGCTAGTCTCGAGAGATTTGGCAATGTCATTCCTGTGATGCTCACTGTTGCTCTTGCTGGCGCTTTTGACATGATGAACCAAAAGCCCTGCTTCTACCAAGATGGTTGCCTCCATAAAGTGCAGAACAAGGCATTGTAAGTCACTGATGGGGAAAGATCAGCTGCAGGGAGACTGATGACTAGTCTCCCTGCAGCTGATCTGCCTGCCTGGCTTAGATACCACAATTCAGTTCTTCAAGTAAAAATATCAAGTGAGATGTTTCCTGTAGACCTAGCTACTAACTACAATACAGCAGATTAAAACTTTTGGAAGCGTGTGCCATTCTCTACCAAACAAAGAATACTTATTCAGAAACTGTATGGCCTTTACAATTTGGGGGGAAATAATCTGTACATATTTTAACTAAGCATTAGATGATTGGTACTCCAGGTCTGCTTTAGGAAGTATTCCAAACTTCAAAATAAACTTCTAATATGCAAATACACCAAGACTTATTAATATACAAAGATGATTGAATATAGTCTAATAATAAGCCAGTGTTCTGTTTTTCAGCTACACTTTGCAGGGAGTGAGCCATCATAAGCTTGTTAATACTTGTGCAGGAAATATAGGGAGGACCACACCTTTAGCCAGCTTTAGCTTGGGTGATGCAGAGTCAGAAAAAAATACATAACCAAGCTAACATTAGATATACCTAATAGAATATTGTATGCCACTCTGATCCTAATTTTGTGTAGATTTCTCACTGGGTGGGTTACTGTCAGAAATCCTACTATTAAAGTACAAAAGAAAAATACGAAGTTGTGGGAAAATATACCAGTATAGATGAAGAATGCAAATGAGACTACAAGGACACACTGAATCCAGTCAGACACACACACACAAAAAAAGCAAAGACCAGTATATAAGTAATCTGTGAAGATGACATCCATGTTAAATAATAAACGTATGACGCACAATGCCTAAACAGCAAAAAGTTTTGTTTTTTTGAATGCACAAGACTTAAATGAAAGAAGCAGTGGGGGATTTGGGAATCAAGTTTGAGGTATGCAGTGGATGTGCCTGAAAACGAGGTAAAGTGCACACTGTAAAAAAAAAACAAAAAAACGTTGGCATAATAAATAATGAAGTGCAATGAGCAAAAACATGTTCACAGTAAATCTTCAGATTTCGACCAATAAGTTTAAGTCATTCCGGACATCTAGGCATCCCCTGATGCGGGGGTCAGCAACTCATCCTTTATGGAAAGGTGACTGGTAGATTGCGTCCCTTCCTTGCCAACCCCGGGAAAAAACAGGACAGGATCGTGGGCGGCATTTACTGGAACCAATCCCCTGTACTTTCCTTCTGCAGCAGCTGAAAGTTGGCTCCTCCTACTCTCTCACCGGCATTCAGCTGCTGCAAGTAAAACTCCAGCGGATCAGTTCCAAAAAATACTGCTCCCGCCTACCTACCTGTCCAGATTGCTCTTCCTTTTGCTGCCTGTGTGCTCTCCTAGTTCCCTCCCCCACCCCTCACAGTGCTACCGATCCCCCCCACCAGCTGCTGCAGAGGAACATTTCAAGATGGAGAGCGGGGAAAGAGGCTGGTACCAATCACTCACGGTGTTCATTTATAACTGAAACATAGTAAACTGTGCAGAGCTCTTCCTGTTCATTCATTCTGCGCAGCTGAGGCTGCAAAGATAATGATTGAGAACTGTGTCCTCAATCCCAGTTCTCCGTCTCAAAAGTGAGACATCGGGGGTCTGTTTAGACCCTGGATTTTTCACTAAAGTCTCCCAACAGGGCTTCTACAAATAAAAATGTAAAAAGTAATAAAAAAGTAAATCTGTAAAAAATAAAAAAATTAAAAATAAAAAAAACAAAAAAAAAAATCACTGACACAGTCCACTGCTCCTCAGACTGACACTGTCCACTTTTAAGGTGGGCTAAGTTTATATCTTTACCATATTTGTTTTATTATATTTTTCTTAGTTAGGCCTTCCTAGTAAAATAATAATAATAAAAAAAAGGGATGTGGAACTCCAATGAGCTTTGATCACTCATGTTGTTCAGGTAGATCTCTACCTCTCTGACCAAGGCAGGTAAAAATGCTGTGGTATGCCCAGTGCTTGCATGATGCCAACAAGGACTCGTCTCTTGCTGTTTTTTATGGGAATACAAGTCCGACTACACCATTTCTGACAGGGTTATTGCAGTTTGCCTAGAAGCTTCGCAATAAAAAACAGTGGCTATCTTTAATTAGTGTGGTAAATATCCACGCTATAGCAATGTGATTGGCTGCTTGCGACAATGGTTAATTACACCCAAACCAAAAAACAAAAATACAATATTGCAGCACCAATAAAGCCATATAATTGTATACAGAACAAAGCAAGGTATTGCAGAAAAAAGCCAAACTGAATCATTTACAATGAAAGTAGCTGCCGACCTGGAATCATACAAAGGCCTGAAGTTAGTGCTAGACTTTGCTCCAACACGTTTCATTCTTGAGAATGTCTGACTGGATGAGATGCGCTAGTGTGGAGTTTAGTGCTGACGTCAGGCCGCTGTATGATTCAGGGTCAACAGTGGCTTTCGCCGTGAGCGATTCCGTTTGGCTTTTTTCCTCTAATACCTTGCTTCATTTATTCTAGAAGATATTTACCCTGCTTTTAACAATAATGTTTTCAAATGCTACACTATAATGGGCTCTTTGCTGGCTCCATGGGGAGCTATTTTTTTTTTAGTGAGATTCCTTCCTGCCTTTGATGTGAATGGTGATCAGGGAGCGGAGACGCATATGTATAAGGATGGCTTAAGGATGACCATAACACTTGTATCTTTGTTGGCTTTATACTGTATATGCTCATTTCTAGTGCGTGTGCAATCTTATTAAATGTGACAGTTTTTACACTTGGAGGAAAGCTACTGGATAGTAGAAGATTTCCTGCTTTTCTAAATGCACATGGACCACTATATTCACTATTGACTTTCATATTTAGAGACTACTTTATACTATTTTATTGGCGCTATACTAATGAATTTTAGAAGCAATCTTTAGCTTGGAGGAGCTTTCATATTTTAAAAGGTAAAAGGTAATGTTCTACTTGATTGCAGAACTTATTAGCGTCCGTGCTATAGCCGCATGACGGCCACAGCACGGACCTGAATTTCTGGGAGGCCGTCATAGGACGTCCTCTCCTTTGCACGCGCCCCCTGCAGGGCGCACGCTGTGATCACCGAGTCACTGAGACTCGGGTGATCACAGATCCCGGCCCCTTACCACGTAATCAGCTGTCAGCCAATGACAGCTGATCACATGATGTAAACAAAAGCTCGGTAATCCTTTTTTTTTTCTCCTCATGCTGACAGCGTGAGGAGAAAAAAAAGCCGATCACCGGCTTATGTGCAAGGGACATCGGTCCCAAAGAGGAAGAAGCAATTCTGCCTCATCTGTGCTACCAGTACCCCCTGCCACTGCCCACCAATGCCACCTATCAATGCCCATGAGTGCCACCTATCAATGTCCACAAGTGCCACCCATTAATGCCCACCAGTAGTGCCAATCAGTGCCACCTAGCAGTGCTGCCTATCAGTGTAACCAACCAGTGCCGATCAGTGCCCATTATTGCCACCCATGACTGCCACCTATCGGTGCCCATCAGTGCCGCCTGATCAGCGTACATCAATGAAGGAGAAAAATGACCTGTTTGCAAAATTTTATAACAAAATATAAACATTTTTTTTTTAAATTCGGTCTTTTTAACAAAAAATAAAAACCGCAGAGGTGATAAAATACCACCAAAAGAAAGCTCTATTTGTGGGGAAAAAATAAAAAAAATTTCATTTGGGTACAGTTTTGTATGACCGCGCAATTGTTATTCAAAGTGCGTCAGGGCTGAAAGCTGAAAATTGGTCTAGACAGGAGGGGGGTTTAAGTGCCCAGTAAGCAAGTGGTTAAAGCCAAAACTGTTATTTTTAGATAATTAAAATGGATAAAACTTATTTTAGGCTTTGTTTTTTGGCCATCTGTGTTGCATTGGGAAGGTTGCATTGGGGAGATTTCCGAGTATAACAACCGATGCGGCTAAAAGCCGCTCAGCTGTTATACCAGCGGAGCGGGAGGGGACATCCCCCCCCTCCCGCCGCTCTTACCGGGCCTCCCGTGCGATAAGTGTTCACACTTACCCTTGGTCTTTACATCCGTTCCACCTTTGGACCAGGTCAGTTTGTAAATGCTTTTCATATAGAATCATGCAATCTTTGGCCAGTCTGCCAATTTAGTTATCATTAATACCTGTATTTGTGTTATAGCTTATATGCTTTCACATCTACAACTATACTACAAGGCTCATGTCTACTCTACTACTTTTTGACATATATTGATATATGTATTTGTGTTACACCTGATATTGACCCACTGACAGAGACATCTAGGGTCACACATTTTCACCCATGCCATGTCTGCCGTCCGATTGTTCTCTGGTTGTGGTTGTTGGTTGGCCTTTCCCCCTCAGCTCCCATGCTACACATCTGTTGCTGCCGCCCCTTAGGGAACCCATTCATTGGCACTCTGGCTTTGTCAATTGGGGAGTATGGTGTGATTCACCTCTGGCCCCTTCTACCAGTTGCCTGTAACATTTTTCACTGTGTCACACATCTGTTTACTTAGATACATCATACACACATCTACCCTTGAGGAAGCGAGCTATGGTCTCACGAAACGCGTCGGGTCTCGATGCCCGTGTATATTGTATGACATTCACGTATAAATATTTTTAGTATTCTTATTATGTGCAATTTTGTTGGCTTAGCAGTTGTTTACATTACCCATGTATGTATGTCATTCTTTGAATAAATATTTATACTATATTTACTTCTATTACTCAGTGGCTGACTGTGCTCACCTCATTTAAAGTCCCAGGGTGACTTTCTGTATACATGTAGTATGATGTCACGTTTTAATTTCTTTCCGTTACCCCAATGGGGAGATTTTCCCTTACTTCCTGTCCTTGGTGAAGCCTGAGCAAAAAATGACGGCCGTGGTTGTAAACCAAAAAGGCAAGCCCACACCACTACAAAAACATTGTTCAACATTTTTACCCTTTCTCAATCTACTAGAAATGTGTTTTTGTCTGTTCCCCTCTTGAAGAGATTTCCCAACACTTCCTCCCACTGGAAGTGAAGGCCAACAGCAGCAAAAACCTTTCCCCACACAAAGTACTCCCTCTAGTAGTAACCAGTGTATCAAAAAAAATAAAAAAATTAAAAAATCGGCAGCGTTTATTTTACCATGCCTCAATTGCTGTTTACCAGCTCAGCTGCAGCTTTTCACTCGGTGGAAGCTATTCAAACTGCCAAAGGGATTACAGATATTTTCTGCCATTGTTTTGAATGTGCATTTATTTTGTAATCTGAACAATGTAAATCACACGCAAGCCTCATGTTTCCTTTTGATTCCAGTGGTGTGTTAAACCAATGCAGATTTCTAGTTCACCCAACTGCGAAATGATCACATTTCATCCTATTCCCCCTCCTCAATAATACAAAATAAACCAAAAATTGAGGAGTCCAATAACAAAATGTGTGATTCTCCAACGGTGGTTTCAAAGAAAGATGGAAAGGTAACTTACTAAGGCTCGGTTCACACTAGCCGACTCCAAAAGTCGCATGACTTTCAGTGCAACTTTGGAATCCGACTTTGATGTGACTTTTTACACTCTGTGGAATTGACGTCATATCAAAGTTGTATCAAAGTAGTGCAGGAACCTTTTCTAAAGTCAGACAGACTTGTGTAGTATCAGCTCTCAAAGGGAAACATTGAATTTCACACGTCATTCGATTTGGGGTCTCGCAAGTCGGATCCTATGTCACATCAGTGTGAACTGAGCCTAAAAAGGAAAAATGGACACCGGATGCTCCAAGAAACAATTTTAAACAAAAAATTGTTCAAGTGACACTTTAAACAAGTTCTTTTAATTAGATTTTAAAAAAAACAAAAAAACAATTGTCTTCATTTAAAGGAGAAGTGCAGCCAAAGCTTGTTTGTTCTACACTCCTGTGACCCATTTTCAGCAGACTGAAGCCCGCTGTCGGCTGACGTCACAGAGCCAGTCCAGGCTGGGGCAAGATCGAGACAATAAAGTTGGGATCTGCCCCCCAACACTGGATCGGCACCTGGCTCAGCCTCTCAGCGGGGGATTGGGGGCCGAGCAGAGAGCGGTGACTGACAGTCACCAGCTCTCTGCTCACAGAGCTCTGAGAACTGAGCAATCAGTGGTCTTTGATTGCTCAGTTCTCAGTCTTAGAGCCGGCATGCAAGTATGCTTACCTAGGCAAGTGTGATTTTGGAGAAAAAAAAACAAAAAAAACAAAACCTTTTATAAGGTGGGCGGGAACTGAAATGACTAGGAACAAAACATACTAGCCAAGCGACAACTAACCTAAATAGTATTTAAAATGGTACTAAAACCAAAAATGTAGTATATTGCAGCTTACCAATCCTTAGATATGGTAGCTGTATTGGCTTACCATTTTTAGGCTCATTCCCACTGTTTTCATCTGGTAATCTGGCCAGTAACATCTCCTGTATTACGATGCCTCTAATCTGGAGAAAGCATGAACGGGGGGGGGGGGGGGGGGCACCTTTGGACAGCAGCATTTACAGTCTGGGGGGAGGGGAGTGTTAGATGCACTAGCAGATTTAGATACCCTAACAAATTGAAGTCAAGCTCCAGGTAGCACTATATAATCAGTTAGAGTAAGCAGTTTTTGCTTACTGTAACTGACCATTGTAAGCAACCCTTTTAGAGTTAAATGGCTTGTCTCATCCCTGTAAATGGATACTTCTGGAAAAGAGCTTATTCTTTGGAAAAACAGCAGACTTAGTGGCTAGATCAACAAGTGAAAATAGAAGAAAAAAAGCCTAAAAGAGAAAACTAGTGCAGCCATCACAGCTAAGAATTGTTAACCTGCAATATAATAAAAGGTTTGCTTTTGGGTTCAATACTTTAAACCCAAACAAGTAACTTCTCTTATTTTCTCCTTTTTGATCTGCTAAAAATAATGAGGCATTTTGTTGATTTTGACAAATCTTGCGAGCGGTTAGGCACTTCTTTCACACGGCTGGTTACATGCAGCCACTGGATTCCAGTGTCAAGAATCTGCAGATTCTTGTGGCTGGAATAACTACTGAACATGCGACTAGAATCAGCTAAATTTAAAGTGGTTCTAAAAGGCAGAAGTTTTTTTACCCGATTCATAAAATCTGACCTGGGCAGAGATATCTGTAGTGTTTACTCATCTCTCTCCAAAGCCCCAAGTCCTGTGTCTTTCTGCTGCTCAGTTCCTCTGACAAGCTCTCTGACACAGGAGATAAAAGCAGCTGAAAATTTGTGTTGGGGGAGTGCTATAAATAGATTAGCAGAGAGCTGGTCTATTCACAGCACAGCTCTGCAAGTTTCTTCATTCCTCTGCCTATTGTGGTGGTGGTGGTGGTGGGGGGATTGCCTTTCCTCCAATCAGCTCACACACAGTGTATGCCCAGACTCCACACCCAGTGCTGAAAACAGAAAGAAAGAAAAACACGATGTGCACTTTCTAAAGAATATAGAATGCTAAATACCGCAGATATACATGTAAATCTTATGTAAGATGAATTGTTTAGTCTCTGTGTATCATCTGAGGCGATTCACTTTACTGGGTATACGTGAGGGTTTACATCTACTTTAACCACTTCAGCCCCGGAAAAATTTACCCCCTTCCTGACCAGGCTATTTTTTGCAATACGGCACTCTGTCGCTTTAACTGACAATTGCGCGGTCGTGCAATGTTGTACCCAAACAAAATTGATGTAATTTTTCCCCCACAAATAGAGCTTTCTTTTGGTGGTATTTGATCACCTCTGCGGTTTATATTTTTTGTGATATAAACAAAAAAATAAAAAGCGTCAATTTTGAAGAAAAAAAAGCACAATATTTTGTACTTTTTGCTATAATTAAAAAAAATTGGGATATTTAACTGAAGCCCGCTGTCGGCTGATGTCATAAAGCCTGTCCAGGCTGGGGCAAGATCGAGACAATAAAGTCGGGATCCGCCCACAACACTGGATTGGCACCTGGCTCAGCCTCTCAGCGGGGGATTGGGGGCCGAGCAGAGAGCAGCGATTTTTTTTTTTTTTACTAGTAATGGCAGTGATCAGTGATTTTTATCGTGACTGTGACATTGCGGCGGACAGATCAGACACTTTTGACACTATTTTGGGACCAGTGACATTTATACAGGGATCAGAGCTAAAAATAGCCATGGATTACTGTCCCCCACCGTAATGTCATTGGCAGGGAAGGGGTTAACACTAGGGGCGATCAAGGGGTTAACTATGTTCCCTAGGTGCGTTCTAACTGGGGGGGGGACTGACTAGGGGAGGAGAAGGATAGGTGTTCCTACTTAGTAGGAGCACATGATCTGTCTCTACTCCCCTGAGAGAACCGAGATTTGTGTGTTTACACACACAGATCCCGGTTCTCGCTCTGTCACGAGCGATTGCAGGTGCCCGACGGTCATCGCTCCCGCGCATCGGCTCAAGGGACACGCTGCGGGTGCGCGTCTTCTAAATCGTCTTAAAGAGCCGACGTACAGTTACGATGGCTCATGCAGGGGAGCCAACCTGCCGCAGTAAATCTGCAGCGACTGGTCCGGAAGCGGTTAATGCATTTTCTGCATGAAGCTCAAGAGCAGAGGCTCTTTTGGCTCTCTCCGTCCTCATTGGCTCAGACATAGAAGTGGAACCTTTGGCACCCACTGCTATCGATCACAAGCAGTGAGGAGGGAGCAGGGGGCTGGTCCAAGCTGTGCTCTTATAGACACACAGAGCTGGCTTGGGTGCGAGCATGCACTCGGTGGGGGACCCCAGAAGGGGAGGATCAGGGCAGCTCTGTGCAAAACCATTGCACAGAGCAGGTAAGTATAAAACTTTAAGGGGTGGGGGCGTGGCCTGGACATGGCTGTGTGAAGACCCATTTCTGTGAGCTCCTGGCCTCCCCCAGCCTATCTCGACAAACCACCAGGCATTAACAGCCTTCTCCAGTGGCATGCTAGCCGCAAAATGATACCGGACAAGATCATCAACCCGTGTGAGCTGGTCCCGCAACACCCAGGGAGAGATCCACCGCTACTTTCAGAACACGGTCCGCAACTCCCCAGGTGCCATAGTAGCGGTGCCTCGTGGCTTAGGCCTAAGACAGCATTTAACGCTGGACCCGCCAGCCTCCCCCGGCTCATCCTCTGTATCTGACTCCCTATCAGAGACCCCTGCGATCTTCTGCCCAGACATGTCGGAAGTCGCAGTCACCCCTCTCCAACGAGAACCGGACTGTCTTCATGGCGACATCAGGGCGCTTCTCCAGGCCTTACCTACAAAGCAGGACATCGAGGCCCTAATACTTCGGGTGAAAGAGGCACACCGCCGGGACATAAAAGGAGGTGAGGGCAGAGGTCCACTCATTATCAGAGACAGTGGACACCGGAGGGACATCCATTTCCTCCTTGGAGCTTCGGATGGGGGCCCTAGAACAGTCGCATGTTGCCCAGGTGCAACAGTTGCTATCCAGCTCAACATGGAGGACGTGGAAGACAGAAGCTGCAGGAACAACCTGCGGCTACGAGGACTCTTGGAAGCCACAGGCATCGAGCACCTTTTAGATACGGTGAGTGCCATTTTCCAGCACGTATTGGAGTCCCCACAGGCCACCATAGATCTGGACAGGGTTCATGGGGCCCTTGGCCCATGATCATCTGACCCCAATAGACCTCGGGATGTAGTGTGCCGCCTGCACCGTTACCCCTGAAAGAACAGATCCTCCGCAAAGCATGGGAATGCGGGGAGGTGGAATTTGGATGGGGCATCCATCAAGATCCTCCTGGATCTCTCCCGGGCATCACTACAGCGCAGAGCTCGCCTACGCCCGATCCTGGACCTGGCACGGGAACAGGGAACTACCCGCTAAAAGTCACCTTTCGGAGGGCCTCTGCCTCTTTAACCCCGCAGACCTGCTTGACCTGTTCGCCTTCCTAGATGTGGCGCAGATCCAGGTAACCAACTGGCCCCAGCTTCTTCCAAGCTAGCAGGCCACCTTGGGTCCTTCCCAGGCACGTCCTCAGAGGCCATGGAGGAGATCCCGTGCACCCTCGGGAGTGAGGTCCCGGGAATCTTAAGTGTTGTCAGTACTACTTTACATGATTACATGGCGATTTTATGACTGCTGCATTTTATGGCAGACGTTCCGAGTTGTCGCCAACTGTCCTAATAAGCAGGTACCTTCTTTCATCTACCTACAGTACAAAGTTTGAATGTTAGATGGCTGGCGGACATTCCTAGTAACCCCCCCGCCAGGGACATGTGGTTAATACGCAGTGCCCTTTTTTTTTACACCCACCTGCTGAAATAAACAGTTGGACTGATGGTGGACGTTCTTAGCACTCCCCGCCATTTGATTACAGTTGAAAGGCTGCACCCTTTCAAACACTTATCTCCCTGGGAGACCCCGAGTGTTATAACCTGAATCCTTTGTACGCTGCATGTGAGTGAAGTCGCAACCCCGTGGGATTCCTACAGGACCACAACATTTCTTTGGGATGCAGGGTCTTTGTGCCCCAATGTTTTATATGCTCCATGGTATCCATCTAGAAGCTACTTCTGAATATCGCTACATGCCTCTTAGAAAAGGTCTTGGCGCCTTAATGTTATTACTGAGTGCATTACTGTTCTTATGTTGATATGCCTGAGATGCCTTATGTTCCTCACAGGTTTATTTGGCACTCAGCTGACCTATATGCTATACCTGCCGTTGGGGAAAATACGATAGGTAGTTTATGTTGGGCAGGGGTACCGAGGACAGTGCCTTTTTGCTGTCCTGGAACCCTTGGCATTTCATGGGCTCCTGCTAGCTGCTGTGAGCCCCTCTCTTTAGAGAATGTTAAATAACCACCTGTCTAAAGGGTTGTGCATACTAACCATTGCCGTGAATATTATCTTTAGCATACAATATCGCACTCTCACCCTTCGTACCTTTGCATCTTAGTGAATAATCCTCTCTTGAGGTGGGGAATAATCTTCTGTGTCATAGCATGATCTAGGATACGCCATTCCCCCCCGCCCCCTTCCATCTCCTCCACCCCTCCCTCTTCCTTGTTCCCCCCCCCCGCCCTCCTCCTCCCAGGGACAACCAGAAGTGGTCCTGCAACTAAACAATGACCCCCCCAGGAGGCAAGGGGTATTCAGATCCCTGTATGGACGCTGAAAAGGAAGACTTACCTCCCCCTCTGGGAATTACAGGCAGTAACCTGGTGACTAGGCCGCCATCTACTACCCTACATGAGGCATTGTTATTTGCACTTGCTGCTAAATGCTCTTTTCTAATGTGTGTTGCACTCCCACATACTGTTGCATATTTTCCTACATGTTGATTTATATGTGCTAGATAAATTATTAGATATTTGTTTTTGCTGTTCTTCACTACCCGAGAAGGTCGAGATGGGCAGGGATGGCCTAAATTCTCTCCAATTGTGTCTATCCAAATCCCCACATAGGCCAGCGTTCAACTCCCAGTATTGTACTGGTGAGCGTATTAGCATATTTGCTACCTACTTAGAGTTTTACATCCCCTGTTATCTCACTCTGTATCTTTCTTTTACCCTCCTATTCCTGATGTTTCTGATTTTTTTCTACCCTCCTACCTTACCCTATTATGGAGGTTATTAATGTGATCTCGCTTAACACCAAAGGACTTAATGTTCCAGAGAAAAGACGTATGCTATTACAGGACTTACCTCACCTCAAAGCAGATGTAGCCTTCATAAAGGAGACCCACTTTAGGGATGACAAATTTCCCATCCTCAAGAACAGAGCCTTCCTGATAGCTTACCACTTGACCAACTTGGCAGCGAAATCATGGGGGGTGTCTATACTCCTCTCCAGTAAAGTGCTGTGGACCTGCCTGGACACTGCTCTGGACCCAGTGGGTCGGTTTCTATTCCTAAAGGGCATGATTGGCAGTGTCAAGGTGACCTTGGCAAATTTTTATGTCCCTAACAGTCACCAGTATACCTTCTAAGGGAAGACGATTGAAAGCCTGATGGGCGTCTGAGGGTCAGCTGATATTAGGAGGTGACTAACGTCCCTGGGACCCATTCTGAAGACACCTCTTTGGGACTTTCCTCCGTTCCTCCTGGCTTCCGCAAACTACCTCACATGGTATACTCGCGCATTGACTCCTCTTGGTACCACACACGCAAGTGCACGTAGGGAGAACCTCCACAATAGGCTCCAATATCCCTGTCATTTGCCCTCATTTATACATTCAATTCAAAGACCAAATGCTGGAGGCTGAATAAAAGCCTACCGCAAGACAAAGAGGTACTCATGGATGTTACTAGGGAACTGGAGTTTTACTTCAGCACCAATGACACGGCGGATTGCGATCCTGGTATTGTCTGGGAAGCACAAAAAGCGGTTATTCGCGGTGTGCTTATTAAGCATGGCTCGAGACTCAAGAAGCAACGCTCCCAACAGTTAAATTCACTACTGGAAGACTTATGAGACCTAGAAGCTTGTCATAAACAGACACTGTCTCCCTCAGAGACTGACCTTCTTACCCAATGTTCACAAATTGACGACTTGTGCAATTTAAAGCCAAAGCAGCACTACTGATATGTAGGAAAATATCGTATGAATCTGGCAACAAATATGGCAAAATGCTAGCAAGGTCTTTTAGAAAACAGAGACTGGCGACATACATACCCCACCTACTACCGCCAAAAAGAACTAAAGTTACCAAGCCACATGACATTGCCTGGGAATTTCAGAAATTCTATGTCTCCCTATATAACCTAGATAAGTAACCTGCGCCGCAGGAAAACATACAATACTAGACTTCCTCTCAGATGCCCCAAACTGCTGACTTCGGCAAAGGAAGTTCTAGAAGACCCAATTACGATAGAACTTCAAGGAGCAACTAAACCTGGAAAAGCACCTAGCCCCGACGGGTTCACTGTCCACTACTATAAAACCCTTCTACCTTCTCTTGGCCCCTACATGGTTAAATTGTTTAACACAGTTGGATCAACCTCTTCCTTTGCAGTAGACACCCTACAGGCCCACATTGCAGTGATCCCAAAAGAGGGCAAGGACCCAACCTAGGGGGCGAACTATAGGCCGATTTCACTGCTAAACATCAACCTCAAACGGTTTACCCAATATACTAGCGAAAAGAATCCAACAACCCTTACTACACTTAATTCATTTGGGCCAAGTAGGATTTGTACCCACTAGGGAAGCAAAGGACAATACCACCAAGGTCCTTAACCTGCTACACATAGCAAACAAATCCCGAAACCAATGTGTGTTTCTGGGCATGGACACGAAGAAGGCCTTTGATAGGATGAACTGGAATTTTATGCTTGCGCTCCTACAATATATAGGATTCGGCACCAACATGCGTCAGTGGATCTCATCTATTCATGCCCCATGGCTTGAGTCCGAGCTAATGGGGTTCTGTCAGAACCTTTCAAAATTACTAATTGGGACACGACAAGGCTATCATCACCCCTTCCTTTCGCCCTGTCACTGGAACCCTTTCTGTGCACCATACGTAGAAACCCAGAAGTAAAAAAAGTGGAGAGTACAAAACATAAGATCTCGGCATATGCCGATGAAATGTTTTCCCCTATGAACCCCTTGATATCCCTCCCGAACCTCTTTAAAGATTTCGAAATATATGGAGCCCTCTCCAATCTTAAAATTAAATTTATTAAAATCAGAGGAATGGGAATCGATCTCCCACAGTCACTCCTTTCACAATTACAGATGAACTTCAAACTAAACTTCAAAGTAAAATGGAATAGCTCGGCATTGACGTATTTAGGCACAATCATCCCCTCCCACATATCAAAGGTGTTTGAATTTAATTTCCCTCTGCTACAAGAGTCCGAGCACTCCTAAATAAATGGAATACAGGCCTCCACTCATGGTTTGGCCATTGCAATATTCTCAAAATGAGTATCCTTCCAAAATTCCTGTACCTTCTGCAGGCTCTACCAATCTATATTCCATCAAATTATTTCAAGCAATTCAAACGGTATTTTTTGAATTTATATGGGCCCACAAACAGCCCCATTTGAAGAGAACTCAGCTTACACTACCAAAGCAATAAGGGGGATTAGCAGTGCCAGACGTACGCAAGTACTATCAGGCAGTCCACCTCAGCAGATTTGTTGACTGGAATAGACACCTTAAGCTGTGGGTTCAGCTGGAACAAGATCAAAGTGCAGTACTTCTGAGTAGAGCACCCTGGTGCTATGAATCCCTACCCAAGGTGTGAGAACCCATCCACTCCTCGGCCAGACCACGTGACTCTGCTCACTTCTGTTCAAACAAGCGTCTCTCTCATCCACATCGTCGCCACTCTTTCCGATATTGGGCAACCCACGCTTTGCCCCAGGTTACCAAGATGAACCCTTTAAAAACCTGATGACCTCTGGCTGTTTGTAAGCCTCGCACTTTCAAACAAAGAAGACGTGGCCCTCAATCCAGGACCTCATGAACCCCTCGAACTCCTTCCGCCTGAAGTTTTGGAGTGCTCTCCAACTCACTCACTTCCTCAGGTCCCGCCCCCCCCCCCCCCGAGCAACTATCGACCAACCTCTCACAACCTTGGAGAAATATTGTTCAGCGGAGGGGGCACTGCCACACACCCTCTCGATTATTTATGATTTACTGATCACACCCCTAGACTCTCACTCCCTAAGGCTGCATTAGGGAATGGGACCTGAACCGTATATTCGGTCCACAACAGAAACAACGTATCCTCAAATTTACGTACAAATCATCCACATGTACGAAAACGCAAGGAATGAACTTTAAAATCTTAACCAGATGGTACAAGACACCAGCCAAATTACAAAAAAATTTTCCCCGCGATCTTGGACTGCGGCTGGAGATGCCAGGAGGAACGCCCGATCCCTGATCACCCTGCCTTTTTCCTTCTCCACGCCGCCGATGCCCAGAAAAGGTTCTACAAAAAAAATAAATTGATTATTCACCATCTCCTTGACGCTGGCAAAGCATGCATTTCTCTTCAATGGAAATCTTCACAACCTCCGACCATCGGATTTGGCTCAGGAAAGTAGAGTAAATCAACAAACTGGAAAACCTTGTCCTTTTGACACGGCACCAAGAACGCTATTCCAATACTTGGTCGCTGTGGAACACATTAGTCTATTCAGACAAGGGTCGAACCCTTTTTGGAAGGGATTCAAATGAAATAACCCCCCGGGATGACTCTAAAAACCTCAGAAATAACGAACGTGCCATTTTAATTTGGTCTGTGTGCCTCCCCCCCACCTTTCATCCCTCCTTCCCTCAGCCTCCTTCTACCCTCGCCTCTTTCTCTATTTCATTTTCCTTTATTTCTTCCTTAATATTTTCCATTTTCTCCTCTGTTCCGCATGCCCACGGCTCAAGGATGCTTTTTCCTGTTATAGAAGTTTGAAAATGATTTGGGATGGTTACATGGACTCACCATACTGAACAATGTACTTTTTGGTTGGCATTCAATCTTCATGTTTCTGAAACATTTGTTTGCTCTGTAAAAAGTGATGCTATGTTTACACAATGTTATGTTTCCCTGGACCATACCCTTTGACTAAATAAAAGATTTAAAAAAAAAACAACGAAGGGATGTGCGATAAGTAGCAGCTTATTAAACGAACGGCTGGCTGACAGCAGCCGCTAATCGCACATAGCCGCACTGAGAGCAGATAGGGACAGATGTCCAAACTTGGACGCAGCTGATCATATGCCCTGTCATTCCACAGATTCTTGCCGCTGAAATCCAGTGGCCACAGGTAACCAGCTGTTTGAACGTAGCCTTAACTTCCTCTACTCTCTGTCTGTGTATAAGGAGGGGTTATGGAGATGGGAGGGGGAGAAGAGGACTGAGGAAAGGGCCATGTTCTTTGCAATGCTCCACAAATGAAGCAGGTAGGGATGATTACACATTATTTGGAAATCTGAGCCAAAAATTCACTGTGTTGTCATGTCAAAGAGGTCAGCCCACCGGGAGAAGACAATGGCCTGCTAGGACGGATTCCCGCATCAACGCTGTGTGTATTGATGAGGGAATAAAGGCAAATTTCTTTCCTGCAACTCATGGTTGCAGGAAAGAAATTTGCTTGGTGTATGGCCGGCTTAAATCAGCACTGGCGGGACTGTGTGATCAGCGTCTGCTGTTGAATGTAGACTGTACTGACAGTGGCAGAGAGTACTTTGGATAACGCAGTCCTCGGTTTGCTGGATGTACCTTGGGGAAGTTATACAAACCACTCTGCCACAGTCAGCTCAGCCTAGGTTTAGGCTGATCATATGGTACAGCCAGCACTGCCTGACTCAGAATAGTTTTCCTACCATTCCTGAGGTGTTTTCAGGCAACCAAGGATGCTGAGGAGAAAGTTGTACATACTATACTGCCACAGTCATCACTGGTGGGGCTGTGTGATCAGCCTGTTGCTTGTAAAAATAGGCTGCACTGAATGTGAAGTACACAAACTGCAGCACTGGTGGGGCAAAATGGAGCACTGTCCACAATTGGTCTTCAGCCTAAGGGGGAGCTACAGACAGCAAACGAAAAAGTATAAAATAGATCAAAACAGAGTCAAGTGTTACATGCAGGGTCGGTGCAAGGGGGGAGGGGCGGATGCCCTGGGCAGTACAATTTGCTGGAGGGAGGGGGGGCCTAAGTGAAGTGCTGTCAGTGTGCTTCACAACTGAGTCACTATACACACTAGCCAGCACCGTAGCCAGCACCGCATGTCCTGTAAAACTGACTGTAGATTGTGCCAAGTGCGCTCCTGCACCCGCAACAAGCCCTTCACCTCCCTTCTCTGTCAGCGCCAGTGATATATATATATATATAAAAAAAAAAAAAAAATGACACCATCCACTGCTCTGACACTCTTCACTGCCCTACCCACCTCCATACACTCCACACCCCCGTACACTCTGCACTGCACATTCCTTGTTTAACATTACCACATTCTGCACTATGCAAGTCATCTCAAACTTGAAAAACCACACCCATTTAAGCCATGCCCATTTCACTAAATTTAAGCCAAGCCCACATTTTGCAGTGGGCGCTGCGCCCATCGCATTTTTTTTCTTTATCAATGCCTGGGGCCCACTTTTTATCTTGCACACGGGCCCATTCATTTTATGATAAAGTGGAACCTTGGTTAACGAGTAATGCGGTTTACGAGCGTTTTGAAAGACGAGCAACTTTTTAACCACTTGACGACCGCCTCACGCCGATGTACGTCGGCAAAGTGGCACGGACAGGCAAAATCACGTACAGGGTACGTGATTTGCCTTCCGCGGTGCCCGAGGCGGACGTCTTTTGTCCAGCGGCGATCGGTGATGAGGGGGAGACCATCCGTTCGTGGCCCCCCCCTCGCGATCGCCGCCGGCCAATGAGAACACTCCTTTGCTGCTGTATGCTAAACAGCAGCAAAGGAAGTGATGTCATCTCCCCTCGGCTCGGTATTTTCCGTTCCGGCCCGAGGAGAGAAGACATCTATGTGAGTGCACCAACACACACACACACAGTAGAACATGCCAGGCACACAAAACACCCCGATCCCCCCCCCCGATCGCCCCCCGATCCCCCCCCAATCACCCCCCCCCCTGTCACAAACTGACACCAGCAGTTTTTTTTTTTTTTTTTTTTTTCTGATTACTGCATAGTGTCAGTTTGTGACAGTTACAGTGTTGGGACAGTGAGTATTACCCCCCTTTAGGTCTAGGGTACCCCCCTAACCCCCCCTAATAAAGTTTTAACCCCTTGATCACCCCCTGTCACCAGTGTCACTAAGCGATCATTTTTCTGATCGCTGTATTAGTGTCGCTGGTGACGCTAGTTAGTGAGGTAAATATTTAGGTTCGCCGTCAGCGTTTTATAGCGTCAGGGACACCCATATACTACCTAATAAATGTTTTAACCCCTTGATTGCCCCCTAGTTAACCCTTTCACCACTGATCACCGTATAACCGTTACGGTTGACGCTGGTTAGTTCGTTTATTTTTTATAGTGTCAGGGCACCCGCCGTTTATTACCGAATAAAGGTTTAGCCCCCCGATCGCCCGGCGGTGATATGCGTCGCCCCAGGCAGCGTCAGATTAGCGCCAGTACCGCTAACACCCACGCACGCAGCATGCGCCTCCCTTAGTGGTATAGTATCTGATCGGATCAATATCTGATCCGATCAGATCTATACTAGCGTCCCCAGCAGTTTAGGGTTCCCAAAAACGCAGTGTTAGCGGGATCAGCCCAGATACCTGCTAGCACCTGCGTTTTGCCCCTCCGCCCGGCCCACCCAAGTGCAGTATCGATCGATCACTGTCACTTACAAAACACTGAACGCATAACTGCAGCGTTCGCAGAGTCAGGCCTGATCCCTGCGATCGCTAACAGTTTTTTTGGTAGCATTTTGGTGAACTGGCAAGCACCAGCCCCAGGCGTCAGGTTAGCGCCAGTACCGCTAACACCCACGCACGCAGCATACGCCTCCCTTAGTGGTATAGTATCTGAACGGATCAATATCTGATCCGATCAGATCTATACTAGCGTCCCCAGCAGTTTAGGGTTCCCAAAAACGCAGTGTTAGCGGAATCAGCCCAGATACCTGCTAGCACCTGCGTTTTGCCCCTCCGCCCGGCCCAGCCCAGCCCACCCAAGTGCAGTTTTGTTTGATCACTGACACTTACAAAACACTAAACGCATAACTGCAGTGTTCGCAGAGTCAGGCCTGATCCCTGCGATCGCTAACAGTTTTTTTGGTAGCGTTTTGGTGAACTGGCAAGCACCAGCCCCAGGCAGCGTCAGATTAGCGCCAGTACCGCTAACACCCACGCACGCACTGTACACCTCCCTTAGTGGTATAGTATCTGATCGCATCAATATCTGATCCGATCAGATCTATACTAGCGTCACCAGCAGTTTAGGGTTCCCAAAAACGCAGTGTTAGTGGGATCAGCCCAGATACCTGCTAGCACCTGCGTTTTGCCCCTCCGCCCGGCCCAGCCCAGCCCACCCAAGTGCAGTATCGATTGATCACTGTCACTTACAAAACACTAAACGCATAACTGCAGCGTTCGCAGAGTCAGGCCTGATCCCTGCGATCGCTAACAGTTTTTTGGTAGCGTTTTGGTGAACTGGCAAGCGCCAGCGGCCTAGTACACCCCGGTCGTAGTCAAACCAGCACTGCAGTAACACGTGGTGACGTGGCGAGTCCCATAAGTGCAGTTGAAGCTGGTGAGGTGGCAAGCACAAATAGTGTCCCGCTGTCACCAAGAAGACAAACACAGGCCCGTCGTGCCCATAATGCCCTTCCTGCTGCATTCGCCAATCCTAATTGGGAACCCACCGCTTCTGCAGCGCCCGTACTTCCCCCATTCACATCCCCAACCAAAATGCAGTCGGCTGCATGAGAGGCATTTTTATGTCCTCCCGAGTACCCCTACCCAGTGAACCCCCCCAAAAAAGATGTCGTGTCTGCAGCAAGCGCGGATATAGGCGTGACACCCGCTATTATTGTCCCTCCTGTCCTGACAATCCTGGTCTTTGCATTGGTGAATGTTTTGAACGCTACCATTCACTAGTTGAGTATTAGCGTAGGGTACAGCATTGCACAGACTAGGCACACTTTCACAGGGTCTCCCAAGATGCCATCGCATTTTGAGAGACCCGAACCTGGAACCGGTTACCGTTATAAAAGTTAGTTACAAAAAAAGTGTAAAAAAAAAAAAAAAATATGAAATAAAAAAAATAGTTGTTGTTTTATTGTTCTCTCTCTCTCTATTCTCTCTCTCTATTGTTCTGCTCTTTTTTACTGTATTCTATTCTGCAATGTTTTATTGTTATTGTTATTGTTATTATGTTTTATCATGTTTGTTTTTCAGGTGTGTAATTATTTACACTTTACTGTGCTTTATTGATAACCATTGTTAACCATTTTTTTGTCTTCAGGTACGCCATTCACGACTTTGAGTGGTTATACCAGAATGATGCCTGCAGGTTTAGGTATCATCTTGGTATCATTCTTTTCAGCCAGCGGTCGGCTTTCATGTAAAAGCAATCCTAGCGGCTAATTAGCCTCTAGACTGCTTTTACAAGCCGTGGGAGGGAATGCCCCCCCCCCCCCCCCCACCGTCTTCCGTGTTTTTCTCTGGCTCTCCTGTCTCAACAGGGAACCTGAGAATGCAGCCGGTGATTCAGCCAGCTGACCATAGAGCTGATCAGAGACCAGAGTGGCTCCAAACATCTCTATGGCCTAAGAAACTGGAAGCTACGAGTATTTCATGACTTAGATTTCGCCGGATGTAAATAGCGCCATTGGGAAATTGGGGAAGCATTTTATCACACCGATCTTGGTGTGGTCAGATGCTTTGAGGGCAGAGGAGAGATCTAGGGTCTAATAGACCACAATTTTTTCAAAAAAGAGTACCTGTCACTACCTATTGCTATCATAGGGGATATTTACATTCCCCGAGAGAACAATAAAAATGATTAAAAAAAAAAATATGAAAGGAACAGTTTAAAAGTAAGATTAAAAAAGCAAAAAAATAATAAAGAAAAAAAAAAAAAAACCACCCCTGTCGCCCCCTGCTCTCGCGCTAAGGCGAACGCAAGCGGCGGTCTGTCGTCAAACGTAAACAGCAATTGCACCATGCATGTGAGGTATCACCGCGAAGGCCAGATCGAGTGCAGTAATTTTTCCAGTAGACCTCCTCTGTAAATCTAAAGTGGTAACCTGTAAAGGCTTTTGAAGGCTTTTAAACATGTATTTATTTTGTTGCCACTGCACGTTTGTGCGCAATTTTAAAGCATGTCATGTTTGGTATCCATGTACTCGGCCTAAGATCATCTTTTTTATTTCATCAAACATTTGGGCAATATAGCGTGTTTTAGTGCATTAAAATTAAAAAAAAGTGTGTTTTTTCCCCAAAAAATGCGTTTGAAAAATCGCTGCGCAATTACTGTGTGAAAAAAAAAAATGAAACACCCACCATTTTAATCTGTAGGGCATTTGCTTTAAAAAAATATATAATGTTTGGGGGTTCAAAGTAATTTTTTTGCAAAAAAAAAAAAACTTTTTCATGTAAACAATAAGTGTCAGAAAGGGCTTGGTCTTCAAGTGGTTAGAAGAGTGGGTGATGTGTGACATAAGCTTCTAAATGTTGTGCATAAAATGCCAGGACAGTTCAAAACCCCCCCAAATTACCCCATTTTGGAAAGTAGACACCCCAAGCTATTTGCTGAGAGGCATGTCGAGTCCATGGAATATTTTATATTGCGACACAAGTTGCGGGAAAGAGACAATTTTTTTTTTTTTTTTTTCATGGAAATATGTGAAATTACACCCCAAAATACATTCTGCTGCTTCTCCTGAGTACGGGGATACCACATGTGTGAGACTTTTTGGGAGCTTAGCCGCGTACGGGACCCCGAAAACCAAGCACCGCCTTCAGGCTTTCTAAGGGCGTGAATTTTTGATTTCACTCTTCACTGCCTATCACAGTTTCGGAGGCCATGGAATGCCCAGGTGGCACAAACCCCCCAAATGACCCCATTTTGGAAAGTTGACACCCCAAGCTATTTGCTGAGAGGTATAGTGAGTATTTTGCAGACCTCACTTTTTGTCACAAAGTTGTGAAAATTGAAAAAAGAAAAAAAAAAATGTTTTTTCTTGTCTTTCTTCATTTTCAAAAACAAATGAGAGCTGCAAAATACTCACCATGCCTTTCAGCAAATAGCTTGGGGTGTCTACTTTCCAAAATGGGGTCATTTGGGGGGGTTTTGTGCCACCTGGGCATTCCATGGCCTCCGAAACTGTGATAGGCAGTAAAGAGTGAAATCAAAAATTTTCACCCTTAGAAATCCTGAAGGCAGTGATTGGTTTTCGGGGTCCAGTACGCGGCTAGGCTCCCAAAAAGTCCCACACATGTGGTATCCCCATACTCAGGAGAAGCAGCTAAATGTATTTTGGGGTGCAATTCCACATATGCCCATGGCCTGTGTGAGCAATATATCATTTAGTAACAACTTTATGAAAAAAAAAAAAAAAAAAAAAAAAAGTGTCACTTTCCCGCAACTTGTGTCAAAATATAAAATATTCCATGGACTCAATATGCCTCTCAGCAAATAGCTTGGGGTGTCTACTTTCCAAAATGGGGTCATTTTGGGGGGTTTTGTGCCACCTGGGCATTCCATGGCCTCCGAAACTGTGATAGGCAGTGAAGAGTGAAAGCAAAAATTTACACCCTTAGAAATCCTGAAGGCGGTGATTGGTTTTCGGGGCCCCGTACGCGGCTAGGCTCCCAAAAAGTCCCACACATGTGGTATCCCCATACTCAGGAGAAGCAGCTAAATGTATTTTGGGGTGCAATTCCACATAGGCCCATGGCCTGTGTGAGCAATATATCATTTAGTGACGACTTTTTGTAAATATTTTATTTTTTTTTTGTCATTTTTCAATCACTTGGGACAAAAAAAATAAATATTCAATGGGTTCAACATGCCTCTCAGCAATTTCCTTGGGGTGTCTACTTTCCAAAATGGGGTCATTTGGGGGGGTTTTGTACTGCCCTGCCATTTTAGCACCTCAAGAAATGACATAGGCAGTCATAAACTAAAAGCTGTGTAAATTCCAGAAAATGTACCCTAGTTTGTAGACGCTATAACTTTTGCGCAAACCAATAAATATACGCTTATTGACATTTTTTTTACCAAAGACATGTGGCCGAATACATTTTGGCCTAAATGTATGACTAAAATTTAGTTTATTGGATTTTTTTTATAACAAAAAGTAGAAAATATCATTTTTTTCAAAATTTTCGGTCTTTTTCCGTTTATAGCGCAAAAAATAAAAACCGCAGAGGTGATCAAATACCATCAAAAGAAAGCTCTTTGGGTACAGCATTGCATGGGTACAGCATTGCATGACCGCGCAATTAGCAGTTAAAGCGACGCAGTGCCAAATTGGAAAAAGACCTCTGGTCCTTAGGCAGCATAATGGTCCGGGGCTCAAGTCGTTAAAAAAAAATCTAGACTCGGTTTGCAAGTGTTGTCTCACAAAACGAGCAGAATTCAAGCTAATGGGGTGTGCGGTATCGCATTTGGCCAGAGGTGCGGGGGCGCCGGTGACACTTGGGACGGTTCGGAGCTGTTCGGAAATACTCGGAAACACTCGGTTCCCAAACCATTCCGAGTTCACCTGAGCTGTCCCCCGAGTATTTCCGAGGCTCTCTGGTGCCCCCTCCCCCCACCTCTGGCCACATGCAGTATTGCATGCAATATATGTCAATGTGGAACAAATTTTTTTCGTTTCCATTGACTTCTATGGGGAAACTCGCTTTGATATGCAAGTGCTTTGGATTACAAACATTCTCCTGGAACGGATTATGCTTGTAATCCAAAGTTCCACTGTACGTCCCTGGTCAGCATGCTACACTTCACTCCCCCTATGGGAGGCGCCTCATCTTCCCGGCCTGGCGGCATGACGTGATTTCATTTACGGGTGGAGGTGGGGTGGGAGGAGCGCAAAAAGCTGCTGCTGGCGCGGCGACATGGAGGAGCCTGGCACTAGCTGGAGTGTACACAGTGTGTATACTTGCTCTGCAAGTAAGCAGAATAGCAGATATTTTTGATTGCATCTCAAGATTAATAAATGAGCTGGCTGGATTGGGAGAGGTGAGGAAGCTGAGAGGAGGTTAATGACCAATGTTATTTAAAGGAGAAGTACAGCCAAAGCTCATGGCTGAAGTCCGCACTCTGCTGACATCACGGATGTCAGTCCAGGCACTGCGTCATCCCGACAATGGGAGTCTGGAGCCGCCAGTTGCCTGGACTGACATCCGGCTCAGCCAGCCGCTGAGCGTCTGAGACGGCCGCTCTGACCCCTCAACAGCTCAGCGCTCCTGTGAGCGGGGAGGGAGAAGAGCAGAGAGCTATGACTGACATTCTGCAGCTCGTTGCTCACAGAGCTCTGAAAACCAAGCGATCGGCGGTGTTAGATCGCTCAGTTCTCAGTGCGGGGGGACAGATGCAGCTTCGGGCTGATGCTGCATCCACCAAGGTAAGTATAAATCTGCCAAAAAAAACATGTTTAATTTTTGTAAAATGCAGCATGGACAGGGATCAGCAAGGTGTCCGTGAGTGGTCCAATGTGCACGGCCGACTTTTTTTTTTAATAATAAACTTAATTCTTGATGACTGGTCTCTCCTCCTGTACGTTTGTACTGTCTATGTTGTAGATCTGGCCAGGATGCGGCACCAGCACCGCCTACTAGTCCTGCTGTGTGCACAGTGATTTCTCTGTTGTAGGGAGGGACTGGTATTTTCTTGTTTTGAAATGACACAGACTCTTTACACCCAGTGGGGGGACGCAGTTTGCCATCTTCGTCCTGGGCACCCGAATGACCTTGTTCCGGCACTGGTCACATGTTTAAAAAAAAAAAATGAGGGATGAGGAATCGGATCTGCTTTTCATTGCCGTGCATTGGCAGTCCACTCTACCAAAACAAAGCACCTCAATGGAATAAATAGGTGGGGGGGGGGGGGGTTAGACTAAAGCCGGCCATACATGGATTGAATCTTGAGTTTCCTGAACCGGCCAAGATTCAATCCATCTATGGGCAGGCTCATTGTACCAAAGTCGATCCATCAATCGACTTGGGTACAACCAACCTGTCAGATTTTTTTACATGCGAGTACTGCTGGAGCCTATAGCCACTAGCAGAAATCACTGTGTTCTGACGGCTGAGAAGGCTCCTTGTCGGCAAAACACAATATCGCTGGGGAAGAAATTCCCCCATCAACACTGAGACTGTGTTGATGGGGGAATCAAGCGATTCTTTCCTTCCACCATAGGCGGAAGGGAAAAAAAAAAAATCTAAATCTAAGACTTGCCTATAATATATTAAACCAAAACAGTTATCAAAATATAAAATTCACCAAAGGTATCCTTTAACTAAAATTTCCAGGGATGCCATCATCCTTAATCACTTTTGCAGTTAAATAAAACTGATATGGTACTCACCTATTAAACTAACATTCATTAGGAAAACCGACAACCAGTAACGTAAAATACTCTTTATATGTTTCTTTGTATATGAATAAACTTTTTACGTGCTTAAGGAGTGTTTAGCACATAGATGTGCACAAAAACACAAGACTGAACTGGCCCAAAAAGAAACGATGTGCCAGTAGGACATCATTTCCGATCTCCATTAGCCCTGCAGCACATTCCTCATCAACCATGAATAGTTAACATGCACAAACCACTCTAGCCAACACAGAAACATCCAGTGGCAATAAATATATGTATACCAGGTTCCAGGGCCAGATTAAGAGTATCAAGGGCCTGGTGCTAAGGATTTTGGTGGGCCTTTTTATGAAAATAAATAACATTAAAAATGCAAACAAATTTTTGTTAAATTTAAATTAAAGAGAGACAGGGGTGTGAGAGAGTGGTTGTGAGAGTGGTAGAGAGAGAGTGGTAGAGAGAGAGGGAGAGAGGGAGAGAGAGAGGGAGAGAGAGAGGGAGAGAGAGAGGGAGAGAGAGAGAGAGAGAGAGAGAGAGAGAGAGAGAGAGAGAGAGAGGGTGATAGCGAGATAGGGGGTTGAAAGAGAGGGGGTGAGAGGGAGGGGGAAAGAGAAAAAGGGGGTGAAAGAGAGAGAGGGGGTGAGAGAGAGGGGAGGAGGGGGGGGGTGATAGCGAGATAGTTGGTTGAAAGAGGGGGTGAGAGGAGGGGGGAAAGAGAGAAAAAGGGGGTGAATGAGAGAGAGGGGATGAGAGAGAGGGGATGAGGGAGAGGGGGCGAGAGAGAGGGGGTGAGAAAAGGGGGAATAGAGAGAGGGTGAAAGAGAGAGAGAGGGTGGTAGGGGGTGAAGGGGTGAGAGAGAACAGGGTGAAAGAGAAGGGATGAGAGAGAGAGGGGGTGAGGGGGGTGGGAGAGAGAGAGAGAGGGGGGTGGGAGTGAGGGGGTGAGTCTGTGGGGGGCACAGCATAGTACATTAGTGTATATTTTTCTTAATTTATCATTTTTATTTATTATAATAAATTAATATTTCTTTAGATTTTAAATTTAATTTTCACTGGATTTACATTGATATCTTTATGTTCTTTTAACCCTGATAAAGGGGGTGTACCTCACCTTAAAACCCACTGGGAACTGCTTTTAGTTTTATTTCTTTTTAATTACTAAAATACTATTTTGACACCACTTTATCAAGGTTCCTTTTCCCAATAACCAATCGTCAGCTACCATCATTGGGTGTCTGCAGGCACCTACAGACATAACATTATTAAGCAAGCCAGCTGTGTTCAGTAACTGCCATATCATGTCTATTGATAAATGAAACTGAACTTGTGAGGATGTAAATATAAGAGCTGTTAATGATGACCAGTTTCTAAAGGTGAAAATTCCAGGATTGTCCCTACTCAGACAGGCACTGACCTGCAATCACACAGGTGTCAGGGAAACAGAGATAGGTATGGAAAAATATATTATATATATATATATCACATATATACAAACACACACACACACACACACACATCTACATACATATACACAGACACACACATACTTTTTTTTTAATGGGTGTATGACTCACTAAGTTGTCAAGGAAGGACAAAGGTAACTACTATGGAGCTTGCGCCTTCAAAACAAGTGAACAGTGAAAGCTCCCATTTTCCATCTAACGACAACCTTATTTTCTGATGCGTTTGTGTCTAGTGTTGATTAACATATGAATACACACATTTAATATAAAAGGAAAGTTCACATTTCTTCCGGTCTTCATATTTTATCCTACTGTAATCAGTAATTATTTTGTTCCCTACATGTTTATACAAATAGCCAGAAAAATACCGGTACCTTATAACTTCTAAGCTGCATATCAATTAATTCCCCTTTTCATTTTAAAACATGATAGACACATTTACTAGAATTCATAAAGTATATGCCACATAGAGAAGGTGTTCAGTAATGTACAACCTATTTGTAATTCAATATACGTTTAAGCCCTTGCTGCCATTTATAGCTTATGACGTTATCTTGATTTAGTAAGCCACGCAAATGAGTCACATGCACAACACGTTGTAATCCAATGTGCAGAGTTCTGATATGACTTACGTTTACATAAAATAATTAGCATTATACACCCAGAAGGGTGGAGCAGGTAAGATTAAGAAAGTACAACTTGGAGAATATACACAAACTCTAAGTCAAAGCAGAGAATTCTGCAGCTTCCGACATCCCACAAAGGCTGATTAATGCAAACAGGAGGAACAATCTGTGCTACAGACAGGCTGAACTAGTAAAAAAGAAATGTATAATGTTATTGGCTGCTACGCAAACAATAAAGGCCTCAGCAGCGCAATGACTTTAGCAGTATAAATGCTCTTTAAAACCCAATGAGTAGGCTGCCATAAAGGCTACAGGTTCTTGAGCCATCCTAAGTTTCAATGAGAGACATCCTGCCTGCAAGAAACTACTGATCGCTTTTGCTAACCCAGGGTGCTCTGAGAATCCTTTGTCCTTCACAAGTGTGTGTGTGTGTGTGTGTGTGTGTGTGTGTGCACATACACACACACACACACACACACACACACACACCTCACAAAAGCGAGTACACCCCTCATATTTTTATAAATGGTTTATTATATAACAGTGTAAATTTGCTGTCCCCTCAAAATAACTCAACACACAGTCATTAATGTCTAAACCGCTGGCAACAAAAGTGAGTACACCCCTAAGTGAAAATGTCCAAATTGGGCCCAATTACCTATTTTCCCTCCCCAGTGTCATGGGACTCGTTAGTGTTACAAGGTCACAGATGTGAATAGGGAGCAGGTGTGTTAAATTTGGTGTTATAGCTCTCAATCTCTCATACTGGTCACTGGAAGTTCAACATGACACCTCATGGCAAATAACTCTGAGGATCTGAAAAAGGATTTGTTGCTGTACATAAAGATGGCCTAGGCTATAAGAAGACTGCCAGGACCCTGAAACTGAGCTGCAGCACATTGGCCAAGACCATACAGCGGTTTAACAGGACATGTTCCATCAGAACAGGCATCACCACGGTTGTCCAAAGAAGATGAGTGCAGGTGCTCAGCGTCATATCCAGAGGTTGTCTTTGGGAAATAGACATGAGTGCTGCCAGCATTGCTGCAGAGGTTGAAGGGGTGGGGGGTCAACCTGTCAGTGCTCAGACAATACGCCACACACTGCATCAAATTGGTCTGCATGGCTGTCATCCCAGAATTAAGCCTCTCCTAAAGATGATGCACAAGAAAGCCCAGTTTGCTGAAGATAAGCAGACTAAGGACATGGATTACTGGAACCATGTCCTGTGGTCTGATGAGACCAAGATAAACTTATTCGGTTCAGATGGTGAGTGAGCGTGTGTGGTGGCAACCAGGTGAGGAGTACAAAGACAAGTGTGTCTTGTCTACAGTCAAGCATGGTGGTGGGAGTGTCATGGTCTGGGGCTGCATGAGTGCTGCTGGCACTGGGAAGCTACAGTTCACTGAGGAAACCATGAACGCCAACATGTACTGTGACATACTGAAGTAGAGCATGATCCCCCTTCCCTTTGGAGATTGGGCCGCAGGGCAGTATTCCAACATAACGAGCCCAAATACACCTCCAAGACGACCACTGCCTTGCTAAAGAAGCTAAGGGTAAAGGTGATGGACTGGCCAAGCATGTCTCCAGACCTAAACCCTATTGAGCATCTGTGAGGCATCCTCAAACGGAAGGTGGAGGAGCGCAAGTTCTCTAACATCCACCAACTCCGTGATGTTGTCATGGAGGAGGGGAAGAGAACACCAGTGGCAGCCTGTGAAACTCTGATGAACT
Source organism: Lithobates clamitans (assembly GCA_037952925.1). Taxonomy (NCBI): domain Eukaryota; kingdom Metazoa; phylum Chordata; class Amphibia; order Anura; family Ranidae; genus Lithobates; species Lithobates clamitans. Next base: position 4,152,271 of record JBBGZY010000368.1, read on the forward strand.
CCACGCCCAAGAGGTTTAAGGCAGTGCTGGAAAATATTGGTGGCCACAGAAAATATTGACACTTTGGGCCCAATTTGGACATTGTCACTTAGGGGTTTACTCACTCTTGTTGCCAGCAGTTTAAACAATAAGGGCTATGTTTAGAGTTATTTTGAGGGGACGGCAAATTTGCATTGTTATACAAGCTGTACACTCACTACTTTACATTGTAGCAAAGTGTATTTTTTTTAGTGTTGTTGCATGAAAAGATGGAATAAAATATTTACAAAAATATGAGGGGTGTACTCACTTTTGTGAGACACTGTATATATACACACACATTCCAATATGTTAAAAATGTAGAACCTAAAAAATTACCCAAAACTATTGTCCTCATTTAAATTATAACTAAAGGCTCCTATAGAATTGTCTAAACAAATGCCCACTCCAGATGCTATGTGATGCACAAACCTCAAATCCTTCCCCATTAGTGTCTCACATGCTCCCCTGCCCAGACACTGCAGCTCACAATGGAATGGTATCAGCCACAGAATCAGAGCTCTCAGTTTAGAAAAACCAGTGGGCATGAACAGTTGGCATGTGGCCAGGTGCTAATTACTGACAAGGCTACAGGCTTGTGACTTGGCAGTGACAAAGAAGATGATTGTCACGCCCCTTCAACATTTTTCATCCCATGGGAGTACAAATAGTCACAGTCTTCATGAGAGCAGCAACTCTGCTCTGAATTCAAGAGCAGTGCAACATCATTGCTACACAATTACAGGACGTTGCATTAAGCCTGATGCACACTGCAAGTTTTTTTTCATTCAACCCAGTGGCTTGAAAGAAAAAAAAAGAAAACCAAGACAAAAAACAAACCTGACAGATAGCCGTATTAACACAAGCGATGTTGGTGCAGCGATCTCCCCCACTATGCTATTGTATTATAAAATGAGGACACCGTCCCCTGCCAGAATACACTGATCAGCACTGGCAGCCATTGTACCCAACGTACCCAACAATGTACCCATCTTTAAGTGGGCTTTACTGGCAGGATCAATAGATCTTTGTGGAACTTTGCAGCGGAGACCAAGAGAAAACTGTAAATGCAGGTGCACTGATAATTAAAGTGGTTGTAAAGGCTTAAGGTTTTTTACCTTCATGCATTCAATGCATGAAGGTAAAAAAACAGTGTTCAGCAGCCCCCCAAACCCCATCTCAATCCAGTGACATGCACGAGAGCTTCAGCTCTCCGGAGACGCTCCCTCCTCACTAGCTGAGACAGCAGTGGAAGCCATTGGCTCCCGCTGCTGTCAATCACAGTCAGTGAGCCAATGAGGAGTTAGAGGGGCGGGCCGAGCCTCAGCTTTGTGTGTGAATGAACACACAGAGCAGCGGCTCAGAGGCGAGCCTGCTTGGGAACACTAGGCAGGAGGGAGGGGCATCGGCGGGGGACTTAAGAAGAGGAGGATCAGGCTGCTCTGTGCAAAACCATTGCACAGAGCAGGTAAGTATGGCATGTTTATTTTTAAAAATAAAAAGTTGACTTTAATATAACTAAGTGCTGCAGCACATTTTAGTTTTTTTATGCAAGATCACAGTTATTCTTTAAGAAATTTCCAAAAAATCTATATGTAAAAAAAATCATGTTAACTTCTACTTTAAGCAGAGCACCGCTATCCATCTGCACAACATTTGACAGGAAGCATACTGAACATCTTAAGCAATCTGCTTCTGTCACAGGCACAAGACCCTGCAGGAAACTAAAACAATGGTGGGGACAGGCCAACACTTGGAAAAGGATGTCTGCTGTTTATTAGAAACAAGGTACGGAATTAACCTTGTGGTCTTTCTTTGAAAATTTCAAAAACAAAAAAAGTATAGTCATTGTATTTTTTTTTTTTTGAAGGATACATAGAAAAGTAGCTGACTAAAAACAGTCAACAAAAGGTACTGGGAGACTTTAATGGTGTATTGTCCCTCAAAGGAAAACAGACATACATGAAAGGGAAACAGACATATACAAATTTAAAACCAGTATTTCATTAAACTCAACCTAGTGTAATCAGGTTGGCTATAGTTAAAATCCAAATAAACACATTTACACATTGTTAGTATAAACAAAAGACTTTTGGCCCCTTTCACACCAGCGTACTGATCGGGTCCGCCTGTCTATTTTTCAGGCAGACCCTATCGGACCACCCACCGGCACCCGATCCGATGCTCTAAAAACAAACGGATGGAGATACGTTCTGTCGTGTCTGCTCTGCATAGCGGAGCTGACACATGTCATCTGCCTGCTCAGCAGGGAGATCCCCCACTGAGCTGGAGGATCCTCTTCACGAATTCCGCTCTGTCTGAAAGGGGCCTTAAAGGGGTTGTAAAGGTAAAAAATTTTTCACCTTAATGCATTCTATGCATTAAAGTGAAAAAACTTTTGACAGTACCGCCGCCCCCAGGCCCCCGTTTTACTTACCTGACGCCTCGAATCTTCGCTGCTCGTCCTCGTCATCTTCATTGCAGCTCAGCCTGGTCGCTGATTGGCTGCAGTGGATGGATTGAAAGCAGCGCAGCCATTGGCTCGCGCTGCTGTCAATCACATCCGATGACGCGGCGCGCCGGGGGGCGGGGCCGAGTGATACAGCGAGCGGCTATAGCCGCCGGCTGTATCACGGGAGCGCGCCCGCAAGCACTCACCACCGTGCGAGGGAGCTCGCATTAAGGTGGTAAATGCTTGCGGGGAGGAGCTGAAACAGCCGCCAAGGGACCCCAGAAGACCAGGTTCGGGGCCACTCTGTGCAGAACGAGCTGCACAGTGAAGGTAAGTATAACATGTTTGTTATTTAAAAAAAAAAAAAAAATTAACTTTACAACCCCTTTAAAGCGGTAACCCTATCCATAGTATAAATATCAGCATGTATAATGACCTTAAACTACCCTGGAAAAGCACCCATCGGTCTTGGGATGCCCTTCTCCTTGTCTCCCTATCTTCTTGGCATTTACCCACATTTTTTTAAAGGCCCTCTTCTGAAGAGGCATGTATGTGAAACGTATTGAGAAATTGTAACCCCTCTACAGTCGCCCTGTCATTTTCTATGTAGTATTGTGTATAGGTATATATCCGGTGGACAGCGCTTGTGACCTTTTCTGGAGCAGTTAAATGCCATTATTCATGCTGATATTTGAACTGTAGATGGGGGTCACCACTTTAAGGCTTCTTTCACACAGGCGATCGGGTCCACCTGTCAATTTTTTTTAAGGCGGACACGATTGAACCAGCCATTGCCCTCTATGGAGTGGCGGATGTAAACAGACATGTGTCCGTTTACACCCACTGACATCTGATCCTATCCTCCATAAACAGACGGATGGGTGATCGGTTTCCCATCCATCTGGCAGATCAGATCAGATGACAGTCAGATGTAAACGGACAAATGGTCCGTTTACATCCGACCGTCCATAGAGGAAATAAGCAGAGTGAACATGGACCTGTCATCTGCCTGCTCAACAGGGATCAGCAGACAGATCCCCCCCGCTGAGCAGCTAGTCTGCCCATTTGAAAGAGACCGAAGGGGTTGTTTATACCTAAAAATTAAATATTTGCATATTGTTTTTTCAATTACATAGTTACATAGTAGGAGAGGTTGAAAAAAGTCCAACTTATATGTGTGATTATACAGTGAAAGCTTGGTTTACGAGTAACGTGGTTTACGAGCATTTTGAAAGACGAGCAACTTTAAAAAAAAAAAAAACACATTTGCCTTGATCTGCGAGCGCTGTCTTGATATACAAGCATTTTTTAAATTTTCCTTTTTTTTTTTTTTTTTTTTACAAAAAAAATAATAGAAAAGAATTACTCTCACAATGTGAAGGAAAAAAAAAAACAAAAAAGCAAAAAGTCGCGCGAAGTGTTGAGGCTATTGGAGCAATATAATATAAGCCCCCAATAGTATATGCCAATAAGACACACTAGGTGTACATGGATGATATAAATTAGGTAGACTCAACTGAGTATAAAGCAGAGTGATTATGACATCAACTAAGAATAGAACAGTGTGAATAAAACGAAAAGATAGGGGGAAAAAGAAGCGGGACTTTGTATGAGGCATGTGGGTGAGTATGTTGGGCTAAATGGTAAATGTTATAGTATGGATAATGAAATCAGTATAAATTCCACAAATGGTAATATATCATGATCGTGGTATAAAAGTTTTAATGGCATGGGTATTTAGGCCAAATACAGTCAAAAGAGAACACATTTAAGACCATAATAAAAGCGTGTTGACGACAATGTACAAACAGGCAGAGTTCATAAAATGGTTATACAGTAGCAGCAACACATATACATAGTACAATAAACAAGTGCATCAATAGATCTAAACTCAACGCGTTTCTTGGCTTGAAACCAATCGTCAGGAGTCCGATGCCATATAACTGTATCAAAAACAATAAAGTACCTATTAATGTATGAACAGATATTTGTAAGGAAGATACACTGAAAGTGTGATTTTCCATGTACTCACAAATTGTGCATAGGTTAATGATGGTAGTGTGTTGCAATACGATATAGGTCTGGGTCCATAGAGTCTCACCCGGGGTTGAGGCAGAGAGCACACCACAATGGACCGCTAGCACGGCAGCCAAAATGACAGAAGCACCCATGGAGACCGGCAGTCAGGGACGTCTGGCGGGGCCAAGGAGTGTGAGTAAGCTGGGGAAAAATTTTTTATTTTTTTTCATTGGCTTATGTGTTCGGCTAAATTTTATTTTGTTGTATGTGTTATGGGGATGGAGGTGTGTCACTGGTCTCACCAGACCATTTTCTCTCTTTTGTATTGCACCCAGGTGAAAGACACCTATATGCCAAACGTGGTCTGCTGCTACTCTGGGCAAAATAGATTATTATTCTTATCATAGCTGACATCTTAGACATTTATGCTATAACTTTTTGCCATAGATTCATGCCCTAGCCTGTTCCCATTGCGGTATTCCCTGCTGGTGGTTGCGATGCTTGTTATGCCACGGGAGCTGCGATGTATACAGGGGAGGATCGCCTCCCTCGCTGCCCCCTCCTTTCTGTTTGAGGGGCGGGCCACCTTTACAACCAAGCCATGCCTCTGCGTCCACCCTATGACAACCGTTCCACTGAGGCATCATTACGTTTGGGCGTAGCATGTTATCTTCAGGTGGCCTGCGGGGTGTTCACGCATGTGCACCCACCATTAGACAGCGAATGCCATTTGCATTCACATGCTAGCCACCTCACATGGTGTTAGGGATGGAACCTGCTACACCCACTGAGGGGTACAAATAGGAGGGTTAGTATGATAGGGGATTATCTTTTTTTCACGGCTCATCACACATGGAGGACATATCTCTATTGGAAGCACCTACACATATCTTCTGCTGGGTACTTACGTTTACATTTTTATACCCTCCTATACCCGAGTATACACTTTTGTCTGAGTTGGTTTCTTCCCATCTTCTTTCTTCACTACTCATATCACTTTTTTCTTTCCACGCTTCTCTTAAACAAGATTTTCCACATCTTGCACTTTTTGGCTATTCCTTATATTATTCCCCTCCGGTCTCCATGTTCATATCACTGCTGGACCAGGTTGCATACTACTTAGATGTACATACAGCTACACTCTCAGTATGTCATCTTAGCATTTACTAGACTATTTCGATTATATACACTTTCGTTACAGCTGTTACCTATGATGATGACATTGGAGGGTCCCAGAGGTATACACTTTTATCACCCATGTCATACTTCCCCTCCATTTGTTCCATGATGGGTCCCTGCCGGTTCTACTCCTTCAGATCCCGGACTTGACATACTTCGCCGCCACCTTTTGGGAAATCATCTTTTGGTACCTCGGCTCAGCCGATTTGTAAGTTTGGGGTCTCTTCACCAGGGCCCCCTTACCATTTGCTAGATAATATCTACCATTGTGATATAAATTTTCAACTGACATTTTATCTTATAGACACACTATATACGCATCCACTCCTGAAGAAGCGAGTAGCGGCTCGTGAAATGCGTTGTTTTAAGATGCCTGTGAATTGTCTTGTAACAAATGTCAATATTTTCAAGTATTTATGTTGTTACCAATCTTTTTGGCACTTATGTCCATGCATTTTATGTATGATGATTGCTACACATTTTTAATAAATCCAGAAACTATGTTTACTCTATATATATTCATTGGCCTATGTGTTCTCCTCATTTAAAGTCCGAGGGCTAAATTTTATTTTGTTGTATGTGAAAAGAGCCCTAAGGGGTTGTTTATACTTACAATGTGCAAATATTTCAAATTTTTCCTCTTATTTGGATTTTAACTATCTCCCTCTTCTCACAGGGTTCCTGGGCAGATCCTTACTTTTTAGGAATATTATACCTTTCCGAACACCTCTCGCCAACACCCTGTTCTTTAAGTACAGTGGGTTCCCTAAAATTTCAGCAGAGCCACTTTCCCCCTTATTTGAACCACTATTAATCACTCTAGGTGTTCAGCCTCATCATTAACAACAGCCTGCAACAGCTGGGAGAGAAAGAAAGCCAGCAGCCCTGTTGGGGGGCAAAGGAGGAGGGGCGCAGGCAGCAAGGAAAACAAACTCCTGGACTAGGAGGGTGATCAACCTGGTGGTGGTGGTGGGAGGGGGTTGGGAGGCTGGCAGGAGGGAGGGGAGGACAAGCTGGCTTTCAGCTGCTGCAGGGACAGACGCACAGTGGATCAGTTCATGTAATTGCCCCCCCACCCCACCAATCACCATGCCTGCCCACATTGAATTCCCTTGCTGCCCCGAGCAGGGTACAGGGGGTTCGGTGCTACTCCCATATCAGTGACTGTGTTTAGATGTGGTGGCTGCGTTATTTTCTTTTTTAGGCTTTTTTTTTTCCCCCTATCATCCAGCAAGTCTGTTACTTTCGATTTCCCTTAACAGATCAAGCTGTCCAGAGTGGACGGTGTCAGTGTTTTTTTTTTTATTTCAATTTTTGTTTTACAGTTTTAACGTTAAAATATTTAAAAAATGTTATTATAATTTGTTTTTATTTTTAATCAGCTCTGGCGGGGGGGGGGGGGTTTGGTGAAATATCAGGGGTCTGAGAAGGAGAGAGGGACTGAGAACACAGATTCCCTAGTCCCTTTCTGGAGGCAAGGGACTAGGCGAATGGACAGGAGACAGAGGCTCCTGTTCATTCATAAACTAAAGCATCATAAACACAGTTGCTTTTGAATGGACAGACTCCGTGATCACTGTGCATTCAGAAAAGGAAGGTGCCGGTAAATGGCAGCTTTACCAGCTCCTTCCTCCGCTCTCCAGCCTGTCAGATCTGGAAGGGGGGGGGCGTGGAAGAGCACCGGTGGGAGGAGTTACAGGAGGAGGAGTTACAGGAGGAGGAGGAGTTACAGGAGGAGGAGGAGGAGTTACAGGAGGAGGAGTTACAGGAGGAGGAGGAGGAGTTACAGGAGGAGGAGGAGGAGGAGGAGGAGCTTTATTGAAAAGCTATACAGGGAAAGCAATACAGGGAGATCGGTGCTTCTAACTCCCCCATACCGATCTCCCCTGACTGTCCAGATATCGGCATCGGAGCAAATGCTCAGTATCAGCACAGATACCGATACTAGTATCGGTGCAACCGTAGTATATAATACTACCCTCTCCACAGGGTGACAATATTAACATTTAAAAGTGATTTGATTGCTCCTTTATCCAGACTGGAAACACCCCAAGACAGGATGTGTGTTACTGGCCAAATCACCAGGTGAAAGTAAAGTAAAAAGACCTACTTAATGCTGCCACTACATCCAATGATTTGTAAGCTACAATAGAACACATTTTTGTTGTTGGATTCAATACTGCTTTAAGTCTTTGGTCAGACTGAATTTGACTTCGAAATCGTGTGACTTCACTTGAAGCTGCACAATTTCAAAGTCGCAGGTTAGTGTGACTTCAGGTGCGACTTGGAAGACATCTGTGCGAAGTTATGCACAGATGTCTATGCATGTCGCACCTGAACTTGCAAAAAGTAGTACGGGAATTACTTTCAAAATCAGTGCGACTGATGGAGTCGAAGTATCTGTCCTTAGAGTGGGGTCTGCTCTAAGGACTTGGGCAAGCCTCCTATGGTCTTCTTTTCGCCATGGTCCAAATCCTGTTACGTACACAGCCAGTGGGAAGGCCAGGGTCCCAAAGAAGTGAGTCATAGAGCCCAGGTGCTTCGATAAACCCCTTCTGGACAGCATGCAATCCCAGATCTGAAAAGTTTGATGGGTGACTGCTGTGTTTAAGTGTTTTACTTGCATTTGGACTGAACGAATATTGCATAAAAAATACTGGCGGACGTGCGTTTAGCAGCTGGGAAATAAAGGAATGATTTGCATGGCTACACCCACTGTCCTTAAATGAGGAGTAATCCTTATTTCTGGAATATGTGAAAGAATGAGACATACGAATATCTTCTGTTTTTCTGTTTTAAGAAAGCTTTACTGTACTCTGCACTAGTTCGGTTGGAAAGCTTTTTGATTCTCCTACTCTCTTCTCACCATAACCTGTATGGTAAGGCTCTCTCAGTGGCTATAGTATGAAACAAAATGTTTCTGCACGCTGCAAAGAATGATACTTTTTCACTGCCCCTTTATATGAATGAGGCCACATTTTCAAGTATTACACCCTCCGTTTTCTTAGTCCCCTCAAATGTAAAATTAGTACTATAAAAAGTTTTTACATACAGATTATTCGCTACCATCATAAACATCAACTTGACAGAAGTATAGCCCTTTTGCCTGGTCACAAATTGTGGTATTCCTGGACGATTCTAAGGTGTGTCCAGGCCATTTGGGAAACATTACCTTGCCAACATGTGCTAGGTCTGCGCCAAGGTGTCCTGCCAGCTGAAAGCACCATACTTTTTCCACTCACATCTCTTGATTCTAAAGGAGCAGCAGCGCTATTCTCAGCAATATAATCCTCCCTAACCAAAGCAGGCGATGCACAGGTAGAATCTCGTTTAGTAAAATTTGACTTTGAAATGATCATTTGATTTTCTAATAGATAATGGGGTCAAAGACAATCAGGTTTGGTGAAATATCAGGGGTCTGAGAAGGAGAGAGGGACTGAGAACACAGATTCCCTAGTCCCTTTCTGGAGGCAAGGGACTAGGCGAATGGACAGGAGACAGAGGCTCCTGTTCATTCATAAACTAAAGCATCATAAACACAGTTGCTTTTGAATGGACAGACTCCGTGATCACTGTGCATTCAGAAAAGGAAGGTGCCGGTAAATGGCAGCTTTACCAGCTCCTTCCTCCGCTCTCCAGCCTGTCAGATCTGGAAGGGGGGGGGCGTGGAAGAGCACCGGTGGGAGGAGTTACAGGAGGAGGAGGAGTTACAGGAGGAGGAGTTACAGGAGGAGGAGGAGGAGTTACAGGAGGAGGAGGAGGAGGAGGAGCTTTATTGAAAAGCTATACAGGGAAAGCAATACAGGGAGATCGGTGCTTCTAACTCCCCCATACCGATCTCCCCTGACTGTCCAGATATCGGCATCGGAGCAAATGCTCAGTATCAGCACAGATACCGATACTAGTATCGGTGCAACCGTAGTATATAATACTACCCTCTCCACAGGGTGACAATATTAACATTTAAAAGTGATTTGATTGCTCCTTTATCCAGACTGGAAACACCCCAAGACAGGATGTGTGTTACTGGCCAAATCACCAGGTGAAAGTAAAGTAAAAAGACCTACTTAATGCTGCCACTACATCCAATGATTTGTAAGCTACAATAGAACACATTTTTGTTGTTGGATTCAATACTGCTTTAAGTCTTTGGTCAGACTGAATTTGACTTCGAAATCGTGTGACTTCACTTGAAGCTGCACAATTTCAAAGTCGCAGGTTAGTGTGACTTCAGGTGCGACTTGGAAGACATCTGTGCGAAGTTATGCACAGATGTCTATGCATGTCGCACCTGAACTTGCAAAAAGTAGTACGGGAATTACTTTCAAAATCAGTGCGACTGATGGAGTCGAAGTATCTGTCCTTAGAGTGGGGTCTGCTCTAAGGACTTGGGCAAGCCTCCTATGGTCTTCTTTTCGCCATGGTCCAAATCCTGTTACGTACACAGCCAGTGGGAAGGCCAGGGTCCCAAAGAAGTGAGTCATAGAGTCCAGGTGCTTCGATAAACCCCTTCTGGACAGCATGCAATCCCAGATCTGAAAAGTTTGATGGGTGACTGCTGTGTTTAAGTGTTTTACTTGCATTTGGACTGAACGAATATTGCATAAAAAATACTGGCGGACGTGCGTTTAGCAGCTGGGAAATAAAGGAATGATTTGCATGGCTACACCCACTGTCCTTAAATGAGGAGTAATCCTTATTTCTGGAATATGTGAAAGAATGAGACATACGAATATCTTCTGTTTTTCTGTTTTAAGAAAGCTTTACTGTACTCTGCACTAGTTCGGTTGGAAAGCTTTTTGATTCTCCTACTCTCTTCTCACCATAACCTGTATGGTAAGGCTCTCTCAGTGGCTATAGTATGAAACAAAATGTTTCTGCACGCTGCAAAGAATGATACTTTTTCACTGCCCCTTTATATGAATGAGGCCACATTTTCAAGTATTACACCCTCCGTTTTCTTAGTCCCCTCAAATGTAAAATTAGTACTATAAAAAGTTTTTACATACAGATTATTCGCTACCATCATAAACATCAACTTGACAGAAGTATAGCCCTTTTGCCTGGTCACAAATTGTGGTATTCCTGGACGATTCTAAGGTGTGTCCAGGCCATTTGGGAAACATTACCTTGCCAACATGTGCTAGGTCTGCGCCAAGGTGTCCTGCCAGCTGAAAGCACCATACTTTTTCCACTCACATCTCTTGATTCTAAAGGAGCAGCAGCGCTATTCTCAGCAATATAATCCTCCCTAACCAAAGCAGGCGATGCACAGGTAGAATCTCGTTTAGTAAAATTTGACTTTGAAATGATCATTTGATTTTCTAATAGATAATGGGGTCAAAGACAATCAGGTTTGGTGAAATATCAGGGGTCTGAGAAGGAGAGAGGGACTGAGAACACAGATTCCCTAGTCCCTTTCTGGAGGCAAGGGACTAGGCGAATGGACAGGAGACAGAGGCTCCTGTTCATTCATAAACTAAAGCATCATAAACACAGTTGCTTTTGAATGGACAGACTCCGTGATCACTGTGCATTCAGAAAAGGAAGGTGCCGGTAAATGGCAGCTTTACCAGCTCCTTCCTCCGCTCTCCAGCCTGTCAGATCTGGAAGGGGGGGGGCGTGGAAGAGCACCGGTGGGAGGAGTTACAGGAGGAGGAGGAGTTACAGGAGGAGGAGGAGTTACAGGAGGAGGAGTTACAGGAGGAGGAGGAGTTACAGGAGGAGGAGGAGGAGGAGGAGCTTTATTGAAAAGCTATACAGGGAAAGCAATACAGGGAGATCGGTGCTTCTAACTCCCCCATACCGATCTCCCCTGACTGTCCAGATATCGGCATCGGAGCAAATGCTCAGTATCAGCACAGATACCGATACTAGTATCGGTGCAACCGTAGTATATAATACTACCCTCTCCACAGGGTGACAATATTAACATTTAAAAGTGATTTGATTGCTCCTTTATCCAGACTGGAAACACCCCAAGACAGGATGTGTGTTACTGGCCAAATCACCAGGTGAAAGTAAAGTAAAAAGACCTACTTAATGCTGCCACTACATCCAATGATTTGTAAGCTACAATAGAACACATTTTTGTTGTTGGATTCAATACTGCTTTAAGTCTTTGGTCAGACTGAATTTGACTTCGAAATCGTGTGACTTCACTTGAAGCTGCACAATTTCAAAGTCGCAGGTTAGTGTGACTTCAGGTGCGACTTGGAAGACATCTGTGCGAAGTTATGCACAGATGTCTATGCATGTCGCACCTGAACTTGCAAAAAGTAGTACGGGAATTACTTTCAAAATCAGTGCGACTGATGGAGTCGAAGTATCTGTCCTTAGAGTGGGGTCTGCTCTAAGGACTTGGGCAAGCCTCCTATGGTCTTCTTTTCGCCATGGTCCAAATCCTGTTACGTACACAGCCAGTGGGAAGGCCAGGGTCCCAAAGAAGTGAGTCATAGAGTCCAGGTGCTTCGATAAACCCCTTCTGGACAGCATGCAATCCCAGATCTGAAAAGTTTGATGGGTGACTGCTGTGTTTAAGTGTTTTACTTGCATTTGGACTGAACGAATATTGCATAAAAAATACTGGCGGACGTGCGTTTAGCAGCTGGGAAATAAAGGAATGATTTGCATGGCTACACCCACTGTCCTTAAATGAGGAGTAATCCTTATTTCTGGAATATGTGAAAGAATGAGACATACGAATATCTTCTGTTTTTCTGTTTTAAGAAAGCTTTACTGTACTCTGCACTAGTTCGGTTGGAAAGCTTTTTGATTCTCCTACTCTCTTCTCACCATAACCTGTATGGTAAGGCTCTCTCAGTGGCTATAGTATGAAACAAAATGTTTCTGCACGCTGCAAAGAATGATACTTTTTCACTGCCCCTTTATATGAATGAGGCCACATTTTCAAGTATTACACCCTCCGTTTTCTTAGTCCCCTCAAATGTAAAATTAGTACTATAAAAAGTTTTTACATACAGATTATTCGCTACCATCATAAACATCAACTTGACAGAAGTATAGCCCTTTTGCCTGGTCACAAATTGTGGTATTCCTGGACGATTCTAAGGTGTGTCCAGGCCATTTGGGAAACATTACCTTGCCAACATGTGCTAGGTCTGCGCCAAGGTGTCCTGCCAGCTGAAAGCACCATACTTTTTCCACTCACATCTCTTGATTCTAAAGGAGCAGCAGCGCTATTCTCAGCAATATAATCCTCCCTAACCAAAGCAGGCGATGCACAGGTAGAATCTCGTTTAGTAAAATTTGACTTTGAAATGATCATTTGATTTTCTAATAGATAATGGGGTCAAAGACAATCAATTTTAACCGTAGTTTCGAAAGATTCAAAAGAAATAGAATAGAACTTTTTTCACAAAATTAACAAATTGTAAGCGAATGAGTTTTCGTTCATGAAATTTCATTCATTCCAAAACTGAATGTTAGAAGCAAACAAAATATTCCAAGTCACTGACAACATTATCAATTATACTTGCAAGACTTTTCATACAAAAGCATTCATGTGAAAATTTACCAGTGAATGGCCAGCTTAACACATCTAATCACCATCTTTAAAGTATAACTAAAGGCAACATTTATTTATTTTTTTCATTTTGGATAGAATTGAGATGGATTAGAACACCTGTCACTTGTTATTGCGATCTGTGTCCTCGTTAGGATTTACCCTCTCCATTTGTCCTGTTTATCATTATCATTGAAAGTAAAAGAAAATCCCAAATTTTGGGTTGTCCCAGAAAAGTAATAGAGGGGAATCTTCCAATAGGAACACTGATTCTGGTGACCTGGGGGTCCTCAAAAGATTGCCTTAATTTGCAGGGATTTCTTCTCACTTACGGTTTGGCTATGGGACAGGAAGTAAAGGCCAATTTCCCCAATGAGACACAGATGGCAAAAATAAACCATACAGGGGTTATAATCCTCCCTTGCACGATCCAAAAAAAATGCCTATAGTTCTACTTAGCATAATTCATGCTGAACTCAGAGGGTTTATGTTTATAACTATCTGCTTTACTACTGTGAAATAAAACAAGCTAAATAGTGATAATTTACGGTAAGTTCATAGAATGTAGTAAACAAGCAGTTAATTGGTAACTACAAAAAGATAAGGTGATAGAGAAGGTGATGAAAAGTCATCTATGTTCCTCTTTGTGCTTCAGAGGGCTTAGTCACTTGTACTGCCAGGTGTGTTTTACTTCAAAGATCCACAACTGCCTCTCTTCTGGTGTCAGAAATTTCCAAAGATCTAAATGAAGAAGGTAAATAATGATGGGACAGAAGCAATGCTTCTGTCCCTAACAAGCCTAGTGACCTGGTCTTGTATCTAATCTAATACTTCTTAGAGGTGGAGCCATCTAGACCCCCAGGTGCATCTCCTTTGATGTCATAGGACAAAAGCAAGAGCCATAGAACACCAAACCACACATTTTTAGTGATCAGAGTTAAACTTGGTTGCAAGCTTTCAACAAGTGTCAAGTCTCTTAAAGCTGAACTTCAGGATAAATCAATATTAACTAAATACAAGAGTCCTTTGTCATCTTGTATGAATTTTGGTTTGCTTTGTGTATTACCTCCATATCAGTGCAGTAATCCAGTGTGAAAATTACTTTCTGTACTAAAGACTGGGTCACTGCTGCTCTCTCTCCCTGTGCAGGGTGACTGATCTGGTCTCTGCCCTCCTGTAGCTTTCTGCCGACATCATGTAGTGGGTGGAGCCTACTGAGCCCCTCCCAAAGCTCTGTTCTCTGCACAGGCTATGTTCAGCGCAGTGATGCTGTCCCCACAGCTTTTACAAGGTAAAAACTAGATTTCTAAAAGCATTTAGTGCACACTAAGCAAATTTTAGATCATTTGAAGCTATGGGAGAATATAATCAATTGGGAGTTCTTGTGCATAAAGTTCAGCTTAAAGTAGACAGGATAAAAGAGCAGCACTGAGAATTATTAATTTACATTAGAAATACTAACAAACATTTTTTTTTTAAAAGTGATGTGAACATTTACTTTGGCAGTTTTGTCTCAAGTGAAATATAAACTACTAAATGTAAAATGAATTTACTAATTTTCCTAAACCTTAGCCAGTAAATAAATCCCTACTTTTTACACTTACATTACAAGCCAAATTCTGTAGTAATCTACATAGAATTAAAGCACAAAGAAAATATTTACACCCATGTAATTGCTGTTTACTTGTCCTCTACAATAGTTGTAGTTCAGGAACGGGTGTGTGAAAGCATTAATTATCTATATTAACATCTACTGTCAAACAGCAACAAAACTAAAGTAACTCCTAAACACAAAAAGCAGTTCCCTATTAGGCTACGCACATTCAGATTTTCCTTACATTTAAGTATATGTGGGACCCTATAATGAACATTTTTTTCTGGTGCCTTTGGTTTGGTAAATATACAATTGAAAGGAGTTCTATAGATCTGTTCTGCAAGTGCAAAAAGCCATTGAGCTGCCAAGATTTTGTAGTATTCTCTCAATCAGTGTTATCAGCCCTGCCCTGTGAACTTTACTAGAGAACACCTACTCCTGTTTTATGGAGACAGGAGAAGCTCTGTATTCGAAACACACTTTCTCTCTCCCAGTTAAAAGCAAGTAAATGTGGACATCCTAGGACAGGAAGTGTGTTGCTGGCAGAATTATCAGTTTAAAAATAAAAAAATAAATAAATAAAAAAACCTAAGAAAAAGAAAAAAAAGAAAAAAAACAAATGCAGAAAGCAAATTTAAAGACTGGCAGGCTGGCATATATTTTTATTTTCTTGGGATTAGATGCACTAAATCTGCAAACATTACCATTAAAGTGATAAAAAACCCTTACATATGCCTACTGAAGTGACTATCATCAGGTGATGCACAGTGATAAAGCTGTAACTTTTTAAACAGCTGTGGATAAGACAGGGCTGCAAATACAGTACTCATTTTAGACAGCATTTCTCAGCTCTCAGATGGCAGTCGGTAGAGATCTGATGGCACATACTGCACAGCCGCTCAGCTGTTATCCCGTAGGAGTGGGAGGGGACGTCCCCCCTTCCGCCCCTACTCTTCCCGGGCCTTGCGTCCCACCGGGAGACCTGAGCACCCAGCCGGCGCTTCCGCCGGCTAGGCTGAGACCTGAACGAAGCCGCATTTGGCTCAAATCAGGTCTCCAATCAACAATCGCAGAAGCGACGTCACAGTGTCACTTCCGGTTTAACCGGCTGCCAATGGCACTGATTTAAAGAGAGAAAAAAAAAAAAGACAGTATTCAGAGTCGCCATTTTTTGGCGATCTGAATACTTTTAAGTGCAAAGGAGGTATTTGGGGTCTTTTAGACCCCCGATCCCTCCATAAAGAGTACCTGTGCTACCTATTACTATCACAAAGGATATTTACCTTCCTTGTGACAGCAATAAAAGTGATCACATTTTTTTATTTTTTTAAATGAGAGCGTACAAAAAAAATAAAAAAAGGAAAAGAAAAAAAAAAAGTTTTAAAAAGGCGTCCCTGTCCCCAAGTTTTTGCACAACAAAGAAATTGCATACGCAAGTCGCACGCGCAAATGTAAACAGTGTTCAAATCACACATGTGAGGTATCGCTGCGATCATCAGAGTGGGAGCAAAAGCCTCCTCTGCAACTCTAACCTGGTAACCGCTAACTTTTTTAAAAGAGTCACCGTAGTTTGTCGCCATTCCACGAGTGTGAGCCATTTCAAAGCATGACATTTTAGTTATCTATTTACTTGGCATAACATCATCTTTCACATTATACAAAACAAATTGGGCTAAAAAATAAAAAAAAAAAAACAGTAAAGTGTCCTTTTTCCCCCCCAAAAGAAGCATTTGAAATACCGCTGTGCAAATACCGTGTGACATAAAATATTGCAACGATCACCATTTTATTCCCTAGGGTCTCTTCTAAAATATATATCATTTTTGGGGGTTCTAAGTAATTTTCTAGCAAAAAATATGGATTTTAATTTGTAAGCAACAAATGTCAGAAATGGGCTTGGGGTGAAAGGGTTAAGGTCAGAATGTTTCCTCCATGGAGTGTTAGGGTCAAATTGATGGGCTATAAATGAATGTGTATCCTATTTCCTTAGTCGTACAGTGGAGCAGCCTTTTTCAACCAGGGTGCCCAGGTACCTTGGGGTGCCTTCAGGTTTCTTCAAGGGTGCCTTGGCAAAATCCCTAAAAAATGCCCACAGATTTTATACAAACCAGCATGTGGATAAAGCCTGCCTTTTAGTTACACAAAGCCATAGGTTTTCATTGTGCACCATTACAACCTTCTAGCCACTGATTTCCTAACAAGCAATGACGTCATTAGTTGATATGGAGGAAGTTGGGTGCCTGCACAGCATTATTGTTTGCCCTTCTCCATCAGCACTGGGGTCACATTAGCTGAGTGAGGGAGAGAAACTAAGGGAGAAGAGAAACATTGGAATAGTAGTCAGCACCAGTGTGCAAAAGTGTATTTGCTTTGAAAGAATAAATCACCGCTAACCTATGGATGTTTCTGCGTTATGTAAAACTATTAGTTTGTTTTGTTACGATTTAGAATGGGTACCTCAAGATTGCCCATAATTTTAAAGTTTGCCTTAACTGAAGGAAGGTTGCGAAACACTGAACACACACTATGGAACATCAGAATGCACTTAGGGGATGGCCAACACAGCAAACAAATACCAAAAGGCCCATATAAAAAAAAAATAGGTCAAGAAGAGCTAAACAGGCTCAAAAACCCCCTGCTTAAACATCTTCTCACGGCAGTGAGGGCCTGTATTCTAGACCTGTGGAAAAGTACAGTCCCGCCGACTAGATGTTGAAAGAACAGGATGAGAAATATTGGAAGATATAGGCCCCCTACTTTACTTATAGAAGGGTAGAAGAAGAGAGTTAGGCCATGCCTGATCAAATGGGAAAGGGAGGGGGGATCCCCCCCTTTTTGTTTTTCTTTGGTGGGTTTAGAGCAGAAGTCTCAAACTGGAGACCCCTGGTTTAGAGGGTGGGGGAGGTGGGGATAGGGCTAGGAAAAGAGAAAAGGAAATTATATTTGTTTGTTTATTGAGTTGACGGGATTGAGTAGCACCGAACATGCAATGTATAATATTATAATTTGAAGATATGGGGAAGTGATAAGGTGTAATAGATGTTATGAAGAATATGATAAATGCTCTATGTAGAGTGTAATCTATAATATGTGAAAAATAAAGAATATAAAAAAAAAGAAAAAAAAAAAAAAGAAGAGCTCAACAGGCTCACAGAGCAGCTTGTAACACCTTGCACCTGAAATTGGCATCAGAGGAGGCCTGAACATCCACCTGGCAGAACCTAAACATGTGAACAGAAGACCGGGTGGCAGCCTTGCAAATCTGAAAAACAGAAGCCTAAAGCTAAAAAGGTAAGAATCGGATTCTTTAGACCATATGCTCAAATGATGACTTATCTAATCCACTGACAAATGGTGTAGCAAGTAGCAGGAAACCCCTGCGGGAACCTCTGAAAAGCAAGAGAGGCAATCAGATTGCCTAAAAGAGGCTGTTGTCAGAGGGTAGACTCTCACAGCATGTACCACCTCAAGACACTGGAGAGAAATTCCCTTGGGATATTTCAGAGCAGGACATAAGGAGGGGAGGGCAATGCCAAGATTGAGATCGAAGGGGGAAACCAACGTACAAAGAACAGGCCTCATGACATCCACATCACGTAATGCCAAGTACACACGGGGAGATTTTTTTCTTTAAAAATAGGCCTCTTCCCGACAACTCTGGCTGATTGGTGTCGGGGTCTGCGGGCGGGGGGCTAATCGGAATCTGGAAGCCCCCCTTTAACAAGTGGGCCCCCAGATCCCGGCCCCCCCACCCTATGTGAATGAGTATGGTGTACATTGTACCTCTACCCATTTACCTAAAAAAAAAATGATTAAATTAGCTTCTGTGTCCCATCCGATTTCCTCTCCCTCTCTGGAGAGGTCTTCTCACTCTTCTGCTGGGTCTCCTTTCTCCACTAATGTCTTCTGCCTCTGTTGGGTTTCCTCTCTGTGAGGTCTTCTCCCTCTGATCTTCTCTTGACGCTGTCTCCCGCTTTAATGCTTGGTCCACAGTGTGCCATTACTTATATAGGCATGGGGTGGAGCCATCGAGTGACGTCATCCGGAGGCCCCGCTCCTTGTGACATCACTGCCCGAGGCATGATGGGGCGATGACGTCACAAGTGGGTGGGGCCTCCAGACAAAGTCACCCAGTGGCCCCGCCGCATGCCTATATAGGTAATGGCACACCGCGGACCTAGCATTAGAGCGGGAGAGAGCATCGAGAGAAGATCGGAGGAAGAAGAACAGAGGGAGAAGACAGCACAGAGACGAGACCCAGCAGAGGCAGAAGACATCAGCGGGGGAGAGAAGACCCGGCAGAAGAGGGAGAAGACAGCGCAGAGGAGAAGAACTGAGAAAAGACATCCCTGGAGGTGGGAAAAGAGTCGGAGAGGGGAGAAGAAAAATCGTAAGAGACGCCGGAACTGATTTAATTAAAAAAAAAAAAAAGTTGTCAAAAGCCTGTGTACCGTTTTGTTTTTTTTGACACTTTTTTTTTTTTTTTTTAAGGTGAATGGGTAGGGGTATACCATACTCATTCATATAGGGTGGTTTGGGATCTGGGGGCCCCCTGGCCGGGGTTGTCAGGAAGAGGCCCTTGTCCTCAACATGGGGACAAGGTGCTTTGGGATGGGGTGTGCAAGGCCCCCCTGCCCCAAAGCACCCACATCCGCATGTTGAGGGCATGTGGCCTAGTATGGTTCAGAAGGGGCGGCGCTCGCCCCCACCCACTTTCCTGACCTGCCGGGTTGCGGGCTCGGATAAGGGTCTTGTATGGATTCTGGGGGGGACCCCATGCCTTTTTTTGGCGTGGGGGTTCCCCTAAAGATTCATACCAGACACAAAGTGCCTGGTATTGTCGGGATCAAAGTCGGATCCCCGTTCTTTGATGTTGGATGGATGTCGGACTTATAGTCACAAGGCAAAGGCGGATCCACAGTCGAAAGACTGTCGTGTCGTACCAGTGTGAACCTGGCCTGAAGTGTAATCGATGGCACCATGCAGCGCTCTCGGGGACTTTGGATGTCCACACAAGAGAGACTTTACAAGTAAATGTGCAAAAATATGTTAAATGCATAAATAATATTATAGGAAGACTTTTGTTGAAATGCATTTAGCAACATAATCTCCTAAGCTGCTCTCTAGTCACAGTTTAGCAACGGATTGGCAATGGAAAGGAGGGAAAAAAAAAAAAAAAAAAATCAGGGAGCTGCAGAACATAACTTTATTGTTGAATATTATTCTATACCAGTTTTAAGATGAAGTAAAATTTCAGGGTTTTCTTTTGATATACAGAAATATGTAAAAAAAGACTAGGCTGTTTAGCCTAATATAAATATAATTACGTGTGAAAGAGGCATTATAACATGCTTGAAGGTAAACACTGCAATACCATACGCCAAATATACATACTGGAGTAATGATCGGCCGATCATATCATACTATTTTTCTACTTTAAAAATAGATACCGCATACTGAATTCATATTGATACTGGAGAAGACAAGAATCCAGCTATGGTTTGATTGATTACTACTAAAGAGAGCTCTAACATTACAACATAATACACTTTATCTATTGTTGAAATTACTATGTACAAGCGCTCTATGTTTTTATTATTATAATCACCAACAGGAAAGAAAAATTGCAAACCTAAAACCAAAAATGTGAAAATGTAGTTCTCATTCAGAGACAAACATAAAATGCTGGCTAACTACAGTGATCATTCAGAAACGAACCACAAAACGCTGGCAGGTGTTTTCGCTGGTAGCTAAGACATTCAAGCGCAGGAATAAAAATATTTGAACTCTGTATAAAATTGGCCTAAAAGATGACCACCATCATGCAGCAGGAACCTCTCAAGACAAAAATATGGGGCTGCCATTGCGGTTAAAAGCGGAATTCAACTCCCATAAGAGAGTTATCTATACTTTAAGATTTCACCTCGGAGCCAGGATAAAATGGCAAAGGAAAGGCTGTATTAGACCCTTAGATAGACCCTTAGTAAACCTCTTAGAAACCAGTAAGTGATGACAAAAAATGAACCCTCAATTGCTTCACTGTTCTACATTTAGACGTAAACGAAACTCTAGAAGACATATTTCTACTGTTCAGCGATGAAGTTTAGCGATTTTAGACCACAGAGCCCCTTCTCCCGAACTACTGGAAAGAGCAACTTAAGTAAAAAAAAACAACACGTCAACCCATTTTTAGTCTTTAAATCACTCACCGATTGCCAGGCCAAACTTTCCATAATCATGTGTTCACAGCGCTCAAGGTGTTTGATCATATGTTTTGTTAGACTTGGTTCAGCTCTAATAAAGCTCTCAATTACTTTATAAAAGTCAAATGCTTTCTGCTCAAAGACATTAAGAATCCATGGAAAGGACACGGCTGTTTCTGCCTGGGACTGAGTCTGAAAGGAATTTCCTAGTGTAAAGAAAATATAGAGTTAACAGACAAGTGGTGTACCTAGATATTTTGTTCATCAACTGTTGTAAATAGTCATTTTTATTATCTACCCGAATTACTCATAATTAAATAAATAGCCCAACCAAAATAAAACAACTTTACATCATGTGAAAGTCCAATACTATGCAAAACCTTTTTTCATTTAGGAACCTATACAAGGTTTTTTTTTTTGGTCATAGTCTCCAGTGGGGGGATATCCTCACAATGCATGGCTGGATGTGAGGTGTAGGCAAATCTAATAGGCAGCCAGTTTAATATGAACAAATTGACTTAAAGTGATACTAGTGATAGAAGTCTTTTCTTTTTTTTTTTTTTAAATAACATGGTATACTTACCTGCGCTGTGCAGGTGGTTTTGTACAGGGCAGCCCAGATCCTCCTCTTCTCGGGTCCATCTTCGGTGCTCCTGGCCCCTCCCTCCTGTTAAATGCCCCCACAGCAAACAGCTTGCTATGGGGGCACCTGAGCCGAGCCACAGCTCTGTTTTTCCATTCAAACACAGCGCCGCGGCCCAGCCCCTTTCCTCTCTCTCCTCATTGGCTTACTGACTTTGATTCTCAGCAGCGGCATACTAGCACATTATGCCATCGTCTTGCATTGGGGGGTCAGCAGTTTACTACCACTTTAACGATTGGAAATCCTTCCAGGGAAGAGACTTACGGTGGCCATACTCTTAAAGGGGTTGTAAACCTTCAAGGTTTTTCACTGCAACGCATTCTATGCATTGAGGTGAAAAACCTACTGTACTGCTGCAGACCCCCCCCCCCCCAAGCCCCCGTTTTACTTACCTGAACAAGCTCTCTCTCGTCCCGAGGACGAGCACACCAGCAAAAGCCGGTGACTCAGGTCCTGATTGGATGAATTGATAGCAGCACAGCCACTGGTTCCCGCTGCTGTCAACCAAATCCAATGACCCGGGTGCCAGGAGGCGGGGCAGAGTCACACATTCGGCTTCTATAGACGCAGAATAAATGACTCGGGAGCACGCCTGCCAGGTGAGAGCGCTTCTCCCAGGGGGTTATCTAATGCGGGGAGGAGCCGCGAGAGCCGCCAAGGGACCCCAGATGAGGCTGTTCAGGGCCACTCTGTGCAAAATGAGCTGCACAGTGGGAGGTAAGTAGGACTTTTTTTTTTTTTTTTTAAATAACAAACACAAAGCTTTAGTGTCACTTTAATCTTATTAAACGATTCTTCACAGAATCAGATAACGCAATCAGATTTATGATTTTGTCACAAAAAAAAAAAAAAGTCACAAAATCTCATTGATCAATTTTAATCAAAAACTAATGTTGTAATCTTAATAAGTTTTAATCTGTCTGAATGAAAAAGCAGACTGTAGGAAATTGGATAAATTTGATATGATTGTTAAGGAAATGGCGCATCAAACCATCTTTTCAATCTTCCAATTGGATGACAATGCATTTGCATATAAAATCGTTCCATGCATGCACACCAGACATTTTCTAAGTTTTACATTAGTCAAAAGGAAGGAAACCAACTGTGCAGTTTTCAAAATTAAAGCAGGAAATCGGTTATGATCATTCAATATATCTTGTCAGATTAATTTGTTCAACAAATGACAATGAATATAACCTGCTTCATTAGCTGTAAGCTTCAAGATTAATTTAATGCTTTCTTTTGGATTCTTGCTATTCAATAAATAGCTTCCAAGCTTGGAAATGGTTTTCATAAATGTGTAAACGCATTTGTTTATGGTATGGATAAAGCATTTTGCTTCAAGTGGTTGAAAACCTTTACACATATCAAGGGAAGTAACTAGCCTCAGGTAATACACAGAGATTCAACAAATCCTTCTACGTAAGCGGTACTTCTTAAAAAGTGGCCACCTCTTCTCTATAGCTGTTTAAAGGGGCAGAGATCTGGCATCACACACTGCACAGCTCACAGTAGACACCTGAGAGCACTCTGAGACCTGAGTAGAGAGAATAGACACACCCCCTTCTATGCAGGAAAGCATGTACAGATGAGGCTGTCAATCACTGCTAGAGCCCACATCACCCCCCCCCCCCCCCGGCCCCCATCATTGCTTCGAGTCTGCACAAGCTGTTAGAAATGACTCAAATAGCACAGGAATCAGACAGCAGACAAAAATCACACTGTGATTGGGATTAAGGCAAGTACACACTATAGAAGCATAGCTTTTGTTAATTTTTCAACCAATTTCTCATAAAGAAAAAAAAAAAAAAAGGCTCTTGTAGGGAAATTCCATATTTTTAAAATGAATTAAAGTATTGTGGGGACGATAACTCACACAAACGGTTATAAAACATGTATCCTAGGAACACTAGCAAAGGCAGACTTTTCCAATATTTTCCTTACCTCCATAAGCAGCCATGACAACTCCCACAGCACAGGCCAGGAGACATGTATGAAAAATGTCATTATTCAACAGTTTGCTACAAAAAAATGAAAATAATTAGTTTTATATTTTAACAAAAGCAAATCATATAAATCCTATTAAGTTGGAACTTTAACCAAACGTTTTTTTTCTTTTGGAGAGAAAAGGGTTAAAAATCTGTGTCAGGGTTTTGAGGCTGTCTGCATTTCTGCATTCCCCCTGGGAAGATTCCCCCTCACTTCCTATTCTATGATAGTGGTTACCAAAAGCAGTGAGAGGAAATCTCCCCTAGTTGAGCAAAGGAACAGAGAAGCCACTGACACTCTAGAACTATATCTAAAGCACAATAAAAAAAAAAAAAAAAAAAAAAAAGGGGGGGGGGGTGGATTTTGAATTACCTCTAAATTCCTCATCATGGGAGTAAATTACGGGGCTGCATTCATAGACCATGTGTTGCATAGATGTTACCCTCAGGTGATTGGACACCAAAAAAACCTTGCTAGAGTCACCCCTAGTGCACGCTCATAAAACTCAACCCTCTCCACGAGACCCTGTTTTTTGGGTTTTTTTTGGACGCAATAAGGAGTAATCACAGAAAGCAGAAGGGAGGGTCCAGTGTCCTGTGCTGTACTCCTATGTAAGGAATTTACAGGTAAGGATACAGCACATAGTCCACGGATAAACTTCCTTTTGCTAATGATTCCCATCTCAGAACAACCCAGTTTATAAATAAAGTCTACCATTGGAATGACCCATTTTCATCATGGACATCCCAGATTATTCATAAACTACTTATTCAAACTTCTGAAGGCAAATTGGTTCTACTGTACAGAACAAGGCATTCAAAAGACTGAAAGTTGTCTTTCATAATTTCCCATAAACCCCTGAATACTAGAAATTATAGGAAGTGTTTGCCAGCATTGCTAGGTTCTGCACTGCACTATATGGTTATTCTAACATTACCGGTACATGCAAGTATTTCTGCAACGGCGTTCTTAGTTTTGATGGAGTCCAATTGCATTTACTTCATAGGGAAAGGTTCTAAATCTTCTTTGGGGGGGGGGGGGGGGGGGGTTACGTTACGTTATCAGAAAGCAATTTGCTTTGAAAGAAAACACACCAAATAACGACATGCTTTCCATAGGGGAGATTAGATCTGCAAGAAGTTTGATAGAAGGCAAAGAAGTAATGCTTGTCAAACAAAAACAAAGAAAAATTCCCAGCTCAACTTACCAGCCAGCAACAAACCAATTGTCCTGTCTGAAAGCTCAGTTTAAAAACAGAAGTTAAAAACTGTTCCTGAATGTATTACAGTTTAACAATGCCATAACTATGGTCTCTGTAATTACTGTGTGCTGTTCTAAAATAAAGTATTGGGGGGAAAAAAAACAACAAAAAAAAAACAAAAAACAAAAAACACAGAAGTTGAGGGTGAGGGGGTGCACTGCACAACTTTGCTGCTATTGTGCCATTTGCTGGGTGTCCAGTGCACCCAGGCTCTATTCACACTAAATGTGTTTTTTTGATGCATTTTGCAGAAATGCAGGGAAACTTTTTAACATGGGTTCCTATGGAACATGTTCACATCAATGCATTGTTGTGCCTCTGCGTTTTTGGAAAGGGTCGGGGACTTATTTTCCCGCAAAATTAAGCAACTTCAATGGACCCGCATCAAAAATTCAAGTACCGTGTTTTTACCGCGATTTGCGTTTGTTTTTTTTACACTGTATATAGTTGGTTGCCAAGGAGGGAGATGGGAAGCCGGCTGCCGCGTTCTTAACAACCGATGAATCATCAGCTGTCAGCGGGCTTCCCCACGGAATGTAAAAAAAACAAAAAAAAAAAACACAATATGTAAAAAAAAGAGAAAAAACCCCCACCCCAAAGCACCTTGCCCCCATGTTGATGGGGACAAGGGCCTCTTCCCCACAACCCTTGCCTGTTGGTTGTGGGGGTCTGCGGGCGGGGGGGCTTATCGGAATCTGGAAGCCCCCTTTAACAAGGGGGCACCCAGATCCCAGCCTCCCCCCTACATAGTACCCCTACCCATTCACCAAAAAAAAAAAGTAGTGTAGTGTGAAACAATACAGTAGACAGTTTTTGAAAAGTCTTTTATTAAAAATATCATCTTCCCTGCTTCTTCCTCCGGTCTTCCTCCATCTTCTCCTGCATCTTTCTCCTTCAGGCTTCTCCTTCTCCCGCTCTTTTCTTCCCCATGTCTTTGTCCGGCGTTGTTCTTCCTCTGCCCCCGCCGACGACCCTCCTCAGATGCTGTGTCCTGCTGATCTGTCCTCGTCGATGTCAAGCATGTCTTAGATAACGATGGGAGCGTGCCCATCAGATGACGCCATCCGGAGTCCTTGCCCCCTTGTGACGTCACAGACCCATCATGCCAGGATGGTGACGTCACAAGTGGGCGGGGCCTCCAGATGGTGTCACCTGATGGCCACGCCCCCATCATTATCTAAGATATGCTTGACATCAGCGCAGATAGATCAGCGGGGCGCAGCATCGGAGGAGGGTCGGCGGTAGCAGAGGAATTAGAACACCGGACAAAGACGACAGGAGAAAGAAGAGCGGAAGAAGAAGTGGGGGACGGAGAAGATGCGGGAGAAGATGGAGGAATAACAGAGGAAGAAGCGGGGAAGATCTTTTTTATTAAAAAATACTTGTCAAAAACTCTACTGTATTTAACACTACACTATTTTTTTTTTTTGGTGAATGGGTAGGAGTACAATGTATCCGACACTCATTCACATAAGGGGGTGGGGGGGTGCCGGGATCTGGGGGTCCCCCACCTGCAGACCCCGATGAAAACCCTTGCTTGGTGGTTAGAAAGAGGCCCTTGCCCCCATCAACATGGGGGCCAGGTGCTTTGGGGTGGGGGGGCACAGACCCCCTATGTTGAGGGCATGTGGCCTGGTATGGTTCAGGAGGGGGGGGCGCTCGCTTGTCCCCTCCCTTTCCTGACCTGCATGCTCGGATAACGGTTTGGTATAGATTTTGGAGGGGACCCCACACCATTTTTTTTTGGCGGTGGGGGGGGTCCTTGCTATACCCAAAGACCTGGTATGGACCTGGGGGGGCCCCACACTTTTTTTTTTTTTTCTCAATTTTTTTTTACATTCAGCGGGGAAGCCCACTGACAGATGATTCATCTGTCAAGGACGCGACAGCCGGCTTCCCAGCCCCCTCCTTAGCAACCAGCTATATACAGTGAAAAAAAAAAAAACGCAGCAAGCACAGCAAAAAGCATTGCAGAAACGCTCAAAAGCAGCATGCATGGATGTGAATCGAGCCTTAGGCCCCTTTCACACTACCGCCACTTCGCGGGCGCGTGTTTTGCCGCAATTTCAGGGAATGCCTGTGTAACTCATCAAAGTCGGACCAAAGTAGTGCAGGGACTACTGATATGAATTGTTTTCATTGGAATTCATGGGGAACGACTTGTCATGCGACTTTGCAGTCCCAAATGGTAGGACAAGTGTACAAGTGCGAAAGGGGCCTCAGGAGGAGTGGACTCCCTACAGGAAAACCTGCCCTCAATCTATCCATTGCTATATATGTGCTCCTACTATAAAGGCTCTCAAAATTTATAGAGTTAGGACTTCAGATAATACTGAACAGTTAGACAAGACAATTTAGTTTGTTGCAGGCTGGCAAGTTAGGCTTGGATTTTTTCTTTGTTTGACATGCATCGCCCTTCCATGTGCTCCTTGCTGTTAAGGCCAGTTATAGGTTGGGGCAGTTGTCATTTCTTTGTAAGGAAGTAATGCTTGCTTTCAAAGTGAAATTTCGCTAAATCTCACCTACAGAAAGCCTGTTTTGGCTTCAGTAAATCATTAGAATTCAGCCTCATTTATGAGAACTCAACTGAAATTATCCAAGGTGTCACAGTATGAAAGATGAAAACTTAATCTAATTCATATCAGAGCAGTACAATGTGGTGCACTGTACACACACAAACATGCATTGTATTTAGGTGGCCCAATTATCTGAAATACAACCATCACAATGGACCACACCCCCCCAAAAAAAAAAAAATAACTCACTCCAACAGCATTTTTGCTAGAACGATGCACCACACATTTACTACCACACTCCCTAAACTGTGGTAGTGGATATGGATGTCACATTTATTTTTAAACCATGGTATTTAGGAATAGCGTTTTCACATGCACCTTTTCTTTCATTGCCCCCTGCTCAGATATGGAAGGTCCCAGAGTATAATGATTTGTACTGTGCTACTGTTTCCACACCAAAACAAAAGAAAATCATACAGAGAACATGTTGAGGGATACATTTTGCTGCTTGTTTTTAAGCAGTTCTAAAATAAATAAATAAATAAATAAATATATATATATATATATATATATATATATATATATATATATATATATATAAACTTTATGCGCAACACTCTGATTGTAGGGATTTAAAAAAACGGTGGGGCTTTGTTAAAGTGATTGTAAAGTCTCATTTGTTTTCGTTAAAAATAACATACATTTTATGCTTACCTGCTCTGTGCAGAAGTTTTGCACAGAGCAGCCCAGAGCCTCCTGTCTTCGGGTACCACTTTGGTGCTCCTGGCCACTCCCTCCTGTTGGAGTGCCCCCCACAGCAAGCAGCTTGCTATGGGGGCACCCGAGCCGCAGCTCCCAATGTCCATACAGACATAGAGCCATGGCCAGGCCCCCTTTCTCTCCTCATTGGCTCACCGACTTTGATGGACAGCAGCGGGAGTCAATGGCACTGCACTGCTGTCTCAACCAATGAGGAGGGGAGTCCCAGACAGCCGAGTCTCTCCTGAAACATCGCTGGATCTAGATCAGGGGTCTCAAACTGGCAGCATTCCAGCTGTTGTGAAACTACAAGTCCCATGATGCATTGCAAGGCTGACAGTTACAAGCATGACTCATAGAATGCATTAAGTAAAAAAAAAAAAAACCTTCTGCCTTTACAACCACTTTAAAAACATGTAATAAAAATGTGAACAAAAAGTAGCCTTGACCTGTAGTGTGCCCCCTACATTACCCCCATACTGTTACACAATGGAAAGGAGACATTACGATCAAGAGTAAAAAAAAAAAAAAAAAAAAAAGCATGGAGTACAGTGTTGACAGACCTGGGGCAGGAAGCAGACAACTGACTATAAAGAGTGTCCAAAGTCCCTCATGATTTTTTACAACAATTTACACAATTTCCTTTCAGACTGCAAATAGATTACAAAAAGCTAAAAAACAAACCTGAAGTTGTGTATAGACAAGCGTTCTTCTTCCTGAAAGGTAAAGACAAAAGAAAGTTGAAAATTAAATTTTTCTTTTGTAATAAATACTGATAAACACCAAAAGGGCTTTAAAGAGCCACGTTTGTGCAAAACATTCCCCTCGGGGTGATCAATGTACATTGCAAGGATTTTAACAAGTTTTATTGCAGATTCCTACATTTTGTTATTATAAAGAAATAGCTGTTTATTGTCTGTGTTCATGTGCAAAATTAATGTTCATGGAAGTGATTTCATAATTCTCAAATAGCTGCTGCACTTGCAGGACTCCAATGAGGAAAATTGGCAAGGTCTGCATCCCTTTTGACGCAATTTTCCTTTTTGAGTATCTCACAAAAATTAAATTTTTGTTGCAGGGGGTGCCACAAATGTGACTTTTATCTTAGTGCAGACAGAAAATCAGTAAGCTAATCACACAAGCGGGTAATAATATCTGTGTACAGAATGACTCCAGATAGCCATATTGCATTATACAGAAAATTACAGTACTGTAGATTGAAAAGGAAAGGTCATTTTTAACCACTTGCTTACTGCTTAAACACCCTTCCTGCCCAAACCAATTTTCAGCACTGTCACACTTTGAATGACAATTGCACGGTCATGCAACACTGTACCCAAATAGAGCTTTCTTTTGGTGGCATTTAATCAGTTAATCTGCTGTTTTTTTTTTTTACAAAAGATAAATAAAAGAAGGAAGACTGAAAATTTTGAAAAAAAGATGACAAACACTTTTAAATTTTGTTATAAAATTTTGCAAACAGGTCATTTTTCTCCTTCATTGATGTACGCTGATGAGGCTGCACTGATGAGACTAATAGGACTGATGGACACTGATGAGGCGGCAGCGATGGGAACTGGTAGGTGACACACATAGACAGCACCGCTAGGTGGCACAACTGGTAGGCATTGATAGGTGGCACTGATATGCACTGGCAGGTGGCACTGGTGGGCACAGATGAGGTGGCTGTGGCTTTTCCTTAATGGGACCGATGTCCCTTTCACAGAAGCTGGTAACTGGCTTTTTTTCTCCTCAAGCCGTCAAAAAAACAAAAAAAAAAAACAAAAACCTATTACCGATCTTCTATTTATATCACGTGATCAGCTGTCATTGGCTGATCACGTGGTATAAGGTCAGGATCGGCCCCTCACTCCGATCTGTGATCAGCCAAGTCTCACTGACTTGGCTGCTCATGCATGGGAGGACGTCATATGACAGCGTCCCAGTAATGTAGGGCTGCGCTGTAGCCATCATTCCACTATAGCATGGACGCAAGGAGGTTAACCAGCTCCATACCGAGCCATAGTGATTGTCAGGAACCCTCTCTCCCTCCGGGTGGGCGTCATATGACGTTCCCCGCTTCTCGGACACAGCCCATTCCCGATCAGGGTAAAGAGCCAATGAAATTAGTCCGTCCAAAAAGAAGACCGTCTGAACTCCAGGCAGCTACCAGCAGCGCCAGACACCCCAATTTCCAATCGGCAAATGCCAACGGCGCTAGACCCCAGGAGCGGAGGCCCAGTACAAGCGCTGGAATTCCACTCCAAAGAAGTAGGGCCCAAACCCATCTTTTGGATGCCTTGGCCAACCCATTGTGGCTGCCTTCTAGCACTGGGTCAGCCACAATCCCACCTTTCACAGCACAGCCAGGTGTGCAGGCCAACACAGAAGGATTCTCTGAAATTGATTTTTTTTTATTTATTTTTCCCTGATGAGTTACATCAAAGCATCAAGGACCAAATAAATATTTTTTGCCCATCAGTACATAGAAAACCACCCCAACTCATGCGATGCCCGCCCTTTTAAATGGAGACCCCCAACAATGGAGGAGCTTAGATTGTTTTTAGGCCTTACGCTCAACATGGGGATTACAACCCCATCCATCATATACCAATTTTTTCAGCTGTGATGTCCATGCCCCGCTATGACATGATCATACGGTTCCTGCATTTCAGTGATAACTCCCAGTGCCCCCCCCCCCCGCCCCCCCCCCCCAAATGATTCGGACTTTGATAAATTGCATAAAATTTGCCCCCCCCCCCCCCCTGATTGATTTTTTTTAATAAGTTTGCCGAATTTACATCCCTGACCAGAACATCTCTGTGCACGAATCCCTGGTCCATTTCACAGGCCGGCTGGGAATCAAGCAGTATATCCCCAGTAAGAGGGCAAGGTACAGATTTAAACTCAACAAGCTCTGTGAAAGCTCCTCCAGATATGTGAATGCCTTTTGTGTGTACGAAGGCAAAGACTCCCAGCTCCAGCCCCCTGAGTGTCCAACGTACATGGGAATAAGCGGGAAAATTGTATGGGAGTTGGCATTCCCACTCCTCCAAAAGGGGTATCATATTTACATGGACAACTACTACACCAGTTTTCCCCTTTCGCCACCTATACCTGAAGAAAACTTTTGCCTGTGGTACTGCAAGAAAAAAAAAAAGAGGAAAGGCTTCCCACAGCGTCTAGTCACCACAAGGCTACAAAGGGGGAATCAACAAGCCTGAGGAACGGGGAAGTGTTTGCCGCGCAGTGGAGGGATAAGAAAGATGTTTACATCAAGTCCACCATCCACGATGACACCTTGGTGGAACTTTCAAGAAGACGCGGTACCATTCAAAAGCCTTGCTGTATGAAGGCTTGCCTGCTACCTGGACCGATGTTCTCTTTGCTCAGAAGAATGTATTTGTTTGTAATTGGTATGTACAGTACATGCTATGGGTTAGAAATATGAAGGGCCTTCAACAATGTAATAGGTTGGCAGGAATTTATGCGTGTAATTTATGCTCCTAGAACACCTGGAGGTGCTACTTGAATGTTGGACCTCTGTAGGTGGCCAGGCTATGTAAAAATCTCACACATGTGGTATCGCCATACTCAGGAGGAGTAGCAGAATGTATTTCTTATTTTTACTATGTACATGCTGTGTGTTAAAAATATCTTATAAATGGACAACTTTATGTAAAAAAAAAAAAAAAAAAAAAATGCGTTTTAATTTTTTTTCCATTTTCCAAAAACTCCTGGAAAAAAAAAAACATTCAAAAGACTCATACATCATAGATTATACATTGAGGTGTTAGCTTTCCAAAATGGGGTCATTTTGTGGGCGTTTCAATTGTCCTGGTGCTCCAGGGCCTTCAAAAGTGTGATAGGTTGTCATCAAATGATGTGTGTAATTTCTGCTCCTAGAACGCCTGGAGGTGCTACTTGCATGTTGGGCCTCTGTATGTGGCCAGGCTGTGTAAAAGTCTCACACATATGGTATGGCTATACTCAGGAGGAGCAGCAGAATGTATTTTGGGGTGTCATTGTAAGTATGCATGTGTCGTGTGAGAGAACTAACTTGTTATTATGACAATTTTGTGGAAAAAAAATAAAAATAAAAATTCTTCATTTTCCCAAGAATTGTGGGAAAAAATTACAACTTCAAAAAATTCATCATGCCTCTTACTAAATACATTGGAATGTCTACTTTCCAAAAAGGAGTCATTTGGGGGGGTATTTGTACTTTCCTGGCTTGTTAGGGTCTCAAGAAATGAGAGGCCGTCAGTACATCAGGTGTGATCAGATGTGATCAATTTTCAATGATTTGCACCATAGCTTGTAGACTCTAACTTTCACAGAGACCAAATAATATACACTAATTTGGGTTATTTTTACTAAAGATATGTAGCAGTATACATTTTGGCCTAAATGAATTAAGAAAAATGATTTCTTTGCAAAATTTTAAGATAGAAACTAAAAAAAGTGTTTTGTTTTTTTCAAAATTTTCTCTTTTTGCTTATATTGCAAAAAATAAAAAACCCAGCGGTGATTAAATACCACCAAAAGAAAGCTCTGTTTGCGAGAACAAAATGATAAAAATTTTGTTTGGATACAATGTAGCATGACTGAGTAATTGTCAAAGTGTGAGAGCGCTGAAAGCTGAAAATTGGTCTGGGCAGGAAGGGCGTATAAATGCCCTGTATTGAAGTGGTTAATAACATTAAATTACAAAATTAATTGTGTATGTATACACATATATACAGTATCTCACAAAAGTGCGTACACCCATCACATTTTTGTAAATATTTTATTATATATTTTCATGCGACAACACTGAAGAAATGACACTATGCTACAATGTAAAGTAGAGTGTACAGGTTGTACAACAGTGAAAAATTGCTGTTCCCTCAAAAAAACAACACACAGCCATTAATGTCTAAACCGCTGGCAACAAAAGTGAGTACACCCCTAAGTGAAAACGTCCAAATTGGGCCCAATTAGCCATTTTCCCTCCCCGGTGTCATGCGACTGGTTAGTGTTACAAGGTCTCAGGCGTGTTAGATTTGGGGTCATCACTCTCACTCTCTCATACTGGTCACTGAAAGTTCAAAATGGCACCTCATGGCAAAACTCGGAGGATCTGAAAAAAAGAATGGTTGCTCTACATAAAGATGGGCTAGGATATATAAGAAGATTGCCAAAACCCTGAAAAACTGAGCTGCAGCACGATGGCCAAGACCATACAGCGGTTTAACAGGATGGGTTCCACACAGAACAGGCCTCGCCATGGTCGACCAAAGAAGCTGAGTGCATGTGCTCAGCATCATATCCAGAGGTTGTCATTGAGAAATAGACGTACGAGAGCTGACAGCATTGCTGCAGGAGGTTAAAGGGGTGGGGGGTCAGCCTGTCGGTGCTAAGACCATATGCCGCACACAGCCTCAAATTGGTCTGCAAGGCTGTCGTCCCAGAAGACAGCCCGGAACCAGTTTAATGAAGACAAGAAAACTACTGGATTACTGGAACCATGTCCTGTGGTCTGATGATAAACCTTTTTGGTTCAGATAGTGTCACGCGTGTGTGGCGGCAAATAGGTGGTGAGGAGTACAAAGACAAGTGTGTCTTGCCTAGAGTCAAGCATGGTGGTGGGAGTGTCATGGTCTGGGGCTGCACGAGAGCTGCCGGCACTGGGGAGCTACAGTTCGAGGGAACCATGAATGCCAACATGTACTGTAACATACTAAAGCAGAGCATGATCCCCACCCTTTTGAGATTAGGCCGCAGGGCAGTATTCCAACATGATAAAGACCCCAAACACACCTCCAGGACGACCACTGCCTTGCTAAAGAAGCTAAGGGTAAAGGTGATGGACTGGCCAAGCATGTCTCCAGACCTAAACCCTAAAGAACTAAAAAATCATCTGTGCGGCATCCTCAAAAATGAGGGTGGAGGAGCGCAAAGTCTCTAACATCCACCAGCTCCGTGATGTCCTCATGGAGAAGTGGAAGAGGACTCCAGTGGCAACCTGTGAAGCTCTGTGAACTCCATACCCAAGAGGGTTAAGGTAGTGCTGGAAAATAATGGTGGCAAACACAAAATATTGACACTTTGGGCCCAATTTGGACATTTTCACTTAGGGGTGTTGCCAGCGGTTTAGACATTAATGGCTGTTGAGTTATTTTGGAGGGGGCAGCAAATTTATACTGTTATACAAGCTGTACACTCACTACATTACATTGTAATTACTATTTCCTTTTGTACCACCACCCCCTCCCTTTAGAATGTAAGCTCTACAAGCAGGGCCCTCCTGTACCTTTTGTATTGAACTGTACTGTAATTGTGTTGTCCCCCTTATACATTGTAAAGCGCTGAGTAAACTGTTGGCGCTATATAAATCTCGTATAATAATAATAATTGTAGCAAAGTGTCATTGCTTCAGTGTTGTCACATGAAATGATATAAAAAAAATAGTTACAAAAATGTGAGGGGTGTACTCACTTTTGTTCAATTTTGTATATGTATATATACACAGTTGTGCTCACAAGTTTACATACCCTGGCAGAACTTGATTTCTTGGCCATTTTTCAGAGAATATGAATGATAACACAAAGACTTTTCTTTCACTCATGGTTAGGGTTTGGCTGAAGCCATTTATTTACTCTTTTTAAATCATAATGACAGCAGAAACTACCCAAATGACCCTGATCAAAAAAGTTTACATACCCCAGTTCTTAATACCATGTATTGCCCCCTTTACTATCAATGACAGCTTGAAGTCTTTTGTGTCATTTGTGGATGAGGCTCTTTATCTTCTCAGATGGTAAAGTTGCCCATTCCTCTTGGCAAAAAGCCTCCAGTTCCTGTAAATTCTTGGGCTGTCTTGCATGAACTGCACGTTTGAGATCTCCCCAGAGTGGCTCAATGATATTGAGGTCAGGAGACTGAGATGGCCATTTCCGAACCTTCACTTTATTCTGCTGTAGGCAATGACAGGTCGACTTGGCCTTGTGTTTTGAATCATTGTCATATTGGAATGTCAAAGTATGTGCCATGCGCAGTTCCTGGCTGATGAACACAAAATGTTCTTCCAGTATTTTTTGATAACATGCTGCATTCAACTTGCTATCAATTTTGACCAACATTCCTGTGCCTTTGTAGCTCACACATCCTCAAAACATCAGCAATCCACCTCCGTGTTTCACAGTAGGAATGGTGTTCCTGTCATCATAGGCCTTGTTCACTCCTCTCCAAACGTAGCATTTATGGTTGTGGCCAAAAAGCTCAATTTTGGTGTCATCACTCCAAATGACTTTGTGCCAGAAGGTTTGAAGCTTTGTCTCTGTGCCGTTTGGTGCATTGTAAGAGGGATATTTTGTGGCATTTGCGTAGTAATGGCTTTCTTCTGGCGACTCGACCATGCAGCCCATCTTTCTTCAAGTGCCTCCTTATTGTGCATCTTGAAACACGTTTGCAGAGAGTCCTGTATTTCACCTGAAGTTAATTTGTGGGTTTTTCCTTGCATCCCGAACAATTTTCCCCCGCAGTTGTGACTGAAATTTTAGTTGGTCTACCTGACCATTTTCCACTTCTTGATTAGAGCTTGAACACCGCCAATAGGCATTCTCAATCCATTTGATATCTTTATATCACTTTCCTGTTTTATACAGTTCAACTACCTTTTCCTGCAGATTCTTGGACAATTTTGATTTCCCCATGACTCAGAAGCCAGAATTGTCATTGCAGCACTGGATGAAAGATTCAAGGGTCTATCAGGAGCCCAGAAACGCATTGACCTTTAATACACACACACACACGCACACGCACACACACACACACACACACACACACTAATTACAAACAGATCACAGGTGAGGATGGTTACCTTTAATATCCATTCAAACCCCTTTGTGTCAACTTGTGTGCATGTTATCAGTCCTAAATTACCAGGGTATGTAAACTTTTGATCAGGATAATTTGGGTAGTTTCTGCTGTCATGATTTAAAAAGAGTTAACACAGTTGACTTAAAATAAATGGCTTCAGCCAAACACTAACCATGAGTGTAAGAAAAGTTTGTGCTATCATTCATATTCTCTGAAAAAATGGACAAGAAATGAAAATCTGCAAGCGTATGTAAATTTACTTGGGATTTTATATGATAGACCAACACATGGTAGCACATAAATTGTGAAGTGGAAGGAAAATGATAAATAGTTGTCAAAATTTTTTACACATGTCCTAGGGAGTGTTTCTAGCTGGGGTGATGGGACTGACTGGGGGAGGAGACCGATCGCTGTTCCTAAGCAGTAGAAACAACAGATTAGTCTCCTCACCCCTGAAAGAATGGAGATCTGTCTGTTTACATTGACAGATCTTCGTTATGTCCTTCTCAGGAGCAATCGCAGCGAGCGGCGGCGCGCATTTGCTCCGTCACGCGGCGCGCGCCCCCTATACTGCTTAAAGTGGCCACCATACAGCTGTGGTGATTTGCGCAGGAGTGCCATACTGCCGCCGTTTGACGCTAGTGGCCGAAAAGTGTCGCTAAAACGAGCGGCACTTTAGCACCAATGGCGCATGCCATCAGTATGAAAGGGGTCTTAAATAATTTCAAAACTTTTTGCACTTAATTTTGGTCTTTTTAAATCACAGAAACCTGAAATTTTAACAGGGGTGTGTAGATTCATAGTATGTGACAGCACAACAGTTTTTTTTATGAGAATGGTTTCGATATTTGTGTGCAATATCTGAGTGCTGCCATCACCATCAAAAGTTTGTATTGAGTTTTTCAGCTTGCTTACCACAGGATAGACGCACATACATACATACACATATATATATCCGACAAGGATGGCA
Organism: Lithobates clamitans; assembly: GCA_037952925.1. NCBI lineage: Eukaryota > Metazoa > Chordata > Amphibia > Anura > Ranidae > Lithobates > Lithobates clamitans. Next base: position 4,189,262 of record JBBGZY010000368.1, read on the forward strand.
ATGTCGTGGTCATGGACAACGCCCAATACATCGACATGTGTATGAACATACTCCGCAACTCTGAGTGGTACCGACCAATTCAGCAGTCCGTATTCGACAAATTTACTCAGGACTTTTACACATTGGTGGATACAGCTTTCCATCAAAATGTTATAGCTAAACATGTGTGGGAGTATATCAGAACTAGTTACCCTAGAAAAGCTACATTCTACGCGTTGCCAAAACTACATAAGCAACTAAACAAGCCACCCGGCAGACCCATCATCTCCGATCGTGGCAACCTTACCGAAAACCTTAGTCGAGTTGTAGACAACCATCTTAAACCACTCGTTGCCTGTTCGTAATCCTATGTGAGGGACACCCTACACTTTTTGCAGACCCTTCAAAATCTGCATATCACGGATGGTGTCTTACTAGTCACCATAGACGTCGAATCCCTGTATTGCACCATACCGCACATGAAGGGTCTCGCTACAATATGTCATGTACTGTCACAATTTAGTGGATGCAAGCCCGAATACACAGAATTCATTTTGAATTCCTTAGAATTCATATTGTATCACAATGTCTTTTGCTTTGACGGTCCCCACTACCTGCTTACCAATGATCTGCTGGCCGTCTATATATGCCATATACTCTCGTGGCAACATTACATAGATGACGTTTTCCTCATATGGGATGGCTCGGCTGAGCTCCTACAGGAGTTCTTAGCCTCCATTAACCAGAACGAATTCAATCTTAGCTTTACGATGTCTTACAGTACAACAGAGATTACGTTTCTGGATGTACTTGTTAAAAGAACAATCTGATGGCAGCCTTTCAAGTCAGCTCTATCGCAAGTCTACAGCAAGGAATTCGCTATTACATGCGACTAGTTTCTATCCCAAACCCCTTCTAGCATCATCTATAACAGGGGTCTCAAACTGGTGGCCCTCCAGCTGTTGCAAAACTACAAGTCCCATGAGGCATTGCAAGGCTGACAGTTACAAGCATGAATCCCACAGGCAGAAGCATTATGGGACATGTAGTTTTGCAACAGCTGGAGGGCCACCAGTTTGAGACCTCTGATCTATAACCTACAGTCAGTACCTCAGGGTATGTAGGAACTGCTCAGACGATACCACCTTCAAAGACGAAGCCGACAAGTTAAGAGAAAGACTCCTCGAAAGAGGGTACTCTAACTCTAGCCTTAAAAAGGAATATAGAAAAAGTATTTGGCAGTCACGTCGTGACCCACTCAATACACAAAAACAACCTCCCAATGACAACACAACTAGGATTATCACTACATATACAACACAGCGTAAGCAACTGAAACAAAATTTTGAACAAGTACTGGCATTTACTCACTATGGACTCTTCATTGTCTCCATTTGTACCAGATACACCTTCTGTTACATACAGGAGAGCTCCCTCCGTAGGTGACAAGGTAGTCACAAGTGAATATAAATCTCACAGAGGGGAACCATGTAAAACGTTGGGCACTTTCTCATGTGGAGGGTGGCCATATTGTCAATACATGGACAAGCGCAAAAAAAGACTTTCCAAATGGACATCATTTCCGTCTTAAGCACTACATCAACTAACTCCCGGCGCAGTATACCTACTCACATGTGAGTGTGGTTGCTACTACGTCGGGAAGACAATTAAGGAGTTCTGGAAGTGACTAGATCAGCACATATCTACAATCTGCAAACGGGATCCTGAGGTGCCCACTGGCCGACACATGGCCTTGGTACATCCAGACTCAATTCCCAGGATTTCTTTCCTGGGACTTGACCGTATCCATCTCTATTCAAGAGGAGGCGACTTCAACAAGTGCCTCCTCCAATGTGAATTAAGGTGGATATTCAAATTTACAGGTCACCTTGCCACCTGGGCTAAATGAGGCTTTACATTTTCGCTCATTTCTTCCAGGATTTACCTCTGGGGTCTGCAAACTGAATCTTTGAAAGCTGTGGCTTTATATATTTGATACTTTTAATATACATTTCAAGATATTGTCCCTCTCTCTCCTTACTCACATGGTTTACTAAATATAGCCAGATATGCAGTGTTAACTAGGAGGCTATATAAGTGCTCTTTGAGATCTATCTGCCCAGCTATATGACTACACCGTTATAACCTATGTGTATACAAAAAATTTTTTATCCATTTGTATCTGCCAAAGATTCTTCGCCTATAGAACATGACCATGTTTGCCAACAATTTAATCTCCGTTATCCTCGGTCACCCTTGTCCAGTATCTGCAATGGCCTTAATTATGTTTTCTGTATCAATATTGCTTTTATTCCTCTGTGCTTTTTCATTGACTGTAAACCTGCTGGCTGCCTACATTTTTCCCTCCACTAGGTGGCTCCTTAGCCCTGTTTCCAGGCTGTGCTGATGTATGCAGACACCTGGCGGGTAGGCTCCACTGGTGCAGGGTGGGCATTGGATATATTCCCTGTCTGTGCACCAGGAGGAGCCCAGCTAAATCTCTGCCGCTGTCTCCATGACGAGCGGCGGGCGTTCCTCCCGCCGGGGACGTGTGATGTCATCAAGCCCTCTGGGAGTTGCTACGCCACGCGCCCCCTTGTCAGAGAGAGGCTCTGACCTCTGTGATCAGCTGCAACATATGCAGTTGATCAGACGGAGCGGACTATCTGATTGGCTTATGCCAATCAGATCAGATATATTAATGCTGACACTTAGCTCGCCGCCTTGATGTCAGCTGTATATTATGCCTCAAGCCTAAGGTAAATAACATCACTTAAATAGTTACTATATAGACATGGCTCTTTGTCCATGTGTTTGCTACAATCTACTACTATCTTTTTGTTTTTACTACTCTAACAAAGAAAAAACAAAAAAAAGAAAGAGGGAGAGGCGTACTCGTTGCTTTCCATAAACCCATAATCTTCACAAGGCCATAACATAGCAGACCTTCAGGGCTGATATTTAATACAAGGAATCTTCCAAAATAATCAAAAAACTATACATAAGTATTTACTATACTCATAATACTGGAGAAAACCCCCTATCTCACTTATAGTCCATTCTACACTTTCATCAAAAAGTCAACCTACCACATAGATAGTATAGGTTGTCTTTCTGATGAACTTGGTTCACCAGGCAAACTAGACAAATCTCCCTCAGAGATTCGAACTCTATCCCCCAAACTTTTGCTGCACTAATTAACTCGCATGACAATATTGATGCCTGGTTAAAATTGCACCTATTTTCAATGATTATACTTGCATCTGCATTCTATCCACTCTTGGATCAATCACTTTTTGGCCCCTGACCCATTCCTTCCTCAGATACAGTGAGGGAAAAAAGCATTTGATCCCCTGCTGATTTTGTACATTTGCCCACTGACACAGACGAGATCAGTCTATAATTTTAATGGTAGGTTTATTTTAACAGTGAGAGACAAAACCAAAAAATCCAGAAAAACGCATTTCAAAAAAAGCTATAAATTGATTTGCATTTAAATAAGTGAAATAAGTATTTGACCCCTTCGCAAAACATGACTTACTACTTTGTGGCAAAACCCTTTTTGGAAATCACAGAGGTCAGACGTTTCTTGTAGTTGGCCACCGGGTTTGCACACATCTCAGGAGGGATTTTGTCGCACTCCTCCTTGCAGATCCTCTCCAAGTCATTAAGGTTTCGAGGCTGAAATTTGATAACTCAAACCTTCAGCTCCCTCCACATATTTTCTATGCAATTAAGGTCTGGAGATTGGCAAGGCCACTCCAGGCTCTTAATGTGCTTCTTCTTGAGCCACTCTTTTGTTGCCTTGGCCATGTGTTTTGGGTCATTGTCATGCTGGAATACCCATCCACGATCCATTTTTAATGCCCTGGATAAGGGAAGGAGGTTGCCACCCAAGATTTTACAGTACATGGCCCCATCCTTTGTTCCTTTGATGCAGTGAAGTTGTCCTTTCCCCTTGGCAGAAAAGCACTCCCAAAGTATATTGTTTCCACCTCCATGTTTGACGGTGGGGATGGTGTTCTTGGGGTCATAGGGAGCATTCCTCCTCCAAACATGGCTTGAGTTGATGCCAAAGAGCTTGATTTTGGTCTCATATGACCACAACATTTTCACCCAGTAATCTGAATCATTCAGATGTTCGTTAGCAAACTTCAGACAGGCCTGTACATGCGCTTTCTTGAGCAGGGGGACCTTGCGGGCACTGCAGGATTTCAGTCCTTTATGGCGAAGTGTGTTAACAATTGTTTTCTTGGTGACTACGGTTCCAGATGCCTGGTTATCATGATCATTGAAACTCCACAAGGTGAGATCTTGCATGGAGCCTTAGCCTGAGGGAGATTGACAGTTATTCTGTGTTTCTTCCATTTGCGAACCCAACTGTTGTCACCCTCTCACCAAGCTGCTTGGCGATGGTCTTGTAACCCAATTACAGCCTTGTGTAGTTCTACAATCTTGTTCCTAACATCCTTGGACAGCTCTTAGGTCTTGGCCATGGTGGAGAGATTGGAATCTGATTGATTGCTTCTGTGGACAGGTGTCTTTTATACAGGCAACAAGCTGAGATTATGAGCACTCCCTTTAAAAAAGCGCTCTCAATCTCCGCCCATTGCCTGTAAAACCTGGGAGCCAGAAATCTTGCTGATCGATAAGGGATCAGATAATTATTTCACTCATAATATGATCTGCATTTTAATAATTTGTTTGAAATGCGTTTTTTCTGGATATTTTTGTTGTTTTGTTTCTTGCTGTTAAAATAAACCTACCATTAAAATTATAGACTGGTCATTTCTTTGTCAGTGGGCAAACATACAAAATCAGCAGGGGATCAAATACTTTTTTCCCCCTCACTGAATTTTCATTATCTATCCTTTTGATTCTGTGGTCTGATCATGATACTATCTTGATGCTGTGTAGACTGCTACTGAGTCTGAGTAACTCTACTCCCCCTTTCCCCATAATCCTAAGGGTCTCAAGACAAAGTCAACTGATAGCTTTCAGCTACTCAGCACAATTCTATACAACACTTTGGGAAGTTTACAGAATTGGTAATTTGTGGTCACATCATTCAAAATGCTTCTCAACAGAAAAAAAAAAAGAAAAAAACTAAAAAATAGCCATAGCAACACAATGGCTCATACTGCAGGCCTCAAAAATGAGTGAGAAGTAGTAAACTCTTTAAAACAATTTCGCAACAGACAACAGAATGAACACATTCACACAGACCTCAACCTCTGTCTTACTGATAAAGAAGGTCACTTGCACTGGACACAACAAAAATTCTATGCTAATGACAAATTTGAACTAGGTTAGCTAACAAACTATGTTCTTTCATCCCTCAAGAACCCACCTTTTCTCTTAAAAAAAAAAAAAAAAATAATAGGTTCCACATGCATTCCTTAATACCTCCAAACATCCTAGATACATTCCAAAACCACCTTGCAAAACTGTATGCTAAAACAGAGGCCCTCTCAAGCAATACCCCCATTTTTAAACCCTTGAAGCCGACAGTACATCGATATGTGGCCTTACTGGACTGGGCTTTTTTTCTATGGGGCTGCATATCTGCCTGTCTTTGTGCTAGGAGCGCAACAGGAGCCCCGGGTCCCATACTAACAATTGGTACCCAGAACTTGCGATTCCGGGACACCTGAGCGCTGTTGAACAGCCACCGTGAAGCCCGCCCCTGCGTTTCTCTCTGTGAATGTAGAGCATCTCTCGCTCTCCTTGCAGAGAGCGAGAGTGTGTGAGAGAGAGTGTGTGTGAGAGAGAGTGTGTGTGAGAGAGAGCGTGTGTGAGAGAGAGCGTGTGTGAGAGAGAGCGTGTGTGAGAGAGAGCGTGTGTGAGAGAGAGCGTGTGTGAGAGAGAGCGTGTGTGAGAGAGAGCGTGTGTGAGAGAGAGCGTGTGTGAGAGAGAGCGTGTGTGAGAGAGAGCGTGTGTGAGAGAGAGCGTGTGTGAGAGAGAGCGTGTGTGAGAGAGAGCGTGTGTGAGAGAGAGCGTGTGTGAGAGAGAGCGTGTGTGAGAGAGAGCGTGTGAGAGAGAGAGTGTGAGAGAGAGTGTGTGAGAGACCCCTTTCAAACTGGGGCGGTGAGTGCATTAGCATTAAAATGCTGCTAGTTTTAGCGGCACTTTTCGCCCACTAGCAGGGCAATTTTAACTTTTAAGAAAGGGTTAATAGCGTCTGTGTTGCGGCACTTCGGCAGCGCTGCGAGAGAGAAAGAAAGAAAAAAAAAAAAACAAAACCTAGATCAAGGTTTGATATAGGTCAGTGCCAGGATTAGTGTTTGGGTCAAGTAAGGGTCAAAAAGGTCAGGGTATTTTGTACAGGATATAAAAAAAACAAAAAAACAAAACACAACACTCACACCAAAAGCAAAATGCACACTATTGTTTCCGAGCTGTACTTTGGGTACAAACAAATAGCATACATAATTTTTATTTATTTTTTTGCATATTTGTCACACTTAAATGACTCAGAATATCAAACAAATTATTATTACACAAAGATAACCCAAATAAATACAAAATAACGTTTTTTAATGATGGTTTCATTTACTAAGGCAAAAAAAGCTGTCCAAACCTGCCTGGATTTATGTAAAAAAGTAATTGCCCCCTAAACCTAATAACTGGTTGTGCCACCCTTGGTGGCAACAACTGCAATCAAGCGTTTACGATAACTGGCAATGAGTCTTTCACATTGTTGTGGAGCAATTTTGGCCCACTCTTTGCAGAATTGTTTTAATTCAGCCACATTGGAGGGTTTTTTAGCATGAACGGCCTGTGTAAGGTCATGATACAGCATCTCAATTGGATTTAAGTCCAGGCTTTGACTAGGCCACTTCAAAACCTAAATTTTTCTTTCTTTGAACCATTTGGAGGACTTGCTATTGTGTATCGGATCATTGTCCTGCTGCATAACCCAAGTGCACTTGAGCTTGAGGTCATGAACTGATAGCCGGACATTCTCCTTTAGGATTTTCTGGTAGAGCTCAGAATTCATGATTTCATCAATTATAGTAAGGTCATCCAGGTCCTGAAGCTGCAAAGCAGCCACAGAGCATCACGCTACCACCACCATGTATGACAGTTGGAATGATGTTCTTGTTATGAAATGCTGTATTAGTTTTTTGCCAGCTGTACCGGGATGCACACCTTCCAAAAAGTTAATTTTTTTTCTCATCAGTCCACATAATATTTGCCTAAAAGTATTGGGGATAATTGAGGCTTTTTTTGGTAAATGTGAGATGAGCTTTTGTGTTCTTTGGTAAGCAGTGGCTTTGGCCTTGGAGCTCTCCCGTGGATGCCATTTTTGCCCAGTATCTTTATTATTGTTGAGCCATGAGCACTGATCTTACGTGAGGCAAGTGAGGTAGTTCTTTTGATGCTCTGGGTTCTTTTATGACCTCTTGGATGAGTCGTTGTCATGCTCTTGGAGTAATTTTTGTAGGCCGGCCACTCCTGGGAAGGTTCACCACTGTTCCACGTTATCTTCATTTGTGGATAATGGCTCTCCCTGTGGTTCACTGGAGTTCCAAAGCCTTAGAAATGGCTTTGAAACCCTTCCTAGACCGACACATGTACATTACTTTCTTTCTAATCTGTTCCTGAATTTTTTTTTTACATTTTGTCATGATTTGTGGCTTTTTATGATCTGTTTGCGTGCTTCAGTTTGTCAGACAGCTTCTATTTATGTGATTTCTTGATTCAACAGGTATGGCAGTAATCAGGCCTGGGTGTGGCAAGTGAAATTTAACTCAGCTTTCCAAAAAATTGTGGTTAATCACAGTTCATTCATGATTCAGCATGGGAGGGTGCAATTAGTTTTTCACATAGGGCAAGGCAGGTTTGAACAGCTTTTCTTCCTTAATAAATTAAATAATTGAATAAGTGCATCTTGGATTTACTCGGGTTATCTTTGTGTGATATTAAAATTTGTTTGATGATCTGAATCATTTAAGTGTGAGAACTATGCAAAAAAAAAAAAAATAGAAAATCAGGAAGGGGGCATGTGGTATTGCTGCCATCATCAGGAGCAAGAGAATTTATTTTGGGTTGTTCTTTGGTGGTAGGTTATGGTAGTAACAAGAAATATACAGCTAATCTTAAAATATTTTTTTTTTTTTTTTTTTTACTATTTTGGCCCAGTTTTGCTTTGATAATAGGAAATAATGCTTGGAAAACCTTCTTCACTCCCTTAAATAGAATGAAGAATTAAGAGAACTTCCTAAATGACCTGGTGACCGTCAAGTATCTTAAAAAGTAGTACAGCCAATGCTATTTTGGATATACTTCTTCTGGGGATCACAGAAGTGCAGTTCTTTCTGCACTCCTGTGACCTGTTTTCAGCCGACAGCTGGGCTCATGTCAGAGAGCCGGACCAGGCTTTGAAAACATACCAAAACATATGGTTGAGATCCACCCAGATGCCTGGACCGGCATCTGGCTCGGCCTCTCCGAGTGCTGGAGGGCAGAGCAGAGAGCCTGAAGTCCGAGAGCTGAGCGACCAGCAGTGTTTAATCGCTCAGTTTTCAGTCTGAGAGCCGGCGGGGGACAGATGCAGCATCTGATCCATGCTGCATCATCCACCTAGGTGAGTACAAATTATTTTATTTTTTTTAAACCTGAACTTCTCTAACAGACATGGTCTCACATCCAGGAGGATGAAACTGCTCTTCTCTCTCATTCCTTAGATCATTGCAAAAAAGCAAATTTATAAACAAACTTTAGGCAGGATCTGGTCTGAGGATCACCCTGACTGGGAGTGTTACTAGGAATGGATTCTTAATAGATAATGACCATAAATCTGCCACTCTTCTGGTTTAGGTGATGGCCAAAAGAAAATTTTATGCAACAGAGCACCTGAATACTTTTTAAGGACATGCCCACATATAAAATACTTTCCATTATCAGATTGGGTCCAAGATTGAAAACTAAGATTTTGAACTTTGCACTGTCACCATTTTTTTTTAGTCTCGACTGCATATGTCCAAGGATGGATGGGCTTGCGTGCCACACATTCTCATCCATTCTTGCTCTCTCTCCCCCTTCTACAACACAATTTTTTTGCCCTTCTCCCTGTGCTATACTCCATGACATTATCAGGCTGACCACTTTATTCATGATCTCCTGCTTAACCAATATAGTTGGTAATGATTACTTCACTTCCAGTGGCTCTGAATACCCAGTTGTTTTCTTATTTCATAGATTTACATGTTCCTCTCTATAGTTGTAAACAAACATTGTCTGCTGTGCATTGATGCCTGTACAGATGTTTAAAGCTGCCTACTGTACTGTTTTTCTCTTTCCTTGATAACAAATCTTTAGAATAAGAATAAAAGGGTACATTTTATATGAATGTATACTTGAAAATCCAGGGACTTAATCCTTAACATGTGAATCATATGGATTAGATGAAATGTATATAGTCTGAAACGTATCGACACAGAACCAAGCTAATCCAATTCATCAAAGGGCTTACCGATTTGAGTATAGACTCCAGCACTCTGTAATGCAAACGTACCCCAACTCTGTATCGCTGTTGAAAACAGAAGCCAGTTAATAAACAATTCTGTAGTCCAAAAAACATCAAGAAAACCTTTTTTGGTTTTGAATAAAAATGCACACAATGAAAACAGTTTTTAGAGTTCTGTAAGGAGCACGTTCATTTTGGAAAATGATAATATTTTGTAGACGTATTGCCATCACGAATACTACAGACAATACCGAGTGGTTGTTAAATCCCCTGTAATAAATTATTAAATTCTGCTCTGCTAGTTCTGCTTTAGTACAAGTATTACTCATATGTATGAGATCTGAAACATTTCATAGCAGAACATGAATATGTTTGGTAAGCACTGAAAGGCAGACCTGGATCCAGACATTCATTATGAAGTATGCCCTGCCTCCTCCCTTTCCGCATGCACAGGTTTCTCCAGCACATTTGTGCACATGCAGGTTTCCCCAAGCATGTGCACAGACAGCTATTAAGTAAAGTTCGTACCTTTTCCATCTTTGTGCATGCAAGTGAAATGCCCTGTGCAGGCGCAGAGGTGCAGCAGAGCCCTTCGGCACATCTGTGCATACGTTATAACGGTAGTGCCGGAGGAGGGTGGGCAGAGCTACTAAAAAGGGGACTTCAGTTCCTCTTTAACAGATGAGCACACATCATTGACCAAACTTCGACAATACAAAAACAAGAGGTTTATAGAGCCAACCAAAGATGCAACAAGCTAGTCAACAAGTATTCAGGTTTCACGTGTTTACAACTAGGGTTGTGCATTTAATCAGAAATTAAAGAGCTGAAATATATACATTAATTAATTAGAAGTGCCAAAACGCTGAATCGAGAGTGCATATGCACTTTATATAGCTAAGAATAGTTAGTCATATTCAACTGAATCTTCTCTGTAATGGTTTAGAAGTTTCAAACTCACCCAGGGCACTTCTTCAGTTCTGATGTGTGTAAGGAAAAGACCACTGCATTTATATCCAGACAGGTAACAGACAATTTAAAGATTAAATACAATCAAAAAATATTTTTGTATATTCGCACAGCAAAAATAATATTTCCTCCAATAATATGTGCCCCATCCGCTACAGACTGTGTGTAAACTTCTATTTTTATGCAGTCTGCACTCACCTGTTAGCACTGAAAGTCAGGCACTGAGAGTTGCAGTTTTAGCTATAGTACAGATATCACAGGAGGTCACCCCACTCTGCACCCCTGACATTCAGAAAAATTCTCTCATTTTTTTTAACTGAATGAAAGGCATTCAGGTGGAGGTGCAGATGAACACTATCATCTCCCTCCTCCAAACAGAGTGGCTTGCATTTCCTTAAAAGGATACAAGTTTTTTTTTAAATGGAGGAGGTGCTGAGTAAGCAACATCCTGTGATATCTGTACTACAGCTGGAACTACAAGTCTCAGTGCTGGATCCAGAGCACCAGCAGTGAACTGTGGGCTGAATAAAAGAAAAAGTTATAACAAATGCTGCAGCAGAGATGAGGCACACTTCTTCTGAAGAAAATTCCTTTTACTGTGCAAATGTACAAAAACCATTTTGGCAATACCTCAGCTTTAGTCAAATTGCCATAGCAAGGCAATTTTTACAAGAACAGGAAGTGAGGTGTGAATATTGTGGTGGAACCACCCCGATTTAGTTACATAACCCCATCAATAGGTATATGAAATGTTGCAATTCGATTTACATGTTTGAAACCACCATGTGTCTCTCACATACAGTGGATATAAAAAGTCTAACCACTTTGTTAATATGTCAGGTTTGTGATGTAAAAAAAAAATAGAAGGAGACCAAGATAAATAATTTCAGAACTTTTTCCACCTTTAATGTGTTTTGGGTACAAGTTTATCAGCATGACACATCTTGACTTGGCAATATTTGCCCACTCTTCTTTGCAAAAACACTCCAAATCTGTCAGATTGCAAGGGCATCTCCTGTGCACAGACCTCTTCAAATCACCCCACAGATTTTCAATCTGATTCAGGTCTTGGCTTTGGCTGGGCCATTCCAAAACCTTAATCTTCTTCTGGCGAAGCCATTTCTTTGTTGATTTGGATGTATGCTTTGGGTCGTTGTCATGCTTAAAGATGAAGTTCCTCTTCACGTTCAGCTTTCTAGCAGAAGTCTGAAGGTTTTGTGCCAATATTGACTGATATTTGGAACTGTTCATAATACCCTCTACCTTGACTAAGGCCCCTGTTCCAGATGAAGTAAAACAGCCCCAAAACATGATGCCACCACCATGCTTCCCTGTGGGTATGGTGTTCTTTTGGTGATGTGCTGTGTTGTTTTTGCGCCAAACAAATCTTTTGGAATTAAGGCCAAAATGTTCAACCTTGGTTTCATCGGACCATAACATATTTTCCCACATGCTTTTGGGAGACTTCAGATGTGTTTTTGCAAAATTTAGCCACGTTTGGATGTTTTTCTTTGTAAGAAAAGGCTTCCGCCTTGCCACTCTACCCCATAGCCCAGACATATGAAGAAGATGGGAGAATGTTGTAACATGTATCACACAGCCAGTACTTGCCAGATATTCCTGCAGCTCCTTTAATGTTGCTGTAGACCTCTCGGCAGCCTCCCTGACCAGTTTCCTTCTTTTCATCAATTTTAGAGAGACATCCAGCTGTTGGTAATGTCACTGTTGTGCCATATTTTCTCCACTTGATGAGGGCTGTCTTCACTGTGTTCCATGGCATATCTAATGCCTTGGAAATTCTTTCGTACCCTTCTCCTGACTGATACCTTTTAACAATGAGATCCCTCTGATGCTTTGGAGGATCTCTGCAGACCACGGCTTTTGCTGTAGGATGCAACTAAGAAAATGTCAGGAAAGACCTACCAGAACAGCTGAACTTTATTTGGGGTTAATCAGAGGGATTTTAAATGATGGCAGATGTGTACCGACTCCTATTTAACAACATGAGTTTGAATGTGATTGCTTAATTCTGGACAAAGCTACATTCCCAGTTATAGCAGGGTGTGCACACTTCTGCAACCACATTATTTTAGTTTTTTATTTGTACCCCACCCCCCCCACCCCAAAAGATTTTAGTTTGTTTTTAAAATTGAGTTGTACAGTTTATAGGTCACATTATGAGATGAAAAAAGTTATGAAATGATTTATCTTGGTCTCATTTTTTTACATTACAGAAACCTGACATTTTAACAGGGGTGTGTAAACTTTATATATCCACTGTATAATGCAATTTTATCATCTCTATCTACTCCAGTATTTTGACAATTCAGCTTCATGACAATTCAAGCTTCATGCACAATGGGTCCGGATATACTCACTTCCACACCTGGAGCCCAAGTAGGTAAATTTCAACACCATTTCATGCATTGCTTGGATGAATATCTCAGTGATTAAACTACAGTACATAAAACCATATTTTGCATTTTAGTTTATGTTCCAATTAGTCCATTTCATCTCATACAGTCTGTATTCATCTTTAAAAAAAAAAATTATATTATATATTATAATATATATATTTTATTGTATTTATTGGCGTATAACACTCACTTTTTCACTATGAAAATCGGGTACAAATAGTGTGTGCGTGTTATACGCCAATACTTCAATCTTAGCTGCCTTGTAGGGGACAGGGAGGGGGGCGGGACAAGAGCCATCAGATTATATACAGTGAGAATCTCCTGTTTACTTGGCGGCCTCTGTAATGGGAAGTCCCGTCTCCTGGGCCGCCATCGGACCATTGTTCTGTCTATCACAGGAGATTCTCACTGTATGTAATCTGTCGGGGTTCCTCCCGCCCCCTCCCTGTCCCCTCTAGGCTGCAGATGGGCATCGATCAGGCTGCACTGATGGCAATGGGGAGGCTGCTGCATAGATGGCAATGGTGAGGCTGCTGCATTGATGGCAATGGTGACTGATGAGGCTGCATTGATGGCACTTGTGAGGCTGCAGATGGGCATTGATCAGGCTGCATTGATGGGCAATGGTGAGGCTGCAGATGGGCACTGACCTTTATTTTACTTCAAAGTTCCTTATTTAAAATGTATTTTTTTTCCCTGAAAATTCCCTCTTAAAATGAATGTGCGTATACGTCTGTGCGTGTCATACGCTGATAAATACGAGAATATATATATATATATATATATATATATATATATATATATATATATATATATATATATATATATATATATATATATATATATATATATATATATACACATACATATATACATACATACACACATATATACATACATACACACACTACTAACTGCCCAGTAATTAACCTGTGCTAAATTCAATGAAAATATAACAAGTCAAAGTTCCGTCCGTTTTTTCAGTACCGTAGTTCAGGAATACAGCTAGACAAAAAGTGAGAAGAAAGCAGAAATTTTGATATACTGAAAATAACAGTGGAGATTGCACTGCGGCTCATATTGTACCTCGGGCTTCTATTATGAAAGGTGACCATGTGTTGAAAGAGCCAGAATGAGAGGCAGTGGGGAGAGGGAGAAAGGCATCCTACACTGTTTAACATCCCATAATCAAATCTACATTGTAGCTGACTTAAACATTTGCCCTGGCCTGCACTAAGCTAATGTACACATTCAAAGTTTTACAGCATGCTTTAATACTACAAACGTTACCGTGCAATGATAATACTCAAACATTACCTGGTATCCTATTTCTGCACATGCTTGGCCAATTGCAGCGGCAAAACGTGCTTTGAAGACCTGTCCTAAGCGATTTACTCTCTCTGTGATCGTGTTCTTTGGATTTCTTGTGCAGTTCTGTAAAGGTCATAATTGGCATTAAAACCATATAAAAACCATTTTAAGTACATTTGCAGACACATTTTTGTATTGAAGATCTGTTTTAATTTTTTTTTTTTTTTTTAAATCCTTGTAAAATCACTTATAGGGCCAAGATCCTAGCCCTCCAATTGATTCCACTAGGTGGCAGATTATCATATAGTACTGCGCACAGGACTCAGGCACACAATAATTCTGTGAAGTAGGAATGCTTTACTAAAATGGCATGAATAAAAGTGCACTAACAGAAAAAAAAAAAAAAAAAACACAAATGAAATGTTCTATATGGCTTAAAATGCCCCGTTAACCACGCACTATATTGGGTTCATTTGCATGACGTTTCTCAAACCTCTCTTCTGGTAGGATTCTCCAAGCATCCTGGAGAACTTGCTCCAGCTCAACAGACTTTGACTTATCGACTGGTTTAGTAATACACAGAGATCAAGGTTTTGTGAGGGCTCTGTATAATGCAGTCATGTTATGTTTGGGCTGTGTGTTTGGTGTCCTTGTCATGCGTCAGAATAAAATTGGGGATACTCAGAATCCTTCCAGATTGTATTGTGTCATGGATAAGAATCTGTTCATACTTTTTGGCAGTGACAGTGTCTTCAATTGTAACCAAAATCACCAATCCCATTTGCGGATTGGTAGCCCTAAATCTGCAGGCAACCTCCAACCATGCTTCACTATAAACATATTGTTCCATAGCCCTTTGTGGGTAAACGGCTTTGTCCAACATTAACTCGTCAAAAGCATTTTCTTGCACCTCAATCCTTGTGTCTTCATGCAAAAGTGAGTTTTTGGCTTTAGGTATCCCCTCGGAGGAATGGCTTTTTGGATACAATAATAAGATTAGTCCAGCCAAAGCTTGTTTGGCTGGACTTCTATGGATCACAGGAGTGCAATTAGTTTTGCACTCCTGTGACCAGTTTTCAGCAGAGAGCAGGCTGAAGTCCGCTCTTTGAGGACGTCAAGGATGTCAGTCTAGGCACCGCGTCATGACGACAAAGTCTCAATCCGCGAGGTGCCTGAACCAACACCTATCTCAGCCTCTCAGCGAGCCTCTGAGACACCGAGCTGGACGCCCCCGTCCTCTCCACAGCCCAGCGCTCCAATGAGCGCGGAGGGAGCACAGCAGAGAGCTGTGACTGACAGTCTGCAGCTCTCTGCTCACGAAGCTCTGAAAAACGAGCGATCGGCGGTGTTCGATCACTCATTTCTCAGTGCAGAGGCGCTGGGGGACTGATGTTGCATCCACCGAGGTAAGTATGATTTAAAAAATAAATAAATAAATCCTTTACTTTAGTGGTTCTAAAGCCTAAACATTTTCTTTATCTTAACCACTTACCGACCAGCTCACACAGATATACTGCGGCAGGTCGGCAGCGCTTAGCGAATCGCAATACCTGTATGGCGGCTTGTGCAGAAGCAGTTGCAGGGTGGTGACGCGATTTCGCTCTCGCTGCAGGAGCGTGCACACGGTTTGGGTGGACTCGTCCGTCGGCGACCCAGCGATCGCCTAGTAGAGAGGCAGAACGGGGATCTGCCAGTGCAAACGAGCGGATCCTCAATCTACTGTTCCCAGAGATTGGGAACAGTGATCGCTCATGTCCCAGTGAGCCCATCCCACCTACAGTTAGAACACACCTAGGAACACACTTAACCCCTTGATCGCCCCCTAGTGTTAACCCCTTCCCTGCCAGTGTCATTTTTATAGCACTGATCAATGTAATAATGTCACTGGTCCCCAAAAAGTGTAATTTGGGGTCAGATTTATCTGCCGCAATGTCGCAGATTACGCCATTACTAGTAAAAACATTTAAAAAAATTTTAAAAAGTCCATAAATCTATCCCGTAAATGGTAGACGCGACTTTTGCGCAAACCAATCAATATACGCCTAAGGCATTTTTTTTACCAAAAATATGTAGAATATTATAATAAAAATGTGTGTGTGTATGTATATATATATATATATATATATATATATATATATATATATATATATATATATATATATATATATATATATATATATACTGTATTTATTGGCGTATAACACTCACTTTTTCACCATGAAAATCGGGTGCAAATAGCGTGTGCGTGTTATACGCCAATACTTCAATTTTAGCTGCCTTGGAGGGGGGCGGGATGAGCGCCGTCAGATTAAATACAGTGAGAATGTCCTGTTTACTTGGCGGCCTCTGTAATAGATAGTCCCGTCTCCTGGGCCGCCATTGGACCACTGTTCTGTCTATCATAGGAGATTCTCACTGTATGTAATCTCTCGGCGCTCGTCCCGCCCCCCTCCCTGTCCCCTCTAGGCTGCAGATGGGCATTGATCAGGCTGCATTGATGGCAGTGGCAAGGCTGCTACATTGATGGCAATGGTGAGGCTGCATTGATATAGACTAATGAGGCTGCATTGATGGCACTTGTGAGGCTGCAGATGGGCATTGATCAGGCTGCATTGATGGCATTGGTGAGGCTGCTACATTGATGGCAATGGTGAGGCTGCATTGATGTAGACTAATGAGGCTGCATTGATGGCACTTGTGAGGCTGCAGATGGGCATTGATCAGGCTGCCTTGATGGCAATGGCAAGGCTGCTACATTGATGGCAATGGTGAGGCTGCATTGATGTAGACTAATGAGGCTGCATTGATGGCACTTGTGAGGCTGCAGATGGGCATTGATCAGGCTGCATTGATGGCATTGGTGAGGCTGCAGATGGGCACTGACCCTTATTTTATTTCAAAGTTCCTTATTAAAAATGTAAGTTTTTTTCCTGAAACTTCCCTCTTAAAATGAATGTGCGTGTTATACGCCTGTGCGTGTTATACGCCGATAAATACGATATATATATATATATATATATATATATATATATATATATATATATATATATATATATATCTCCTAAACTGATGAATACATGTGTTTTGTTTTTTATTATGTATTATAGCAAAAAATAAAATAACTAAAAAAAAAAAAACACGCAATTGTCAGTTAAAGCAATGCAGTGCTGTATCGCAAAAAAATTGCCTGGTCATTAAGGGGGCAAATCCTTCTGGGGCTGAAGTGGTTAATGCATTCCTTGTATTAAGGTAAACAATGTATAGGCATCGGTATCCCCCTTCATCTCCTTCTACTTACCAGAGCCCTCATTTGATCCAGCGATGTGCCCATCTGCAGGCCCAAGAAGAAGAGGTTTGGGGCCACTCTGCCCTATGTTTGTGCACATAGTTGAGTGCTTAGCCTTATTTCCAAGTCAGAGGTATGGCTTTATGGCAATCGTTATCACAAACGGCTGACGCAATTCGAGGGAGCTGTGGCTCTGAAGAAGAGGGTCCTTCCTCGAAACGCATCAGTCGTTTGCGATGTCATCTGGTCCCCTCCTAACACCTGGTGCAGGTTGCAGGTGTCTAGAGACACGGTTCCATTTGCTGGTGTACTGACAAGCCTTTTTATCACGTTTGTTTGTGAGCATTACTATTGCTGTTACATTTTTAAATAAATTTTATCTTCGGTAATGCACAAGGTCGGTGTGCCCTCCTTTCTTCTCTATATGTTTTGGGGGAAAAAAAATAAAGATCACATGTTTAAAAAGACTCATTATGCTTCATAGGATTATACATTGGGGTGTTTAATTTCCAAAATGGGGTCATTTTTTGGGAGTTTCCATTGTCCTAGTGCTGCTCCAGGGCCTTCAAAAGTGTAAGAGGTAGTCAAGAAAATAAATGTGTAATTTATGCTCCTTGAAACCTGACGGTGCTCCCTGTATGTTGGGCCTCTGTATGTGGCCAGGCTCTATAAAAGTCTCACACTCAAAAAACTCACCATGCCTCATACTAAATACCTTGGACTGTCTACTTTCCAAAAAGGGGTCATTTGGGGGGTATTTGTACTCTCCTGACATTTCAGGGCCTCAAGAAATGAGATAGGCTGTCAGTACATCGGGTGTTATCCATTTTCAGTGATTGGCACCAAAGCTTGTGGACTCTAACTTTCAAAAAGACCAAATAATATACACAGATTTGGGTTATTTTTACCAAAAATATGTAGCAGTATAAATTTTGACTAAATTTTTTTTTTTTTTTAACAAATTTTTTGGTCTTTTTTCATTTATAGCACAAAAAACATACTCTGTGGTGATTAAATACCACATAAAAAGAAAGCTCTATTTTGTGTGGGGAAAAAAAAAAGAAACATTTTGTATGGGTACAATGTTGCATGACTGAGTAATTGTCATTCAAAATGCGAGCGCACTGAAAGCTGAAAATTGGTTTGGTTAGGAAGGGGGTTTGAGTGCCCAGTGGGCAAGCGGTTAAGGCTACACAAAGTAAAAGTGGGTGTAGGTTGTGTATATGGGATTGTTTTTTTGTTGGTAGAACTTGATGGACTTGTGTCTTTTTTCAACTAGACTAACTATGTAACTATGATTAAATAGATTACAAAACTGGTGCCACAGTTAACATATTGCTGTAGCTGTGACAACAAAAGTTTTACCCGACAAACTCAAGTGACAGTACCTGCAAGTCTTTATCATACCCTGGGAATTACCCCTGTAATATAGGACAGAGGGATTGGCATTGTTTGGACAGTCATATGAGTTTCGATTGCCGTGTGTGTGGATGCGCTGCTCCCATCTAAATATTCGTGTACCCTATCTATAAAGTGCAAACTTATTTTATATACAACATACATCTATATAAGATCATCACATTAGACCAATAACCTGTAACAAACTATATAAAAAAATCCGATAATATATATCACATATGTGACAGAGTCCCCAAGTATATGCTCTCAAATTTTCTGTCAATTGCCGTGATTGGCGTGCTCTTGTGTTGGTTCAATATAAAGTGACTTAGTGCTCCACCACCACCTGTGAGGTTGGCCACTCACCAGATATTTCTTTAAAATTGCACCTTTGGTTCATTCATAGGGATAACCACTCCACTTATAGGGAACTTCTTCAATGGTTATAATTGGACCTTAGTGTTCCTCATAAAATAGGAATGAAACGATCATCGCACAATAACGTTTAAAACTTTTTATTGTGTAAAACAAATAAAGACTGTACACTCACATTTGTATGTGCCCTCGAGCCGGCACAGAGCTTTTCCAGCAGTTAGGGACGGGTACGCGCTGCAGCCCAGTTCGCCTAATGTGTGCTGTGCGACCTCCGTGTACCGATTGCGTTCCTCCCCTCGTACCCGTTCGCGTCCTCACCAACCACGTTCGTTCACGGTCACGTGGGTACAAAAATTCCCAGCAGCCTCTACGCGTTTCGCAATATGTGTCATCAGGAAGCTGCCATTTGATTGGTTCCTGTTCTATTTATATTGAGCATGGGCGGAAGTGCCCATGCCGCCATCTTAACTATGGGTTTTCCCTTACTGTCCTTTCTAGTGAGACTTCCTCCCTCTTGACGCCATTTTAACTATGGGCGTTAGCCCATTCCTGTAGTTGTATAATGCGCATACCCTTTCCCTTGCTCTACCATTGTTTGTCATTGCTCCGGTCTGGCCACTAATGTACTTTTCAGTACATTAGTGGCCAGACCGGAGCAATGACAAACAATGGTAGAGCAAGGAAAAGGGTATGCGCATTATACAACTACAGGAATGGGCTAACGCCCATAGTTAAAATGGCGTCAAGAGGGAGGAAGTCTCACTAGAAAGGACAGTAAGGGAAAACCCATAGTTAAGATGGCGGCATGGGCACTTCCGCCCATGCTCAATATAAATAGAACAGGAACCAATCAAATGGCAGCTTCCTGATGACGCATATTGCGAAACGCGTAGAGGCTGCTGGGAATTTTTGTACCCACGTGACCGTGAACGATCGTGGTTGGTGAGGACGCGAACGGGTACGAGGGGAGGAACGCAAGCGGTACACGGAGGTCGCACAGCACACATTAGGCGAACTGGGCTGCAGCGTGTACCCGTCCCTAACTGCTGGAAAAGCTCTGTGCCGGCTCGAGGGCACATACAAATGTGAGTGTACAGTCTTTAAAACTTTTTATTGTGTAAAACAAATAAACGTTATTGTGCGATGATCGTTTCATCCCTATTTTATGAGGAACACTAAGGTCCAATTATAACCATTGAAGAAGTTCCCTATAAGTGGAGTGGTTATCCCTATGAATGAACCAAAGGTGCAATTTTAAAGAAATATCTGGTGAGTGGCCAACCTCACAGGTGGTGGTGGAGCACTAAGTCACTTTATATTGAACCAACACAAGAGCACGCCAATCACGGCAATTGACAGAAGATTTGAGAGCATATACTTGGGGACTCTGTCACATATGTGATATATATTATCGGATTTTTTTATATAGTTTGTTACAGGTTATTGGTCTAATGTGATGATCTTATATAGATGTATGTTGTATATAAAATAAGTTTGCACTTTATAGATAGGGTACACGAATATTTAGATGGGAGCAGCGCATCCACACACACGGCAATTTAATCCTTTTCTATGAAAAGTTTTTTTTGGATGCAGCAGCCAAGTTAACCATTATTAAAGTAATAGGAAATATCGGTTTTGCGCCGGTGACACACACTTACCAGTCATATGAGTTTGTCAGGTAAAAAAAAAAACACACCTTTTGTTGCCACAGCTACAGAAGAGTTTATTATACAGCAATGAGCATGAGTTTTGTAATCTATTTAAGCACTTGTACTTTGTGCAGCCTACACTACGTGGGCTGCACTGCACACCCTTTAAGAACCTGGTTAGGGGAACATTATTGTGACATTAAGAATCCAAATGCCAAAACATGTTTCCAATGTACAATTCACTTTATAGAATGGCATCAGGGCAATCTTTCCTCATTCTGATTCAGAGGAATAGAATATCTTTCTCATTCGCCTAGAGGGGGAAATGACAGGGAAGAGAAGGTTACTGGGGAGAGAGGCATGGTGAATTTTTAGATTGAAAACTAAATCACCTTAATGGGTTAAACCTGAGGTGGGATTTGGATCTGCATGCAACTTCTCTGCAGTGTCCATTCGCTTCTTGTCTCATTTACATTTTGGTTTTATTTTTCTCAGTATTTCGTTATTTTTTTTAATTCTCTCTTTTTTTTTTTTTTTTATTACTATTTTTTATCGTCATGATGTTTAAAGATAATTAGTGGCATGGACTCCCTAGTATGTGTGTCACAGCTGATCTTCCCTTCTGTCGATTGCTTGTAATCAATTAGAACAATGGGTGGAGCCTGTGGTATGTAGAGCTACTATTTCAAAGTTTTGTGTCTAAATATAGTTATGACTAAGACCTTGTAGGCTGAAACATGTCAACTGATCTTATCTGCGTTTGTGTTCTGCGGTTATTGAATAAATATGAAGACTTTTAAAGAGCAATAACTGGTGTGCAGAGCCTCTTTCTGGATTATCCCAAATTAAAATTATTATACAGGATTTATATAGCGCCAACAGTTTGCGCAACGTTTTACAATATGGTGGCAGACAGCACAGTTGCAATACAAATACAGGAGGGATCAGAGGGCCCTGCTCTAGGGCTAATCCCTGCACCAGCACCTTGGTGAACACCCAAGCTGCAGAGGAGAGTTTGAAAGGCAGGACCACGAACTGCAAGTGCAGGGAAACCACAGCAAAGCATAGGAAATTCTGGCATGCTGGAAATATGGATACACGTCCTTGACATCCACTTAAGCCAAAAAGTCTTCCTGGTTAAAAGGAGGTTGTTGACCAACCTGGGGGACCCGCAGTGAACACCATTCAATGCTCTGAGATGCAAGATGGGGCTGATGTTTGAACTGAGAATAGTTTGCATCAAAACCCCTGAAACCACTTTTCCAGAGGAACTGATGTCTTATTCAGAAATCCAGATAAGGCTACCCGGAGACCTATTGATCTGTGTGGTGACAAAAGATGGTTGGAAGTGATAAACAAAGCAAGGGGCTGGGAACAAAACTAAACTACAGCTGGTAACCCTATAAACCACCTCTCACACCTAAGCATCAGAAATGCAGTCTGTCCAATTGTCCCCAAAATCTAACAGGTTTTTTGAACTCGGAGGTTGATGGAGTGGACCTAACCTACATCAAGGAATGAGCTTTCCCAGACCACACCTTAGGTTTCTTTGGCCAAAGATGGGGGTTCTTGCAACCTGCAGTTTCCATGTTTAAGACATCTAGAGTAGGATCTAAAGAGATGTCATCCCTCAATGGCCATGCAGAGCAAATGCTTCTAATGCCATGTACACACGATCCGATATTCGGACGACAGATCGTCCAACTTTTTTCTCTTGCTAGACGCAAGATGTAATTGAATAAGTTACTAAAAAAAGTCAAGAAAATTTTGGTACGACAGAAAAAAAAAAAATTGGAAGTGATGTCATGTGTTGTGGTGTGGTGTATTTATATTGTATTTTCGGATGATGACTGTACTGACTAAATGAAAAATCGTATGACCTGGTATTGCAAGAGGAAAATTTTCATGCTCATCAGATCGGACACATTGGATGAACTGCCGCGATCAGATTATCCTACGATAGCTTCGAAAGTGGTATTTTTCATACGTACGATTTTCGGAACGTGTGTACGGGCCTTGAGACGCAGGTTTCACAGTCCAACATTTTAACCAAATGGTGACCTCTGAATGTGTATTGACAGGAGACCAATACGGCAGATGAGACGGGAAATTGTCAGCAGCCAGAACCTCAAAACTGCAAGCGTTTGCTTCAAAGGTTTTGTCATCGAGGGTTCAACCAAAATAGTGAACAGATCCTTTTTAATAGACTTTGAGCAGTAAGCCAAAGTTTGGCAAATTAAAGTCAGAGCTAGGACAGACTGAGGAGCAGGACCTGCCAGTGGGAATAGTGTTCTTGGGAGAGCAGCCACCCATATACCATTTGGGCCCTTAAAGAAAGGTGCATACACCACCAAAACACTCGACCAGATAAGGCAGTAATAAGTGGGACACTGCTGGATCTCTGGTAGGGATACAAGGTTCGAAATTGCTAGGGAGGAGCAAACAACTTGTTAGGGGGTGTTCAGTCTCCACAGGGGAAAACTTGGAACAGCAGGTTTACCAAGAAAACATCTGCAGACCTTAGGGGCTCTAAAAGGACCCAAGACTGGAAGTAGCACTGATAAAAGAAATAGGCATGTGTGCATGGTATGGTGCATATCGCATCAATAAGAGCCAAAAAGACTACATTTTTGGAGTAATGGCAGAAGACTGCAACTCCCTGGTGGCTATGTAATCTGATAAGGACTAGGAGTATCAGAAATCAGACAGACAATCTCAGCAGCTGTTGGCTCAGAGGCCACGACTAACTTGAGTACCACAAGGAGGACTAGAAAGCGCTCTACACAGAACCAAGTGCCAAAAATCATTTCCGGGCTTGCCCTGAAATGTTTAGTGCAGTGGGGGTTGGTCATGGCACGCCAAAAGATAGACTGCTTTGGATAGCTGCCTTTGCTGAAACCTGTTATAGCAGCAATGTAAAGAAGAGTCTTGATTGAGGGGAAAAAAAGAAAATCCTAAAACAAAAAAAGGTGATATTTTTACTGGCTAAAGACATCCATCCCATTAGGACACTAGCAAAAAACTGAGGCATTTTGATAATGAGAGGGGTTATCCTGGGCTGGCCTACATTTGTTTGCAATTGTATCCAATCATCTTAGAGTTGGCAGTCCCTTAAATGGAGGAGCAATAAAAAACAAATAAATGTCAGTGCCATTACAGTATGGTATCTTTCCAGTTCCAAGTAGAACAATGAACTCAGTGATGGAGAACCAAATATAAAATGTAAAAGGCAGCAACAGAGCCAACCATACCCTTAATGAGCAAAAAAATAGGATTTTTTCATCATACTTATCTGTAAAAACCCTTTTTTTCATAAATCATGGGTAGAGGTCGACCGATATATCGGATATATCGGCCGATATTTGGCTTTTTTTACTTAATCGGCATCGGCCGATTGTGCTGATAAAAAAAGCCGATAATAGCTTCAGTGGGACTTGCAAATGACTTCTGTAAAGTCAGTGCAAGTTGTCTGAAGTTTGTCTTCTCTCCCCCTCTGGGCAGCCTGCCAAGTCTGATAAGAAGATACATTTGTATCTCTTTCAGGTTCTTTTTATCAAAAGACTGAACTCCGTGGAGAAGCTCTCAGTTTAACCATTTAAAGACTAAATCTTTTCTGACATTTGTTGCTTACAAGTAAAAATCCTGTATTTTCTGCTAGAAAATCACTTGGAACCCCCAAACATTATATATATTTTTTTTAGCAGAGACTCTAGGGAATAAAATAGCGGTTGTTGCAATATTTTATGTCACACGGTATTTGCGCAGCGGTCTTTCAAATGCATTTTTTTTTTTTTTAAATTAATGAAAAAAAAAAAAAAAAAAAAAAAAAAAGCAGTAAAGTTAGCCCATTTTTTTTCGTCCAAAAGTTTTGATTACCTGTTTTTGTGTATTTAATATTTAAGATATAGTTATTTTTTTTTTCATCTAAATTATACATACAAGTGAACTGATTGGAGGTTTGTTTTGTTTAATAAATGTTTAAATATAAAAAATTTTCTGTATCACTTATTACTTAAGGTTGCTTTCACACTGGAGCAGGCATGCGTTGACGGTAAAACACTGTTAGTTTTAGTGGCGCTTTACCGTCATTTTAGCGGCGCTATTCGGCTGCTAGCGGGGCGCTTATAACCCAGCTAGCGGCCGAGGAAGGAGTTAAATGCGCCCATGAAGCGCTGCTGCCGAAACACTTTGCAGGCGCTTCGGCAGCGGTGCACATTCGTTTCAATGGGCAGGAGTGGTGGTATACACCGCTCCAAAGATGCTGCTTGCAGGATTTTTTTTTTATTATCCTGCCATCGCATCGCCTTAGTGTGAAAGCACTCGAGCTTTCACACTGAGACTGCAGGGGAGCCGTTTTACAGGCGCTATTTTTAGCCCCAAAGCACCTGGAAAACGCCCCAGTGTGAAAGGGGTCTAACTGTTAGATTTTATGAGATGAAGGGAAAAAAAAAATCGGCCCAATATATTGGCCCAAAAAAATCGGCATCATATATCGGCCATCGGCCACCGCGATTTCTAAATATCGGCATCGGCCAGGGAAAAACCCATATCGGTCGACCTCTAATCATGGGACACAGAGTTAGGCTAATATTCATTACCTGCTGGGTTATACTTCATCTCCAGGTGCATGGACACTGGTAGACCAAATGTTTTTAGACAGGAAATGATCCCCTATATAGCCCCTCCAATACAGGAAGTACTTCAGTTTTGTAGCAAGCACTGAAGCCTCAAAAAGAGGGGAGGGACCTCTGTGTCCCGTGATGTACTCAAAGAAGAGGATTTTACAGGAAAGTATGACGAAAAAATCCTAATTTCCTTTTTAATATATCATGGGACACAGATTTAGGCTAATATTCATTACCTGCTGGGACATCCCAGAGCAATAGCCTTGAGGGGAGGGAGACACCCTGCCAAACAATAGCCATTAGACCTTATACGGCAGCCCGCAGTACACTGCTTATGAAAGCCGAATCCTCGGCTGCTTGAGCATCCACTTGATAAAATTTTGTGAACGTATACACTAATTTGAGCCACAGATACCTGATGGCGAAAAGCCCAGGAGGTTCCTACACCCCTGGTAGAATGAGTTCTCACCCTAAAAAGGGAGGAGCTTTACGATTCAGACCATAGGCTTGAATGACCAATTGACGGACCCAATTGGCAATGGAAGCTGCCTACCCCTTCTTGGGTCCTTTTGCTAAAACAAAAAAAGGAATCCGATACTCTGATCTCCACAGACCTAGACAGATAGACCTAGACTGCCCGGACAACATCCAAAGAATGCAGTCGACTCTTCAGCATAACAAGGCTGAGAGGAAAAAAAAAAGTGAAAAAAATGTCCTGATTTAAATAAAAGGCTGACACCACTTTTGGCAAAAAAGAATGGAACAGGTCGTAACACGACCCGGACGTGGTGAAGGTTCAAGTATGGTTCACTGCACGAAAGGGCCGCCAACTCCGACACCCTTCTATCCGAGGTGATGGCCATCAGGAAGGCTAGCTTGCGTGACAGCAAGTCTAATGGAATTGCCTTGATAGGCTCAAATGGTTGTTTCTGTAACACAGACAGCACCAAGTTCAAGTCCCAAGGACACATAGGTGATCTAATGGGGGGGAAGCAAGCGAGTTGCCCCCTGCATAAAGTTTAGGATCAGCGAATGGGAGGCTAAAGGCCTTTGGAAGAATACCTATAGGGCCGAAACTTGACCACTGATTGTACTCAAAGCCAATCTGATTTCCACAGCTGACTGTAGAAAAGAAAGAATTCTCCCAATCACGTATTTCCGAGAATGCCATTTTTTGGCTTCACACCAAGCAATACAAGTCTTCCAGAATCAGACCAGAGTCTTCCAGATCTTCCTAGTGACAGCTTTTACTAGCATTTACTAGGGTAGACACCACTGGTCTCGAGATGCCAGGGTCCTTTAACATCCTGGCTTCAATAGCCATGCCATCAAATTTAGAGACTGTAAATTGGGGTGAAATATAGGACCTTGAGACAGTAGATCGGGGCTACGTGGAAGCGTCCATGGCCCATCTATTGTCAATCTCACGATCTCCGGGAACCAGGGCATTCTGGGCCAGGCTGGTGCCACCAAAATGACTGGAGCTCTTTCTCCGAATCCTGCGCAACAAAAAAAAACGAGGAAGGAGAGGGATCAGAGGGAAAGCATAAAACCAGGGAGTACCGGCTCCATGGAACTACCAGAGCATCTGCTCCGATTGCCAGAGGATCTCTTGTCCGGGGCACAAACTGCTGGAGCTTGTTTTTGATCCTGGATGCCAGTAGGTCGACCACTGGCCATCCCCAACATTGGCAAATTTCCTGGAACACCCCTGGGTGTAGGGACCATTCCCCCCGGCAGATCTGCTGGCGGCTGAGATAATCTGCCTTCCAGTTCTCTACTCCCGGGATATGGACTGCCGATAGAATCGGCACATGTCCCTCTGCCCAGGCTAGTATGTGGTTCACCTCCTTCAGAGCTGAACAACTCCTGGTACTGCCTTGCTGGTTTACTTAGGCCACTGCAGTGGCATTGTCGGACTGAACCCCGATAGGGCAGTCCTGAAGCTCCGCCATCCAGGACCCTAGGGCTAGAAGTACTGCCCGTAATTCGAGGATGTTGATGGGCAGGATCTGTTCTGTCCTTGACCATTTACCCTGAGCTGTGAGCCCCTTCTAGGGTCACGCTGCAGCCTGAGAGAGACTGGCATCTGTAGTCAGTACTCTAAGTTACCAGGAGGAAGGATCTTCCCTTTCACAGTTTCTGATCCTGCAACCACCAGTTTAGACTTAAGCATGCCCAAGGAGATAAGAACATTGGATAATCCAGGGCTTGTCCTCATGTTCCAAGCCAACAAGATGTCTTGTTGTAGAGGCCTGGAATGGAACTGGGCGTAGGGCACTGCCTCGAAGGAGGATACCATCCTCCCTGGAAGACTCATACAGAGCCGAATGGAGGGTTGTCTGGTGGCCCTTATCCGACACACCTGGTCCTTCAGGGCACACATCCTTGCGGGTGGCAAGAACACTCTTGCTTGGACCTTGCTGCAACAGTTGGCTGAATAGCTGCACTAGCCAAAGAAAAGGCAGCCTTTAATAATGACTCCAATTTGTCAACAGGGTCTTTCAAGCCCTGTGTGTTATCTACCGGACAAGTCAAGTTCTTGTTTAAGGAAGAAACTGCTGCATCTATGGCTGGCATGTTCCACTTAAACTTTTCATCCATGGGACAGGATTTACTTTCCTCCTATCAGCATACACCGCCTGTTCCAACAGAAGGTGTAAGGGGAAAGCCTGTGTGGCCTGAAGAGACCTCAGGGATCCCAAAGAGGACCAGGGAGGATCAGTAACCTCTGCAAGAGGCAACTTAAAGGCAGAACGAACCATTTCGGTAAGATTCAGGATCAAAAGCCTCTGATTGAGAGGCAGGCACGAACTGGATATCTTCTTGTCCAGATTGCTCGGAAGCAGACTCATCCGCCAGGCCATCCACAGAATCCTGAGCATAAAGCTATTCCTCATCCTCAACCCATTCCTTTCCAGACTAGGAGGCTCCGGGGAGGGGGATTGGTCACGCTTCTTGCCACCCTGCGGAATGGAGGCATTCATGCCAGCATTCCTGTGCTCTAACCCAGCTAGGGCTGAGGACAGTTCATCCTTAGTGATAAAGGGCAAAGCAGCAGCGTTGACTGTAGGCACAATCCTAGATAGGCACAGAGACTCAGATTGCCCGGAAGCTTGTGGTCCTTCAGGGGATACAACACTAGGGATACGACTAGGGTCATCAGGAACTACTGATGATATAGGTGTGCTCTTCCCTGTAGTGTTAGCCTCGCTCCTCTTTTTTGAAGACGACATTTACTAGCCACAAAAAGGGGAGTACCTGGGTGTAGTATTAACACACCTCAGAAGGGAGACCCTTTAATGGGGCTCACCAAGGCCCTATGCCACAATCCTGCTAAGCACCTTTAGCCTGCCAAGCAACACCTGGTGACTCACGTGACCCAGATAAGGAGAAATGAACCACTGCAAGTGCCTAGTTCTGAACCTGCTTTGTGTCCCACAGCTGCATTCTGGAAGCACCGCATGCTTGGCATACACAGCTTAAATAAGCTGGTTATGCGCCAGAATGTTCTTTGCATGCGCGTGCACATGCGCAGTCCCGGCGAATGGGCGTGACTGTATTTGTGTATGACGCAAATAATCTTCGTGCTCCCAGATAAAGGCCACAGTATGTGCAGCAAAACCGCGTGTGCAATGGCCGCCAAACAAACTGTTGAGCCCAGATGCACGCATGTGTACCATGGCGAATTAAGGCGAAATGGCGCACCATCATACAGGTAAAAAACAAATAGCCAGACACAAGCCTCAAGTTAGCTTGACTGATTGTAACAATCACTGGGACACCCCACATTATTAAAAATAAGGGGTTTCCCTTACCCATCCAGGCGCACGGCAGCTTAGAAACTAAGAGCCCAATCTTCACCCATTACGGCAGGTTCCTGTCACTTGGGGACCTTCAAGGACTGGGTACCCTTTTCATGTTTAGGGTCCACTCCCTTGGATCTGTACAGCACCCTGCAGGAATGCCTTAGCGCTGTGGTGTCCAGGATTCCACTTTGCAGGGTCCACCCAGAGGCTGAATTACAGGCAAAACTTTGCAAGGCTCAGGTACCATTTGAGAGAGAGAGAGAGAGAGAGAGAGAGAGAGAGAGAGAGAGAGAGAGAGAGAGAGAGAGAGAGAGAGAGAGAGAGAGAGAGAGAGAGAGAGAGAGAGAGAGAGAGAGAGAGAGAGAGAGAGAGAGAGAGAGAGAGAGAGAGAGAGAGAGAGAGAGAGAGAGAGAGAGAGACCTAGTTCCAAAGGATGAACATACAGGCAAACCAGCAGTGCTTACCATCTCATAATTCTAAAACAATGGAGAAAAATAAAGCATAGAACATTTATGGCCACATATGCAATCTCAATTTTGCAATAAATAAAACTAGCATTCAGAAGGGCATTTTTGATCTCTACAAAACATGTGACAAATGCAATATTTTTGCATATACAATGTTTTCTTTAAATAGAATCAAAAAACATTAATATTTATACACATTGATTATTTTATTAGATCCTATAAACTTGCCTCAAAATACAAGTTAAGAATTTCTGAGGGCTCGTCACAGGATGAATTTAAGGTAACCATCAATTGGTTGATTGTGTTCATTGCAGCTCTGTTAAGAAAACAAAATAAAAAATATATGTGTATGTTAACTTTGTTATAGACTTCATTTTCTGGTATGTTAAAAAAAATTTAAAAAAAGAAGTTTGTTTATTTTTTTTTGTAATGTCACCAACAAATAAAGACAGCCATTCACTGGCTCTATGTTCTGCCCCTCCAGGACTCACTGGAGCGCCGGGCTGTGGAGGGGCTTGAGCGGCTAAGCTTAGGCTTAGGCTCTCAGCAACTCAGAGCTTTGAAAGAAACCTCCAACTTCACTGTAACGAAGGAAACCACTCAATTAAAAGAGCTTTCACCTACCTCGTTTTGGCACAAGGAAATATATTCTAGGAGACTGAGTAGTGAGAGTTGCATATCGACAGATTTACTACTCTGTCAATACTCCTTTACTTGTTTTCCTCTATGCAAACTATCATCAAGCATGTCAATAATCCCAGAATGTTCACAGCTTTGATAAAGACAGCATATCATAGTTTCTGGAAATGTTAGCATGTTTTTGTTCAATTCTTTAAATACAGCTTACTGGCTCCCTCTGGCGGTGGGGCATTACAATATTTCCTGAGGTCTAGCATAAGAAACAATGCAAGGCCTAAAAGTGTTACTTTTTATGGTGTTTAACTAATGGTAACAAGCTTTCTAATATTGTTTTTCATCATTTTAGCTATGTCCAATGTTACCCATTTAATACAACAGCACACATCCTAGGCATAAGAAAAAAAATAAATAAATGATTCTTGTAGCCCTTCCACTGTTGTTACACACCAACCAGTAAAATTGTGAAAGACATCAGACAGCATACTTTACCACTATCAATTGTCATACGTTGTACCACAACAATCCTATATGACCCATAAAGCCTAAAAACTGACAAAACAGATTGGACGTTAACGGACAAAATCTGTTAACATCCGTTCAGATCTGTCAAAATGTAAGTTTGTAGCCTTTCTGGAGGGACCTGAATGGACATGGATGTAGGCCTATAGACATACATTGGAGTTCAGTATGGATCTGTCTGAAAAATTGACAGACAGATGCAGACTGAAAGCCTGCGTGAAAGGGCCCTTAGAGCCGTTCTGTTTATCCCTTTTTCAGTTGAAAAACAAACAGCAATGCATTCCTATGGGTTTGCAGATATAAACTGAACTGCCTGGATGGGTGGGTGTCAGAATGCAAGACTGGGCATCCCTAGGAAAGAAGGAAAGAAAGAAGGAAAGAAAGAAGGAAAGAAAGAAGGAAGGAAAGAAGGAAGGAAAGAAGGAAGGAAAGAAGGAAGGAAAGAAAGAAGGAAGGAAAGAAGGAAGGAAAGAAGGAAGGAAAGAAGGAAGGAAAGAAAGAAGGAAGGAAAGAAGGAAGGAAAGAAGGAAGGAAAGAAGGAAAGAAAGAAGGAAAGAAAGAAGGAAGGAAAGAAGGAAAGAAAGAAGGAAAGAAAGAAGGAAGGAAAGAAGGAAGGAAAGAAGGAAAGAAAGAAAGAAAGAAAGAAAGAAAGAAAGAAAGAAAGAAAGAAAGAAAGAAAGAAAGAAAGAAAGAAAGAAAGAAAGAAAGAAAGAAAGAAAGAAAGAAAGAAAGGCATTTTTGATACCTATGGCACCAAGGATACTGGTTATTTATTACCTTCCTAAGGTCCATAAAGATCTGGTTAATCCACCGGGGAGGCCTATTAGTGGTCTGGACTCTGTTACCTCCCTTATAGGGAAATACATAGATGACTTTTTGCAGCCACTAGTTACGTAGACCCCTTCCCTTTTAAGGGATTCATCTCAGGTCAATTAATGGAAGCTATAGCGTGGGAAGAGCTACATTATGGTAACAGCCGATGTGGCTTCTTTTTACACTATTATATCCCATTCAGGTTTGGAGGCAGCTCAAATGTATTTAAAAAAAGAGACACCGACCTGCTATCTACAGAGAGAGTTTTTGTGTTGAGTCTACTCACGTTTGCCATGTCTCAATTATTTCTGGGTTGGAGGCTTCCATCTTCAGAATACAGGGGTATTTCCCCCAAGCATGGCAAACCTGTTTATGACAAAGTGGGAGGAGGACACCGTCTATGCCAGCAGGAGACCCGAGTTAGTCTTCTGGGGGGGGTATATAGATGATGTCCTCTTATGGGATGGTGACATTATCTCATTGGAAAATTTTACGGAGCAGCTCAATAACAGCTTAGGCACCTCTTTACAATAGGAAGCAAGTCAGACTAAAATTAATTTCCTTGATCTCAATCTTGAGATTAAGGGAGGTTCTTTGGTCACCTCTACGTACTTTAAGAGTACTAATAGAAATGGATAAACTGGGCAGGGGAGCCGTCATCACCACACAATCAGAGAAGATTTCTTACAACAAGCTTCTATCTTGCGGACAAAGATTATAGATTAGGGATATAGATCTGATGATTTGAAAAAAGTTATTAGAAAAGTAGAAAATAAGAAAAAAAGTGTAAAGCCAGCCATAGAGGGTTTGAATCTCGACCGGTTCAGTGGGGACTGGCTGAGATTCGAACCCTGTATGGGTAGGCTGAATGTACTCAGTTGATTGATCGATCAACCTGGGTACAACCAGCCTGTTAAATTTTACATGCAATTATAGCTAGCAGCTACTACTGCATCCCGTGGTTGCAAGAAAGAAAATAGTTTTGTCTATAGCTGGCATTAGAAGAATCCAAGGTAAAAATACCACCGCTGATGGGAAAAGAAGAAGGAAGATCTATTCTTTTAAGGACCTCAAAACAAAGAGAGCCCTTTTATCTTTTATTTGGAAAGATAGGGCTTGGCTACAATGTCCTGCAGGAGTCTGAGGTGGTGAAAAGGAGGAGCCCTCCTTAATTGAAAGTTGCATAGTAGGTGAAAGATCCCACGAGACAGGAAGAGGATGTACAGGGTCAACAAGGACCTACAGCAGGGGTCTCAAACTGGAAGCCCTCCAGCTGTTGCGGAACTACAAGTCCCATCATGCCTCTGCCTGAGTGAGTCATGCTTGTAACTGTCAGCCTTACACTGCCTCATGGGACGTGTAGTTTTGCAACAGCTGGAGGGCCGCCAGTTTGAGACCCCTGACCTACAGGCTCCTAACTGAAATGCTGTAATTATAGCCATGTGGAAGCATGTATAGTATGAGGGACAATGGGGAACCAAGGCTGGCAATACACAATTCGAATCTCGGCCAGTTCAGCAGGAACCGGCTGAGATTCAAACCGTAAATGAGTAGGCCGAATGTACCAAGTTGATTGATCAATCAACTTGGGTACAACCAGCGTTCAGGACTCTTGCGATTATTGCCAGCATCTGCTATAGCCAACTAGCGATATTCAGTCTTCTCCCGACAGGAACAGCTTCATTTTGCAAAGTCGTGCTATATCTTACATAAATGGCTCGGTCAGGAGACCTGAGAAGAGCACGATTCCTGAAAACAAAACAAAACAAAACAAAAAAAAAAAAAAAAAAAAAAAGCAGGGACCGGCTGAAATTTGAAACATCTATGGGCAGGCTTATCATACCCAAGTTGATCCATCAACGAACTTTGGTAGAACCAGCATGTCTGATTTGCACATGCAATTATTGCCAGCGACTGTAGCTGCTAGCAATAAATCACTGTGTTCTATTGCCAGGGACAGCCCCCCTGCCAGGAGAACACAATAGCTCTGTGGTAGGAATTCCCCCATCAACATGGATTGTGTAGATGAGGGAATCAAGAGATTTTCCTGCAACTCATATTTGCAGGAAAGAAAAATTGCATCTATGGCCTGCCTGTAGGAAAACTTGTTCTTTCCTACGCAGCAAGTACAAAAAGATAAGAACTAGGGACAGAGAGAAGACAGCAAACGTATTTGTGCCCTGTAGAAGGGTAGACAGAAAGAAAGTTGCACATATCTTTAAATTGGGGTGTCAATAGACTGATCATTAATATTGGTGTACCCAAAGCAAATGTCCAGCCCTCTACAAAAACTGATTACATTATAAGCCAAAGTGACCAACTGCTCTGTCCCAAAAATGGACTATGTACAGGGCCGGTGCTACCACTAGGCAAACTAGGCAACCGCCTAGGGCGCACTGCTGCCTAGGGGCACCCGGACACTGGATTCCCTCCGCGTCTGCATGCTCTGCATGCTGCAAAATGTAACTAACTCAGTCTCAGGCAGCTGCTCTGTTTGACCGGTAATGTATTTAGAGGCGCAGTGCAGCACTGGAGCCAGCGCTAGAGGAAGCAGAGCCGATGATTGCTGTATAGTGCCACCTCCTTTCACATGGGCAGGACAAAGGGGGTGTAGTCAGGGGTGGAGCCAATGGGGGCGGCAAAATGAGATTTTGCCTAGGGTGTCAAAAGTTCTTGCACCAGCCCTGGCTATGTATAATGCTTTGGAAAAAGTATCTGCAAAGAAAGGAGTAGCTAAAAGGGTCACCAATGAGCTCTACACGTTTCGCAGCCAAAGCCACTTCATCAGGAGATTACATGTCAGACTCGGATTCAATATATGGAACAGTAAATGTATACAGTAACAGATTGATATTTGAGTATTTGCCAGCACACAAGTGTCCCAAATCCAAACCCCCCAGTAGACAGAAAAAATGATAACGCCCCCTGGCGAGTTCCAATCAGTTCAATCCAAATAATCCGGCCAGTTTACATGCCTCAGTCATTCGCTGATCTCCTCTCTCCCCCTCCCTTCTTGCCTGTCCGCTCGTATGTCCCATCTACACCCCCCCCCCGCCGCGATTAGTAGCAAAGTAAACTATAAAAAAAATTCACTGCCAGTCCCTCTCTTTTATCCAGCCATAACACACAGTAAGTATTTACTGTATATACACACTGTATAAGAAAACAAAGCCTGTAAATACCTTTTTTCAGATCTCTTTAGGCCGGTTACATGACTCACGGCTGCTCTCCTCCCCCATCTAAGCGCTACAGCAGGAGGGGCTGAGCGGTCAGCACAGAGGTCATATGACCTCCCCGGATGACAGAGGGAGATCTCAGTCCTTCCCGCTGTAGCCCGTCGATCAGCATAGGGGAGGGGCCGAGAGTCACGTGACCAACCAGAAGAGATCTGAAGAAGAAGAAAAAATAAATAAATAAAAAAAAGGTATTTGGAGGCATTGTTTTCAACAAACACTTACAGTGTGTTATGGCTGGATAAAAGAGGGGCTAGCAGCGAATTTTTTTTTAAGGTTACAAACACTAAGATTTGCAAAACAGTCTCTTCAATTCCTGTACAGGTAAGGGTGTCCAATAAATCCAATCTGCAAAACTCTTATACAGGCCATAGACAGTGCAAAATTTGTTTCCCGCTGACAGGGGAATCCCTCCTTTCAAGTAATATTGACTGCTCCCAGTGGGGGGGGGGGGGGGGGGGGGCAGGGGGAAGCTGTCCCTGCCAGGAGAAGACCGTGATTATTGCTATAGTGGCTATAGTAGCCGCTGGCAATAATTGCAAGTGAATCTGGCAAGCTGGTTGTACCCAAGTTGAAAGAATCAACTTGGTACATTCAGCCTGCCCACGCACGGTTTCTGCTGAACCAACCGAAATTCGAATACTCTATGGCTGACCCATGCTTGAAAAATGGGTCTGATAAAGCTTAAACCACACCAATGTCTCAGTGTGTCTTACTGCCGCTTTAAAGAGTAACTACTTTCGTTGAGGAAAAAAAAAAATATTCCCCTCTGGACGATCTATGTAAATTGCAGGGATTTTACCAAACTTTGTTGCAGAGCCCTACCTTTTGTTATTTTGAAGATATAGCTGTTTGTTTGAGTATGTCCATGTGCATCTGTATGGGAGTGGTTTTATAATTATTATTCAGCTGCTGCACCTGCAGGGCACTAATGAGGAAAGTGGCAGAATCTGCAACCCTTTAGCCACGATTTTCCTTTGGGAGTATCTCGCCAAATATGGTAATTTTGTTGCAAGGGATGCCAAAAAACTTGTATCTTAGTGCAGACTTCTGGGAAAATCAGTAAGCCAATCACATGTACAGTATTTGTGTACAGAACACCTCCAGGTAGACATATTGCATTTTGCAGAAAATTACAGCACTGCAGATTGAAAAGGAAAGGTAATTTTTAATAACATTTAAAATTATAATGACTTGTGTTGCAATAGGATATGCATTTTTTTTTTTTTTTGCCATTTTTTTTTTACCACTAGTTGAGCTACCCTTTAAAAGGTGACAAGGACACAGACAGCTCACATATACAGAGTGCCAAACCATGATCCTCAAATAAAAAGAATGATCATGTGCACTTATGGGAACAATCCCAATCCAAACTCAGACAGCAGAGATAAAATGGGAAGCAAAGCCTCATAGTGCAGTAGAAATAAAATATTTTTCTAATAAATACTCAAGATTGCACACTCACATGATAAATTCAGGCAGCCTAAAGCATGAAGCAAAATCAAATCCTGTTTATCCGGCCACAGCCGCTATACGTGATGACGCCACACGTCACGTCAGACTTGACCCTACGTTTTGTCACGCGATAATCATCATTTATTACATTTTTTTTTCTTCACCACAGTATCTTACATTATGGTTAGATCATTTTGTTTCACGTTTAAATGCTGCACTTTATACATAATAAGTCTGGAATGTGACAAGGAGTTCCACAACATTTCTGAGGTCATAAGTTAAGGACATAAAGCCAAAAGCACAAACAGTTGTATTGTTACAGAGCCTTGCAAATATAGGTCAGGTTTAGCAAGCAAGTAAATTGGTTAACAAAAGAGTGTACATTGCTTGCCTACTCCAGTAAACCTATCGCTCGAAGATTTACACTTCTACAATGTCTGTACTCTAGGTGTAGAAACATTTAGATAAATCTACTTAAGGCATCATCAGTTTTACATATCCTATAAAAACACACCTCAGTCACAAATCATTTTAGTCATTCTGACAGTTCCCTGACCAAACTAAGGCACACCTAGATACAAGGGTCAGTTTACGCACAAACAACAGTTTATTTTATTTCATGCATTTCCTATGTCATTCACTTCTTGGAACCGTAAAAGGAACAGAAACAAAACCCTGAACTTTCTGAAGTACACATGTATTCAAATAAATAAAAAAGGAAATGCAGCATGTCAAATTAAAAAATATATACATATAATAAACAATAAAAAAAAAAATCAGGATTTTTGACTTACCATAAAAAGTTCCTTAAAGTGGTTGTAAACCCCTACACATACCCAGTGAAGTGACTGGCCTCAGGTGATACACAGAAGTGAAACAAATCCTCCTACGCAGGTTGTACCTGTTTATCTGCATTCCTGTCTTCTTTAACGCAAGTTCAGAATTTACACCCTTGTCTGAGCTTTCAGAAAGAAGGGGACAGGGATCTGAAGTTATACTCTGCAGAGCTCAGTTAGAAGAGCTGATTGAAGGGAAGGGACACACGACCCTCACACTGTACACAGAAACAGAGCTGAGGCTTTCAACCACAGGCTGAGCACTGAAGCTCCTTCCTCTGATACCTTCTTATCTTTCGCGGTCAAGAAAACGTAGCAGAGGAAGAGTAGCTTCTGACATCTATACAGATAACAGAGGAAAGAGGCGGCAGACAGAATTGGCACTTAGTGTTCTGGATTGAGACAGCTACACACTATAAAAGGGATATCATTTGTTCAGATTTCATTTCAGAGGTTTACAACCACCCTAAGGGACACAGGGTCAGATGTAATTGAGAAAACTAGGTTATACTGCCACCTACAGAAGAACTTAACACTAACAAAAATAGGATAATTTTAAAACAGCTTACCGTAAAATCCTTTTCTTTCAATGGACATCACGGGACACAGAGCCTCAGTAATTACTGATGGGTTATATAGGTATCACTAGGTGGTTGGACACTGGTCACACCCTAATCAGGAAGTTCAACCCCCTATATAATCCCTCCCCTTGCAGGGATACCTCAGTTTTGTAGCCAAGCAATATAGTGTATTAGAAGAGGGGCGGGACCTCTGTGTCCCGTGATGTCCATCGAAAGAAAAGGATTTTACAGGTAAGCCGTTTTAAAAAATCCTATTTTTCTTTCTCGAACATCACAGAGCCTCAGTAATTACTGATGGGATGTCCCAGAGCAATGCTACCTGAGGGGAGGGGAATCACAACCAAGTAGGGTGCAATTAGACCTGAGGACCTCGTACCGCTGCCTGCAGCACACTACGCCCAAAGGCGATATCCTCATGCCTTCTCACATCCACCTGATAAAATCTGGTGAATGTATGAACTGAAGACCAGGTTGCGGCCTTGCAGACTTGAGCCATAGAGGCCCGGTGATGCACTGCCCAAGAAGCACCAATAGCCCTTGTGGAATGTGCCCTGATCTGAAATGGAGTAATCTTCTGTTTCAAACCGTAAGCTTGAATGATCAATTGTCGAATCCATTTAGAAATGGCAGCTTTTGATGCTGCTTGTCCACTACTGGGACCTTCTAGCAGCACAAACAAAACATCCGTTTTGCGAATCTGAGCAGTTGCTTCCAGATAGGTCTGGACTGCTCTTACTACATCCAAAGAATGTAGTGACCCTTCTTCCATAGAACAGGGATCTGGAAAAAAGGAAGGCAGAACAATGTCTTGGTTTAGATGAAAATCTGAAACCACCTTCGGTAAAAAACTAGGATGAGGGCGCAGTACCACTCTATCCTTGTGAACAATCAAATAAGGCTCTTTACAAGAAAGAGCTGCTAATTCTGATACTCTTCTAGCAGAAGAAATGGCTACCAGAAAAATTAACTTCCTTGTCAGCAAGACCAAAGGAATCTGACGTATTGGTTCAAAAGGCTGTTTCTGCAACACAGACAGAACCAAGTTCAAATCCCAGGGGTTTAGGGGCATCTTAACCGGAGGATTAAGCCGCGTCACCCCCTGCATAAAGTTTCGGGCCAAAGAATGCGAAGCAAGTGGCCATTGAAATAATACTGATAAAGCTGAGACCTGGCCCTTGATGGTACTCAAGGCCAGCTTCTTCTCTAATCCCAATTGTAGAAAATCACATATTTTCTGGGATGCCAACCCCTGGATTCACACCAGGATATATAAGCTTTCCAGATTCTCTGATAAATCATTCTGGAAGCTGGCTTCCTTGCATTGATCAAGATAGATACCACAGGACCTGAAAGTCCACGATTCTTCAGAACGTGGGTCTCAATAGCCAAACCGTCAAATTTAGCATTTGTAAGGCAGGATGGAGAACTGGACCTTGAGAGAACAGGTCTGGGCGTACCGGTAGGGTCCAAGGGGAATCCACCGTCATCTTTACTATTTCTGCATACCAAGTCCTTCTGGGCCAAGCGGGGGCCAGGACACGAGGCCCGGGTACCATCCAATTCGGCCTAGAAAGGACACTTTGAATGGATCCGGTCTGCCTGGCTTGCCCCAGTATAGGATATTCCCTTTGGAGATCAGAACAGCACATCTTTACACGTCCATCACCTAAGACACTGGCGTAAAAACTGAGGTATCCCTGCAAGGGGAGGGATTATATAGGGGGTTGAACTTCCTGATTAGGGTGTGACCAGTGTCCAATCACCTAGTGATACCTATATAACCCATCAGTAATTACTGAGGCTCTGTATCCCGTGATGTTCGAGAAAGAAAAGCAGTTAGTTAGTCAGCCAGGTAGGTATAACACCTCCCACCCCATGAAGCTTTGGTTTTGTGCCAAAGCAGTACAGGGGGTCCCCGGGTTACGAACAAGATAGGGACTGTAGGTTTGTTCTTAAGTCGAATTTGTTTGCAAGTCGGAACAGTACCTTTTTTAAGTGCAAATCTAGTCTCAGAGACAGGATGTAAACCCAAATCAACAGAGAAAGGCAACCGGATGGCAGGGGCGGCATGGTTAGTTCAAATACGTTTTGTTTCTCTTATTTTTTTACTTTATCACTTTTTTTTATTTTTACTTATTTGTAGCTTGTCTTACTTTTTTTTATTTTTGTATAATTTTCTTATTTTTAATATTATTTTTCTTATTCTTTACTTTTTTTAATTACTTTTTTTATTTTATTAATTTCATTATTACTGTATTTCTTATTTTTAATATTATTTTTCTTATTCTTTACTTTTTTTAATTACTTTTTTATTTTATTAATTTCATTATTACTGTATTTCTTATTTTTATTTTTTTTATCAATTTTTTTTCACTTAACTTTATTGCTATCACACAGGAGAAAACAATTCCCTGTGTGATAGCAATTGGAGGTGACAGGTTCTCTTTATTGACCCTGTCACCTCCAAAACAGGAGTCCAGGAGCACAGCTGAGCACAGCTCTCCCCTCTCACTGTTTTCATGGCAACAGCGAGAGGTACACTGTATGGCACAGCAGGGAGATGGATGGTGAAAGTCCGAGTCCAGGCAGGCCGGCCGGCCGCGGTGCACCTCGGTGGGGCAGCGGCGCAGGAAAGACCGGGGATCCTGGAGGCTTCGTAGGCTGCACTAGGCCGGAGAAGGCCTCGGCCACGACGGGCAGTTTTAGCGGCCTGGCAGGCCACCGGACCATACCAGGCC
Organism: Lithobates clamitans; assembly: GCA_037952925.1. Lineage (NCBI taxonomy): Eukaryota > Metazoa > Chordata > Amphibia > Anura > Ranidae > Lithobates > Lithobates clamitans. The sequence goes on from JBBGZY010000368.1 coordinate 4,229,836, forward strand.
TATGGATGGGCAGGCAGGATGATGAAGGGGGCCCGCAGCCAAGCCAGGAACGGAGGAAAGGCTCACTCCAGCAAGGAGAGGACGATTCGGCCAGCAGTGACGTCATTCAGGCCCCGTTCGTAAGTAGGAGTTGTTCGCAACTCGGATGTTCGTAAGTCGGCGACCCCCTGTAATAGGAAGGAGTACAAGACAGAGGGTAGGAACCCATGTCCTTTAATGAACTCCATTTTTTTGTTATGTCACAAAGCCTCAGCAATTCTGAGAAAATTAGGGACATCCAAAACCAGTCCAACTGAGGTGTAGGCAACTCAACAAACAAAGCACCAACAAGCCCACGAAACAGGTTAAAACTGAGGGCTACTTGCAGCTAAAAGAGATGCCAGAAGGTCTATATGTTTGAAGCTTGCATCAGCTAAGGCCTGAACAACTACCTGGGAAAACTTAGAAAAAAGTTTGAACAGAAGACAAGGTGGTGGCCTTTAAATCTGGCAAGACAGATGTGGATGCTAAAATCCCAAGAATCAATAAGATCTATTTGAGTGCGACTTGATAGGAAAAGTGGAAAAATCTATGACAACTAAAAAATATACATAAAAAAATTAAAGTGGCAGGCTTTTTAAAAGGCACAACTTGAGCCAATAATAAAATCATGAGAAAAGTTTATTATCCACAATCCGTAATGCATACAATCATGGAAGAAACATTAAATAGCTATTTTTCTCATATCATATTGTTGACAAGCTCAATGCGTTTCCTGTATAGCAATCTCTTCATCAGGAGATACAGTACAAGCGGAACAAGACTAACATATCTAAATTTAAATGTAAGGGAACAGATAAAAAAATAAATAAATAAATAAAAAGCAATTGGTGTGGTAAAAAAAAAAGAAAAAAAAAAAAAAAAAAGAAGAAGAAGAAGATCTAGTGATATGTAAGCGGCTCTGGGTGTTTTTTTTGTTTGTTTTTTGTTTTTTAGCACAGTGGTGGAGATGCATTCCTTCACTAAATTTATGATCAAAGATGGAGGCACTTTTGGATGGAGCAATGACAACAGATTTTATTTATTTATTTTTGACAAATCTATCTATGCAGATAAGGGGTGTTCATGGATAAAAACAAACTGTACAGCTCTGATTAAAGTTGAATAATGCCCTTACTATAAGTGTAGGCCATTTATATGCCCCCTGAAATCTGACTGGAAAACTCCCAGGACGTTGCTAAGTGAAGCCTAGTTGTAACTGCTCACCATCACAAAAGTGAGGGTTTTCTCTGATTCAAATCCCCTTGCATTCTCTCTCTCTCTCTCTCTCTCTCTCTCTCTCTCTCTCTCTCTCTCTCAGCTCTGAGATCAGCATTTAAGAGCACACTCTTGTGATGAGGAGGCGAGTACTAACAACTAGGCCCCCCTTTAGCAATGTCTAAGCAATGTTCTGAGAGTATACCAGGCAGCTTTCGGGAGGTATGCAAATGTCCTACACCTATAGCAAGGGCATTATTCAACTCTGGTAAGCACTGCACAATTTATTTATCTGCAGACGCCCCTTATGTGCATAGGCAGTTTTTTGTTTTTTTTTAATAAAGGTGAACTATCCATTTAAAAAAAGGGACATCACCACATTTGTCTTTATATATTCCCCTTAGGCCTGAACGAACACTTTTAACTTACCTTCAGCCCCAATTCAGCAATCCTAATGCAGGCAGACCTGTCTCCTCTTCATTCTGTGAATACATGTCATGACCTCTGAGCTTTTACATCCCTTCAACACAGAACCATGATGAGCTTTCAGGGTCTATGCCAACAATAAGCTCACTGGAACAGAGCGGAAAGGAAGCATAAACCCAAAGTGCCTGCAAATTGGGGGTGGGAGGCTTTCATAAAGGGCAATTTTACCTAGAAAATGCACATTTATTTCATATGATCATCTCCATCTATTGGCCATGGTGCAGTATTTTCCTGACTCACGATATTCTTATGCAGTTTCACAGGACCAACAGCTCTTGTTTTTTTTTTTTTTTTTAATTAATGCACCCCCAGCATAGATTTCATCCATATATTAAAACACTGGTCCCCAAACTGCAGTTCTTTGCTCCCCTTTATTTGCGATGGGGCATTAATCCCCACTTACTCACACAGACCCCAGTCACCCATCGAAAGTCTGAAGAACAGTGATCTGATCCCCAGTTTAGAAAGTTTGGGGATACATGCACTACATCACCACCTTATTCATGTTTATTGTTACACAGTGCCTGCTGTACCCTCATCTATTTTAAAATGTGAGAAAAACTAATAAAGTTACACATTAGGTATGCAGTGTTGAATAGCTAAAAGTAACTGCGGCGCTGATAAGTTCAAAATGAAATTAAAGAGTGGGAGGAATCCAATCACCAAATACAGGTAAAAGCCAGTAAATTAGAATATTTTGAAAAACTTGATTTATTTCAGTAATTGCATTCAAAAGGTGTAACTTGTACATTATATTTATTCATTGCACACAGACTGATGCATTCAAATGTTTATTTCATTTAATTTTGATGATTTGAAGTGGCAACAAATGAAAATCCAAAATTCCGTGTGTCACAAAATTAGAATATTGTGTAAGGGTTAAATTTTGAAGACACCTGGTGCCACAAACTAATCAGCTGATTAACTCAAAACACCTGCAAAGGGCTTTAAATGGTCTCTCAGTCCAGTTCTGAAGCCTACACAAACATGGGGAAGACTTCAGATTTGACAGCTGTCCAAAGGCGACCATCGACACATTGCACAAGGAGGGAAAGACACAAAAGGTTATTGCTGAAGAGGCTGGCTGTTCTCAGAGCTCTGTGTCCAAACACATTAATAGAGAGGCAAAGGGAAGGAAAAACTGTGGTCAGAAAAAGTGTACAAGCGATAGGGATCACCGCGCCCTAGTCAAGATTGTGAAAAAAAACCCATTCAAAAATGTGGGGGAGATTCACAAGGAGTGGACAGCTGCTGGAGTCAGTGCTTCAAGATCCACCACCAAGAGACGCTTGAAAGACATGGGTTTCAACTGCCGCATACCTCGTGTCAAGCCACTGTTGACCAAGAAACAGCGCGAAAAGCGTCTCACCTGGGCTAAGGAAAAAAAGAGCTGGACTGCTGCTGAGTGGTCCAAAGTCATGTTTTCTGACGAAAGCAAATTTTGCATTTCCTTTGGAAATCGAGGTCCCAGAGTCTGGAGGAAGACAGGAGAGGCACAGGATCCACGTTGCCTGAAGTCTAGTGTAAAGTTTCCACCATCAGTGATGGTTTGGGGTGCCATGTCATCTGCTGGTGTCGGTCCACTCTGTTTCCTGAGATCCAGGGTCAACGCAGCCGTCTACCAGCAAGTTTTAGAGCACTTCATGCTTCCTGCTGCTGACCTGCTCTATGGAGATGGAGATTTCAGGTTCCAACAGGACTTGGCGCCTGCACACAGTGCAAAATCTACCCGTGCCTGGTTTACGGACCATGGTATTTCTGTTCTAAATTGGCCAGCCAACTCCCCTGACCTTAGCCCCATAGAAAATCTGTGGGGTATTGTGAAAAGGAAGATGCAGAATGCCAGACCCAACAACGCAGAAGAGTTGAAGGCCACTATCAGAGCAACCTGGGCTCTCATAACACCTGAGCAGTGCCAGAAACTCATCGACTCCATGCCACGCCGCATTAATGCAGTAATTGAGGCAAAAGGAGCTCCAACCAAGTATTGAGTATTGTACATGCTCATATTTTTCATTTTCATACTTTTCAGTTGGCCAACATTTCTAAAAAATCCCTTTTTTGTATTAGCCTTAAGTAATATTCTAATTTTGTGACACACGGAATTTTGGATTTTCATTTGTTGCCACTTCAAATCATCAAAATTAAATGAAATAAACATTTGAATGCATCAGTCTGTGTGCAATGAATAAATATAATGTACAAGTTACACCTTTTGAATGCAATTACTGAAATAAATCAAGTTTTTCAAAATATTCTAATTTACTGGCTTTTACCTGTATATTGTGCAGGTGTAGAAAGAGTCACTCGTCACCATTTGGTAAAGTAGTCTGCTTACCAGAAGGTGTTAAGGATTAGGCATAGATGATAAATTCTCAATAGCATCCAGCAAATCCAGCCCACTGGAACCCCTCATCAGACCACAACATCCATGGGATTTCCTTCACATATAAACATCTCCCAATGGTCACTTCAGAATTAGGCATTCAGGCATGTAGTCATCATATATCCGAGAAAAGAAAATGAAGGACCCATAGTGAAGCCCGTAATGATAGATAAAAAAAAACTTTTATTGTAGTAACTTACAGTTGAAGCTTAAAACAGCATGCATCAATGATAGGAACAAACGGCTGCAGCAATCAGCGTACGGATGTCAGCCTGCCTGACATGTTTCATCATAACATAATTATTGTGGATCATCCATCACAGCACACTCCCAGGGCTGGTTATTACACCAGGGAACGCTCTAATTGGGATTCTCCTGGTTATTATCCGCCTAGAAATTCTCAATATCCACCTAGAGGTCCTCCACCCCCCTGGGTCCACCTTCCACCCCTTTTTTTCTGAAGGGTTCCCAAAAGAACAAGAGGGACGGCGAACCAAAAGAGGGTCCAGAGGGGGGAGGAGGCACAGAACGAAAAATAAGGAGACTGTAAACGATATCGGGATTTTTAATCTCAGCAAGGCCACTTTAAGTGAAAATGAAAAATTTGTACTAAATCATGGGCTTAAATATGCACCTGATAAACCATTGAGTAAATTCAATGCTTTTATTGATGTACAGAAATATATCAGGAAGATGAGCATAAAAAGACACTTCCTGTCTCAACCCATTGCTAGATCCGAACATACTACTAATGGAATTAGATATTCTGCCCTTGCGAATGCCTCGTTATTCAACCCGCCGGGTTTTGTGCCACCATCTATTTCTTTTTTTTTAACAATCAGGAGTGCTTTATTGGAAACAATAATAGTTCATACAAATCGAATACACAAGTACAGGCGTATATAATCACAGTACATGCAACAGCTGAGTTACATCTTGTATCACTTGGTCACCATCCATACTACTTATACTTATCATTACACTACAAAACAACATGTGTATTACACATCAATTCACGGTATCTGCAGCACACTGATCACATGGTAATGGATGTATAGAGAAATAAAAATCAAAAGAAAAGAGTAATTGGACCCAAGGGGGAGGAGAAGGAAAAGGGGGGGGGACGGGGAAGAGGGAAAAAAAAAAAAAAAAAAGGGGGGGGGGCGGAGAACCAAGCCGTCCACACCCATACATCTGATCAGTAGCACCCTATATCCACCCGGCCAGGAGGGAGAAAAATTCTGTGCCTCCAACTGTGGTTACTAGTTTATCCAGGATGCCCACACTTTCTCAAACTTCCAAGGGCATCCCCTGTTAATATAGGTCAATTTGTATAGGGGTAGGGCCGCATTGACCTTTTCTTCCCACGTCGATATATTGGGGGGAGATGAGGAGGACCATCTACAAAGAATCTCCTTCCTGGCATAAAAGAAAAGATAGGAGATCAAGAGTTTACTATGATGCGGCCTCTGCTCATCTTCATGAATGCCCAGCAGGGCCAACTCCGGTGTTTTTGGGACCTCGAGCTCCAGCCTAACATTAAGTTGTTCATAAATTTCTGACCAGAATTTTGTAAGAGCTGGGCACTCCCAGAACATGTGCATAAATGTACCCAAATGCATCCTGCACCTAGGACAATGAGGGTCTCTGTCAGAGTACATTTTGGATAAACGCAGCGGGGTAAAGTAGACTCTATGAAGAAACTTTGTGTCAATTTGTCCCCAGCTGCAACCACCAACCTGGGACCTGACTCCAGACATTCATCCCAATCCTCCCTCTCCAATGTGGGAATATCCCTCTTCCACAGTCTCCACAGCCTATCCATTTTGGGGGAGTCAGTATTCAGTAGTGTACCATAGAGTGCAGAGAGAGGCTTCTTCAGATCGCTGCAAGACAAAAGATCTTCCACAGGATCGAATTGCAAAACCGGAGGGTTTGGGAATTGTGCCCTAGCTGCATGGCCAAGCTGGATATAGCGAAAGTACATCCAGCCCGGCTATTCATATGATCTATGAAGTTGGGCAAAAGAGAGCAACACACCCGTTGGCATAATATCCCTTAAGGTCTTGATGCCATGTCTTGCCCATATCTGTGGGTCAGGGATGGTTCTAAATTGGGGCAAGTTAGGGTTACCCCATAACGGCTGCACTGGCGACCAGTGCTCCCTCTGAAAAAATCTACGTCTCGCCACGCCCCACACTCGCACAGTTGCCACTGTTGGAGCAGGTAGGTCCCCATGAGCCCCTAGTCCCCTGTATGCTAGGTTTTGTAAGGCCTGCAAGGAGCCCAGGCACGCCACCTCCAGGCACACCGCCGCATTAGAGCACTTACCCTCAAACCACCAATAGACTGTAACCATCATTGCCGCCCAGTAATATACCCGCAGATCCGGGAGAGCCAGCCCCCCCAAATTAGTTGGTAAGTACAGCGTAGATTTTGCTAGACGGGGAACCGAACCATGCCAAATAAAGGAAATTATACACCTTTCCACCTCACGGAAGAATGACACTGGTATCCATGTGGGGCTATTCCTAAAAAAATATGTAACCTTGGGGAGGATTATCATCTTAAGAATATTAATGCGACCTATTAGGTTTAGGGCAAGGGCGGACCACGATTGGCATTTTTCTCTGATAAGGCGCAGCAGTGGAAGTACATTTTGGTTATAGTATTGAGCTGTATCTCTGACCACCCTAATCCCAAGGTATTTAAATTCAGTGACCCATTTTAAAGATGAAGGCCCTGTTCCAGCAGTGGGTTGGCCATCCAGCGGGAAAAGGAGTGATTTGGACCAATTAATTCTAATACCTGAGAAAGTCCCAAAGTTGTCAAAGAGTTCCAGAGCGGCGTCCAAGGAGGGGCCGGCATCCTGCAGATAAAGGAGGGCATCGTCCGCATAGAGAGATATTTTCTCTTCTAAACAGCCAATCCGTAACCCATGAACTGCTCGAGACTCTCTAATAATTATTGCCAATGGCTCTATTGCCAGAGCAAAAAGGCTCGGGGACAGCGGGCACCCCTGTCGAGTTCCTCTGTGGAGTGGGAAAAGCTCCGAAATGCCACCATCTATTTCAGTTTTTAAAGATCTAGTCTTGAATGATCTGGAAGAATTGAAAATTCGGAGGGATCCAAACAATCAGAAATTTCAGGACGGGATGAAAACCCTTAAAGATAGGGTCGACATAATCGTTCGCCCTGCTGATAAGGGGGGAGGGATTGTTGTCTTGGACAAGGTTGCCTACATCTCAGAGATGAGGAGAATTCTTTCGGATACTGACACATACCTTCCCCTTCCTCATGATCCTACTGTCAGATATAAAAGGGAATTGCAGAAACTTATTGAAAAGGGGTTTAACGAACAACTGATTAACAAAAAAGAAAAAGCCTTTTTGGTCCCTATGGCTCCCAGGATTCCGGTAATTTACTTTTTACCAAAAATTCATAAAAGTTTAGTTAACCCACCTGGGAGGCCCATTATCAGCGGGCTAGATTCTGTCACTTCCCGTATTGGGAAATATATAGATGGATTTTTACAACCCCTGGTATCCCAGACCCCTTCTTTTTTGAGGGACTCTTCCCAGGTCTTACAGATACTAGAAACCTTGGTGTGGAAGGAGGGTTACATCATGGCTACCGCCGATGTGTCCTCTTTGTATACCATCATATCCCACTCAGATGGTATGCACGCAGTTGAGACCTTCCTTGGTAGAGATCACCAACTGGCCCCCCCCCCCACAGAGGGAGTTCATCTTTCTCCTGCTAAGGTTTGCCATGATGCATAATTACTTCTGGTTTGGGGGTTCCTGCTACCTCCAAACCAGAGGTGTAGCCATGGGCGCAAAATTCGCGCCCAGTATGGCTAATTTGTTCATGGCCAAGTGGGAGGAGGATGTCGTCTATGCTGACAGACGGCCCGAATTGGTGTACTGGGGCAGGTATATAGATGACATCCTCCTCCTATGGGATGGAGATGCATGTAATTGACCAATTACATGCAGGAGCTGAATCAGAACACCCTTGGTATCTCTCTGCAATTCGAAATGAGCAAGGTTGCTATCCATTTTTTGGATTTGAATATACGGATCTGTGACAATAAATTTACAACCACCACTTTTTTCAAGGAGACAGATCATAATGGCTATATTAGTCAGGGGAGTTGTCACCATCCCTCCTGGTTAAAAGCGGTTCCTAAAAGCCAGTTTATTCGCCTAAGGCGTAATTGTACCTTTAAACATGACTTTTTGATGCAGGCCTCTGACTTAAAAACCAAATTTGTGGAGAAGGGGTACTCTGGTGCAGACATGGACAAAACCATAAATGAGGTTGCCTGCTTGGATAGGGCCAATATGATAAAGGGCACAGATAGAATCACTAAGAATAATAACATTCATGAGTTTTCTTTAGTGACCACCTACTCTCGACAACATTACGATATAAAGAAAATTCTTAGAAAACATTGGGCCGTGTTAAAAAACGATAAAGTGTTGGGCCCATCCTTACCTGAACGCCCACAAGTTATCTATAGGGGAGTACCCCCCTAAGGCTGCAGGTTGCCCCTAATGTTCTTGATGCCCCCAATAGGGTCCCCTTTTTTCAGAACTCAAAAGGTTTTTTCCCATGTCGCAAATGTAAAGTGTGTCGCATAAATGGCGATAAAAATAGGAAAATTTGTCAATTTAAATCTAACTCCACCACAAAGGTCTATGATATAGATACTTTCATCACCTGCACCTCAAAAAATGTTGTGTACTTATTGACTTGTCCATGCGGTCTACAGTATGTAGACCGCACTATGAGAGCATGAATGTGCGAATAAAGGAACATATAAAAAACATAAAGAAAGGTTTTCCTAAGCACACGGTCTCACGTCACTATTTAGAATGTCATAACAGAAATCCAGTAGGGACTCTGATTACCGCCATCGATCGTTTCACACCACATTGGAGAGGTAGTTACACCAAGAGAGAAATCTCGAGGTTGGAAACGCGATGGATACACACCCTCAAATGCTATACGCCATATGGGTTAAACGTAGAGTGGGATGTTAATAGCTTCATTAATAACAGTTAGCATCGATACACTCCTTTATTCGTTTTATTTATTTTTGTTTTTTCTCCTTTATTTATTTGCAAATCTTGGGTCTAGGTTAGTTTTTTTTTTTTGTAAAACAATATTTTTTAAATGATGTTTACAATCATCTGTATTGATTTTAACACATGTATTGATGTATATTGCATGCATGTATTTTTATTGAATTGTGTGCGATTAATGTCTATTGCTTAGTTGCATGTGAGGCGCTGGTTTGTTATACATAGGTTAGTGTTTTTTCCCATGCAGGCACTGATTTGTTATACAAAGTCTAGCGTTTTTTTCTATGCCTTTGATCTATACTGCATGACAGGCATTCATTTCATAGATTATCTGTGCGGGTGTTAATTCTTTTCCATTGTTTTATTTTGTATATTGAGTTATATGATATCAGGTTTTTGTCTGATCAATTAAAAATACATTTTTTTTTTTTTTTTAAACTGAAAAACATGTTTATTGTTGAAAAAAAATTGTGGCAGTATACAGTTATAGTACAACGCATACAATCACATGAGGGGGTATTTCCACAAAGCATGGAGGTACGTGGGTAGGTTATACACTTTGTAGGTAAACAATTGGCAATCAACGATATTACACAGTAGTCATCAATACATTTCTAGATATTGGATCTAGTTTGTGGCGTTTATTAAGTGGGGGGTTGTATCATGGCTCTACATACCATATCATCATAGGGTGCTTATGGGAGATTCAGTAGGTTCTTAAGTGCTTCGGGGTTATTTAGTGCAAGTTTTATCATTGTTCAGCCATTTGTTCCAGATTTTGTAGTATTTATTCGGGCATCCCCTGTGTTTGTACATAGCCCTTTTGTATGGTAGTGACGTATTCACATCTCCAATCCAGGCCTGCAAGGTAGGATGGGCTGTTCCCATCCAGTGTTTAGCAACCAATTTTCTAGCGTGAAATATTGATTCACTGAGAAATGTGATTGTGAATCTATCTTTAATGGTGTCTGGTAGTAGGCCTAGTAGGCACAACTTGGGGTCTAGCTGGATCGGTGATCCCATGTGGTCGTGGAGGAATTTGATGATCTGTGTCCAGTATTTTTGTATTTCAGGACATAGCCATATTAAGTGGTAAAACGTGCAGGGGTTACTGGAGCACCTGGGGCAGTTTGGGTTTTGTTGTGAGGAGTATTTAGCAATTCTAGTTGGTGTGAGATAGGATTTGTGTATTATAAAGAGTTGGGTCAGGCGGTCTGAAATTTTGGGTGATGTTTTTTTAACGTTTACCAGTATGTCTTCCCAGTCAGAGCAGTCTATTGGTCCTATGTCATTTTCCCATCTAAGCCTTGCATTGTCGGCAACTCTATCCACCGATTCAGTACGTAGGGTGGTGTATAAGGTGGAGATGAGTTTGTCTGGGTCTGGACCTGTAATCACGTCCACTATTGTTAGTGATTGTGGGTTGGGGAAGCCATTTGCAAATTGTGTGTGAAGCGCATGTTTCAGTTGCATGTAACTAAATCGCATATGGGGAGAGAGGTCGTACTCTTCGCAAATTGTTTCAAAATTCCTCATGCCAAATATAGTGATAACCTGGGATAGGAATACTATTCCTTTCGCGGCCCAGGCATTGGCTCCAGGCAAGGACATGAGCTCCCTCAGTTGTGGATTGTGCCACAATGGAGTGTGAGAGTGGAAGACATTATTTCCAGTGAGCTTGACGGCTCTCTCCCATACGCGTCTGTGTTGGGATAGTAGCAAGTTGCGGTCCTCTTTCTTGTGTTTGGTGTTACCTCCTCTAAAGAGCACTTGTAATGGGGAATATAATTCTTTATTAACTTTCCTACAAACTAAAGTTTGGTATCTTTCTTCGTCTGTTTTGTGGATGTAGTAGAAGTGTGAAAGCTGAGCTGCTATATAGTACGTGTATATGTCTGGGAGGGCGGCCCCCCCAGAAGTAGTAGGGTTCTTAAGTGTATTCCATGCAAGTTTGTGTCTACTAGAGCCCCAGACAAAAGAGTTAAGGATTTTGTCGATAGTTTTAAAGGTTTTAAGGGGAATAGAGATTGGAGAATTCCATAGTATATAGAGAAACTTTGGCAATAGTATCATCTTAAAAAGATTAATTCTGCCCATTACTCCAAGAGGTAGTCTCGCCCAGGTTTGTGTCCGGGATTTTAGATATGAGAAGAGTGGTTCAATGTTATTTGTGGTGTATTCCAGTGGATCTCTGGTGATTTCTATGCCTAAGTATTTAATGGATGCAACTCTTTGCAAGGGGAGAGATGCCGCTCTGTGTGTTGGAGATGTCATGTCTAGGGGGAGAATCTGGGATTTGGTCCAGTTCATACTTAGACCTGAGTGTTTGCCAAAATCTTCAATAGTGAGGAGGGTCGCTTGTAAAGATGGACCAGTGTCTTCTAGATAAATAAGCATGTCATCTGCGTACAGACTTAGTGTTTCCGTCAGAGGTCCTGCTCGCAGCCCACGTATATGTGTATTCTGTCTGAGGGAGATAGCCAAAGGCTCCACCGCCAGAGCGTACAACAAGGGGGACAGCGGGCAGCCCTGACGGGTTCCTCTACTCAGTGGGAAGGGATCGGATAACCAGCCATTCACCACCACTTTTGCTGTTGGGGAGTAATATAATAGCTGTATCCATTGTATAAAGTTGGGGCCAAATCCGTAGCCCCGGAGGCATTCCCAGAGGTATCCCCACTCCACTGAGTCGAACGCCTTTGCGGCGTCAAGCGCCACCACTGCTCTATCTCCCACATTCTCGTGTTCTGCTTGGATATTCATGTGCAGGCGTCTTAGATTCATGGCTGTATTTTTCCCTGGCATGAACCCTGTCTGGTCTGGATGGATAAGGGAGAGAATGCTCTTATTGAGGCGTATGGCAAGTACCTTGGCTAATATTTTTATGTCTGCTTGGAGAAGTGAAATAGGGCGGTATGATTCTGGTAATTGGGGGTCTTTGCCCGGCTTGGGGATTACAATAATGACCGCCTGACGGAGGGTTTCAGGGAGGGTTTTAGTTTCAAATATGTAGTTATATAATTTAAGGAGCTCAGGGGTTAATATCTCTGAGTATGCCGCGTAGAAGTCCAGTGGGAGACCGTCTCCCCCCGGTGCCCTACCCGGCGCCAGGGAGGCTATTGCCAGGGTAATTTCATCTAGTGTGTGGGGGGCCTCTAGTTCCTGTAGTTGGGGTTCTGTTAGTTGTGGGAAGGGGATTTCCTGTAGGAATGACCTGGTTTCCTGTGCAGTGGCTGTTACCTTGGAAGAGTATAGGTCTAAGTAGTATTTGCGAAATGCTTCTGCCACTTCAGGGGGATCTGAGATTGTGGTGTCTTGGGGTCCTGCCAGGGTCACTACTACTGGGGGGTTGGCGTTCTGGTGAGCTAGGTATGCCAATAGTTTGCCAGCACGTTCTCCATGCTCGAACACGCGCTGCCTTAGGAAGAAAAGTTTCTGCTTAGCTTTATCGTAGTGTAGTTGATCTAGTAGTCTTGTGTGGAGTCTGAGTGTTGCTGCTCTTTCCTGACTGGGGTCCTTGTGGAATTCTTTTGTTAACGTGTCTATCCTATCAGAGGCCTGTTCAATAAGTAAGTTGGAGGAAGCTTTAATTCTGTTTATACGGGAGGTTAGAATGGTGCGGACATGTAATTTATATGATTCCCAGATGTGTCCCACAGAGGCAGTATTTTGGTTGATTCTAAAAAAGAATTTCCATTCCGCATGTGTCTCCTCTTGGTCTTTCAACATTGATAGCCAAAAGGGGTGTAAGCGCCAGGTCCGGGGCCCAGCGTGTTGTGTTAGTTGCAGTGTTGCCCAGCAGGGGGCATGATCAGAGAGGGATCTAGTGTGATAGCCCGAATCGATTAGTTGGGGGAGTAGCATGTCGGAAATTAAAATAAGGTCGATGAGGGACATAGTAGAGTGGGTTGCCGAAAAGCACGAGTACGCCAAATCATGAGGGTGTCCATATCTCCAGACATCAGTCAGTGAGAATTCTTTTAATGTGCGTCCCAGTCTGGTGGTGTCTGGGGGGTGGGCATCGTGACCTGATTGAGTTCTGTCTATCTTAGGATTCAGCACCATATTGAAATCTCCCATCCAGATAGCGGGGATATTGGGGTGTTGAGCCATATATAGTAGGCCTTCCGTAATTAGACTAGATTTATAAGGGGGGGGTATGTAGAATGCCATAATTAAGTATTGGGAGCCGTATAGTGTGCAGTGTAGGAAAATAAAGCTACCGTGGGGATCAGTACGGACTGAGATTAATGCAAAGGGTGCAGTCTTAGCTATAAGGACTGAGACCCCACGGGAGTACGGAGTGTAGGTGGCATGAAACGCCCAGCCTATCCAGGGCCGCTTCAGCGCGAGCTGGAGCCGCCCAGTAACATGGGTCTCAACTAGTACCGTGATGTCTGCACGGTATGTTTAAGGCAGGTAAATACAGCCGTGCGTTTGAGTTTGTCTCGAATCCCACGGATATTCCAGATAAGGAACTTCAATTTAGCCATTTAATTAACGTTTCCAATTGCTTATAAGGATAAGAACTATGGTATCTGTGAAGGGCGCATGCCAATCTCCACACTCCCAAGGTGGTCTCAGCCATTTCCTTCCCCTTCATATAGCAATACAAATAAACATTCAGTATAATGCGTTGTAAGTTGTTATACATATTACAAGACTTAACTTGAACCTTAACTTTTTCCCTGCCCGCCCTCCCTGCCCTCAGTCGCCCAAACTTGACTGGGGCTTGTATCCCAAACTCAGTGCAGCTGTAAGGAAAAAAGGTGTTATCGCAAGTAGGTTGAGAGCAGAAAAACAAAAAACAGTTGCACATTAAACCGGTCAGCACCGTCAATAGCCTATTGGGCAAAGACAGTGGTGACATAATCAAACACCCTTTTGGGGGCGAACAAGTGCTGGGTAGTGCAGCAGCGAAGAAGCAGCCGTAGCATCAATTATACGGCAAGCAGACAAGCTTCCTTGTCGTGGGAACCGTTTCCATTGTGATGGTGGACGAAAGAGGTTTGCGTGTTGTAAGGATAGAGTTCTCGTAGTCCCAGAGTCATGACGGGCCGTAGTAGTCCTCTATAATCCAGTAAGATGTGTTTGGTAGTGAGGCGGGGATTTAGACAAAGTGAGGGGTATAATATTGAATTAGCCGCCCGGTTGAATGTCCCATATTGTCAGGTTGTTTCAGTGCTGGTTGTCATAGGGACTCTCATATGGGGAGCATGGAAAGTCCATAGTAGGATATAGTGAGTCTGAGACAGTGTGCAAGGCACGGTGGCAGTTCAGGGTTATTATCAGTGGGGGGTCTTGGTGTGTGGGAGGAGGTAGATTCAGGGCCACATGAGATGTTGTTAATGCATCATCCAGCTATTGTGGGGTAGGTGGAGTCCCATCTGTTTAGTCTGGATTATGGGGGTCCTGAGAAATAGCGCAGTCTGGGAGTGCAATGTCACTTACTTTGGTTGGTGGGGGTGTATATCAGGCAGGGCGGTTCCTCTGTGCGTCCTGTTGGTCCAGCCATGTTGAAGCCATGTTTGGGTCTTCGAAGAAATAGACACGGTCTTCTCCCACCACGCGTAGGCGGGCTGGGAAGAGCATTGCGTATTTTATGTGATGTGCTCTGAGGCGACGTTTAACATCCGTGAATCTAGCTCTCTGGCGCTGGACTTCTGCTGAAAAATCCGGGAATGCTGAGATGGAGCCGGATTTATATGGGATGTTTCCCTTCAATCTTGCCAGTCGTAGGACCGCGTCACGATCCCTGAAGTTCAGCAGCTTTGCTATAAATGTGCGCGGGGGTGCCCCCTCTGGTGGGCGGCGGGCTGGCATGCGGTGGGCACGCTCCACCACAAAAGTAGTAGAAAATGCCTCCCTTCCGTATGTTTTGATCAGGAGTTGCTCTAAAAAGGTGGCTGGGTCAGTGCCCTCAGAACCCTCTGGTAGGCCGATAAACCGGAGGTTGGACCTGCGGGTCCGGTTCTCCAGATCGTCCTGCTTTTGTGCAAGTTGTTGTAGCTGGCGCTGCATGTCTTCTTGTGTGTTTTGCAGAGGGTACAGTGTGTCTTCCGCCCTCCCTATTCTGGTCTCTGCCTCAGTGACCCGCTCTCTCAGTTTTGTCATATCATGCCTGATCAGTGAGATGTCCACCTTAACCTCCTCTATTTTAGTTGTCAGGGTGGACTGACACAGAGAGATTGCCTCTAGTACCTTGTCGGTGTCATTAGGCGCTGGACTTGTGGGAGAAGCCTCGTGCTGTGCTGGCGCGGCGCCATCTTGGCTCTCTGTATCCCGGTCCGTCCTGCGGTATCTGTCGAGGGATGAGGAGGCTGTGTTGGCCCGTTTCGTCGGCGACATGGTGTGCCTGGAGGTTCGTGCACGGTCCCTGGCTATTTTGTAGCGGGTTTCGGTGCTTTATCGTGCAGGATAGTTGAAGGATGTTTTGCCGTCAGCGGAGCTACAGTCTCGTGCGTCCGCTCACATCGCCGTCCAGGCCACGCCCCAATTAAAAATACATTTTTAGCCTTTTTCATGTCCCTGAGCCGGACCACACAGCCGGCGTTCTTCCTCGTCGCCTGTTCATGCTTATCTGGCATTTTTCAATTTTTCTGTTCACTGAGAGATAGGTTAACCAATGAGGTGGCACTAAGTCATCTGTTGCCACCCTCTTTTTGTTCCTATCCTCTCTTTTTTCTGATTGGCCGTGCGCTGTCGCGTCATCAGTTGCTAACCAGGTTTATCCTGTCAGCACCAGGGCGTGCTGCACAAGACACACATCTTACCCAGCTGTTAGTGATGAGTTTGATTATATTCCCTCTGATCTATCCACTAACCATACCATATATATAGCGTGCGGTTGTAGCTGTAGCCATGCCTCTGAAGACATCTGTTATGATCAAACATGTCAGGCAGGCTGACATCCGTACGCTGATTGCTGCAGCCATTTGTTCCTATCATTGATGCATGCTGTTTTAAGCTTCAACTGTAAGTTACTACAATAAAAGTTTCTTTATCCATCATTACGGGCTTCACTATGGGTCCTTCATTTTCTTTTCTCGGATAGAAGATGACTAAATGCCTAAATGCCTAATTCTGAAGTGACCATTGGGAGATGTGTATATGTGAAGGAAATCCCACGGATGTTGTGGTCTGATGAGGGGTTCCAGTGGGCTGGATTTGCTGGATGCTATTGAGAATTTATCATCTATGCCTAATACTTAACACCTTCTGGTAAGCAGACTACATTACCACGTGGTGACGAGTGACTCTTTCTACATCTGCACAATATATTTGGTAATTGGATTCCTCCCACTCTTTAATTTCATTTTGAACTTTTCAGCGCCGCAATAATTTTTATGCATGTGACTTTTTGTTTGTCATCTACGAACTTTGCTGGCCGCTTGCTTTTTACAGTTCAGCGCGAATTTTTACTTGTTTTTAGCTAAAAGTAACTGACCCTGCACAAGCACAGATCCAAAAATCAAGTCATCATGGAGAGGCATTAGTACCCAAGGGCTAACAAGAATTAAATATTTTTGCTATATGTCCTTTATATATCATCGCCTAATAGTCCTTCCCTAGTAAGGTGCCCAGCCAGAACATTTACAAAGTCCTCCCTCTGGTCATTATGTGGTGCCAGCTCTGCCCACAACAGAAACCTTAAGAAATCGTGTGAACAAAAAAGGATCACTCTGACTTAGGAAAATGAAAATGGTAAATAAAGTGACTGTGAATAAGCTCACCTTACGGGTGTCTGAGGAGGCATCACAGGAGCTTCACCAGCAATATTTTTCTTAGGCGTTCTCTCCTGCTCCAAACTAGAAAACAAAATGGGGTTGCTTTGCAATATCAGTATTACAATTGTTGCAGGAGAAGGTTTACAGTGATTCCCCTACCCTAAACACTAGTATGTACCTCTAAATACACCATAAAAAGTTTTAACTGCAATCGTTAAATGTAAAGATCAAAAAGAGGTTCAGAAAGCAATGTATGGACTGATCTAAAACATGTTTCTTTGGAGTAACCATTAAAGAGGATTTTCACACAATAGATGTGCCATGCTCAAGAATTTGCTGTAAATGCTGAGGTTTTTGGTTAGGCGGGTTTAGCACATACTAGATACACGACTGTGTGCCCAGCTGTGGTACTTAGAGGCTGTATACTGATATAATGTACGAGTTATTGCTTTGGTTTTTTCTTGCCCCTGAGGGGGTCCTACATCCGGGATAGTGGTGTTACCTGCAGGGTGGTGAGCTTGGACAGGGAGGGAATGTTTTAGAAGTACTGTTTCGATTTTTCTGCTATTGTGAATTCCGCCCTGCGTGGCGAAGAGTTGTTATGTTTTTGCATAGAATAAAAAACACAAATTATAAAAAAAAAAAATTTAGTTAGTGTTATTTTTTAGACCAGCATTAATTACAAATATGTGCTATACAAGGTTCTTATTAAGAATTGTATCATATTTTAAAATAGCCAAAAACACGGTAAACAAAAACATGAATTAAACTAGTTAAGTGCCTATCAACTCGGGTCAGAGTCCTAATGACTTGATGAATGAGAGATCTAAAGAGAAGTCAGTTTTGTGCTAGTCTGGCGAGATCTTCCAGTGTTATCCCCAGAGCTTTAGTCAGTGTTTCCAACCATCTAGTAGCCAGTCTCCCTCTTCGTCTGGTTCCTGCCATCTTCTCAAACATTTCAACATTGTGAAGCAAACAACAAATAGGAAAATAACAGAAAGAGTCAATGTGCATAACTATTCACCCCCTTAAAGGTAATACGTTGTAGAGCCACCTTTTGCGGCCATCACAGCTTCAAGTCGCTTTGGATAAGGCTCTATCAGCTTGCCACATCTTACCACTGGGATTTTTGACCATTCCTCCTTGCAAAACTGCTCCAGCTCCTTCAAAGTTTGATGGTTTGCTCTTGTGAAAAGCAATTAAGTCTGACCACAGATTTTCTATTGGATTGAGGTCTGGGCTTTAACTAGGCCATTCCAACACATTTAAAGATTTCCCCTTAAACCACTCAAGTGTTGCTTTAGCAGTGCGTTTGGGGTCATTGTCCTGCCGGAAGGTGAACCTCCGTCTTCGCCTCAAATCACACACAGAGTGGTACAGGTTTTGCTGAAGAATATCCCTGTATTTAGCACCATCCATCTTTCCCTCAACTCTGACCAGTTTTCAAGTCCCGACTGCTAAAAAAACATCCCCACAGCATGATGCTGCCACCACCAAATTTCTCTGTGGCTATGGTGTTCTTTGGGTGATGTGATGTGTTGTGTTTGCGCCAGACATAGCGTTTTCTTTGATTGCCAAAAAGTTACATTTTAGTCTCATTAGATTAGAGCACCTTCCTCCATACATTTTGGGAGTCTCCCACATGCCTTTTCGCAAACTCAAAACGTGCCATTTTGTTTTTTGCCGTAGGTTATGGCTTTCTTCTGGCCACTCTGCCATAAAGCCCAACTCTATGGAGCATACGGCTTATTGTCGTCCTATGTACAGATACTCCAGTCTCTGCTGTGGAACTCTGCAGTTCCTCCAGGGTTACCTTAGGTCTCTGTGATGCCTCTCTGATTAATGCCCTCCTTGCCTGGTCCGTGTGTTTTGGTGTGCAGCCGTCTCTTGGCAGGTTTGCGGTTGTGCCATGTTCTTTCCATTTGGTTATGTTAGATTTGTTGGTGCTCCTAGGGATCATCAAAGATTCAGATTTTTTTTTTTTTTTTTTTATAACCTAACCGTGACTTGTACTTCTCAAAACAAGTAAAGGACAATGTTGAGAGTTCCTTGGTCTTAATGGCAGGGTTTGGTTAGTGGTGCCTCTTGCTTAGGTGTTGCAGCCTCTGGGGCCTTTCAAAAAGGCATGTATATGTAATGACAGATCATGTGACACTTAGATTGCACACCGGTGGACACAAGTTTCACTAATTATGTGACTTGAAGGTAATTGGTTGCACGAGAGCTTTTTATGGGCTTCATAACAAAAGGGGGTGAATACATACACACATGCCAATTATCAGTTTTTTATTCCTGAAAAATAGTTTTATGTATACATTTTTCTAATTTTACTTCACCAATTTAGACTATTGTGTTCTGATCCATCACATATAACTCAGATTTAAAAAAAACATTGAACTAAATGCTGCAATGTAACAAAATAGGTAAAAAGCCAAGGGGAGGAATACTTTTGCAAGGCACTGTAGGTTAAACTAAATGGAGTAAAAAAAAAAAAATTAGCTACTTCTAAAGCATGGTTCTGGTCTATTTGTCAGAACACCTTAAACCCCAGTAAATACTGCACTATGAGTTAATCTTGATATACTAAAGCCGGTGTTCTGCCGAGAAAGTTCCCCTTGGCGGATAAGGACCCCCCTCTACTGCGCAAGTGCAGCGCTTGCACAGTAGGAACAACAACGGAGCTGCCAAAAAGAGCCGAAGCTGAAAACCTGAGACAGCTGTACACGGCGCCTGCGTGCCAAGATTATTTTAATAAAAAAAGAGCTTGTAACAGACCGCTCGCCATGCTTCGGGCACGGCCTCGCTGCGCTCGGCATATTATTCTAACTCTACGTCCACTTGGATGGTGGGGCTTTAACGTGGACATAGGGTAGAATGTAGTGCGCAGACGCCGTGTACAGCTGACGATCAGCTGTTCATCTTCGTCTATTTTCATCGGCTCTGTAGTCATTCATACTGCGCAAGCGCAGTGTATGCGCAGTACAGGGGGGTCCTTATCTGCCAGGGGAACTTTCTCGGCAAGACACCGGGTTAGACACATACTGTTCTCAGCCAATGGCCGAATTATGGTCTGTATGTACGCTTCAACAGAAGCAGGTCTAAATCAGCCCTAATGAGTATATTTTGGCAGGGAGGTGGGAGTCCCCCCCTGTCAGAATACAATAGCCCAGTGGGAGAGATCCCTGCATCAATACTGCAGTTTTTTTTCATTCAACCTGCTTATTGAATGAAAAAAAAAAAAAAACTGCAGATGTATACCCAGCATAAGAAAATATGCATATTTATTTCTCTGCTTACCTTTCACTGATATCAACTTTCAGAGACGGATCATTTTTCAAAAACAGCCTTGCGTCAATGTCCTTGTTTCTTTGATAAACTTCTTCATACTGTTTTGAAATTACCTCAGCCTAAGACAAAAAATTAAAATGTGAAAATTGAACAAAAATAGATTGCAGTCCTTAGATTACAGAAGCAAACAAGAAAATGCAGAAAATCTGATCACATCTAAGTTCAATAGCAACTCTGGCAGAGGCATCAGTTTTGCACCACTATTGTCTGGCAACATATACAGTATCTCTATAAACTGGATTTAGGGCTATGCTTATCACAGAACAAAAAGTATCTGACCTCAAGAAATCATATCCCAGGTTACAACTGAGACAAGGTTTTCACCTAACTTCAGTAGCCTCATATGTGAAAAAACTCACACTTTAAAATAGTCAGATATTAAAAAAATCATCCTCTATCTAGCCAAATAGAGAAATGAAAATCTACATGCATTAAAGCTAGTGTAGATAAAATTAAAAAACAGAAACATCAGCACAAGGGACATAGCTTACAGTCAAATAGGATGTGTCCCTTGTGTGGATTTCGGTTTTAGTTAAAATCCCCCTCAGGCCCTGCCCCCCTCCAACCCCTCCCACCACAATCTTCTGAAGAATGAGTGGTTAAAGTGAATGTAAACCCGAAAATAAATTTTTTCTTTTTTTGATATACTGTAGAGTATAAGATTTTTCTATCATTTGAGCCCAGTCTTGCCACACAGAGTTAATCCAGCTCTGAGCAATCCCCTTTTATTGTTCAGTGAGAAAAATCTTGACAAACTGAGAAAAACTTTGTCAAATCCTCCCCCTTGCTGTGAGTGACAGGCGATTTACATATCTCGTGCACTAGCCTAAGACACATGCAGTATTTTTTTAATTCCCTCCCCCACTCCTTTCTTCAGCAGCTCTGCAAGGATTGGCTGTTCCACACCTCAGCATGATTTGGCATGCTGAAGTCATGTGGTTACTTTCCTGTCTTTTCACTGGATGTTAGAGATCATAGCAGAAGTTCAGTGTTAGAAATACACAGGAGAAAATGCATATTGATAAGGGGAGTGTAGAGGTGGGCGGGGAGTCTACTGACATCACGACTCCACCCACTGAGCTCCAGACAACAGACCCACCCACAGAATCTGCAGTTTTTCGGCTCAAATAACAGACAGAGGGGAGACATTTGACAGGTAAAGATACATGCAGGAGGCATGTATATCCTTATAGATAACCCCTATGGCAGTAGTTTAGAAAGGATGACATTGGGTTTACATTTACTTTAATACAAACAAGGATCTATCACAGGCTCTCAGCAAAAGAGCCCGACTATGCACGCCCTTTCGGGTCTGTCCCTGAAGATGTCATTAATAAACTAAACGCCTTGGGCAGGGTTCTCTCAGGGACGTCATATCTGCCCATGGCACGTTTGTGTTATGCCTATCGGAAATATCAGAATCAGGGCAGTGGGGCCAACTTGGATTGTCTTAAGGTGACAAACTGATATGTATGCGTGATAAAAAAAAAAAAAAACACAGCACTATGGTACACCTTGTTTGTTACTTGGGTTGGGCTGTATGGTATTGGAAAACAGAGAAAAGATATTTGCAGAAGATCTAAAAGGTTTGGAGGAGTGAAGAAACCAGGAAGCTGGCTTGAAGGAAAAGCGGTGAAAAAAGCTAGTGCAGACCAGCTTATTCACTTAAGGTGGTCAAGAATTTCAGGTGAGTACATATACTTTTGGGTGTGAACACCATATTGGAGCACAGAGAGATTTAGAAGAGGTGCATTGTAGTCCATGACCATATTAGAGTTGGTGAAGTAGTACGTTTAAAGAACACTGGCAAGGGGACACCGATTTATATTACCTTTGCCATGTGAAAAAGGAACCTAGGCCAGAAATAGATGAGAGCAACCATATACTGTATTCCCCATCTCACACCATGTGTAAATCTAGAGTCAATGCTCCTACATTTCAGATTGCAGGTGGGCAAAGCACAACTGCATAATGGAAAACCTACAGTATTGAGATCATACTGCAGCTTTATACTGTTCTAGGTGAGCGAACACAGAGCTGTCACTAGGTAGGAGTTTCTTTAGGTTTCTGTTTGCGTTGCCTGTTTCAATAGGAGAACCCTTCTCTCCAGTTGCTTTCCAATTAGATAGCATTTGACTACTTTCCAGCATGGAATTTTAAAGTAAACGTTATGGTAAAGCCCACAAAATCACTGATAAAACCATTTCAACAATTTATAAAACTCAAGTCAATTAATATTAGTCTCTGAAAGTTTCTGCCCCTCAACCTCTACCCCCTTTAGCTGCAGAGGCAGCAGCTGGGGGAGAATAAATGCCACAGCTGCAATGTTTTGCTTCACAGCTGTGGCAGGAATTATATGCCCTGTATGTCTGCTGATCGAGACCCATTCAAGTGAATTGGAGTGCTTGTGCTGGTTCCAAGGGGTTAAAGCAAGTGCCAGTCAAATGACCTCTGAGGAGTTAGCCGAACATAGGTGGCTCTTCAGGGAGCATCGTACATGCAAACAAATCCTTATGGTGGCACTCTCACTGGTGTGCAGGGGCGGACTGACCATTGAGCCACTCGGGCTCTGCCCGAGGGCCCTGGGCTACTAGGGGGCCCCATCAGGGTTGCCAGCCTCAGTAAAACCAGGGACAGTATGCATAAATCTGTGTTTTTTTCACATCTGTCTGTGTATACTGTGTGTACATGTATGTGTATACTGTGTAATTGTATACTGTGTGTGTGAATACTGTGTGGCCCCATAACCTCTGATTGCCTGGGGGCCCCATGAGTTATCAGTCCACCCCTGCTGGTGTGGGTGGTGATCAGAGACACTGGGACTGGTGTGGTGGTGGAAAATATTTTCAAGGAAAATATGACTGGTGTGGCGGTGATTAGAGACACTATCTGGTGCAGGAGTGAGTAAGGACACTGACATGCAGCCCTGGTCTGGTGACACTGTACTGCTGTGGCAGTAATCAGAGACAATGACTGATGGCACTGACATACAATGATATCGGAGCAGCCAGCCATTGTTCATGATCCCTGCTACAGCTGTAGGATGTCACCATAGTGACACTGCACTTGCCATTGTCACAGTATGTTAAAAAAAATTGATTATTACAGCGATGATCACTGTACAAGCAATCATTTTAACAGTTTTTGATATCCATTCATGATGTCATTGTTAACTACTGAATGAAAGCCATTGATTACTACTGGACCAATCACTGCAATCACACGGTACCAGGGCCAATCACCGTGGCCCGAAACCCTGATCGGTGATGCACGGTGTCCACAAATCACGTTTCCGGGAGGACGTATCGTTTGGTCCTCTCAGAATGACACTGCTCCTGCTCGGCAGTTTAATGTGCAGTGGCCAGGCAAGAGGTGATCAAAAAAGGATACCAAATACTATAAGGGATGGAAGCAAATTATGTCTAGTTTATGAAGTTCAACTGCATAACAACTACAAATACTATAAGTTAGAAAGATACCTTTGGGAGACCGTCCATGGAAGAAATTCCAGTAGAATTCAGAAAGTCAACAAAACTAGAGAAATAAACGTTTTTCACCTAAGAAATGGAATACATTTTATTAATACAACATTCAAACAAATGTCTTCGTAATCCAAGCATAAAATAGAAACATGCAGAAAAATATTTCCATAAAGAGATAAAAAAGCAGTTTGATGACTTTATCGCATAGCATGAGAGACGGAGTGTTAGAGACACGGAAATTGAGTGTCAACAGAATGGATAGATTTTGGTTTGAAGCTGAGCAGGATTTTTAGTTGGGGAGAATTCAAAGCCTTATGTTAAGTGTCGGCATCAGGGATCTAGGGGCTTTCAGAAAATAAGTTGAGGATTAGCAAACATAAATGTAGGCCACGAGGTGCTTGTATTTTGAAATTATTATTATGTATTGTGATCACTTGACAGAGTCACTTTCAGATCACTTGTACTCTGAAGTAATAATAAAAAAAAAAAGATGCCTTTTTGAAGCATGTCATTGGGGGATTCCCACAGACTGCTTCTGAATATAATTTGGGGTTTTTCCTAAAGTGGTTGTAAACCCTTACATACACCCAGCGAAGTGAACAGCCTCAGGCGATACATAGAGATGAAACAATTCCTACATACATTTTACTTGTTTATCTGCAGTCTTCTCTATACCCCTTCAAAAGGGCAGAATCCCTTCAACCACTGGGCACTTAAACCCTCTTGCAAACCAGACCAATTTTTAGTTTTCAGTGCTTACATTTTGAATGACAATTACTCAGTCACACAACACTGTACCCATATGAACATTTGTGTCCTTTTTTCACACAAATAGAACTTTCTTTTGGTGGCAATTTAGTCACCTCTGGGTTTTTTATTTTTTGCACTATAAATGGAAAAAAAAATGCATTTTTCTTCGTTTGTTATAAAATTTTGCAAATTAGTCATTTTTCTTCATAAAATTTTGGCCAAAATTTATACTACTACATATCTTTGTTAAAAAAAAATACCCCAAATTAGTGTATATTAATTTGGTCTTTGTGCAAGTTATAGAATCTATAAACTACGGTGCCTATCAATAATTGATCACACCTGATGTACTAACGGCCTCATTTCTTGAGACACCAACAAGCCAGGAAAGTACGAATACCCCCCAAATGACCCCTTTTTGTAAAGTAGACATTCCAAAGTATTTAGTAAGAGGCATGGTGAGTTTTTTTGAAGTTGTCATTTTTTTCCCACAATTCTTTGCAAAAGAAAAAAAAAGAAAGAAAAAAAAACACACACACACACACACGTCATATTAACAGGTTATTTCTCACACATGGCATATGCATACCACAAATTGCACCCCAAAACACATTCCGCTACTCCTCCCGAATATAGCAATACTACACGTGTGAAACTTTTACACAGGATAGCCACATACAGAGGCCCAACATGCAGAAAGCACTTTCATGTGTTCTAGGGACATAAAATGGCACATATGATTTCTTGATTACCTCTTGCATTTTTGAAGGTCCTGGAGCACAAGGACAATGGAAACGCCCCCAAAAAAAACATTTTGGAAAGCAAACACCCTATTGTATATTCTATGAGGTATAATGAGTCTTTTGAACATGTAATTTTTTTCCACAAGTTTTTGGAAAACGTGGAAAGAAAATGCTTTTGTTTATTTATTTTGTTTTACACAAAGTTGTCCATTTATACAATATTTCTAACACATAGCATGTACATAGCAAAAACTACAACCCAAAATACATTCTGCTGCTACTCCTCCTGAGTATGGCGATACCACATGTGAGACTTTTACACAGCCTGGCCACATACAGAGGCCCAACATGCAGGGAGCACCATCAGGCATTCTAGGGGTATAAATTTCAAAATTGACTACCTATTACACTTTTGTGAGGCTCTGTAGTAGCACGGATGAGCATAAATGAGGCGTGGCTGGGGATGGATGAGGCGTGGCTGGGGATGAGTGCAGGAATGGGCACAGCAGCGCTGTGGGCCCTACAGATCCAGCCCACAGTGCTGCTGCACCTGATCTCTCCCCTCTCCCCATGCACAGTACCGACCGGTACGGAGAGGGGAAGAGCTAAGCTGGGCACACACCGGCTTGTTTATACCTGATCGCTCAGTCATTTGACTGAGCGATCACATGGTAAAGGGCTGCTGTCATCGGCCCTTTATTGTGATCCGTGACGAGCCGAGTCCGGTCACGGATATATCCCAGTTTTGCACCCCAGGGAGCACGCGGGAGCAAGATTCTGGAAGGACGACGCCCGCCCAGAGTTATCGAGCTGCGCTGTAGCCATCATTCGGCTATAGCGCCGTTGTTAACTGTTTAAAATCCTTCTGAATCTGTAAAAGGAGGAGAGAGGAGGGGGTGGAGAGAATGCAGTTACAGTGTGTGAGAGCTGATTGGAGGAAAGGAACACATCCTCCTTCACACAACAGAAGAACTGTGTTCTGAATAGACAAGCTGTGTGCTGAGCTCTATCCCCGATACAAATTTTATCTCATGTGTTGGGAAAAATCAGAAGTGACTCATGAAGCACCAGAGAGAAACTACACTTAGAGCTTTGGATAGCGATAAGTAATCACTACAGATATACTCTATGTGCTTTGCTCAGATTTCATGACTGAGGTTTACAACCACTTTAACCACATAACTTATTTTACCGCAGCAGATCGGCTCTCCTCTGCCAGTATTATTCGACATTTCCGGGTAGGTGGCACGCATGCTGTGGCTGTGCTATGATTTGACACAGCAGAAGCTGATCAGCTGGTGCTGGCCAACAGATGTCCGTTGGCACCCGCTGATTGGCAAGGAGAGACAGAAAGGAGCTCTGCCTATGCAAACAAGGGGGAAAGTGATAGATTGTGTCCCTGCAATGTAGAAAATAAAATCCATCACTTTCCTTAGTAAAAGCAGAACACATAGTACACACAAATACTGACTAGGCACACATTTAACCCTTTGATTGCCCTAGATGTTAAACCCCTTCCAAACCAGTGTCATTAGTACAGCAACAGTGCATATTTTAGTTCCCACAAAGTGTCAGACTATCCGCCCTGATATCGCATGTCCCACTACAAGTCGCTGATCGCCGCTATTACTAGTATAAAAAAAAAAATATAAAACAAAAAAAATACATCATAGATAGAGTTTGTAGATGGTATAATTTTTACGCAAACCAATACACTCATAGGGATTTTCCTTACAAAAAACATGTAGCAGACTATATATTGGCCTACATTTATAAAGAAATTCAATTTTTTATTTTATGGGATAGATTTTGTAGCAGAAAGTAAATATTGTTTATTTTTTAAAACGGTCAGTCTTTTTTGTTTTTAATGCAAAAAAGAAAGAACCCAGTGATGATCAAATTTATAATTTGGGTACAGCGCTGTAAATCTTCCGGAGCTCAAGTGGTTAAGCAATTAGCTTCAGTTTATCAAATGAATTAGAAAAAGGTAAAACAGACATGAACGGTTTCTAAAAACACTCATGGATACCGCCTGAAAACCTTAGTTTTATTTGCATATATATAGTTATTAACAGAGGAGATTCTCCAAATTCTTAACATGCAAATAGAACATTAAAACTGCCTTTAACAGGTATCCTGTTCCCACTTCCGGGGGTGTAGGCCGCAGCCCGCGGGGCTCCCTCCTCCTCCTCTCCCTGTCGCCGGGCCAGTAGGAGAGAGAGGAGCGGGGCCTCGCGCATGCACAGTAGGGTTCCCGGCGTGAAACCATAAGGCTACACTCCTGTGTACCCTTACCCGCAATGGCGGCAGCAGCACCCAACAGCTGATGGAAACATCAGCTATGGTGCCGTCATCGCTGAACTCCAGGACAAGTAAGTGTCCTATTGTTAAAAGCCAGCAGCTGCAGTATGTGTAGCTGCTGGCTTTTAATTTTTTTTTTTTTGGGGGGGCGGAACACCGCTTTAATTAGAAAGGAAAGAAAAAAAAAAAAAGGGGAGAAGGGTAGTTAACACTCGCTTACCACCATGCCAATCATTTTAGGAATTTAGCTGTTCAACCCTACTGCGCATTTTAAAAGATATGCATTACATTGTGTTGCAGGTGGTGCTGCTGCAAAGCTTTTTTGGCGAGTAAGTCAGTGCTGGGACAGCATGGTATGTGAGCAGCAAGCGGACAGAGGAGGCGAGAGGACACCCAGCAGGACCAGGAGGTGGAAGGCCGACAGGGGGAAGCAGCGGGTAAGTGAAGTGCAGACCGGAGGAGAGAGTGAGAGACCGATTAGTGAAGCTGCGGCACTGAAGGTTACTTACTGACTGACTGCAAGTGTCAGATTACAAGGGGAGGCTGTGCAGAATGACACAGACACAAACTACAAAACCTGACTGTGTATATCGGAAGTGTATCGGGAGTACCTGTGTATTGTGGGTGTATCGTTAGTACAGGAGTACTATGTGTTTTGTGCACGAGGGCTGTGAGTGCACGAGGGCTGCGAGTGCCTGTGTGTTGTTGAGTATTAGAGTCAGGAAGCAAGTTAGTTAATTTGGAAAAGGTATATTCCTCAATCCCCATCAAATTAGTGGGTACGATGCCCGGCGGGTGTGGAGATGTGAGTCGGTGTACATCTTGTGACACGTATGCATTCCTTAATCATCTGATCAAGGGCGAATACTGCTGTGCAAAAAGCACATGGTTTCCCTGGAAGCCCAGATTCTGAATCTAGGGAAGCAACTGTCACTGAGAAGACCCTCCCCACACTAAAGGAGAGCTGGGATCGTACCTGGCAGGTGCCAGCACAGAGGCGGGTGGAGATAAAGAGGGGCAGGCACCAAAGCACAGTAGATGGGCGACAGGAAGGGTAGAGGGGAAGTGCCAGGGAGGCTAGTCCTGGGCTGGAACATCCCAATAAGTACGCCCTGTTGAGTGACATTAGTGAAACCAGTCAGGGACCAGCACTGCTGGAGCTGAGTGACTCTAGCTGCCAGGTGAATAACTCCTCCAGTGAGAGTGGGAGTAAAGCAAAGGGAAAGGAAGGACAGATTCTGGTGGTAGGGGACTCAATTCTTAGAAGGACAGAGAGGGAAATCTGTCACAAAGACCTGAAACGACAAACTATATGTTGTCTACCAGGCACCGCACATCACGGATCTGGTGAACAGATTACTGGGAGGGGCTGGGGGGGACCCGGCTGTCATGGTGCACGTTAGCACCAATGACAAATTCAGAGGAAGATGGAGTGTCTTAAACGATTTTAGGGACTTAGGAGCTAAATTGAGTAAAAGGACCTGAAATGTAGTATTCTCAGAAATACTACCGGTACCCCGAGCCACATCAGAAAGGCAGAGGGAGATTAGGGAAGTAAACCAGTGGCTGAGAAGCTGGTGTAGTAAGGAGGGGTTTGGGTTGCTGGAGAACTCGGCAGACTTCCCAGGTCTGTCACCAGCTCTATAAAAAAGGGGACAGACTGTACCTAAATGATTGAAGATGGCCGAAAAGTTAGGCGATTGGGGGGGGGGCAGAGGTAGAGACAGCGCAGAACATATTCCAGAGGGTAGTATTGGGGGCATTAGTGGTAGGTTGACTAAGGCACCTAAACCTGAGGTAAGTATAGTAATAAGTCCTATTTGCAACCTCAGAACACCCAATAAGGAGACAGTATGCGACCGTTCTAAAGTACGTGGCATGTTCACCAATGCCAGGAGTCTGCTGGACAAGATGAGAGAACTAGAGCTACTGTTCAAGGAGGATTTCGATTTCAACAGCTCTCATAATTGGCTGGCAACCATTCAAGGGTATTCCCTATATTGCAGGGATAGAGAGGGTAAAAAATGGGGAGGGGTATGTCTGTATATCAAAAATGATGTACAAGTAAATCTGACAGATGACATCACTAAGGGAGCAAGGGAGGAGGTGGAATCCTTATGGGTAGAGCTGCAAAGGGATGAAACTAAGGGGAAAGCAATACTGCGAGTGTGCTATAAGCCCCCTAACCAGATGGAGGATGTGGACCTCTTATCACAATTTGTATTAGCAGCAAGGATGGGAAGTGTCATCATAATGGGGTATTTTATTTTCCAGACATAGACTGTGTGGAAGGAACTGCGCATTCATTTAAGGCTCGCCAGTTCCAAAATGTGTTGCAGGACAAGTTCATGGGTCAGATGGTAAAAATACCAACTAGAAACAAAGTGTTACTAGACCTACTGATTACCAAAAATACAGACTTGATCACGGATGTAGAAATACAGAGCAATTTAGGAAACAGCAAATCACAGGTCAATAAGTTTCAGTATAAAATCACATTAATAGGAAACATAAGGGGTATACAAAAAGACACTGAATTTCAAGAGCCAGCTTCCCTAAACTACGAGCCTTGCTAGAAGATACAAATTGGGATAAAATCTTAGTAACAAAGAACACGGAGGAGAAATGGGTATGCTTTAAGAGCATATTAAATAAGGGCATTAGCCAGTGCACCCCACAACAGATTTAAAAGAGCTAATAAAAGTCCTGGGTGGCTTAACGCCACCATAGAAATGCATATAAAAGCAAAGGAGAAGGCTTTCAAAAAATACAAGGCTGAGGGATCATCATCAGCATTCCAACTTTACAAAAAATGCAACAAGAAATGTAAGGGTGTAATCAGGGCAGATAAGATAAGGGCAGAACACGAAAGGCACATGCGGAGGAGGGTAAGAAAAATTCCAAGAAATTCTTTAACCGCTTCAGCCCTGGAAGATTTTACCCCCTTCCTGACCAGAGCATTTTGCGATTCGGCACTGCGTCACTTTAACTGACAATTGCGCTGTCATGCGATGTTGCACCCAAACAAAATTGATGTCCTTTTTTCCCCACAAATAGAGCTTTCTTTTGGTGGTATTTGATGACCTCTGCGGTTTTTATTTTTTGCGCTATATAAAAAAAAAAAAAAAAAAAAAAAAGGAAGGAAGAGCGACAATTTTGAAAAGGGGAGTACTCAGAATGGGCAGGTGTGGTCGGTAGGGCCCCCCTGGGTTCTGTCCCGGGGGCCAATCCTTTTTAATCTATTGACGACCTGGAGGATGGGATAAACAGTTCAGTCTCTGTATTTGCGGGCGATGCTAAGTTAAGCAGGGCAATAACTTCTCCGCATGATGTGGAGAACTTCTGGGGGAATGTAGGATGGAAAAGGACCTGGGGGTCCTAGCAGATGACAGGCTCAGCAACGCCAAGCTGCTGTAAGCAAAGCAAACAGAATATTGGCATGCATTAAAAAGGGGATTAACTCCAGAGATAAAACAATTCTCCTGCTCTACAAGACCCTGGTCCAGCTGCATCCAGAGTATGCTGTCCAATTCTGGGCACCAGTCCTCAGGAAGGATGTGCTGGAACTGGTGAGAGTCTAGAGAAGGGCAACAAAACTAATAAAGGGTCTGGAGGACATTAGTTATGAGGAAAGATTACGAGCACTCAACTTGTTCTCTCTGGTGAAGAGAGGCTTGAGAGGGGATATGTTTTAAATGTACAAATACCATACTGGTGACCCCACAATAGGGATAAAACTTTTCCGCGTAGGGGAATTTAATAAGACACGTGGTCATTCACTAAAATTACAAGAAAAAGCGCTTTAACCTTAAACTGCATACATATGTTCATGTGCGCTGTCAGCTCAAATAGAGAGAAATGGGCAATTGATCTATTCTCTATAGTGGGGAGTCCATGCATGAGAGTTCAAATGCAGCAAGAGGTGTGTTGATGGTCACAGATGGGTTGACTCTGGATGGCTGCCGGTGTCTTGCCAAGAAAGTTCCCCCGGCGGATAAGGACCCCCCCCCGTACTGCGCAGGCGCAGCGCTTGTGCAGTACGAACTACTAGGAGCCGCCGAAGATAGCCGAAGCTGAAAATCTTCAATCAGCTGTACACGGCGCCTGCGCCCTGGGTCCAGGTTCAAGCCCCACCATCCAAGTGGACCTAGAGGGAGAATAAAGTGCCGAGCGAAGCGAGGCCGTGCCCATAGCGTGGCGAGTGAAGCAAGCCTGCGAGGGGCCCTCTTACAGGCGCCGTGTACAGCTGATTTCCAACTATTCGGCTTTGGCTATTTACGCCGGCTCCTACTGCGCAGGCGCAGCGTCTGCGCAGTAGAGGGGGGTCCTTATCTGCCGTGGGAAACTTTCTCGGCAGAACACCGGCTCATAAGCTAGAAGGGTCTCTGTAGACAGTAAAAACAAAGAAGAGAGCAGTGCCATCTAAGTGCAGAGTGATAAAAAAACATTTTTATATAGGACAGACGATTTTAAATACTCACAAGGTTGTAGAGATTACAGCGCATGTGACATGGTATAGGAAGTTCATCCACTCCTGGGGGAAGGCACTCGGCTCACAGGTGGAGAGGCAGCTGATGTTTCTGGCTGCGCTGGCGTCTCCCAACGCTTCCTGGTTCTCAGATTAGGCTCAGGGGCGGCTGGACACGTCACTTCCGGATGGTGAGAGAGTGGGGAGGAGCGCACATTCAGACAAATGTTTTGTCTGATCAAGGAGCATGCATGCCCTGAACGCCTGTGGTGGTCTCAGCAGGGGGGGGGGCCCATTGATAATTTCAAAAAACTTTTAGATAAGCACCTGAACGACCACAACATACAGGGATATACAATGTAATACTGACATATAATCACACACATAGGTTGAACTTGGACTTGTGTCTTTTTTCAGCCTCGCCTACTATGTAGCTGTAAAAGTAATTGGTGCATTATACTGTACATCACTATGAACTTTGTAAATCACCATCAGAAAGTATGCTGTCCCTTGAGAGCACTTTAATCCAGTGTGTACTCTACATACGAACACTCCATTTGCTTATTAAAGCGATATTAGAGGCAAAAAAAACAAAAACAAACAAACACACACCAAAAAAAAAAAAAAAAAAAAAAGTCATAAAGTCATACTTACCTGCTCTGCGCAGCGGTTTTGCACAGAGCAGCTCAGATCCTTCTTCTTCTCGGGTCCCCCACCGGCACTCCTGGCCCCTACCTCCTGCCAAGAGCCCCCAGAGCAAGCAGTGTGCAATGGGGGCACCCAAGCAGGCTCGTTACCAAGCCACTGTTCTGCATGTCTATAAACACACAGAACCACAGCTCGGCCCCGCCCCCCCTCTCTCTCTCTCCTTATTGGCTTACACCCAATGGCTCCTTCTGCTGTCTCAGCCAATGAAGGATGGTCCCTGGAGAGCCAAGGTTCTCCTGCACATCACTGAATCGAGATGGGGCTCAGGTAAGTATTAGGTGGGGGGGCTGAGGAGGGAGCTAGACAGAGAAGGTTTCATACCTTCATGCATAGAATGCACGAAGTTGAAAAACCTTGAGCCTTTAGAACCACTTTAACCTTTTTTTTCCCCTACTATGTAACTCATATGGATATTAACTGGTTAATGCCCGCTGATTCAGTAATGATCCCAGAAACCTCCAGCCCCAGGAAACACATGATTTCCAAGAAGGCAAACTGTGGTATAGCAATTGCTATTTTCTAGGCTAATGTACTGCTGGAGAGAACAAATACTTGTCTTTAGCCTTTTATATTTTAGGAGA
Organism: Lithobates clamitans; assembly: GCA_037952925.1. Taxonomy (NCBI): domain Eukaryota; kingdom Metazoa; phylum Chordata; class Amphibia; order Anura; family Ranidae; genus Lithobates; species Lithobates clamitans. Next base: position 4,263,142 of record JBBGZY010000368.1, read on the forward strand.
GAACTGTTTAGATTTCCTCTGCCAAGAGCAAACTAAAAACAAGGAAATGATTACCTCATCAACAGGACATTCGTTAGCCTTACAAAGAGCCTCTATGATTCTGGTGTCTGTTTCAGACTGCCGTGACGTACGAGTGTTTCTGCTCTGACCGCGTCGGGAAGTTCGGGTTGGTCCATTCACAGAAAGTCCACTCACAGAGCTCTCTGCGTACAAACAGTGGTGAAAATATTTAGAACATTTACCAATACGAAAACTTAAAATATATTAACCATGTACTAACCTGAAAACACAGTGACCACTATCAAATAATTACAAATGCCAAAAAAAAAAAAAGAAAAAAACAAAACAACGTACCCTTCATCAAATCATGTGTTATACACACTGACAATCTATATGTGTGGCATTAACCCAACATATGTAAAATGAATCCATACACAGGCACAAAATCTCAGACAGGAAAATGTTCACCTTACTAGTACACACAAGATGAGATCAACGCATGGTCAATCTGATAGAAAGGTTTTCTCCATTTGCAATGAAAAAGGCAATAAATTATGTAGACTTTTCTTTCCCCTATACTTCACAAAGGGGGCAGTAACACATCAAGCTCTACTACTCAGCAACTTTGATAAACTCACAAATCAGAAATGCACCAACAATTTTAGGTTATGACATACTATATGGTTCCTTTAGAATATCAGATGGCGATCGCTTGATAAAATATTCCAAGACACACAGTAACAACTGGAACGAGATTATAAGGTCATCATCCATCTGCAAAACTTTCCCTGAGGAACAAAAAAAAAAAAAAAGTAAATATTATATACATACAAATAATTAAAAGTAGTTGTAAAGGCAGAAGGTTTTTTTTTTTTTATCTTAATGCATTAAGATAAAAAAAAAAAAAACTGTGTGCAGCAGCCACCCCCACTAATACTTATCTGAGCCCATCTCTATCCAGCGATGTAGCAGGAGAGACTCGGCCACCCGGGACTCCCCCCTCATTGGTGGCAGTGGAGCACAATTGGCTCCCGCTGCTGTCAAAGTGAGCGAGCCAATGGGAAGAGAGAGAAAGGGGGGGCACAGGAAGCAGCAGCTGGGCTCGGGTGCCCCCATAGCCAGCTGCTGGCTGTTGGGGCACTCGTCAGGGGACAGGAGCACCGGCAAGGGAACCGAGAAGAGGAGGATCTTGGCTGCCCTGTGCAAAACCGCTGCACAGAGCAGGTAAGTATTACACGTTTATTTTTAAGCAAAAAAAAAATTAAAAAGAAAACCCACCACCACACTTTAATTAGTTGGAAACACAGACAAAAAAAGTCTAAATGTTTTAAATTTTGAATAAATCAGTCACATTTTACAAACATACAAAAGTGGTAATCAGTTGTGCAGGCGAAATTCTGAAAATGCTAGTTGACTGGTAGCTATACCCTTCTGGCTTCAGTAATCTGGAGTCACTGTTTAGAAGTAAAGGCATTAGCTAGGGAGTCAGCAATGTCTTCCAAAGATGAAGAAAACAGGTTTGCTCAATACTGTATTGAAGTGAATTCCTAATCTTTTGGTCCATTACACTTGTTATGCTTTAAATAACTAAAGAGGGGCCAACTTAACTGCTCAAACTATCACTTAAAAAAAACCCCATAGAAAACAGTTCTTAGCAACAATCATTTGCAATTTAACCCATCTCCAGCTTAGTATCAGTTAAGGATACATTTAGTAGAAGGTGAAAATGAACAATCTTAACTTTGGGGTTATACTGTATTGCCGTGTACAGGAGTATTAAACAACAGCAAAAAAAATAAATAAATAATATTAAAACACACAACATGTAGGCCAGTTGCACCTGCCCTATAACCTTACCCCACTTTACGAGCCCTCAGTTTTGTAGCAAGCAGAGTAACAAAGTAACAAAGAGTTTAGGTACCGTGGCCTGTGACCTGTGCTGTAATTTAAAGTGGAGTTCCACTGTGCACTGTAAACAAATTGGACATTTTTTTTTTTTTTTTCTCAGCACTTACTGCTGTATTCATTTTTCACTTCCTCCTCCCTGGCCGCGGCCCATCGCATCATTTCCTGTTTGCAATGCCTTCTGGGAAGGGGAAGCAACTTCCTCTGACACTGCCGTTGCTATGGAAACTGACCTGAAACCTATTACACTGCTTGTGCTGCACTGATCTGCAAGGATGAGATCCAGGAAGAAATACAGTCTGGCTTCAGATGCCCAGACTTAAGATGGCCACGGCCTGCTGTAAGTTTTTAAAATAACAAACTACTGCTATAAACTAACAAAACAGACCTTAGTTTACAGACTAACTTTACTAGAATACATTAAGCTTGTGTATTATAGGGGTATTTTTATTTAAAAAGTATAATAATTTTGGCCGGAACACCACTTTAAGATCTGGATATTTAAAAGCAAGTGAAAATTCCTGACCTTAATAATAATCCACTAACAAATCCCGGCATGGTGGAAAACATGTTTTATAGGCATAACATTTATTGTTTACAGCCTTTAGCTCAGGGGTCTCAAACTCAAATTACCTGAGGGCAACAGGACAAATTTTCACATCCAATGGGGACCGCATGCAAACTGTCCTTTCCCCCAGCATTGGTGTCAGCAGATGCACTATTAACCCCCAGCACCGGTGTCAGCAGACGCACTATTAACCCCCAGCACCGGTGTCAGCAGATGCACTATTAACCCCCAGCACCGGTGTCAGCAGACGCACTATTAACCACCCAGCACTGGTGTCAGCGGACGCAATATTTACCCCCTACACTCCACAAATACACACCCGTCCCCCCACACTCCACAAATAACCCCCCTTACACTCCACAAATACCCCCTCTTCACAAATTTCAACCCAAGTCACGCAACTAAGGACTTCTCAGACTCTGTGTGATGGCTCACTTACCTCTCCTCTCTTCTGCCTCCTGAGTCCTCTCCTCCTGTCAGGTCCTGGCTTCATTACAGGCCTAGTGGCAGGGCACCCTGAGAAAGCCACAATCTTCTACCCTGAGGTGGCAGCAGGACCCTGGATGCGGGGCCAGTGTTCTGTCGAAGTGCCTGCTATCGAATAGTGCCCGGGACGAACTGCGAATGCGCCGTACGTAATAGGACAAAGATATTGTTCAGTCAGATTGTGCCTCGCACTGCCGAGGATTGTTCATGTAGGTGAGGGGCGGAATTTAACATGAAGGGCATGGATGTTTTCAATGGATGGCCAGTGCTGCAAAAATGGGGGCAGAATTTTTAATGATGCCCAAACAAATCTGCTAAATAAATCTTTATCTGCTATTCTTCCTGGAGGGCCTATTTAGCCAGCTAAACATTTAAAATTCTGCCCCATCCTTGCAGCAGTGGCCATCCTTGAAAACATCCACCCCCTTCATGTTAGATCAACACTGGCCTTGAATGAAAACATCCGCCAACTTCATGTTAATTTCCGCCCCTTACCTACATGAACTTGCCTCGGCACAATCTGACTGAAAAATGTCTTCAGTCGGCTATTGTGCGCAGGCGGCGTCTCGCCAACACAACAGCTGATCGTAAAATCAGCTGTTGTGCAATTACGTACAGCGCATGCGCAGTTTGTCCAGGTGTTCTGTCGAGAAATGCCCCCCATCGAATAGTGCCCGGGCTGAAGGGCGCATGTGCAACGCATGCGCCGTACGTAAAATCACAACGGCTGATTTTACCATCAGCTGTTGTGACGGCGCAGTCGCACAATAGCCGACAGAATTTTTTTTTTTTTTGTCAGATTGTGGCCCGCGCTCACCTGCGCTCCCGTGGCGAGTTCATGTCCATGACGGGCGGATTTATGGGCACTTGGGGGCGGAATTACATAGTAATTGCTGCAAAACAAAACAACAAAAAAAAAAAAAAACTGATTGGCGGATGTCTACATTTCTTGTGGGTGGATTTATGGGCACTTTGGGGCGGAATAAATCCACCGACAACGTGTAGAAATTCACCCATCATGGACATGAACTCCCCACGGGAGCGCGGGTGAGCATGGAGCACAATCTGACAGAAAAAAAACAAACAATTCTGTTGGCTATTATGCGCCTGCGCCGTCTCAACAGCTGATGGTAAAATCAGCTGTTATGATGTTACATACGGCGCATGCGCCTTCAGCCCGGGCACTATTTGATGGGGACATTTCTGAACTGAACAGGTGGGCGAGGCGATGGGTGGATCCTCCCTCCGCTCTGCTCTCCTGTGTTGTGCGCGCTGGGCTGCAGCAGCGGAGGGAGGATCAGAGAGAGAGCTCCCAGCCGCTGCCAACCCCCCAGAATTGGCCCTGCCTGCGGGCCATTTGTAATCGGTCTGCGGGCCGGTACTTTGAGACCCCTGCTTTAGCTAATAACTTCCAACAGATTTGTACAGGTGCCATGGATTCCATAAATGGTTACAAAGCGATTTTTGTACCAACAGCTTATATGCCCCCTGTTGGGTAAACTGGTAAGAAATTGCTTACAGTAAACAGCGTGGTATTCCTTTTGTTTGATTTATATTATTGAGCACAAATATATGGGAGCGCAATTAGTGCCAGCAGCTGAAAACTACTATATGGTTATATAAATAGGTCATCTCTAGTGGATATTTCTGGTAGCTCACAAGACCATTTTTAAGCTTAGCTTATATGCCCTCTTGGGTAAACTAGTAATACTCTATACAATGTACAGGGTTTAAGAACTCCTACCTTTAGCCAAAAGATATGTTGTCCAAGAGCCCTCAAGAATGGCCTTATATTTAGAACCAGCAGCATTCCTGTGTGCCAACAAATACAGGATTTCAATTAGTAAAATCTCTATACTATTCTACCATACCAAAAAGAGGGAACATCTAAATAGAAAAGCAAAAATGAACGATTGAATAAATACAGTGCCTTGCAAAAGTATTCACCCCCCCCCTCTTGGCATTTTTCGTGTTTTGTTGCCTCACAACCTGGAATTAACATGGATTGCTTGAGGATTTGCATCATTTAATTTACAGAACATGTCCATAACTGTGAAGATTTTTTTTTTTTTTAATTGTGAAGCAAACGAATAGGACAAAATAACAGAAAAAGTCAATGTGCATAACTATTTACCCCCCTAAAGTCAATACTTTGTAGAGCCACCTTTTGCGGCTATCAATAGCTCCAAGTCGCTTTGGATAAGTCTCTATGAGCTTGCCAACTTACCACTGGGATTTTTGCCCATTCCTCCTTGCAAAACTGCTCCAGCTCCTTTAAGTTGGATGGTTTGCACTTGTGAACAGCAATCTTTAAGTCTGACCACAGATTTTTAATTTGATTGAGGTCTGGGTTTTGACAAGGTGAACCTCCGTCCTAGCCTCAACAGGCTTTGCTTAAGAATATTCCGGTATTTAGCACCATCCATCTTTCCCTCAACCCTGACCAGTTTCCCAGTCCCGACTGCTGACAAACATCCCAACAGCATGATGCTGCCACCACCACCATGTTTCACTGTGGGGATGGTGTTCTTTGGGTGATGTGATGTGTTGGGTTGGGTTTGCGCCAGACATAGCGTTTTCTTTGATGGCCAAAAAGTTCAATTTTAGTCTCATCAGACCAGAGCACCTTCCGCCATACATTTTGGGAGTCTCCCACATGCCTTTTCGCAAACTCAAAACGTGCCATTTTGTTTTTTGCTGAAAGTAATGGCTTTCTTCTGGCCACTCTGCCATAAAGCCCAACTCTATGGAGCGTACAGCTACTCCAGTCTCTGCTGTGGAACTCTGCCACTCCTCCAGGGTTACCTTAGGTCTTTGTGCTGCCTCTCTGATTAATGCCCTCCTTGCCCGGTCTGTGAGTTTTGGTGTGCGTCCGTCTCTTGGCAGGTTTGCTGTTGTGCCATGTTCATTCCATTTGGTTATGATAGATTTGATGGTGATCCTAGAGATCAAAGATTTGTATATATTTTTTTTTTTTTAACCTAACCCTGACTTGTACTTCTCAACATTGTCCCTTACTTGTTTGGAGATTTCCTTGGTCTTCATGGCAGTGTTTGGTTAGTGGTGCCTCTTGCTTAGGTGTTGCAGCCTCTGGGGCCTTTCAAAAAAGATGTGTATATGTAATGACAGATCATGTGACACTTAGATTGCACACAGGTGGACATCATTTCACTAATTATGTAACTTCTGAAGGTCATTGGTTGCACCAGAGCTTTTTATGGGCTTCATAACAAAGATGGTGAATACATCCGCACATGCCAATTATCATTTTTTTATTTCGGAAAAATAGTTTTATGTATATATTTTTCTAATTTTACTTCACCAACTTAGACTATTGTGTTCTGATCCATCACATATAATTCAGATTAAAAAAAAAACATTAAACTAAAGGCTGTAATGTAACAAAATATGTAAAATGCCAAGGGGGGAATACTGTGGTAAGGCATTCTAAAAAAAAAAAAAAAAAAAAAAAAAAAGCATATTAGATTTGAACACAAGAGTACTGGATGTTGAAATATGTCAAATTTGAATGTCTGCAAGTTGTCATACTTGTGTAGAGAATAAAAGATTTTCATTGCGACTAAGTGGAAGCAAGAGTTTTAAAGATTTTAAAACTTACTCTGTATTTGGCTGGTTCAAAAATATGTCGTTAAATGTACTGAAAGAAATAAAATATAAATTATCAAATTAACATACTAACTGCGTAAAGCATAAAACAAAATATGACATAAAAAAAAAAAATTTTTTAAATAAATATGAAAGCGGTATTAAACCCAAAACCAAAAATGTAATATATTGCAGCTTACCAGTCATTAGATGTGATGTCTGTATTCGTTTTTTTTTTTTCTTACACTATTTCCCCCTCCGTTCTTACCTGGTGATCTGGCCAGTAACACACCTCTTGTATTAGAGTGCCCCCACTCTGGATAAAGGAGCACAGGGGGCACCTATGGACAGCAGAATTGTCAGTCTGGGGGGAGTTGAGTGTTAGTGTTACTAGCAGATTTAAATACACTAATAAGTTGACAACACACTCCAGCTAATACTTTATAAGCAGTTACTGCAAACTGGTTTTTCTTTTTGGGATAAAAGGTTTTACATACATAACTTCGTAACTGACACATTCAGCAAGACTTACTGACTGGATCAACAGATGAAAATAAAGAAAGAAAGCCTAAAAAGGCAAAACAAATCACATCCAAGATATGGTAAGCTGCAATATAATGAATGTTTGCTTTAATACCGCTCTAAAAACAAGAACAGGAAAATGTTATTTCTAAGACCTGAACTAAAATGAAAAGCCGATTGCGCATTTCCGCAGTAAAAACCTTCCCTGTAAAGTACTGGTATAAAGCCCTCTACCAAGCAAGTGAGTGTACTGATACATATACAAAAAACTTAGACTTGAAACCTTTGCATCGTTCCACTAAATTGCAGCTGTGTATTGTAAACAGGACAAATCATTTTGAGATAATAGGCTCTGCTATACTGACATGGAAATTCAGGAAATTCACTGTACTGTTCATTTAAGCACAAGAGACTCCATTTTGTTCGCACTGTTGAAATGTGTTCTGTAACCTTCACCTAACACACAGACACATCTTCTGCTAGAAGCTCTCTCCCTCTACTCCCCCCTCCGTCTCAAGGTTTTACTCTTGCAATCGTTCTATTTGCTAGCTTTTAAGAATATATTTCTATTTGTTGTTATTTTTTAATAACATCTGACACCACCCCTTTCTTACCTATGTATAAAATAACACGTAATAATACATTTTGGCACTGAACGGACATTTTAAGCACAGTGGATATCTATCTATCTATCTATCTATCTATCTATCTATCTATCTATCTATCTATCTATCTGCACCTCAACAGGCCATTTACTAGGGTGAAAAGCCCTGAAACTATGCAGAAGAGCACATCTGTTGTGAGGAAAGTTCACCACAAGAGGTCACTAACAGTCAGTTTAACCACATACTTGCAGCAGCAGACAAATTTCCATAATGCCCTGATTTTAAACAGGTGAACTTAAAAGACAAGTTCACCGTTTATCAAAAAAAATAAATAAAATAATAAATGTAATTTTTTTTTTGCAGGTAAAAAAATTATTTTTTTTGATTTAGGAGCCTGGAAAGCATTACACCAGCGATCATCAGATTGCTGATGTCATGCAGGTCCCCTGCAGACTTTCAGTGTAAGCTATCTGCCCGTACATCATGCAGTTTTACACAGGCAAACAGTTTTACATTGACAGGAAGAATTAAACTACCAGAGCGCTCAACAGCGCCGTGGTAGTTCATTGAGAACTACAAGCTGACACCTGCAAAGGGCTGTCGGTAGTTGTTCATTCACAGAACAGTAAATGATGCAGCCGGGCACTTTTTCTTTAGATTGCAGCAGTGGAAAAGATCCCCCACTCGCTGCCAAAACGAGGAGGGGGGATTGGGGGGAGGGGTTGCAGGGGCCGATAGATTTGTAACATGTCCATGTTACATCCTGAATATGAGTGTAACAAAATGTGAACTTATCCTTTTAACACAGACCAAAACTGATTGCTAGCAGGGTGGCGTATAATGAGGCTAATTTGTGACAAGTTAAAATACAGTAAGGGCTTGTTTATACTTGTGGCAAGGACTGCTGAGACTCTGATTCACACTCTGATTGCTTTTCAGAGGCATTTGACATACGGTGAGGAGCCAATAAGTCGCCTCCTTACTACCTGTTTTAAGACCCTAAATGCTGTACTACCACACTGCAACCACATGCATTGCACGCAGTTGTGGGGTGGTTGCAGCGTGGCCACATTCACTTGAATGGGTCATGTTCAGCGGACACTAGTACCTGCCAAACATGACCAGGGTTAGACTTTCGAGTGTAAAACTGTAGCATTTAAACAAAAGTATAAAAAACAATCACATTTGAGTATATAAAAACCGGCACATCAGGGGTGTCTTGCAGGGGTGCGTCTGTTCTTGCTGTTAAGCTGCTGGGTACAGAATGCAGTGTTCCGCCATGGCTCCAGTGGGAACTGAACGCTGGCTCGGGGTGTGTGTTCTGATCCTAGATGAAGTGCTGGAGCGCTCGTGGACCACAGCGCTGTGCAAGTGACGTCACCAAAAATGGCCGCTGCGAGTGTTTTTATACTTTTGTTATTAAATGCTACACAGTTTTGCACTCAGAAGGCACCTCTGCTTTGTCTTTTTTTATATGTACCTGGAGTGTGCTTCTACTTCCTACAAGAGGCTTGCCCTGAGCATTGGACTGTCCTCCCCTACAGCAGTATCATCATCTGTTGCATCCACCATATGACTTTCCCCACTCTACCCAATCATCATTCATTAACAGACTGACGGTTCCAGACCAGTGTCAGTGCTTTCGACTCTTTGCCAGTACCACTCTATGTTAGAATTCTTGCTGCAACATGTGCACACCCCTGGAGCCATTGGTATACATGTCATGGCACATGTACACCCCACTCCGCTGCCTTTTCAGATTAAAGGGTTACTAAACACAGGACCCTGCATTCACTAGATTTTGTTTCCCACAGAACATGGAAATGCAATAGATTTAGTAAATATAAACTGCTAAATACCTTTTCTCATCAGCAGTCTTCTATCAGTCTCTGACTAAGCACTGGTTAAAGCTTATAGGAGGAATTTTCATTCTACCCTGGCTGTCCTATGAGGCTGCAAGACTCCTGATGCTCTGGACAGTGCTGATCAACATGCACCCTCCCATTTAAAAAAAATAAAAAAATAACAGCTCTAGCAATACAAACCAAACTGAGCATGTGCAGAGTAAACACTGTCTACCACATATGTAGACATTTCTTCTTTAGACATTAATAGTTACCTTTGAAATTTCTGATACAAATGAGACATTGTTTCATACTTTTTCTTCAGCTTCATTACAGCACTGTCAACTTTGGTACTCAGATTATCCATGTTGGCATCCATTTGCCTTAGAAGGTTAAAACATTTACTGACACTGTGAAAAATAAATAATAATACAAAAATAACAAACATCTGGGTTAAAAGGAAGAAATCACAGTAAACTCTATAAACTTGAAAAAAAAAATATTAACCTCATCAAGAGGCTGGTAAGGTGTCCAAGTTACTGCAGGGAGCTGATTTCGTTTGAGCTTCTGCTATAAAATTTGATGAAGTACTCCACAATGTGTAAAATTAAAGAGCTTAGTGATGAATTGTAATTCAAGGAGATATATGAACACAGCGTGCAGCATTCAATCAAATAAATCAAGAGTAAATCAGGGCAGGTTTCACCGACTGACATGCACAGTCGGCAATCAACTACCCAATGACTAGATAGCAAATGGATGGTAGTGGATTGCTGACTGCACATGCTCCTTGGGCAGACAGAAGAGGTCCCATACGCTGCGGCGACACTTCCTGGTTACGGATGAGCCTAGGTTCCATCATAGATTATCCACCACTTGCTGCTGGTCCCCCAATCTGACCATGGTTACCTTGACCCACCTGCTCTGATTTACTCTTGTGAGTGGAATTGGTTTAATAAATTCATATGGTTTTAAAAATCTAAATTAGATTGTAAGCTCTTCTGAGCAGGGCCCTTTTAATCCTCTTGTATTTTATTGCATTATACAGTAACTGTATTGTCTCCCTTTTATATTGTAAAGCGCTGCGTAAACTGTTTGCACTATATAAATTCTGAATAATAATAATAATAATAATAATAATAATAATAATCTAATTCTACACTATGCAGTGTTTGCACCTGTTCCCTTTTCTCTTGTTAGAACTACAAATGAAGTGCCCTCTCCAGGTCAACTGGTTGCATCACTCAGTTAATGTAGTCACAAATGCATTCATTTTGGGCTAACCAGTTATCCATTGCTGTATTGTCTATCCTTTTAGATTCTTTATTTTATTGTCAATTGAATTATTGTAGGTTTATTAAAAGTGGTTGTAAACGTAAAAAAAAAAACAAACAAACAATCTGCAAGACAAAGACATAATGAGCTAATATGCATTGCAATTTACAGCTCACTCTCCTTTGTACATTGCTTTCAGGGGACTCTGGGGTTTATTAGCATTTATTAGCAAACTCTACTAATTACATTTGCTTGTGAAAACACACCCATAGAGATGCTTTAGTACAGTAAGGCCCCTTTCACACTTATACGACTTCAAAGTCGCACGATTTTACCGCGATTTCACGGCTGCAATTTTGCCGCTATTTTACCGCGATTTGGGAGCAGTACTACTTTGCCACGTTTTTGGCATTAACAAATGAAAACATACAGTAGTTGGTATGAATCATAAGGGGAAACTCCACGCCAAGTTTTAAATAAAAAAACTGGCGTGGGTTCCCCCCCAGGGACATACCAGGCCCTTAGGTCTGGTATGAATTGTAAGAGGAACCCCCTACGCCGAAAAATCGGCGTGGGGGTCCCCCCAAAATCCATACCAGACCCTTATCCGAGCACGCAGCCCGGCCGGTCAGGAATGGGGGTGGGGACGAGCTAGCGCCCCCCCCCCCCCCCTCCTGGACCGTACCAGGCCGCATGCCCTCATCATGGGGGGGCGCCCTGCGGCCCCCCCACCCCAAAGCACCTTGTCCCCATGTTGATGAGGACAAGGGCCTCTTCCCGACAACCCTGGCCATTGGTTGTCGGGGTCTGCGGGCGGGGGGCTTATCGGAATCTGGGAGCCCCCTTTAATAAGGGGGCCCCCAGATCCCGGCCCCCCACCTTATGTGAATAAGTATGGGGTACATGGTACCCCTACCCATTCACCTAGGGAAAAAAGCGTCAATAAAAAACACAGTACACAGGTTTTTAAAATAATTTATTAGGCAGCTCCGGGATCTTCTTCCGACTTCGGGGGTCTCTCCGGCGTCTTCTCCCGGTGTCCGCATCTTCTGGCGCTCTTTTGCCAGCGGTGGTCCGGACCACTGGATCGTCTTCTTCCCTCTTCTCTTCCAGAGATGTTGACACGACACTCTCTCCAGCCAGAATGGTCTCTGTGCGCTCCGCACCGGACTTATATAGGCGGTGACCCCGCCCCCTTATGCCGTCACAGTCCCTGGGCATGCTGGGACTGTGACGTTTTAGGAGGCGTGGTCACCGGGTGATGACCACGCCCCCTTATGACGGCACAGTCCCAGCATGCCCCGGAACAGTGACCTCATAAGGGGGTGGAGCCACCGCCTATATAAGTCCGTTGCGGAGCGTTCAGAGACCATTCCAGCTGGAGAGAGCGTCGTGTCAACATCTCTGGAAGAAAAGAAGAAGGCAGAAGTCCGGACCACCGCTAGCAATTGAGCTGCAGAAGATAGCGGAGGAGCCGGCAGAAGATGCGGACACCGGGAGGAGACGGCGGAGAGACCCCCGAAGTCGGAAGAGGACCCCCAAATTCAGAAGAAGATCGCGGAGCTGCCTAATAAATTATTTTAAAAACCTGTGTACTGTGTTTTTTATTGACGCTTTTTTTCCCTAGGTGAATGGGTAGGGGTACCATGTACCCCATACTCATTCACATAGGGTGGGGGGCCGGGATCTGGGGGCTCCCTTATTAAAGGGGGCTCCCGGATTCCGATAAGCCCCCCGCCCGCAGACCCCGACAACCAACGTCCAGGGTTGTCGGGAAGAGGCCCTTGTCCTCATCAACATGGGGACAAGGTGCTTTGGGGTGGGGGGCCCAGCAGGGTGCCCCCCATGCCCTAAAGCACCCACCCCCCCATGTTGAGGGCATGCGGCCTGGTACGGTCAAGGAGGGGGGGGGGCTCGCTCGTCCCCATTCCTGACCGGCCGGGCTGCGTGCTCGGATAAGGGTCTGGTATGGATTTTGGGGGGGACCCCACCCCGATTTTTCGGCGTAGGGGGTTCCCCTTAGATCCATACCAGACCTAAGGGCCTGGTATGCCCCTGGGGGGGAACCCACGCCGTTTTTTTCATTTAAAACTTGGCGTGGAGTTCCCCCTCTGGATTCATACCAGACAGCTGTCAGCACTGCCTGTCGCTCATCTGGAAAGGAAAAAAGTTTTCCTTTCCCGATCAGCGAGCCAGGCTTGTGCTTACAAAGTCGTACTGAAGTCGTGTCTATATTATTCAGGCACGACTTGCATGCTACTTCAGGGTTTAACATTGAGGTCTATGGAGTACAACTCGCATAGAAGTTGGACCAAAGTAGTGCAGGGACTACTTTCAAGTCGGCACGACTTAAAGTCGTGCCAATATGAATGGTAGTCATTGAAAATCATGGAGAATGACTTGTCGTACGATTTTGCAGTACAAAATCGTGGGACAAGTCGTATAAGTGTGAAAGGGGCCTAAAGCTTCCTGAAACTTACAGCTTGTAAAGGTTAGCAATCAAGTAAATCACCTGCAATAGCCACGGGTCATAATGCTCCTTTTAAATAAAAGCACATGGCACCTATTCCTTAATGAATTCATTATTTTACGCCCAGACTTTACTTATTTTACAGCAGGGCTCAAAATTTTAATTTAATTAATTAAAATTAATTTAATAAATTTTTTAAATTTTAATTTACACTTAAATATTTTATGCAGAATTAAGTTACAAAAATAAATATGAACAACTTTATCAGTGCCCATCAGTGCAGCCTCGCCTGTGCCCACCATTGCAGCCTCGCCTGTGCCCACCATTGCAGCCTCGCCTGTGCCCACCATTGCAGAATGACCTCTGCCCACCAATGCAGCCTCACCTGTGCACATCATTGCAGCGTGACCAGTGCCAACCAATGCCACATCGCCTGTGCCCATCATTGCAGTGTGACCTCTACCCACCAATGCAGCCTCACCTGTGCCCATCATTGTAGTGTGACCAGTGCCCACCAATGCAGCCTCACCTGTGCCCATCATTGCAGCATGACCTCTGCCCACCAATGCAGCCTCATCTGTGCCTATCATTGCAGTGTCACCTCTGCTCACCATTTCAGCCTCGCCTGTGCCCATCATTGCAGCGGAACCTGTACAGAGGAAGAGGCGAGCTTGCTGGATCAGAGCGGGGATTGCCTGCTGTAACAGTCACACACAGCCCCGCCTCCTGACCTGCGCCTGTGACAGACAGAACGTCGGTCCAATGCTATCCCCGCTCTGTGCCCTGGACAGCTTTCCTCTTCCTCCACTCTCTCTTCCCCCAGGGTGATCGCTGGGAAAATGGCTCCCATTCAACCCTGCCTGCCAGCGGTGCTCGCCCCCTCCCCCCGCTCAGAGGCAGCCCACATTCGCCAGAAACAATTTTCCACTCGCAAAATGTGAGTAGAAAGTTTGAGGGCTGTTTTACAGTATTGAAAAGTGTCAGCAGAAGCCAGACTATCCTTGCATCGTATGAGTGTTTATTTTAAAAAGGATTTACCTTATATCTACAGCCTTTACGAGTTCTGTAAAAGTGAAGGTCATTTCATCAGCATTGACTGCAGCAATATAGAGACAAAGGCCCAAAGATTCTATTTTCTTCATGTTGTCCTGCTGCCAAGAGAATGGAAATTACATTTTCTACATAACAAAAGCAAATTAGTAGCTGCAAAATGTAGTATAGATAGTATATCCTTCACATATAACCATGCATGCTGCAGAATAAAAATATAACTATTGGGCAAATAGAATGTGACATTAGCAGTGGGAAAGAGTATGCATTGAGAAAGCACAGGTTCTCTTTAAAGTGTACAAAAAGCCAAAAAACTTTTCTTTTCTTTTTTTTAATAGAATGTGGAATAGTTAGAACACCAATTCTCTTCCTTTCTACTTTCTACTCCGAAAATCCCAAAAAAAGGGGGGGGGGGGGGGGGGGAGATAAGTACCAGTTCCACCCAGGGAAAAAGAATTCATCAACAAGGAACCAGCAAATTAGCAAAAATATGAATGATTTATTATAGAAATTGAAAAATTCCACATGTACACCAAACACAAAATCAAAAAATATGACATTAAGTGAACCAAAGACCACCACTAAGAAAATAAAATAGACAACACACAGATGGCCACCACTAAACACACACAGAGACGCCCAGCTAGATTAATGAATGGAGCATAGCATAAACAAAGTCTCATAAGTGTCTCAACAGAATTATTGGTCAAGGCTACATCTGGGCATGTGGGAGGAGGAAACTGTCTATCAGTCACCAATGTACCTCCGCCACAGCCTTCTGTGGCTGAGGTACATTGATGACGTGCTCATGATCTGGGGGGGCACTGAGAAGGAACTAACGTCATTCATCGATGAACTCAATATAAATGACCGTAACATTAGGCTTACCTACACTGCCCATCAACATACCCTTCCCTTTTTGGATTTGACTTTGTCTGATGATAATGGGAAGATCAGTACCAAAACTTATAGTAAGCAAACGGCAGCGAACACACTCCTGGCCACTAGTGACCATCCAAGATCCCTAATAAAAAGGTATACCCGTAGGCCAATTCCTCCGTATTCGCAGGAATTGCTCTAGAGACAACAAGATTTCGACACGGAGGCTAGGGACCTGTACGGAAGATTCAGGGATAGAGGCTACTCTCACTCATCTATCAGAATGGCCAAAAAAAGAGCCCTCCAGACGGATCGCCAGCAACTTTTCACCAGAAGGAACCCCACGGTTCCCAAAGATAGACAGGAACCCCCCAGAATTATTACCAAATACGGTGCCCAATGGAAACAAGTCAGAACCATTCTCAATCACTGGCACATTCTTTCTGGTTCCCCTACCCTTGGTGAGATAGTGGGAGAACGTCCCCTCCTCACCGCCCGACGCTCTCGGAATCTAAGGGATCATTTGATCCACTCCGAATACCAAAGATCTCCCACCCAAAACTGGCTTACCCAACTTTCCCCTCTAAAGGGCATGTTCAAGTGTGGTAGATGTGTCATTTGCAAGTATGTTGAATGCACAGACGTGTTCACCGATTCTGACGGTAAGAGACAGTTTAAAATTTACAATTTTATCAACTGTAATACCACACGAGTAGTGTATATGCTCACATGCCCCTGTGGCAAAAAATATGTGGGTAAGACAAAAAGGAAATTAAAGGTCAGAATCGGTGAACACGTCCAAAGCATTCTCAGCAAAGATGACGAGCGTCCCATCCCCCTACATTTCCTTAAGTACCATGGGGGGGACCCCTCTGGGCTTACTGTCAAGGGTATCTACAGGTTAAATCTTCCCCTCAGAAGGGGTGACTTCGACAGAATTCTCTGCCAGAAAGAGAAAATGTGGATATATACCCTTGGCAGTATGTCCCCCATGGGTTAAACAATGAGTGTAACCTGTCAGTGTTGCTCACTCCTTAGTTCCACATTAAGATTTATTACCGCCCTTTTCTTATTCCCTTGTTGGCAATACATCCATTAAGAAATATATATGCCTGATCCCTCTCTTTAATCATACTTTCCATCTCCTTATTCTAGCACTGTTTCCTTCTTTATTCTAATTCTTGTTTCTTTTTCTTTCTCTTTTTCTTATAGTAGGTTTTGTAATTTATAGAGGTGTTGCACCCACGGACTGGCCCGTTCTATCTATTTACATAATTTTTGTTGTCTTCCGGTTTGAATGGCAGTCTATTTGTTGCGCTGTTGCCAGGCCAACAGATAGCTGCTGTAACCACGTTTGTAAGTGGGAGGGCTATATAAGTTGTCCGCTCTGTCAACGGCGCATGTTCTGAGGAAATCCCTGTGACGGATGAAACGCGTCAGCATGACGCCATCACGCTCCATCTAGCGTACACACAGCTCCACCCATCAGCCCCGGGTATCCCGTCCGCCTCTGTGTGAAGCCTTGTTGTACGGAACCAGGAAGCGGATGCTGATTGATGCCGCATTCAGGCGGCACGTCCTTATACGCCTCCGCTCCTTACCATCCCTGCTGGAAACCGAGTACACAGATCCACTAAGCCCTATTTAGTTGGCCTGATCTGGATGCAGCTGTTCCGTACCACCTGAGATGGTCTAAGTAGGACTGGAATGATCTGCATGCCTGCCGAACCTCGGTACCCCCTGATTGGTGAGACTGGATCTGTTCATGTTTAATAGTGACTGTTGTCACCATAGCTATACAATTGTCTCCCACCCACTGCCCAGTCTATATGCTGTGACCACCACCGATGCAGGCACATCTATAGCTCCATATATGCACAGTCTCTACACCACCATTTACCCATATTTCTAGCCACTGTCGATATTCAGCTGCAAGTGCCCTAACCAGCTATCCTCATGTAATATACTACAAGGCTCATCCAAGGCCTGTCACTGGCATCCTGCAAGGCGGACTCCCCTCAACTATACGGCTGCACACACCTACCTCCCAGCCTTGACTAATAATTCTGTTGAGACACTTATGAGACTTTGTTTATGCTATGCTCCATTCATTAATCTAGCTGGGCGTCTCTGTGTGTGTTTAGTGGTGGCCATCTGTGTGTTGTTCTGTTCTTAGACAACAATGTCTATTTTATTTTCTTAGTGGTGGTCTTTGGTTCACTTAATGTCATATTTTTTGATTTTGTGTTTGGTGTACATGTGGAATTTTTCAAATTTCTATAATAAATCATTCATATTTTTGCTAATTTGCTGGTTCCTTGTTGATGAATTCTTTTTCCCTGGGTGGAACTGGTACTTATCCCCCCCCCCCTTGGGTTCCCCCTTTTTTTGTGATATGCCCTCAATTCAGAGGAACACACCCGGCCACTTTAATTAGACATTCCGGGTGTTTTGCAATTAGCTTTATATACAAACAGATGCTGCTAGGGCACTTCCCTCATCTGTTACTTTCAATACTGAATTAAGCAAAGTCTTTTGGATCATAGAGTCTCTCTCTCCCTTTTTTTGCCTCTGAAAATCCCCCTGACAAAAACAGAAAAAAAAAAAAATATATAAAAACACGGCGCTTAACTATTCTCTGCTATCCAAAATTAAAAACGTGAGAGAGAAAATAAACATTAAAAAGAAGAAAGGTCTTGGGTTTTACATTTGAGCACCACTTAAGTCTTTAGTATGGATTTAAAACAGAAGTGGAACAGTGGATTTTTACCCCAACACCATTTTAAAATGGAACCAGGTCTCAGCAGCAATCATGTACCCTGGCGGTGTTTAGCACTGGAGCTACTTAGCTGGGTTCAACACTAAGCCCAGGAGTCAGTCAATGGCTTCCGATCCTTGTACAGTCTGCTCCATAGCGAAGGACTGTAAACATAATACTTTTATATACAGCACGTCCTGTGTTTCTAGGGGCTATAGCAGAGCTGATTCAGCTCCATCCTGTCTCGCCCTGAAGAAACAGATGAGTTCTAGTGATCAATTGCAGACTGATTGCAGCTACCAATAATATCTTTATTAGGTGACATTCTGACAAACACATAGCAGCGGCCACTGAAAAGAATCATTTGATTTTTGCTGGCAGTTGTAAACACTGCTTGCATTCTGTGTGCGACCAGTGTGAACAGTGTCTCTGACTCACCCTGGACTCAGTGTGTCCAGGGTGAGTATTTCTGCAGCTAATCGGCCGGTTGGTATGCAGCCATAGAACAGAGTGTTGCTGCGTTCAGCGGCAACAGCTGTTACTATTCAGCCACCTGAATGTAGCCTAATGCCTAATCAGAAATTCGGCCAGCAAAAGACCGATGAGAGCTTTTGGTCGGAAAATGTGACCGCGTGTACGCTCCATCGGACTTTCGCTGGCTGAATTCCAGCCAGCAAAAGATTGAGAGCATGTTCTCAATTTTTCGGTCAGAAACAGTTCCTATCCGAAAAAGCGATCGTCTGTAGCAATTCCAACGTGCAAAATTCCTACGTATGCTCGGAAACAATTCGACGCATGCTCGGAAGCATTGAACTCCATTTTCTCGGCTCGTCATAGTGTTGTACGTCACCGCATTCTTGACGGTCGAAAGTTCAGAGAACTTTTGTGTGACTGTGTAAGCAAGGCAAGCTTGAGCGGAATCCCGTCGGAAAAGCCGTCATATCTTTTTACGACCAAAATCCCAATCGTGTGCATGCGGCATAAAAGTGATCTTTTGCAGCCGAGTTGCATGGGGGGGCCTAATTAGGTTCAGATGAATAGGATGGCAACTGCGTTAAGTGTGTAATAATCAAATGCTCACGTAAGCAAGCAAATGTAATTTGTTCAATTGTTCAAACTATGTAATAGGTGTTTTTGGTAGAACAATACTATCTCAGTCAGTCGGTCAGATCCCTCTGCACGTTTACAGGCAAACAGACACACTCATCCACCCACCACCTTGACTTACCTACCAGCAATCATTTAAATACATATGAGATGATAGAGGGGCCAGGCCACCTGTTGACATTTGATAATGTACAGAGTTGCTTGGTACATACAGGCCAACAATCGGTCGAAAACAGTCCGTTTGGCAGGAACCGGACATCTTTCGGCCCGTGTGTACAGCTTCTGTCAGAAGAGCATGCTGGGAATCCAGCATCTAATCAGTGCTTGCAGCCAATGGTGGGGGGGCGGGAGTTGGGATAGTCCCTCGTCAGAACACAATAGCTCAGCGGGGAGATCCCTGAACTAACATTGGATGTGTTAGTACGGCGATGTGTACGTTTTTTTCTTTCAGCCTGCTAATTTGAATGAAAAAAAAAAAAAAAACTTGGTGGTTATGAAGTGGGGCCCATCAGAGCCACATCCAGCATTCCCCAAATCTGGCCCTTCTGCACTTCTAACTGGGGAGCAGTAACTTTTGGTCCATCTGTCTGTTCCAGGTGGACAAGAGAGACCAGGGTGTCAACCTGTTAGAGCTGCAAACCATTTAACTGTTGCTGCTACACTAAACAGTTATTTGGAGGATCACTCCACTCAGGTACAGTCCGATAACACCAACATGGTAACACATATCAAGCAGTGCACCATGTGTATATAATTATGCTTTCACGTGTCGTCCTTGTGGGATGCCTGGGTTTGGTTTATCTGTGACTCTAAGGCCCCTTTCACACGGGCGCTCCGATCGGGTCCGCCTATCAGTTTTTCAGGCAGACCTGATCAGATGCTCCATGCACCTCTATGGAGCAGCAGATGTCAGCGCTGACATGACCGCTGACATACGTTGGTATCCGATCTGATCCATGAAATCCAGACGGATGGAAACCCTATTTTCCATCCGTTTGGAGGATTGGATGGGATTAAAAACAGACAGGTGGTCCGTTTTCAGACGATCTCCCATAGAGGAGAACGGGGCTCTGACAGTTCCGTCTCTGCACAGTGAGTGGAGACAAACCTGTCATCCGCCTGTTCAGCGGAGACCAACGGATCAATCCCCCACTGAGCAAAATGGAGTCCCTCAGGCGAAAAGCCCGTGTGAAAGGACCCCAACAGTGCAGTATAACAGAATTTGTTCTTCAACACAGAACATATGAAGTAGTAAACAAATCATTGTTTGAATTGATATGTACAAATGAGATGTGATGGGCTTGAGAACACCAACCCCAGAGCATTTCATATTCTATTCAGAAACGTAAAAGTTAGAGGATTGCTGTTCAGAAACGTCTGACAAGTTGTTACTCCATGTGGAGAGTTTCATACTGGTTCTGATATAGATCTGAGAAGTTTCTGTTTTCTCAGACCCGAGAATAAAAAATCCTGAGAAGAGTTCTGAGAATCAAGTTTAATCCTGTGTTAAGCCCTGATGAAAGGGAGTGGTATTGCCCCCAAAATGAACAGGCTGTGATTTTATGACTTTTTTTTTTTTTTTTTTAAGGATTAAAATTATCTAGGACTCTTATCCGGATTTGGTCTGGCACTCCTTTCTGTATTTCTATGGTTTAAGCTACCATTGTGGGAGCACTCTCGCCGGAGCTACTGAACTTTTCTTTCAACTGACTGTTCATGCAAGCCCAGCGCCTGTGAGCATGTTGTTCTAAAGTTAGGGGAAAGTCTTTTTAAACAAACAAGGGAAGAACAACTGCAAACCTAGAGTCAGGCTTTTAGACAGGAAGTAGTAGAGAAATTTCTGCAGAACCTGATACCAGACTGGTCCAACACCATAGAGATCTGAGACACTAAACACAAAGAGCCGGTTCACACAGGGGCAGCATGACTTGCAGCATGACTGCCTTAGGCAACCCGCACATGACTTTAGCGGCAGCTTGCAAAATGACTTCTGTATAGAAGTCAATGCAAGTCGCCCTGAAGTCGTCCCAAAGTAGTACAGGAACTTTTTTCTAAGTCGGAGTGCCTTGTGTCATTCCTATTAGAACTGTTCCATTGTACAGAATGGAACGCGACTCGTCAGTCGGTTAAGTCACCTGACAAGTTGCCCCTGTGTGAACAGAGTCTTAGACCCCGTTCACACAGGGACGACTTGTCAGGCGACCTAGTCGCCTGACAAGTCGCCTCCCGTTCTGAGCTATGGAACCGTTCTAAGGGGAGCGACGCAAGTCGCTCCGACTTAGAAAAAGGTTCCTGTACGACTTCGGGGGCGACTTGGGGCGACTTGCATAGACTTCTATACAGAAGTCGTTTTGCAAGTCGCCCGGCAGTCGTGTGCAGGTCGCCTCGGTGAGGCGACCTGCAAGTCGTGTTGCCCCTGTGCGAATGGGGTCTTAGGCTAAATTCACACTGGGGATTAATGTTGATGCGAATTGTAGTGGCAGGAATAAATTGTCTACAGCTGCGGATGAGAGTGGATAGGTGCAGCTGCCAGCCCTGTTCACTCTAATGACAGGTTTCAAGCATGTTCATCTGACAGAAGCCAGCCAAACTGCCATCTTCTGACGGACCGGCTAACATTACACACGAGCTGAATGTCGAACGTTTATTGGACTGGCTGATGTCTCCCGACAATTGGCCCGTGTGTACTGGGCTTAAGGTTGGCATAAACAGCACACAGTGGGGCAAAAGTAAGAACCTTAGCACAGACTTAGTAAAAGCCTTAACACAAATAGGAGTAATGCTCACAATTATAAAGATTATGACACTTACCAATGATCGATCGGAGGAAAATTTCTTATATGTCTGCCAGGCTTGCACTTTCACCAGTTCGGAAACATTTAGTTGATTACACAGAGAGGAAAGGACTGGATCATCACTTTCAATTCTGATAAAAAGAAAAGTCAGATCTAAACCAAAGAAGAATCATGCAGCACTATAAAACACAAGGTTAAAGAGACCTGTCAACAACTAACAAATTTGCAGGTAAAAAAACAAAAAACAAAATCAAGTATTTTAAAAGCTTACTTCCAGGACTTTTACAATAAATTATTTTTTTATAGACTTGCAATTCACTTCTGACGGCTTCAGAATAGTCAATTCCCTAGTAGTCCCTTTCCTCCTTCACAACACAGTTTCCTCTAAGGCCCCATTACACACCATTAGATTTTCTGCAGATTTTGGTCTTCAGATTTACCAAAACCATGTAGTGCAAGGGCCTGCCTGATTGCATACAAATTGAAACGCTTAAGGTTTGACCTCATATTATATAGTTTTGGTAAATCTGCAGAAAATCTAATAGTGTGTATGGGGCTTAAAGCTAGGTATACAACGGGTTTAAGAAAAAAAAAAATTAAAAAGTCAGATTCTAGTCAGAATACACCAATCATCGTTGCAGCAACTGATCAAATGCTGGTTTCCAGCAGGACCATCTGACAGAAGCTTGTCTAATAATCATCTTTTGATGAAAAGAGAGGGATTTGATTTTATACAACATACAAGATTTGAGAGTTATGATAGAATGCGATTTTTTGAAGACAATTCTATGCTACAGTGAAAGGTTTAGATGCAGTTCTTTAGATATGACCAATATATTTATATTAGTCTTAAAAACCAGAGGGCCTCAAGTGCGGCCCTTCAGAGAGTTGACAAGCAGCTAGTTTTCACGTGCCAAGGTGCATTGCATAGAATTAGGTAGCCCATTTAAAATGAATTAGCCATACTGCACCTCAATGCCTGAAAAGCTTGGTCCTGAAACATTTTTTGCAATAACCCAAGCACTGGTCAGTCAGTGGTTTTTAAGCCCCCATCCCTTTTCCCATGCACTGGTTGTGGCAGTGCAGTATTATTTAAACCCCCCCCCCCATTGGTAGTCAGTGGCACTGCTTTTTTTTTTTTTTTTTTAATCCACCCCCCCGATACGCATTGGTAGTCAGTAAAACAGTGGTAAAACTTTACCTTAACTGATCGCGCGCTTTGGCAGCGCTCTCTCCAACAAGGCTGGAACTATACCTGTTCTGTTGGGCGAAGATCACTCCACCTGAGATTTCTGCCTTTCTTCAGCGCCAGGTGATGAAACACTAAGCATTCCAGCACCCAGCAACCCACCGCAGATCTACAAAAATCTACAGGTGCCCAACAGGAGACAGACAGCCTACAGGAAACCGGGAAGCCCAATGCTGGGCATTAGGGCATAAATCAATCGGTAGGAAATATAAAATCAGAATTTTATTTCTCTTTCTACAGACAGTCACAAATAGTAATGGGCAAACACTTGGGGGCACACCCTAACTATGCATCACATTAAAGATGGTGCTGCTACAAATATTACCAGAACTACAATATGTTCTATTTTTAAAAAGGGGAAAAAATAAATAAATAGATAAAACTATAATGCAAATGAGGCGAAACATACACTAAAGCAGCCAGGCAGCAAAGTGTAACAAGAAAGGTGGGACTTTAAATGAAGCTCGTGGTGACAAAAAGGAACAGAGTGGTGGACAGTAAAAATTGTTTAATATTGCATAGAAACATATTTAACCAACATAGAATTGCACATACATGAGGATGCGCCCAAAACTAGGCGCCAGACTCTATAGTAGCAACAACTGGTAATAACATGTTTGCAATCATGTACAATAATAGTAAAATTTAGGAAGTCCACTGGTGTTCATACAATGTAAAAACATTCAAAAAGCAACAACTGCACAGTTAATAGTTCTTAGATCCTTCATAGGTAGAATTGTAAAAACTTTCATAGCAAAATGGGTGTATTTATGGTTCACAGCATCAATTAGCTTGACGCGTTTCGTGGCTTACAGACGCTCTTCAGGAGCAGATGTGTGAATTGTCTAATGAAAAATGTGTAGATACTCAATAACGAAATTGGGGGAGAGGGCGCAACCAGCGGCGGCAACCAACACAGACAGCGAACGCGGCAGACCAGCACTCCCAGGCTCACCTGGTGTGAAAAAAGTGAAAAACCTCAAAGTGTGGAAAAATTGTGAAAAATAAACTAGTGTGAATGCAACCACTAGTTTATTTTTCACAATTTTTCCACACTTTGAGGTTTTTCACTTTTTTCACACCAGGTGAGCCTGGGAATGCTGGTCTGCCGCGTTCGCTGTCTGTGTTGGTTGCCGCCGCTGGTTGCGCCCTCTCGGCTCCCGTTACTGACCTTGGGTTGGCCTGCTGACCTGGACGTCATGTGTCTTGGTGTATATACTTAGTAAGTTTACATGCCCTACCCGGGTTTTTGGGTGGAAGTTTACCCATACTCCCCCAATTTCGTTATTGAGTATCTACACATTTTTCATTACAGACAATTCGCACATCTGCTCCTGAAGAGCGTCTGTAAGCCGCGAAACGTATCGAGCTAACTGATGCTGTGAACCATATATACACCCATTTTGCTATGAAAGTTTTTACAATTCTACCTATGAAGGATCTAAGAACTATTGACTGACTCCCTAAATTTTACTATTATTGGACATGATTGCAAACATGTTATTACCAGTTGTTGCTACTATAGAGTCTGGCGCCTAGTTTTGGGCGCATCCTCATGTATGTGCAATTCTATGTTGGTTAAATATGTTTCTATGCAATATTAAACAATTTTTACTGTCCACCACGAGCTTCATTTAAAGTCCCACCTTTCTTGTTACACTTTGCTGCCTGGCTGCTTTAGTGTATGTTTCACCATAGTTGACAGGGATGGAGGCACATGGTTCTACCCAGCCATAATAGCCTCATTTAAAGTCCCAATTTCCCCAATTCCCCCCTCTCTAGCTATAATGCAATTGAGAAGAAAAAAAAATTGGTGTCCTCCTGCTTTTAGACAGAAGAAAAGTATTAGGCCCCTTTCACACATGCAGACCGTTTGTCCGTTTTTCAACCATCCATTGAGAGACAGAAAAGAGACATCAATGCATCTCTATGGAAAAACAGATATAAATGAATTCATCAATTTACATCCGCTTCCGTTAACATTCGTTTTTTGGAATGGATCAATGCCCTATTTGTCTTCCAATAACCACTTGCTGACCAGCGCGCGCCAATATTCGTCCTAACTTTGAAGACGGATATCGTTGTTATGGCGGCAGCAGCAGCTACCCCCCCCCCCCCGAAGCGCCCCGGTGCCCCCTGCCGCTTACCAGAGCTGTCGGCAGCAGGGGCGATCCGGTCCTTTCACTGGCTGTGCATGGAGATGAGTGAGTGGAAGATGGCCCCCACCCGTCTCCATGACATTGCAGGGCAGAAGCTATGTCAAAACACTTCTGCCCATAGCTCTTAAAAAGGGCCTTTTATTTTTTTTAATCATTTTTTTAAATGATAATTTTTTTTAATTTTTTTTTTTAAATTGCATTTTAGTGTAAATATAAGATCTCAGGTCTTTTTGACCCCAGATCTCATATTTAAGAGGTCCTGTCATGCTTTTTTTCTATTACAAGGGATGTTTACATTCCTTGTAAAAGGAATACAAGGGACAATTTTTTTTTTTTTTTTAAAGTGTAAAAATTAAAAATAATTTTTTTTTTTTTAAAAGCGCACCGTCCCGACGAGCTCGCTTGCAGAAGCGAACACATACGTAAGCTACACCCGCATATGAAAACTGTGTTCAAACCACACATCGCCGCGATCAGTAGAGCGAGAGCAATAATTCTAGCCCTAGACCTCCTCTGTAACTCAAAACATGCAGCCTATAGCATTTTTTAAACGTCGCCTATGGAGATTTTTAAGGGTAAAAGTTTGTCGCCATTCCACGAGCAGGCGCAATTTTGAAGCGTGCCATGTTGGGTATCAATTTACTCGGCGTAACATTATCTTTCAGAAAATAAAAAAATTTGGGCTAACTTTACTGCTGTCCTATTTTTTTAATTCAAAAAAGTGTATTTTTTCAAAAAAAAGTGCGCTTGTAAGACCGCTACGCAAATACGGTGTGACAGAAAGTATTGCAACGACCGCCATTTTATTCTCTAGGCTTTTAGGGGGAAAAAAAAAAAAAAAAATGTATGTTTGGGGGTTCTAAGTAATTTTCTAGCAAAAAAAAAAAAACAAAAAACTGTTTTTAACTTGTAAACAACAAATCTCAGAAAGAGGCTCGGTCCTTAGGATCAGACTAAAAAATGGATCAGACTAAAAAACGTATGTAAACGGTCCATTTTCGCATGAAAAAAAAAAAAAAAGAAAAAAAAAAAAAGAGAGACTCCGGGACTCTAGCTGGAGCATGTGAAAAAACAGATGACAAACTTCATACATTTTTTTTTCTTTGAAAGGGGCTTAAGACTGAGAAAACACACCCATGTGCACATACTTTTACTTCAAATACAGGACACACTGTCAGAGTGTTTTGTTATGATTAAGCAGATGGAGCAACAGGTGTGACAGCAGTGAGGCTGCTATGGAGAAGTGCTGGTTATCTTGGTTGAGAGGGGGAAGGAGAGGCAATATTGGCTGTTTTGTTTTTTTTTAAGTCCTTGTTCATACCATGGTGCAGAGAGGTCAGTTTTCCTGCATGCGTTCTGCAAGGGCACAAAAAAAACAAAAATAACATTTGTTCTCTATGTGCTCTGTTCACACCACAACACTGGTATCACATGCAGATTTTTTCTGTGCAGGAATCTGCAACGTGTATGCAGTTTTCTACACAGGAAAAAAATAAACTGACCTGACATCAACATTGATCTGAACAGGGCATAAAAACTGATGTCAACATGCATAACAATTCACTGAAAAGCACATGAAAACTGATGTCTCTGCAAGTGAAATCTGCAGTTTTCATGCATGTATGGTGTGAACAAGCCCTTAAGCTGGCCATACACTGTTTGAATTTTGGTTGGTTGCTGATGAACTGGGCACCTAACGTGTAGCCCTGTTGGCCCCCTCCTGCCCAACTACCTTTAACTGAAAAAAAAAAAGATCTAAGGAACCAGGTGGACATTTGATGGACGCACAGCAGTCCCATCCAATCAGAAGCATCTGCTGTTTGGATATTCTGAGAGCTGCCAGCAGTGGCTGTTAGCTTACAATAGAACAGATTTGTGCATCCAGATTGTATCGCATGAATGGAGGAATCTGTTTAATGTATTTTATTCAGCCCTCAGGCTCAACTCCCCTGATTAATCTAAGCGCGCACACGCACGCGCGCGCACACACACACACACACACACACACACACACACACACTTAACTAGCCAGCAGCTTTCCACACATAAGATCAGAATAATAAAAAAAAATGTTTACACTTCTCTCCTTGTCTTTTAAAGTGTTAGTTTACCTTTACAGGAAAAAAAATGTAAAGGTAAACTAACGCCAAACACCCTCCCCACCCCATCAACCCAG
This sequence comes from Lithobates clamitans, assembly GCA_037952925.1. Taxonomy (NCBI): domain Eukaryota; kingdom Metazoa; phylum Chordata; class Amphibia; order Anura; family Ranidae; genus Lithobates; species Lithobates clamitans. Next base: position 4,290,596 of record JBBGZY010000368.1, read on the forward strand.
TCTCCACTGCACTTACACCTGGGGTTGCCAGGCTTCCGGCACCCCTAAAACCACTCCAGCAGTCCGGAGATATAAAATATCCGCGCTTTTTTTCAGTGCTTCCAGGATGGATCAGATGGATTGAGTGGTCAGCACCATCCTGTCAGCAAATTCCTGGACCACTGCAGAGGCTGTGGGGATGCTGACAGCTCGGCAACCCTGGAAAAAAAGTACAGCGGGAATTGGGCAGGAGAGAAGGGAGGGTGTCCGCTGTAAGTTCACCTTTATATGTTTTCTGTAAAGGTGAACACTTTAAACAATAGTCTCAGATCCAACTCAACAGATCCAGGAGAATAGCTGGATTAGGGTCTTCATGCCATGTCTATGCATACAATTAGCCATTGGGTCATATGTGAAGGTCAACCCTGCCACTTTAAGAGGAACTTCATACAATCCCATTTAGTTATTTCAGAATATACCACTTATGTCAAGGCCAGCAAATCCTATGTTGTCCTTTTCCCTGTTTTTCTGCTGCACATCCTGTGCCATGCTACCATCTTTGTTTGCCTTGTACATCCTGTGCCATGCTACCATCTTTGTTTGCCTTGTACATCCTGTGCCATGCTACCATCTTTGTTTACCTTGTACATCCTGTGCCATGCTACCATCTTTGTTTGCCTTGTACATCCTGTGCCATGCTACCATCTTTGTTTACCTTGTACATCCTGTGCCATGCTACCATCTTTGTTTGCCTTGTACATCCTGTGCCATGCTACCATCTTTGTTTGCCTTGTCACTGGGAGCTGGTTGTCTCTTCCAGGCACTGGCAGCCAGCCCCCTGATCACATGGGCCAGATGAATGATGTTTCGCCTGGCACTGTAGGAAAGCCTTCTGTGATATATTGTGTTGGTATCCCAGGAGGCGGCTTCACATCAATCTCACCTGCATTGGCAAGGATGGCAGCAGATTGACTGAGATTTAAATAAATAAAAGGCACCTTTAGATGTTGTGGCAGAGAAGGTGGGGAGATTGAAATGGTAGAAAATTAATTTCCAGAGTGGAAGTTAACTTTAACCACTTCAGCCCCGGAAGGTTTTACCCACTTCCTGACGAGGCCATTTTTTGTGATACGGCACTGCGTCGCTTTAACTGACAATTGTGCGGTCGTGCAACGCTGTACCCAAATAAAATTGATGTCCTTTTTTTCCCTACAAATAGAGCTTTGTTTTGGTAGTACCTGATCACCTCTATTTTTTATAAACAAAAAAGAATGTAAATTTTGAAAAAAAATATATATATATATTTTTTACTTTCTGCTAAATTACATATCCAAAAAAAAATTAAAAAAATAAAGTCTTTATCAGTTTAGGCCAATAGAATACATATAGGCCAATAGAATACATATTGGCCTAAACTGATAAAGACTTTATTTTTTTTTATTTTTTTTGGATATGTAATTTAGCAGAAAGTAAAAAATATATATATATTTTTTTTTTCAAAATTTACATTCTTTTTTGTTTATAAAAAATAGAGGTGATCAGGTACTACCAAAACAAAGCTCTACATATTTTTGCTTAAAAAAAAAAAAAAATAATAATTTAAATAAGCATATATTGATTGGTTTGCACACAAGTTATAGCGTCTATGACTAACAAACTTCAAACAAACTACGGGATAGATTTAGAGGCTTATATTTATTTATTTACTAGGCACTTGGCAGCGATCTGTGATTTTTAGAGGGACTGCGATATTTCAGCGGACAAATCTGACCCTAAGTGACACCAATACAGTGATCATTGCTATAAAAATGCACTGATCACTGTATAACTGGCAGAGAACAGGTTAACACTAGGGGGCGATAAAGGGGTTAAATATGTTCCCTGTGAGGTGTTTCTAACTGTGGGGGGGGGGGGGAGTATTACACTGGAGGAGGAGAGAGATCGTGATTCAGCTGAAACTCAATCTCTCACCTTTTCCTCCCTGGCAGATCAGCAGTGTGCTTTGTTTACATCGGCACACTACTTATCCATCTCTCCTGTGAACGATCGGCGGCCTCCAGTATGTGATTTTGCGCACTCAGGCCGCCCTGCCGCAGTAAATGTACATGGTGTGGTGTGGTCCGGAAGCGGTTAATCATCAGTCCACATGACAGGGTCAATGCTGTCACTCAGCTGTTTGGACACAGCAGTTAAAAGTATGGATTAAGCTTTTTTGGGCATACTTCTCCTGTGGGTCACAGGGGTGCTAAAGTAAGTGCCTTCCTGTAGCCCACAAGAGAAGTATATCCACTAACGTGACAGCGCCACTCCAAGCTCTGGGAGGATCCCAGCAATATTATCGGGATCCACCCAGTTGCCTGTTTGACAGCTGGCCTGCCCTTCTCCAGCCTGGCGCTCCAGTAATTGCCGGAGGAGCAGAGCGGTGACTGACAGCTGAGCAAGAACTGAGTGATTTGCAGTCATATGATCGCTCCCTTCTTGGTGCCAGGTGTGGGACAGCTGCAGCCATAGGCATGCACACAATAATCACCTTGTGTGGTGCAGATTCCCCCTGTTTACCACCACACCTGTGGTTGTAACATATAGGTGTGATTGTGTGCTTTTCATAACCCCAACTTCTCTTTTAAATAATGTCACTATCAGGCGGCCACATATCAGGGAGAATGGGGTCACTCTGTCGGATGATCACTGAGTTACGAAGACCCCTGCCTTATGACTTCCAGCCCGCTGTCACATCATACACCCAGATCAGATATCTAATCTATAGCTTCCTGATGGCATCTGCCTGTGTTAGACTGACAGCTTGCAGCTGAGTACATGCTAGCCTGCCTGACCTTTGCATGACAGGCACACTTCACCCCAGATCCTATGCTTGTGAAGGGAAGAGAGGGACACAAGTGTAGAAGGAAAGCTGACCATGTCTCACACACATACACTCACCCAGTGGGCTCGGTGGGGCCCCTCTCCTCCTCTTGGGGCCGGCTGAGGGCTCCTTTCCTGGGACTCTTGGGCGGCATGGTTAGGGGGAACAGCACTCAGTCCGGTCTATGGATATCCCTGTCCGCCGCTCTGTAGGTTCAGTTTGCAGTGCCCGGTTCCTCTACAGGGCGCCCAGTACCGCTAGTCTCTTCACCCTCCTCCGCCTTCTCCCAGACACAGTTTACAGTCTAACCGCGGGAAAATAGATAAAAAAAATGACTTCCGCCTCTTGTTGCCAGGCGACTGTAGCGACGTTTCAATTGTGGGCGGAAGAGAGACTGCTGTGGTTATGCTGTGCAGTAGCCATGTTTGAGTCTGGCAGAAGACTGCAAGGGCGCACAGGAGTAGTCTTTGATAAATAAAGAAAGTCTGTCTTAGAAGAATATGAAGGCAGACAATGCTGACCTATGTCTTCATATTCAGCATCTTTTTCCTATTAAAGGCTCATTTTCAGGACAAAAATAAGTAAAGAACCGCGCTATGTGCAAAAATGTGAAAAACCTAAAATAAGTGAATCGTGAGTGACCAAATTTGAAAAAAATCCTGCTGCTAAACACTATAACCTCGATATAAGGCAAAGATCAAATACATAACAATCAGTGTAGCGCTGGACATAAATAATGTGACTAGTGACTAAAAATTAGTGCACACTCTCTAATGTTACCAACATATAATGCCAAGATAAACAATATAAATACACATAGACTATTTTTCAAGGTCTATATCTAAATATGATACATGTGAAGTTCTTATATGTGATATTCCTTATAAGTGTGGGTCCATGCCCAAAATAATATATGTGAAAAAACTTTATAAATAAATACGAATAGTGAAATAATTTTCAGGACAAGCTGTTAGAACACAATAAAAATGTGTGAAAAGCAGAAGTCTCACTCGTGATGACATTAATTCTTTATTTTATAGCACCCAAACGTGGCCGGCAGACACATGTTTTTGCACGCCACAAGATGTGTGAAACTCAACGCCCAAAAAGCTATGGGAGATTCTTTGGTGTCTTTGTCGCACATAGGGTAGGGTTGCCACCTCATCCCTTTAAACCCGAACACATATGAATTACACAGGTTTTGTCACCTTAATCAGACACAGAACTTGTGAAAACAATATGTGTTTAGGTTTAAAGGGATGAGGTGGCAACCCTAACATAGGGTAGTACGACCCTGAGCTGGATGTTCTATGTGTGACGCACGGAAAACACCAACAAGAGAAGAGCTCAAAAATACGTTCTGGCTGTGCTAGGTGTGAATGGGGCCTGACCAGGGGTGGACTGACAACTCATGGGGCCCCCAGGCAATAGAAGATTATGGGGCCCCCAGGCTTACAGATGGCCATCACGCCAGGAGTAAGTAACAAAAACAACATATAGAGTACAGCAGTCAGGATGAGCGCCATGCTCACATCAGAGTCCTCCTTTACATCAAAGTCCCAACATTCTCCCAATACTTAACAGGATGAGCGCCACCTTAAAGTAGAGCCCCCAGAGTGCCACCTTATGGCAGAGCCCCCAAAGTGTCACCTCACAGCAGAGCCCCCAGTGCACCACCCTACGGCAGAGCCCCCCAGTGTGCCACCCTATGACAGAGCCCCCCAGTGTGCCACCCTACAGCAGAGCTCCCTAGTGTGCTACCATATGGCAGAGCCCCCAGGTGTGCCACCCTGCGGACAAACCCCCAGAGTGTCACCTTCTATCAGTGTCCCCTTACACACACCTTTGCACCTTAGTGCGTAGTGTGGCAGGCAGCTGGCGGAAAAAGGCTTTTAATTAGAAATAAAATCCACTTGTTGCAGCCTCTGAACTGCGCAAGTGAGTCATAGAGCCAGCGGAATAGCTAACTGCTGTGGTTGGTCTCAGATCGGACAGTGGGGCATGTGAATAAAGGCCATGCTTGACGTGTGCCATGATGTCACTGCACAGGTGTGCACCCAGTGCCCTGCTGCCTGTTCCTAGGCTGAGCTCTGCAGTGCACCAATCAGATGGCTCCAAATGGCAACAAGTGAATTTTTCAAGGGGAACAGGATTGTTAGATCGACTTCTGTTGAGCAGCAGTGGGCACACATGGATCATACAGTATACACGCACACATGCACAGTATACATACACATAGACACACACACAGTATACATACACATAGACACACACAAATGCACGCATACCTCCCAACTTTTTGAGATGGGAATGAGGGACATCTATCAGAAAAAGTATGCAGGCATAGGACACACCCCTTGTCACGCCCCCTTAAAGGAGAATTGTACAAAAAAAACAAGATTGGTTAAACCCACAAGTGCTTTTTTTTACCACTACTGTTCCTTTATAGTGGATTTTGGAATTTACAAATGCAGCAATTTAGAAATCAGATGAAAGATAAAAAGTGCATTTTATATACATCTATATAGATCAGACCAAAATGAGGGACAAATGAAGAGGAATGAGGGACAGAGGGACATTGCTCGAAATCAGGGACAGTCCCTCGAAATCAGGGACAGTCCCTCGAAATCAGGGACAGTTGGGAGCTATGTGCACGCATGCACAGTATACATACACACATACAGTAAAACATGGGCAGAAGAGGCAGAAATCAGCTGAAGAAGATCAACAGCATTGAAATGCAAAGAAAGATTAAAAAAAAACACACACACACTATACATACACATAGTATACACACACACACTATACATACAGTATATACACACACTATACATACAGTATATTCACATACCTTATACATACAGTATACACACACACACACATAAAGTATACATACACACACACATACAGTATACACACACATACAGTATACATACAGTATACACACACACACACACACACAGTATACATACACAGTATACATACACACATACAGTATACATACAGTATACACACACACACAGTATACATACAGTGTACACACACACAGTATACATACAGTATACACACACACATACAGTATACACACGCAGTATACATACAGTATACACACACACATATATTATACATACAGTATACACAGACACACACATAGTATACATACACAGTCACACATACACACACACCAGCACTTTTCACCCAAAAATCAGCCTGATTGAACACACTGCTGCCTCCATCTCCTGGCATGCTCGTACTTGTAGTGCCCCAGCAGCTCACAGACACATTAGGTGCTCATGCAGGAGAGGAGGGGACTGTGCCTGTTTATTGGTGGGCAGGTAATGAGCAGGGAGGTGTAGTAGAGATTGGGGGAGACATTCAGGACATGTCCTTTCTCCAGGAACAGTGCACTTCTCACACACAAAATCGATCTAACTGCTTCAGAGACAGGAGGAGCCCTGCTAGAGGAAACACATCCTTCCCCTCCCTCTCTGCTCACCAGAGTAAGCCACTGACAAGAATCCATTATGTACAGCTCAGCCAGCTTACTTTGTATCAGGCAGCAGTCCATCCCACACTGAAGGCTCCCCGCCTCCCTTTCCTCTCCTCTCCCCCAGCAGTCGGCATCTCCTGCTCCTGTGTCAAATAAGCCACGCTGTGGAAGGGGGCGTGTACAGCATGTTCCAATTGGCTGAGGGGGCAGTGCAGAGGGGGAGCAGATATAGCCTCGGGATTTTCACATCAAATTTCACATCAAAAGCATGTCGGTGTCGGACATTTCAGGGACAGATGTAAAAAAGCATAGATTTTTACATACTGTCCCTGGTTTTACTGAGGCTGGCCACCCTGATGGGACCCTCTAGTGGCCCCGGGCCCTCAGGCAGTGCCTGAATGGTTAGTCCGCCCCTGGGCCTGACTGAAAGGATCATGTTTTTTAACTAACATCTGTGATATTTCTTCAATATATTATACAAGGGGCGTTCAATCAAATCTGGGACTTTTAAGTTTATTTCATAAAAGAACAAATTTCAAGGAGGGGAAACTGCATTTATTTTTTAACATACTCCCTTGTTATATTCCACATACTCTCCTGTTATATTCCACATACTCCCCTGTTATATTCCACATACTCCCCTGTTATATTCCACATGTTCCCCTGTTATATTTGATATACTCCCCTGCTATGTTCCACATACTCCCCTGTTATATTCCACATACTCTCCTGTTATATTCCACATGCTCCCCTGTTATAGTCCACATACTCCCCTGTTATATTCCACATACTCCCCTGCTATATTCCACATACTCCCCTGTTATATTCCACATACTCCCCTGTTATACTCCACATACTCCCCTACTATATTCCACATACTCCCCTGCTATATTCCACATATTCCCCTGCTATATTCCACATACTCCCCTGCTATATTCAACATACTCCCCTGCTATATTCCACATACTCCCCTGCTATATTCAACATACTCCCCTGCTATATTCCACATACTCCCCTGCTATATTCAACATACTCCCCTGCTATATTCCACATACTCCCCTGCTATATTCAACATACTCCCCTGCTATATTTCTCATACTCCCCTGCTATATTCCACATACTCCCCTGCTATATTCAACATACCAGGGACGTGCAGTAAGGGGAAGCAGGTGAGGTAGAGCCATGAACATAAAAAATAAAAATAAAATAAAAAACGATCGACTTCGAGAGTCGTAGCTCGGCGACCTGTAGTCACAGAGATCTCAAATTTGGGGGGTAGGTAGCTGAAGTCCTACCCCACCACTGGTCAAAATGTGGGGCTTCTTGTGCAGCCTGTCAGAAGCTACATATAGAGCGGCCAGTTTAACCACTTCTGTACCGCCGCACGCCGATATACGTCCTTACTTTGAAGCGGAATATCGTTGTTATGGCAGCAGCTAGCTGCCATAACCCCGATATCCTCTTCTTCAGCCCGGCGGTCCTCTTTCCCATAAGAGTGGTCTCTTCAGCAGATGAGCCGTGAGATCACTTTTATCGGAGGCGGGAGAGGGCCCCCCTCCCGCCATGCTCGGGTGCCCTCCGCCGCTTACCGGAGCCGTCGGCAGCGCAGAGGCGATCGGATCTTCACCATTGCTGGGCATGGAGACGAGTGAGGGGAAGATAGCCCCCACCCGTCTCCAGAACATTGCAGGGCGGAAGTGATGTCAAAACCTCACTTCCGCCCATAGCTCTTGAAGGGACATTTTTTTTCATTCCTATTTTAAATGACAATTTTTTTTTTTTTATTGCATTTTAGTGTAAATATGAGATCTGAGGTCTTTTTGACCCCAGATCTCATACTTAGGAGGTCCTGTCATGCCTTTTTTCTATCACAAGGGATGTTTACATTCCTTGTAATAGGAATAAAAGTGACACATTTTTTTTTTTTTTAAAGTGTAAAAATAAAAAATAAAAAAAATAAGGAAAAAAATTATTTCTTGCAACCTGTAGAATTTTTTAAACGTCGCCTATGGAGATTTTTAAGGGTAAAAGTTACCACACCACGAGTGGGCGCAATTTTGAAGCGTGACATGTTGGGTATCAATTTACTCGGTGTAACATTATCTTTTACAATATAAAAAAAAATGGGCTAACTTTACTGTTGTCTTTTTTTTATTAAAAAAGTGTATTTTTTCCAAAAAAAAAGTGCGCTTGTAAGACCGCTGCGCAAATACGGTGTGACATAAAGTATTGCAACGACTGACATTTTATTCTCTAGGGTGTTAGAAAAAAATGTATAATGTTTGGGGGTTCTAAGTAATTTTCTAGCAAAAAAAATTGTTTTTAACTTGTAAACAACAGATATCAAAAAAGAGGTCTATAAGTGGTTAAATACAAGCTGGCACACTCTGTTTGCAGAAGACTGAGAGGATGAGCTCACAGTACCGCTCCTCTCTTCTTGTCAGAGGCACTGAGCTCAATGGACAGCTTGGAGTCTTGGACCAATGGTAAAGTACCATTAGCCCAAGCTGTCCAATAAAAATGCTGCAGTGGAGGCACGCCTCTCACTGCAGTGTCATAGAAGGGGGAATGTGTCTAAAAGACAAATGCTCCCTTCCAGCCCAGCCCTCTTAACTACAAGGAAAAAAACGTGTTTATGTGTATAAGATTTACCCATAATCCCATGTTTTTCTCACACAGTTAAGAGGGAGAATTAAAATCTGCTGCTGAAAAGGTACCGTTTTAATCAAGCTAAATCATATATTATTATGCTATATGTTATAACATAATAATTTATTATTTAGCTATTTACTGTGAAATTACTGGTTGGAAGTTATAGCTTCAAACTTCAGTAATTTGTCAAATAAGCCATCTGCTTGAGTACAGTTTTTGAAATTATAGTAAATTATCTTAAAAACAATATATAATTATTTGTATATTATTTACTTATGGTAATTAACCCCTTGCCATCCAGGCCAATTCTGACACTTCTCTCCTACATGTAAAAATCATCATTTTTTTGCAGAGGAGGTCTAGTGCTAGAATTATTGCTCTCACTCTAACGTTTGCGGCATATGTAACCTGTGTGTATCTGGCTCTGATACTAGCCAGTGCCTCACCAGCCACTGGCCTCCCCGCACATCCCTGCAACATACTCCCCTGCTATATTCAACATACTCCCCTGCTATATTCAACATACTCCCCTGCTATATTCGACATACTCCCCTGCTATATTCAACATACTCCCCTGCTATATTCGACATACTCCCCTGCTATATTCAACATACTCCCTTGCTATATTCCACATATTCTCCTGCTACTTTTATACACTTATCCCAGTTTAAAGCGTTTATTACCCCAACACTTCATATTCCTGATCTGTGCCTGCTGTACCATGCACTTGTATGAGAAAGTATCCTGTTCTCTTTGTATTTATTCCTTTGTGTGAAATCCCTGGTGTTCCTGTCAGTCCCTCTGCTTTCCTATTAAAAACTGACCACGCTAAACAGAAGAACACACCATGGTTAGTTCTCTAGCTGTGCTGGGAACTCAGTGTGCTCTTCTCCAATGATCAGACTGTCTCCCTGTACAGCCATTCACTGGCAAGCACAGTGTGCTGCTGCTTCTCCTCCCCAGCTCGTCTGTAGCTGAGAACAGAGGGAATGAGATCACTTATAAAAAAGGGAAAAAATGTATTTATAATGTTTTTTTTTTTTTTTCTAGTGAACACAGATAGACAAATTGCAGGGCTTAGTAGATCCATTAAAGCATTTTTTTAAAAACAAATATAGTACACTTACATAAAAAGCAAACAAGGTGCCACTGGATCATGGAGGGAACTCGATTTCAGAGGAGGTAGATACTGTTGCAAAGAACAACAGCATGGTTGCTAATAAACTGACAATAATGTATGCATTATACCTATCTGTGCAGCAGGTGGTGCTGCAGCATTATAGTGTGTATTCCATGGTAATGTAACCAGAGGAAGTATTATCTTTCTCAGTGTATAGTATGTGTTCTCTTATATACCTGCTTCCTGTTCCATAATAAAGACATACTGTAAGATATGTTCTGCCATTCTCCATAAAAGTAGAGCTGTTTGCTGTATCCAAGAAGCTTCCAGCGCATAATTTCAATCAGTGACAGTTGGTGCTCAAAATTTTTGGGGGGTGCAAACAAACTGAAAAATTCTGAAAAATACTGAAAAAAACCCATCAATTGCAGCATCACTATGCCATCAATTTCAGTCACTGTGCCCATAAAATGCAGCCACTCTGCCCCATAAAATGCAACCACTGTGCCCCATAAAACGCAGCCACTGTGCCCATCATATGCAGCCTGTGCCCATCATATGCAGCCTCTTTGCCCATCGTATGCAAACCCTATGCCCATCATACGCAGCCACTCTGACCCCCCTGCTCGCCATCTGACTAGCACTTACCCCATCCTGGTGGTGGGTCAGGCAGCGGGTGAAGGCGGCGAGCTGTGGGACATGCAGCGGATCAAGCGACGGCTCCTGAATCCTCCATGCTTCTCTGTCCTCCCGTGCGTGGCTACAACAGCCATGGATAGATTCATGCTATGCATGAATCTATCCATTCTACACAGAGGAGGGTGGTGTGACAGAGGGGGTGGTGTCCATGCGCCCTTAATGGATGCACCACCACTGATTTCAATACTCTGCATAATAGCTACCAACGTAAATTAGAAAGAAGTCCATAACCAAACAAGCATGGAAGTGAAATAGCGAAATATTAAATGAAAAAAGTCCAAAAGATGAAAACAAATTTCAAAGTGATGAGTGGTGCAAATATTCATAAGGTGCCAAGTGCGTTGATGAGACCTCCACCTATGACAAACACTGCCGCTTACCAGAGAGCGATGGTCCCTTGTTACAGGGGACCTCGCTAAGCAGATGGCTGTACGCCAGCCTGGGATCTCACAGGCAGGCACCAAATGTCTCAACGTCCAGGGGGATCCTCAGCATCGATCACAGCAAAGTGATGTACTCAGATGACATTCACTGGGTGCCATGATTGACATGGACGACTTCATTCGACACCATGTTGACCAGAATGACATTTGTTGGATGCCAGGATTGACGCAGACGACATTTACTGGACGCAGATGACTTCACTGGACATTGGCCCGGACGACAATGGCTGGACTCTGGTAACCTTGTTATGATGGTCCTTGTTTGATATTTTCTTGTTATAAGATGACAACACTTTGTTCCTTTCTCCCAATTCCTCTCCTGCGTTGTCACCCTTCCAGCAAAGATTATGAAATTTACTAAAACTGGTGCACCAGTTTTAGTAAATTTCATAATGTTTTTCATAATCTTTTTGATGTAAAGGTGCACAACCTTGTATCTAATATTAAGATATTTACGTCAATATTATTTTTTAATGATTACAGTTTCAACTTTATTTTCACTAGCGCAACTATATTAATTTTTACTATTCTGATTGGTGTCGTATAACACTTGATGGTTGCTGCTAATTTTTATATATTTGTTTTGTGTTAGCGCAGTATTTTTTTACACATATAATAGCTACCAGAGTCTGCCGAGCGGCAGCAGCTATGGAAGACCTGGGAGCTGGACCCGCCGGTCTGGTTTGCCACCTTCCATCCATCCCATCATCTCTCTTCCATTCAGTGATTCCTCTTGATGTGTCCCAGATGTAGATTTGTTTGATTCATCTCTTCACTAAATCATTCATTAATCCATTTTGGATTTTCCACAGCTGTTTATTCCATGCAGTCACTACCTTGCATCTTCCCCGTGTGCTTTCTTTACAGCTAGTACCATACAAAGGTTAGTGGTTGACATGAAAGGGCCACGCATTTTGGGAATAGTTATAATAATAGCAGAAAAATTAATGTTAAAAAATTAAAGGCAATGGTGTCACAAATCCATATCCCTGCGCTTAGTAGCTGGGCTCCTAAGTCACTCGATACATACTGCTAGGCTCTGGTGTGCACTTCCTTACACCTATCAAGACACGTGAGAAATGGGGCTCTTAAAGTGATTGTAAGCGATCACCTTGTAAAACAACCCATTCTGTTTAAAATATAAAGAAAGGCAAAACATTTGTGTATAGATATATAAACAAAACATTATAAATGCCTTTTTTCTATTTTTTATATGTAATCACATTTAGCCTGTTCTCAGCTGCATAAGAGCTTGGGAAGGAGAAACAGTAGTACACTGATCTTCCCAGTGGAAGGTCAGTGTACTACTGTTTCTTCTCCCAGTGAATGGCTGTGCAGGGTAAGGGTGTCCGGACATGTCTGATTATTGGAGGAGAGCAGGCTGAGTTGCCAGGGAGGAGAACACACCGTGGTCAGTGCCTTTTTTCTATTTTTTATATGTAATCACATTCAGTCTGTTCTCAGCTGCATAAGAGCTTGGGAAGGAGAAACAGTAGTACACTGATCTTCCCAGTGGAAGGTCAGTGTACTACTGTTTCTTCTCCCAGTGAATGGCTGTGCAGGGTAAGGGTGTCCGGACATGTCTGATTATTGGAGGAGAGCAGGCTGAGTTGCCAGCACTGCTAGAGAACTGACCACGGTGTGTTCTCCTCCCTAGTGTTGTCAGTTTTTAATAGGAAAGCAGAGGGACTGGCAGGAACACCAAGGATTTCACATAAAGGAAGCAATACAAAGAGAGCAGGATACTTTTTCATACAACTACATGGTACAGCAGGCACATATCAGGAATATGAAATGTTGGGTTTTCATACTCTTTAACTCCATCTTCCAATAGACTTAAGTCGACAGAGGTGTGCCTTGAAACTACGACCATGCACAGAAGGGACCTAACTACTATGCTACAGCCACTGCCAAAGACAGAGGCAGTTGACAGTTGGCTTTTTTTTACCTTCTGTCCTTGGCAGTGACTGTAGCACAGTGGTTCTAGCGCCAGCTACTCTGTCCATGGACGCAGGTTTGAGGCACCAAGACCATTTCAAAGCAGTGAAAGTTCACATCTAAAATCTTGCAGTCTGTGTCGAGTGGTTTAACAGTCCAGCTCCTCTCTGTGCAGGGTTGTGGATTTGAGATGCCATTGCCTTTTTATACTCCCACCTTCATTTTCCTACTATTTTAACTGTTCCCAAAATGCGTGGCCCTTTCATATCAACCACTAATCTATGTAAGGTACTAGCTGTCTGCGCAACAAAACAGTTATGTAAGTGTATGTGCAGGGAAGTAGAAATCTTAATTATTAAATATAATACATTGAATTGATATCACAGATATTAGTTTAAAAAAATTAGCTGTTCGATGTCAGCGTGAACTTCGTCATTGGCAACCACTAGGTGCCACTATTATCCCATTCCTCATTTAAACACTAAACACTTTTTGAGTCAGTATCAATCCACCTTCATCATAGGTTTCCATGTGCTTGGACTTGTTTCCATACATGTTTTATATTGCTCTAATTAAGGTCCAATGCTTTTTGATTATACAAGGAGTTTTTGTAGATCCAACTCTGGATGCCTGCATCTTTCGCAAGATTGGTGCGTTTCATATAGTTTACATTTCATCCCCTATCTGTGGGCTTAAAGTGGATGTAAACCCACTGTCATTGTTTCTAATTTACTAATATAGGGCATATCTAGAAGGATAAACATGCCTCCTGCATGTATCCTTACATGTCATGTGCAGAGCTGTGTGTGAGCTGGAGAAGAAAGGAGGGGGGATGGGAATTACACATAATGCCTCTCTAAGGCTCCTGCATGACATATGTAAATCACCTATCACTCACAGCATGGGGGAAGAACTGACTGGTATTTCTCTGTCTGTCCCTTTTTTAACTCAGTGAAAAAAGATAAGAGGACTGCTCAGAGCTGGATTATACAATATTTTGACATGAAATTATATACTGTACAAGTTACAAGCCTTTTTTTTAAAAAGTTGTTTTATCCGGTTTACATCCACTTTAATATACAGTTGTATTCAGAAGTTTACATACCCTGGCAGAATTTATGATTTCTTGGCCATTTTTCAGAGAATATGAATGATAAAACAAAAACTTTTCTTTCACTCATGGTTAGTGTTTGACTGAAGCCATTTATTATCAATCAACTGTGTTTACTCTTTTAAATCATAATGACAACAGAAACTACCGAAATGACCCTGATCAAATGTTTACATACCCTGGTGATTTTGGCCTGATAACATGCACACAAGTTGACATAAAAGGGGTTTGAATGGTTATTAAAGGTAACCATTGTTGGCAAATGTAGATTGTCTAGGGATATTTATTAGGCCCTTGATAAGTCTGCATAAGGTGTACCTTACAATCCCCACAGACCTGTGAGATTAGCCCATTGAGACAATGATAAAAAAACTGCAAAAGTCTCGTCAAGCAAATCTAATCTTTATTCTTTGGTGTGAATATTTAAAGGGGGCTTTCAGAAACTACCGCCCCTTGACCACGTCATACAAATTATCCAATAAAATACAGAAACAATTTATGACAAAAGTAAAACCAATTATTTTTAAGATATCGCGTGCTTTACAGGAAACGAAACACAAAAGATAACAGGGATGAGAGAAACGAAACTAGATTACATTACACTCCTAGTAATATGGGAAATAGAGTACAGGGAAAAACACAAAATGGAAACTAAGTTATAAAATGGAAGTAGTTAAGCTAAATATCCCTTCAACCATCCTCACATGTGATCTGTTTGCTTCTAATTAGTGTGTGTATATTATAGGTCAATGAGTTTTTGGACTCCTGACAGACCCTTGCATCTTTTATCCAGTGCTGAACTGACGTTTCTGGATTCTGAGTCATGGTGAAAGCAAAAGAATTGTCAAAGGATCTGCGGGAAAGGGTACTTGAACTGTATAGAACAGGAAAGGGATATAAAAAAATATCCAAGGAATTGAGAATGCCAATCAGCAGTGTTCAAACTCTAATCAAGAATTGGAAAATGAGGGGTTCTGTTGAAACCAAACCACGGTCAGGTAGACCAACTGAAATTTCAGCCACAACTGCCAAGAAAATAGTTCGGTATGCAAAGAAAAACCCACAAATAACTTCAGATGAAATACAGAACTCTGAAAACATGTGGTGTGGCTGTTTTAAGATGCACAAAAAGGAGGCACTTGAAGAAAGATGGGCTGCATGGTCAAGTCACCAGAAGACAGCCATTACTATGCAAATGCCACAAAGTATCCCGCTTACAATATGCCAAACAGCAAGAGATAAGCCTCAAACCTTCTGGCACAAAGTCATTTGGAGTGATGAGACGAAAATTGAGCTTTTTGGCCACAACCATAAACACTAAATTTGGAGAGGAGTCAACAAGGCCTATGATAAAAGGTACACCATTCCTACTGTGAAACACGGTGGTGGATCGCTGATGTTTTGGGGATGTGTGAGCTACAAAGAAACAGGAAATTTGGTCAAAATTGATGGCAAGATGAATGCAGTATATTATCAAAAAAAAAAATGGACAAACATTTGCATTCATCAGCCAGGAAGCTGTGTATGGGACGTACTTGGACATTCCAAAATGACAATGATCCAAAACACAAGGCCAAGTCGACCTGCCATTGGCTACAACAAAATAAAGAGAAGATTCTGGAGTGGCCATCTCAGTCTCCTGACCTCAATATCATTGAGCCACTCTGGGGAGATCTCAAATGTGCAGTTCTTTCAAGACAGCCCAAGAATTTACAGGAGCTGGAGGCTTTTTGCCAAGAGCAATTAGCAGCTTTACCATCCGAGTAGATAAAGTGCCTCATCCACAAATACCACAAAAGACTTCAAGCTGTCATTGATGTTAAAGGGGGCAATACATGGTATTAAGAACTGGGGTATGTAAACTTTTGATCAGAGTCATTTGGGTAGTTTCTGTTGTAATTATGATTTAAAAATAATAAACACAGTTGATTGATAATAAATGGCTTCAGCCAAACACTAACCATGAGTGAAAGAAAAGTTTTTGTGTTATCATTCACATTCTCTGAAAAATGGCCAAGAAATCATAAACTTATGAGCACAATTGTATATGAAAACCTAGCCCGTTGATGAGTATGCTGTACTTTACCTTTATAAATAGACTGTATATACAGTGGGTAAAGTATTGAACACTTCACAATTTTTCTAGGTAAATATATTTAGGTGCTATTGACATGAAACTTTCACCACATGTCGGTAACAAACCATGAACATACAAAGAAAATAAAAGAAATAGGTTCAGAAATGAAGTTATGTGTAATAAAAATGGAATGACACAGTGAAAACGTATTGAACACGCTAACTGAAATTTATTTAATACTTTGTACAAAATCCTTTGTTGGTAATGGCAGCTATAAGACGCCTCCCATATGGAGAAACTAGTTGCATGCATTGCTCAGGTGTGATTTTGGCCCATTCCTCCACACAGTCTTCATGAGCCTCTTCTATGAACTCTGATCTTTAGTTCTTTCCTTAGATTTTCTATTAGATTCAAGTCTGGTGATTGGCTGGGCCATTCTAGCAGCTTTATTTTCTTTCTTTGAAACCTATTTAGAGTTTCCTTGGCTTTGTGTTTGGGATCATTTTCTTGGTGAAATGTCCACCCTTGTTTCATCTTCATCATCCTGGTAGATGGCAGGAGATTTTTATCAAGTTTGCCAGTACAGTATGTTGAAAACAGCCCAACACCATGATGTTCCCACCTCCAAACTTCACTGTTGGTATGGGGGTGTTTTGGGGTGATGTGCAGTGCCATGTGACCTCCAAACATGGTGTGTATTATGGCATCCAAAGAGTTCAATTTTTGGCTCATCTGATCAGACTATATTCTCCCAGTATTTCACAAGCTTGTCTACATGTTATGTAGCTTGTCTAAATGTAAATGAGTTTCAACATGCTTTTTCTTCAGCAATGGAGTCTTGCTTAGTGAGTGTGCATACAGTGCATTACTTATTGTTTTCTTTGAAACAATTGTACTTGCTAATTTCAGGTCTTTCTGAAGCTCTCCACAAGTGGTCGTTGGCTCTTAGACAACTCTTCTGATAATTCTTTTAACTCCTCTGTCAGAAATCTTGCGAGAAGCACTTGGTCACAACCGGTTTATGGTGAAATGATGTTCTTTCCACTTCCAGATTATGACCCCAACAGTGCTCACTGGGACATTCAGAAGTTTAGAAATCATTCTGTAACCAATGCCATTAGTATGTTATGCAAAAATAAAGTTGCAAAGGTCTTGAGAGAGCTATTTGCTTTTACCCATCATGAGATATTTCTTGTGTGACACCTTGATAATGATTTGATATTAATTTGCACTGACAAGGGGCAGGATTGCTTTCTAATTACTGATAGATTTTAGCTGGTGTCTTGGCTTTCCATGCCTTTTTGCACCTCTTTTTCTTCATGTGTTCAATACTTTTTCCCAGTGTCATTCCATTTTATTACACATAACCTAATTTCTGAACTTATTTGTTTTGGTTTCTTTGAATGTATGGATTGCATGGGTTGTTACCGACATGTAGTGAAAATTGCATGTCAATAGCACCTTTAGAAATACATTTACATAGAAAAATGGTGACATGTTCAATACCTTTTCTACCTGCTGTATATGCTGTTATATGGTGATGCAGGTTGGTATTCATTCATATGTAGCCAGGTGCTGAGCTACAGCAATAAGAAAAAGAAGACATTACTTTTTTGTGCTTCTTTCCCTCTACTGAGATACTGATGTTATGCTGCACCATTTTCCGCCAGCAGGGTGAGAACTAAGCCAAGCAAACCTATAGACTTCTATGCAGAGCGCTAAGAATCCTGGGAGTTGTCGTTTGAGACAGCAGCCATATAATGGGACAAATAGACCCTTTACACTACAGAGTCGAACAGGCACTGTGTAGTAGGAGGAGTGGAGAGATGATTCCTATTAAACTGCCCAGGAACATTCTTCCAATTAGCACCAAGGGTGTTAGAAAGAGAGCACCTCTGTCTGTTTGGATATTTGCCTGACAGCAGGGAGGACACCCAGGGGCAGCGCAGCACCCCCCCCCCCAACATCTCAGCACCTGCACAGAGAGACTGGAGTGTCCACTCACCCTCCGCTTCCCACTGCTGAATACCGGTGGCTTTCAGGTAGAGACTGAGGGGGCCCCCCTCTACAGCAAGAGGCTACTGTAGCATTCTAGGGAAAGGTGAGATGGCTATTAGCCCATTGCTGATACTGTTTGCAGAAACTGTGCCACTGAGAGCAGAACACAAAGTGTACCCAATCCATACCGCACTTATTCCAAACTTACAATTCACCTATACCAATCCTATACCACATTATACTGAACCTTTAGTGCACCTGAAGCACATCTACCTTCCACCTGTGCCAAGCATATACCATACCTATACTGCATACAAGTTAACTGGGTCTGTTGTTAAGTGCACCAACGCTGCTAAAGAGTCCCAACGATAGCTGACAGAAGAACATTTCAAAGGACTGCCCCTTTCGTAATAAGTATTCTGCAAGTCCTCTTTGTTCCCCTGCCCCCTCCACTACCATCCTCCTTTTTTTGGACAGTGCATACCCAGTTGGTGTAGGACTAGCATTGCAGCCATAAATGCACTCTGGCAGCATAGTTTCAGCACTCGATAGAATAAACTTTGCTACTGCTCACTACAGCACTTGAGGTGGCCTTATTATTATTCAAGATTTATATAGCGCCAACAGTTTGCACAGCGCTTTACAATATGAGGTCAGACAGTACAGTTACAATACAATTCAATACAGGAGGAATCAGATGGCCCTGCTCGTTAGAGCCTACAATCTAGAAGGGAGGGTCAAGTGAAACAAAAGGTAATAACTGTGGGGATGAACTGATGGAGAAAATAAAAATACAGTTGTTAGGTATGGGCAGATTAGACTTCTCTGAAGAGGAGAGCCTTACTACTGTTTATGTTGATCTGGGCTCCAAATGTCATCTTATGCCTAGTCCCTACTAGTAATTACTTTGTATGCTAAATTGTGTTTTTATGAATTGGTGTACTGTGTGCATGGGGTACCAATAAAGTCCAAGATTTGTCCCTTCCCAAGTTCCCTATTGATAGGGTGTGTGTTAGGGGACAAGCAAGAGGAGATTTGCCCAGAGACCTGGCATAATGGCCAATAGTCAACATGGCGGTACCCGTTTGCACAGAAATGTGCGCACAGGCAATGAAAGAGAATGGGCACACGCATATGTGCCATGGCGCATGCCACCTGCGGTAGATTCTGGCACCTTCTGGCCTTTAAAGTAATGACTGATGCACACGGGCGCCGCTGACTGGTCTTCAGCTTCCTGATATCCGTGACCCTGTGTGTTTGTGCTTCTGAACTAACCGTTACCGACCCAGCTTACTCTTGGATTCCTCTTGTCTCTGTCCTGAGTCTGACCTCTGCTTGTTCACGGATCTGCTCCTGTCTCCTATCCTGTGTATGACCTTGGCTTGCCTGACCATGTCTCTGATACTCTGTCTGCTGACCACAGGTTCTCTGACATTATTTACGACTCCTGACCATGCCTCCTGTCTTGCCCTGCTTTTTGTGATCCACACAAGGTGCCAACCAGATGTGACCAGCCTGCTGTACTTATCTGTTATGACCAGCCTGCTGCTACATTACAGCTGTGTGCTACCCGCACAACCTGCATCCTTCCTAAGACCAGCTGCTCCATTCACTTGGAGTCCATCTGCAGGGAGGTTACCACACCAACATCTGACACCCATGGCATAGCTGGCAATCCCTGCTGGGCTTAGTAATCCCTGTTAGCATCTTCATGGACACCGAGCACGCAGTCCCAAGGAGAGTCCTCTCAGCATTTCAGCTTCAGGACCAGGTACGTGACTACGTGTTATCTCCCTATCTCTTGGATATTCCCATCTATTCCAGTGATATACATACAGTCAGAGGTATTGAGCACGGATTGTGCTAGGTGTGTCTGGGCACATCCTATTCCGGGGGTCAGCAACCCTTTGATTGCGGGCAAGTGACAGGTAGACTGCGAGCCTTTCTTGCTGACCCCTGGAACCTTTACAGGAGGGGTGGCGGGGACAGCATTTGCTGGAACCAATCTGTATTTTCCTCCTGCAGCAGCTGAAAGTAGGCTTCTCCTTGAAGGATGAGAAAGAGTTAACATGACTAAAACATTAAAATAGCTGACAGGGGGGCATGTCCTGGCAATGGAGGGGTGAAGACGTGTGCCTCCTCAGCCCTGTCTCACCGCCGCACTTCAATAGCACTACAGGGGTGAGACACATCTTACCTGCAGCTTATTATGTCCCTGAGGAACCGGGCATCCTCACAGCCTCAACGGACTGACCGATCGCGGCAGTCTCAGCTGGATTCTTTCTATCCCGGGCACAACGGGGGAGGCCGCCGGCCGTGAAGTCACAGCGCGCACACAAGGCTGCAAAGTCCGCTGACGACAGGCCTCATCAGCTGAATGATTCACCCGTACCGTCCCCAGGGTCGGTAAGTGACTCGGCCCCCCCCCCGACCTCTCCAGGCTCCCCCACATCCCAAGACGGTGACCCCGCTGATTTGGACCCCCTGGCTGACAAAGACATAAGACGCCACATCATGTCCCTACCCACAAAAGCTGATCTTGAACGCTTTGCTGACAGGGTGGAAAAAGCTTTTAAAGAGGACATTGCTCAGCTCAAAGCTGATACAACACACCTGGGAGGCAGGCTTGAATCCCTGGAGCAAAAGTTTGAGGAAACCCTTTGTCAGGTCACCTAGAGGCTGGGTGACAGATGCACACCGTTGGGAACAGGAGTGCACCACGAGGCAGTGGACCCTACGGCTGACTGCTGCGGATGGGAGTCCGGGTGGTAAGGAAGTCAGGGCCGCTGGGACACCAACACTGATCCCACCGGGGCTAGAGCGTAGGATTCCCTGGGGCGCAGAGTCTAAGAGCCAGCAGGTGTTCACCAGAGCCTCTAGAGGTGAGGATGGACTGGGCTGCAACTGGCTCCAGGTCGCGGCCCCCAGGGTCCCCCAGCTCACACCCACAGTAGGCAACAGGAGGATAGGGATAGTAAAGGAATAAGCCAAGGTCAGGGCCACAAGCTGACAAGGACAACAGAGTTTGCGCCAAGGTTTAGGGTCACAGGCAAACAGGGATAGTCGGGGACATGCCAGAGGTCAGGGTCACGAGCAGACAGGAATAGTAGAGAACACGCCAAAGTCGCTAACAGAAACAAACGTAGAGCACACGGCAGGCATGAACAGGAAGCCAAACACACAAAGGTTGATCAGCAGGGCTGGCCTGCAGTGCAGAGGTTAATATAGAGTTCTCTGATAGGAGCTGGGGTGGAGCCGTGCTAGAGGAGAGTTAATAAAAGCAGTCAGGTGAGAGTCAGCTGGTCTTTAGAGATGAACACATGGAAACAGGTAAGCTGATAGACAACACTATTGCATAGCCATGACACCTATGCTCCCTGGTTGTCCTGAGAGAATAGGGGATTATCGGAAACGACGTCCCCCTTGACGACTCAGGTTCTGTCGATCTGGGATAAGATTAACCCGCTGCTGAAGTTGGCCCCTCCAGTGTCCCCGAGCAAATGGGCTTTTTTGAGTCATGGCTAGAAGGTGGAGACGCCAGTTGTGGTAAGCTCATGAAAAAATGGTAAACTCTTGAACTCAAGAGTTTACTCAATGAGGCTCTGCCTGTGGGCCGTCAGGGCTCACGGATGAACTTTTGAAAGTACAGGCAGCTACACCATTTCTTTCAAGTACACGGAAACTCGATTAGGGACCCATCACTCTTACCCAACTTGAGCAAATCTTCATTGCTGAAGAGCCCACGCCTCACCTGGTCTCAGAACTATATAAACTACTGGGCTAAGCTGTTCCCTACACTAAACCAGCCTATATACGGCGTTGGGAGACTGACTTGGGACTAACTTTTACAGAATCAAGCTTATCACACCTATATCATCTTACCCACTCATCCTCTATAGACTCCAAAACTCAAGAGACGAACTTTAAGCTACTGTCTCGATGGTACAGAGTACCGACAGACCTGATCCGCTTTTACCCCTCCACATCCGAAATGTGCTGGAGAGGTGGTGGACATAGAGGTACGTTAAAACATATATGGTGGGAATTTTCCCTGATTAAACCCTTCTGGGAAGATATACAAAACCAAATTAAAATAGTGACAGGTACCTCTGTCTCCGACTCACTTTCTCCTGCATGTCCCCCCGATCCCACTCAACCGATATATAAAAAAGTGTGCTGCCTCATTTGTTGAATGCAGCCCAGTGCTTGATCCAAATTTATTGGAAGAAACCCACGATTCCCACTAGAGAAGATAGGGTGAGTGAGGTCCGGGAGGCAGAGGACTGGGTGGCGACTAATAGGGGCTGTAAAGACCGGTTCCATAACACTTGGGTACCCCGCACTCAGAGACCTTAGGGCAGCTAAGACCCAACCCCCCCGGCCCAACACTGGAGAGACACCTGAACTCAGTCATGACGGGCCCGGTGCAGACACGGAAGATACTAATCTTTAATCCACAGGTAACCTGATCCACCCTCCCTACCCTTTCCATCTTTCTTTCCTCTCCTTTTCCTTTTTTTTCCCCTTACTATTCTTCCCCTTTCTACTATGTTTTACCATTACTCATTGTTTATATATTACAAATGCATGGGGCACTCATGTGGGACAGTTGTTTAGAAGTCGATCAGTGTGGCTCCTATGCCCTGTGGGACAGATCCTAGCATTACTGGGAATCCTGTCAGTCCCATCTGGGCACAAGTATCGCCTTATGGACTTCCTGGCCTGTGGAGGAGCTGGGGGTGGATTGATGGAGGCCTTGAGCCCCCCCCCTTGCCCCAGCCACGAGCCAATGGACCATACGCCTCACACACCCCAGAGGGCAGCCCATTTCGGGCCTACCTCTGGGGTATTTTTGGGCTAGTTTATACTCTCTTTGCATCCCACAATTAAATAACTTTCATATTGTTACTTTTGGAACTCCACATAGGCTTCTCAGAGTCTTTCCATGCCTAGCACTTTTATATTATCATATGATAATATATGTTCTTGTTTTTGTTTTGTTCAAACTAATAGATATATGCTGGTCACCTACACGACCCAAACGTGGTCGATGATTCTATGACTTGATATTATTGGACATGTCTTGTTATGTGTTGATTTTAAAAATAAAAAAATGATTATAAAAAAAAAAATAGCTGACAGAGGAATATCTTTATTTTAGGGTCTTGTTTGTCACAATGACCACAGGATAGATAGGGTCTGGTAAGAACTGGTTTTGAAATCATGTCTTCAGACAAAGTCAAAACGTCAGCATTAAATAGTTTAAATTATGTTTTTAGATAATATCAACCGTCAGCTAAAATACTAGAGACTATGTTTGAGATGCCATATTTATAAAGGAATTATGCCTCATGTGATGAACTCTGTCCTCCCTCCTTTCTCTTTAAGTTGTGCAATATTCTTTGTCTGTATCCTGTATATAACTCTGCTCACCTGCCATTAAAACTAAGCATTCATTCAAATGGCTATCTTGTCTTCTGCATTGAATGCTTCCAGAGCTCTGACAGAATTCCACTGACTGTCCAGGTCTAAGCAGATTTAACTCCTTACACTCCTCCACTCCCTCCCACTGGCATTCAGCTGTCACAGGGGAAAATACAGGGGATCGATACCAGTAAATGCCACCCCTGCCACCCCTCCTGTCCCTCTTCTTTCTGCCCCCACCTCTCCCTCCTGCTGCTGCAGGGGATCATTTTATTATAGAGTGTAGGGAAGGGGCCAGTAAATATGTCATTTACTGGCCCCTTCCTTTTCTGAATGAACACAGTGAGTGATCGGTATCGATCAATAACTGTGTACATTAATACCTAAGGCATAGTAAATTGTGTTTACTATGCTTTATTTTGTGAATAAGGAGGAAGCCACTCAGCACAGAGCACTTCCCATTCATTCACTGTCCAGTGCAGCCAAGGCAGCAGAGAAAGAGACTGTCCTCAGTCCCTTTCTCTGTTCAAATGTAAGACATAGACCCCTAATATTTCACCACAGCCCCTCAATGGGGCTCTTAAAAAAAATGTAAAAAAAATAATACAAATAAAAAACTACTGACACTGTAATACTGACACCAATCTCTGCCCTACTGACACCGGACACTGCTCTACTGACTGATACTATGCACTGTCCTACTGACACCAATCTCTGCCCTACTGACACCGTACACTGCTCTACTGACTGATACTATGCACTGTCCTACTGACACCAACCTCTGCCCTATTGACATATCCACTGCTCTACTGACTGACACCATCCACCAAGGCTGCGGTTAGATATCACAGGGCCCCGTACAGCCTACCTGTCAAGATTCCCCCCTTTCTGAAAATAGCAAATTATATTTTCGCTAAATTGGCACAGCCACGATGCTATGCTTTGCAACCAGGGCAGAAATAATACCCTCATCATTCAATACTCATTCAATTGAATAGAGCTGCTCTGTAAGCGCCCCACAAACGTGGGATTAAAGCAGGCAGTGGAATGCTGTTCAAAGAGCATTTGACAGGTGGTGAGCATTTGAAGAGTAAGGAAACGTTACGGGTTGTCGTTCCTTCAGAGCGCATGCGCCAATGACATCATCGGCGCAGTATACAGTAATTATCTCCTAAACTATGCACATTTAGGAGATATTTACAGTATCTATAGGTAAGCCATATTATAGGCTTACCTATAGGTACAAAGTATACAGGAAGGTTTACTTCCTCTTTAACACGCCTGTTAAATGCTCTTTGAAGAGCAATCCAAATGCTCATTTGAACAAGTCCCTTTTTTTATTACAATTTTTTTAGAATTTTAAAATGTTTACTTTTTTTAGTGTTTTATTTATTTTATTTTTTTCTTGACATTTTTTAACTGCCCTGTTGGGGGTCCCTGGTGTCTCACATTTGAGATAGAGAAAGGGATTGAGGACATAAACTTATCAGTCCCTTTCTCTTCAGCCTCAGCTGCACTAGACAGTGAATGAATGGGAAGCCCTCTGTGTCTTCCTGGTCATTCACAAACTGAAGCACAGTAACCATAGTTTACTATGCTTCAGTAATGAATGAACACAGGAGCGATCGGTGTGTGCCCACAGCAGCCAGTGGGAGAGGATAGGAAAGAAGCCAACAGTGCTGAGAAGGAGGAAGGGCACAGATCCTAGAGCCGATCCCCCTGCAGTGCAGCCAGAAGGAGAAAGAGAAGTAGAAGCCAGCAGCATTGTAGGGGGATCCACAAGAGTCACAAGTGTCAGCAATAAGGCATTACATCTGGCCCTCCTGCATGGCACCCTTCTTTTGAACTGTTGGGGCCCGGTACAGGAGGGCCGGCTGTATTGCCTTATCAGCAGCCCTGCCATCCACTGTCCTACTTACACCAACCTCTGCCCTACTGACATGGCCACTGCTCTACTGACACCATATACATACACATACATGCATGTATGTTTGAGCTTTGGGGTGCAAACCCTAATGCAATAAGCTGCACCTACTGTATGCATACACAAAGTTGGAATGCTACTGTTTTCTTAATTTACTGTTAATTTTTGATGATTAGGCCTTACCATCACTGGACATGTTGTATGATAAAATGAACTTTAATACATAAGCCAAGTATCTCCCAGAGAAGATAATAACTAAATCAAAGGCATTTTATATGAGTCTTTTTATAAATGACAAGGCTTCTATTTGTGGTATTATCTGTGATATTTATTCTGTGAAGTCTGCAGAGAGTTTCCTCCCCTCATTTTTTTCTGTTCGTTTTCTAACTTAGCTGTCAGTGTAATTGCTTTCCTTGCCTCTTTCTCCTCTATTATTATCTAGGAGGTCGGCAATCCTGTCTAGAACTGCCAAACAGAGCTAATCACTTGGCTTTTCTGAACCTGGAATGACTATAATAAGAAATCCTTTTATTGGATTTAAAAACATATTCAGAAATAAGCACTTTAAAATGACTACCTGTTGTGCACATGACAAAGGGTGAAGAAGGTGATAACATGTAAAAATTGTAAAATATCTTTCCAAAAATTTAGGAGACAGTGTTTTGTAAATTTGAAAGTTTAAATGTACAAATGGCATGCAGCAAAATGTTCCAAAGTAACGATCACACATAAAAGTGAAACACTGATCATTAATAGGGATAAGCGAATCTGCCCAGGTTTGATTTAGGCTGGGTTCACACTATTGCGACTTAGATACGGGTTTCCCCTTCCCCGCATCCAATTCACATGTCAGGAGATTGTGATCGGCTCTCAATGGAGCTGGTTCACACATCTCCGGAGCGGCTCTGATGTGAATTGCACAGGAGACCTATGCATCTTCTGGTCCATTTCAGCCAAAAATTCGGACTGAAATCAGACCTGAAATGGTGAACAGGGACGCACCGGACTCCTGCTGTGAGACGGACCGTGCTGCAGTGTTAACTCAGCCATGAAAGGGGGGCTGTCAAATCTTGCTTGAAATTAGGGATGGTCTGAACACCCCCCGGTTCGGTCTGCACCAGAACATGTGAAGAGGCAAAAAATTAGTGCGAACATGCGAACCCTATTAGAGTCTATGGGACACGAACATGAAAAACCAAAAGTGGTAATTTTAAAGGCTTATATGCAAGTTATTGCCATAAAAACTGTATGGGGACCCGGGTACTGCCCCAGGGGACATGTATCAATGCAAAAAAATGTTTTTAAAAGGACCATTTTTTTAGGAGCAGTCGGCTTGGCGCCTCCCATCGAGGCAGAGCTTTTTTAAAATATTTTTCGGTTCCGTAGGGTAGCGTGATTGAAGATGAAGATGAATGGACATCGCGGGACACTTTTTTTTTGTTTATTTTCTTTTTAATAAAGGAATTGTCAAAAACTGTGGTTTTTACTTTTTGACACTTTTTTTTGGTGAATGGGTAGGGGTACAATGTACCTGATACCCATTCACAATGGGCAGGATGGGATCTGGGTGCCCCCTTATTAAAGGGGGCTTCCAGATTCCAATAAGCCCCCCACCCGCAGACCCCCACAACCACCGAAAGGTTGCGGGGACGAGGCCCTTGTCCCCATTAACATGGGGACAAGGTGCTTTGGGGGACCTGGTATGGTTCAGGGGGGCGCGTACTTGTCCCTGCTATCCTGGCCTGCCAGGCTGCTTGCTTGGAAAAGGGACTGGTATGGATTTCGGGGGAGACCCAATATCAATTTTTTTTTATTTTGGCGTGGAGTTTCCCTTAAAATCTATGCCAGACGGGGGCATGGTCTGGAGCTGCATGGGGTAGGACGCGCGGCGTGTGTGCTCCGCTCGAGACTCATGCTTAACAGCGATCCTTGGGGCTGTATTCCCCGCTGAAAGACGCCTGCAAGACCCGGCTCACCTGCCTACCTTGTGACCCACATGTCCCCTCCAAAACGATCCGGAGCGGCGGCGAAATTAGCTCAATACCGCCATGACGACCGAGACCCGGGAGAGGAAGATGGCGCCGCTCAGTCTCCTGCACCAGACGATCAGGCCTCCGGAGACACAGCCAGAGTGCTGAAGGCTATAGCTCTCTGCCAATCCACCCTCACCTCCAGGATTGAGGAGGTGAAGATCAACATCTCTTTAATCCGACAGGATGTCCACAAGCTCCGTGAGAGGGTGACCGAGGCGGAACGCCGCGTTGACCACGTGGAGGAGGGCCTGCATCCATTACAAATCACCACCGAGCAGCTACAGCATCAATTGAATATGGTTCTCTCCAAACAAGACGACATGGAGAACCGTCTCAGGAGGTGCAATCTCCGCTTTTTAGGACTCCCTGAGAGGGCTGAGGGTGCTGACCCCCCCACCTACCTGGAAAACCTGCTCGTTAAGACCTTTGGCAGAGAGGCCTTTTCCTCCACATTTGTTGTGAAGCGCGCCTTGCTGCAAAACCTCCACCTGTGGGTGCCCCGCCAAGAACTTTCATTGCCAAGTTCTTAAACTATTGGGATCGGGATGCGGTACTTCGACTTTCACGCGAAAGAGGAAACATCCCCCTGGGCAACTTGACTGGCAGTTTACCCGGATTTCTCCGCCGAGATTCAAAAGAAAAGAGCGCGCTTTACAGAGGCGAAACGACAGCTCCGTATCCATCATCTGACCTATGCAATGCTTTTCCCAGCACGTCTTAGTGTGGTGAGCGATGGTAAGGCGCAGTTCTTCGAAGACCCACAGGCTGTTCTCTCCTGGCTGGAGCGGCGTGATGCGCCCAATCCGGGCCCCGCATAATCCCTCATCATACGTGCATCGCAGCCTTCGGCTGCCTGAAGTTTACTGACTGCTACATACAATCCTCCTGACACACCTTGTTGCCTATGGAAACCGTGAGTTGGGGCTCTTTACACTGAAGTACTTTGCTTTACTCAATGCCCCCAGTTGAAATCTACGGCCCTCTTGCTCCTTATTTCTCTGCATCAACTGACATTGCTGTTTCGCCGCCAATATGTTTACTTTATAAGTCTCGGGCGGCCTACTCGCACCCGCAATCCAGGAGACTGACTACCTCTCCCACTTTGCCGTGCGCTTTTCAGCTTGATCGCCCCCCCTGATCTTGTTGGTCACCTTGAGACTGTGGCCCACTTGCCACCACTGATTGTTACCAACCCGCAAATGTTTCCCTGTCCAGCCTCTGCCCCCTCCATCCTGATGGACGGCAGTGTGTTGAATCTGCTTTGCTGGTACAGAGTCTATGCAGTTAGTTTGATATTAGTTTTTTTATGCATTGTTATTTTTGTTTTTTTGACCTTCATATTGACATGCCGCACGCACAACCTTACTCTACTTAAGCAGCTGGCATTGACAGCTCTGGTTCGTTCTCTCGGGCATAAAATACCACTGAGCATGGTATGGTTACTACGTACTCTCTGTTGTACTCAGTTACAGGTATGGGGCTCCCCATCTGAATCCTACAGCCCTCGGTTATTCAGTGCACCTGTATATTATGTTAGAAACTGTGTTGAGATATGTGTACTATTTTGCACTGTTTGCCCCGTCCTGAGGGTCCAACTGCACCTACTAGCCCACCCTTATATGCCATGGCTTCACTTAAAGCGGAGCGCCACCGAAAATTTTTTTTTTAAAAGTCAGCAACTACAAATACTGCAGCTGCTGACTTTTAAAACATGGACACTTACCTGTCCAGGGCGCCCGCGATGTCGGCACCCGAGGCCGAAGCGTCTCTCCGTCCTCGGGTGCTGCCGCCTCCATCTTCGGTAAGGGAATCAGGAAGTGAAGCCGTGCTGCTTCACTTCCCGGTTCCCTACTGCGCATGCGCGAGTCGCGCAGTGCAATACGGATGGTCCCTGCTGCCTCTGGGACCCGTGTGTTTCCCAGCAGGCAGCGGGGAGGGAGCAGGAAGTGGCGTAAATAACCGCAGATTCTGCGGCTATCTATGCCGGAAGTGGGTACAGATACCTGTAATATACAGGTATCTGTACCCCCCTCCCCCCTGAAAGGTGCCAACTGTGTCACCGGAGGGGGGGAGGAATCTGATGAGTGGAAGTTCCACTTTTGGGTGGAACTCCACTTTAAAATTTTAACCTGGAATGTTCGGGGCCTCGGTGAGAGGGCTAAACAAACAGCGGTACTTTCGCATCTCAAATCCCAGCGAGCAGATATTTCTATTCTGGTTGAAACTCATCTTACAGGTCAAAAACAACTCTGCCTCAAAAAGCCATGGGTGGGCTGGTTATATCAGGCCCCACACACATCCAATTCCCATGGGACTGCAATCCTTATCGCCAAAACGGTGCAATTCCAGCTTCACACCCTGCAGTCCGACCCTCAGGGCCAGGCGTTATTTTTGCATGCTACAGTTGGGGGCCTGGAGATCCTTCTTATGGCCTTTTACATCCCCCCCCCATTTCAATTTGCCATGTTACAACAGGGTGTTGCCTTCATGTCTCATCATCCCTCGGTGCCGGCAGTCTGGGCGGGGGACTTCAACGCGGTCATAAACCCACATCTAGATAGACTAAGTCCCGCTAATCCCCCCCCTTCAACACCCAACACCACCAGATTTGGTAAATTCCTCACAGAATTTGCCCTCACTGACAACTGGAGACATATGCACCCATCAAAACCACGTTTCTCCTGTTTCACACCCTCACGATCATCCATGTCCCGTATAGATTTTATTCTTCTTGCCCCCCCTCTACTCCCCTACCTCCTAGATGTGGGCTTTGATGCCAGAGTGCTCTCTGACCACTCCCCATATTGGATCAAACTTCGGCTGCCGTCTCCCCCTACTGCTAAGATATGGAGGCTGAACCCATTTTGGCTTACCATTCTCCCTGACCTGGATGGTATCCAGAGTGAATGGGGACACTACTTTCGCATCAATGACGGTACTGCCCAGGTTGGCTCCATATGGGAGGCCTTTAAAGCACACGCCCATATGATCCTCTCCATGCGTATTAATCGTCATAAGGTCACTTCCAAGCAGCTGCTTCACCAAGCAGAGGACCACCTAAACACCTTAGAGCAAGCTTTTCAGGATAATCCAACTGCTGCCAATGCCTCTCTTGTACACATGCATTCCAAACTCACAAATCAGCTACACTTCGAAAAGGCCAAACAAGGTATTTTCTTCAGCAAACAGCGTGTCTTCGAACATGGCGAGCAAGCTGGCAAGCTCCTCGCATACATGACCCACTTAGATCACAAACCTCCGGTAGTGATATCTCTTCAGTCGCCCTCCGGGATCAAGATATCAGATCCTGACCAGGTGGCTGAGGAGTTTAGGTCCTTTTACTCCGCTCTCTATTCTTCAACTTCCCAACATTCTCCGGCTGAACTCTCAGACTTCCTACAAGATATAGACTTCCCTACACTACAATTTCACCCCCACAGGTAGCTCAACTGGAAGCACCAATTACCACGGAATGTATTTCAGAAGCTATTGCTCTACTCCCCACATCCAAGGCACCCGGTTCTGATGGGCTCCCCCTTGGGTTCTACAAACAATTTAGTGAGATTTTAATTCCCAAGCTTTGTAAACTATATGCGCATATCTTCAATACAAATACTCTTCCAACTTCCATGAGCGAAGCACATATTGGGCAAAGACCCACTCTTCCCCGAGTCGTACAGACCTATATCCCTTCTCCAACTAGACGTTAAGATACTGGCAAAAATTTTGGCCGTGCGTCTTAACAAAGTAATTTCCAGCCTAGTACACCCCGATCAGACTGGCTTCATGCCAGATAAAAATACGGCCTTTAATCTGAGGTGGCTCCACATGAATCTCCAAGCTCAACATACAGACATAGGCACCAGAGTAGTGGTCAGCTTGGACGCTGCTAAAGCGTTCGACTCTGTAGAGTGGAGCTATTTATGGGAATGCCTCAAAAGATTTGGCTTCGGCCCAATGTTTAATAAAATGGCTCCAACTCCTATACCAGGCCCCCACAGTGCGCATACAGGTAAATGGCAGGATCTCCTCCTCATTTCCACTATCTTGCGGTACGCGCCAGGGCTGCCCAATCTCGCTTATGCTCTATGCCCTTGCTGTAGAACCCCTTGCGATAGCTCTTCGATGTCACCCTGACATCAAGGGCCTTCGCTGTGGTCAGACGACGGAGGTAATAAGCCTATACGCCGATGATATGCTCCTCTACCTCTCCGACCCAGGCCCCTCACTCCAGACCGCTCTTCGTACCATTACAGACTTTGGGGCGTTCTCTGGGCTTCAGATAAACTGGACTAAGTCCCAAATCCTCCCACTAGATATGGGCGCCCCTACAGCCGACCAAGCCACTCTCCCCCTGGTTAGGGCAAGTACCATTAAATATTTGGGTATCTACATCTCCCGATCTTTCTCTGACTTTATTACCCTTAACATTGAACCACTGTTCAACACACTAAAAATCAAAACACAGTCATGGTCCAGACTCCCTCTAGGGGTCATGGGCCGAATTAGCCTGGTGAAAATGATCCTTCTTCCTAAGTTACTATATATTTTTTGACAAGCCCCAGTACCCCTCCCTGTGCGTATATTCAAATCAATGGAATCTATCCTTAACTCTATCATATGGGGCTCATTCCGTCATAAATTATCGATGAAGGTCCTAAAATGTCCAACTGAATTGAATAGGAGGCACAGCGCTCCCTGATCTATTCACGTACTACATAGCATCTCAACTTTCTCACTTCTTCCACTTCAACCACACTGACAGAACTCACTACTTCCACATGGTCTGCTCACAATGCCACGGCCAGATATCTCACCCCTTCCAAATCCTATTCTGCGTACCCCGGGGGTTGTCTCATGGTAGCGACGAGAGGCACATGTTGTCAAATCATTGCAAGATTTGGCAGACTGCCATGCGACTGGGCCGAGCACCCTCTCCTCACTCCCACACTCCCCTATGGGATAACCCCACTTTGCCTAAACTTGCCACAATTCCTGATCATAGTTTATGGGTTGCTAGAGGTGTAATTTACCTGTCACAAGTTGTGGCCAACGGGTCGGTTAAATCATTTCAAACACTTAAAGAAAACGTCGCTTTACCAAATCACATGTTCTTTCGTTACCTCCAACTACGGCACGCACTCAATACACAGCTTGGTGACCCTATCCCTGCCCTTGAGGTCCCACTATTAGTGGACATAGTTCTTGGAGAAGACCCCAAGAAACTGATTTCCCAAATATACACATATCTCATGCGGCCTACAGCTGATACCATTACACAACAGCTGAGGTCGCGATGGGAAGCGGACCTTGGCGACCTGACGGACGAGGACTGGGAGGAAGCCCTTGGCAACTGTAAGATTGTCTCACCAAAACTCTCTGACCATTTATCCCATCTATATGTCCTCCACAGATCATACTTGGCTCCGGTTCGCATATCCAAATACAAACATGACCACAACCCCAATTGCCCAGACTGTGGCCACCGCATGGCCTCTTTTTTTTCACTTGTTATGGGCCTGCCCATCCCATACAGGGGTTTTGGACACAGGTGGTGAGATTTCTACACGACCGCATGGGCTCCCTGCTGTCTCTTTGCCCCCGTCAGTGTGTGCTGGGTCTCCTTTCACTCTCAGAGAGCGACAAATATTTAAACACTTTTCTGCAGGAGACATTGTTCCTTGCCAGGTTGCTGATTGCTAGAACATGGCTGAGGGGGACACCCCCACACTGCGGAAATGGATCAGGGCTGTTAATATTACTCTTCCCTACAAAAAGGTGCCATATATCCATAGGGGCTGCCCCGATAAATACTACAAAATCTGGGATAGATGGCTCGAGGATACCTCCACCTGTGACGCAGGAGATTAAGCCTCCCTGTGTGCAGGGGAGGGGGAGAGATTGCGTGATGCCCTCATGACTCCCTTATTGACTCCCCCCCCCCCCCCCCATTGTATTCAAACAACTCAGCTACCCAATATGCTCCAATATATAAAGGCCTCCTTTCTAACTCCTGCATCACTATACTGCAGATGTCAGCTGTGCAATGTAATAAATGTAACACCATATGTGCATGTCAGTTGGATTGATTCGTAAATGTAGTGCATGTTGCACTGTTCAACCGTGTGTTTATAAACTTTCTATTATGCTCAATAAAAGTTACTTTTGAATTTAAAAAAAAATCTATGCTAGACCCAAAGGGCCTAGTATGGATCTTGGGGGGGGGACCCCACATTGTTTTTTTTTTAATTTTGGCATGGAGTTGCCCTTAAAATCTATACCAGACCCAAAGGGCCTGGTATGGACTGGGGGGGGACCCATTTTTTTTTTCTTAACACTGTCATAGGGTTCCCCTTAACAATTTCAATACACTGTATTATATACTGTACACTGACTGCACTGCACTGTATATATATATATATATATATATATATATATATATATATATATATATATATACACAGTGGATATAAAAAGTCTATACACCCCTGTTAAAATGTCAGGTTTCTGTGATGTAAAAAAAAGAGACAAAGATCAAGCATTTCAGAAAATTTTTGCACCTTAATTAATGTGACCTATAAACTTGTCAGGGAAACAACAGTGAAATCCTTGGCAACAGGTGCTATCGGCGCTTTGCCGCGCGCAGGCGCGGTAGAACGGCAGTTTGGCGCAAGCGGGTGTGTGACAGAATGGGAAGGCATGGGCACGCATAGCATCATAGACGTAATTCCCTGATGGACTATTAAAGGCTGCCTATGATCTCCCCTCATTGCTGGATTGTCTTCAGCTCTTCATGTGTTCCTGAACCTGATCTGTTTCCTGTTGTGACCCAGATTGCCTTTTGACCTGCTCTGATCTTCTCCTACCTTGACCTCGGCTTGTCTTAAGGATCTTTGCTTCTGCTTATTCCTGAGTGATTACCAGTGAATGACCCCAGCCTGTCTTAAGGACTTTGCTTTTGCTTAAACCTGCCTGATCACCTGTGAAGTCCCCGGCCTGCCTGAATGACTTTGCTATCTTTTATGTACCATACTTGACCCTGGCTTGCCATACGAGTTCTACTTGCAGCAGCTGCAGCCTGATCAACAGTGCTAGATCCTCTGTCAGGCTTTTACCAAGCCTGACAGTGGCCAGTGGCCTTCAGGGATTACCTGTTCCAGTCTTCTACACCTTGCTGGCAACCCGTGCTTCTTTGATAAATATACCTTCTGTCCCATCCACAGGGGTATACTGCGCTCAGCCGCAAGGGGAGCTCAGCATTTTGGCCTTGGATAAGGTACGTGACAAAACTGTACAACTCAATTGAAAAACAAACTGAAATCTTGTAGGGGAGGGGAAGTAAAGATTAAAAACTAAAATAATGTGGTTGCATAAGTGTGCACACCTTCGTATAACTGGGGAGATAGCTGTGTTCAGAATTAAGCAATCACATTAAAACTCATGTTAAATAGGAGTCAGTACACACTTGCCATCATTTAAAGTGCCTCTGATTAACCCCAAATAAAGTTCAGCTGTTCTAGTAGGTCTTTCGTGACATTTTCTTAGTCGCATCCTTCAGCAAAAGCCATGGTCCGCAGAGAGCTTCCAAAGCATCAGAGGGATCTCATTGTTAAAAGGTATCAGTCAGGAGAAAGGTACAAAAGAATTTCTAGGCATTAGATATACCATGGAACACAGTGACGATAGTCATTATCAAGTGGAGAAAATATGGCACAACAGTAATATTACCAAGAACTGGACATCCCTCCAAAATTGATGAAAAGACGAGAAGTAAACTGGTCAGGGAGGCTGCCAAGAGGCCTGGAGCTGCAGGAATATCTGGCAAGTACTGGCTGAGTGGTACATGTGACAACAATCTCCTGTATTCTTGATATGTCTGGGCTATGGGGTAGAGTGGCAAGATGGAATCATTTTCTTACGAAGAAAAACATGCAAGCCCTGCTAAACTTTGCAAAAACACATCTGAAGTCTCCCAAAAGTATGTGGGAACATGCTTGCGTTTGACTCGAAATCAATGAAACCCAAAGTTCGCTCTGAATCCCACTGAAGTCTATGGCGGACAGATCTTGATACTAAATTCTGGCTATTTTCAAGGCTAATAGGCAAGCTATTGTTCAAAAAAGGCATTGGGGTACCATATAGTGGGGAGAGGGTGCTTTTAATGCAACTTTGAAAGCGATATGGAAAAAACACCTATCTTTTAATTTACATGTTTGGGAGATGCTTTTAAGCTGTTTTTGGTGTTAAGGAGCTATATAATTTTTAGAGACTGCATCAGTGACAATATATTCTGTCATCATATACTTTAGATGTTTCACTGGCCAAAATGGATGTGTCATGGGTGTATGTATCTCCTTTCTTTGTGCATCAGGTTGTGGGCTCCTTAAGAGACATAGTATGGGTTAATGAAATGTAGGGGGAGGGTGAGAGTGAAGGAATGGCAGCTGAATGCTGCACCAGTTTGATTTTGGATACACATGTCAAAAAAGCTCCACTGTTGGCTGGGCCCTATAGTGCCATGGTGCTTAGACTCCGTTCCACTGAAGTTTTTCCTAGCTGGAAGCAGACTTTTTTTTTTGCTTGTGGAACTATATTGACCTTCTGTTCTTTTGTGAATATGCACTTTTGATTATGCTGCTGCTAAGCCTAGAGTTCAGTAAAGGACTATGTTGTTCCAAAATACTTGTGTCTAGCAATCCTGCTAATCCACGCAAACATGACAACTGGTGGAGGATGCTGGCAGGATTTACAAAAGCTGACACCTACAGAGGGTGTGGAGGTATTTTCCACAATGTTTGAGAAGACGGAAAAGGGTGAAGGCCTTGAAACTAATGGGCAAGCCTATTTGCTCTGTTTTTATCAGGAGACCTAAAAAAAGGCATATTATGGCCTCACTTGTGAGGACCCTAGAGCCTATGACTCCCTAAAACTCGAAATTGTAATCCATTTTGGGGGGCAACAGCTGTCAGAGGCCAGAGGGACAGGACCCAAAATGGTAGAGAGTGTCACGATGGGTCTCTGCTGGTTGATCTGCAACATTGGGTGGGTCACAGCAACCCAGAAACTGCTAATTATCTGGTTGAAAAGATATATGACGGAGGAGCTGCTTGCTCCCACCAGACAGAAGAAGCTTGCCTGTACATGCTGAAGACATTTTTCTGTTGCAGAACCATGGTATCAGCCTAAAGGAACTCAAGGTTCCTTCAGTCAGGGTTGAAATCTGAAGTAAAGAAATACTGTACATTTTGTCCTACCTGCCAGTTAACAATGACATCATCACTGTGCTGTACATAGCCTTTGAAAAGAGCAGTCATGGGAGGGAGGCTGCCTGAAAAAAACTGATAGGAGGGGGCAGACATAAGACCAGTCATCCTGCACAAAGTGAAAGAGCAGCAGTGACCAGTCTAAAACTCTGCCTCTGTATAGGAGCTTCCTGTAATTAACTAGATTACTGCACAGATCTTGAAAGTCAGTCAGTCACAGGTTTCTGCTCTTCCCCCTCCTCACTCATTGAAGAGCTGAGCTGTTGAGGGGGCGGGACGGCCAGCTCAGGCTCTCAGCAGCTTGCTGAGAGTCTAAGCCTGGTGTCAGTCTAGGCACCTTGCGGATCCAGACTTTTTAGTCACGATGACACGTGCCTGGAATGATTTCTGTGGCGTCGGCAGAGAGCTGACTTCAGCCCACTCTCTGCTGAAACCTGGTCACAGGAGTGCAAAATGAACTGCAGTCCTGTGATTCATAGAAGTACAGCCAAACGAGCTTTGGTTGGACTTCTCCTTTAAGCTTTTGAGCAAGTCATACAAAAGGATAGGAAAGATTGGGACTGCCTTTTGCCAAAGAGTGAGACCACTTTCACAAAAGGCCTTTCACACTTGGAAAGTGAGGCACACCCTAGGCTTATGAAGTAAAGCTGGAGTGGGGGATTGAGTGGTGGTGTAGTTGCCTCCTTGAAATCGGGCCGCGAAAGCTGCTCTATCAGAGGTGCGGCGAGCGAGCAGACTCACTGCCCGCCCCACATCACCACTGTTCCGCCCTCACTCTAGGATAGGACCCAGCAACTGCGCATGTGCCGGTTTACCCGCTTGGATGCCGTAGCGCTGGGGAGTGGCAGAGAGGAGTTGTGACAAGCTGCATCTGGTGGAAGGCGATGTGACAAGCTGCATCTGGTGGCAGGTGACGTGACAAGCTGCATCTGGTGGCAGGCAACGTGGCAAGTGACAAGCTGCATCTGGTGGCAGGTGACTAGCTACATTTGGGGGCAGGCAAAGTGGCAAGTGACAAGCTGCATCTGGGGGCAGGCAAAGTAGCAAGTGACAAGTTGCATCTGGTGGGAGTTAACAGTGGCAAGTGGCACACTCAGGGCTCCCACCGATTCTGAATTACGCAGAGTTGAACTATTTCATTTTATATTACAACATAATAATAGAAATAATGCACTTCAATCATCCTGACACCATATCAGCCATAGTGTCATGATGATTGAAGCGCTAATCCCAGCCATTGCCCCAGCAAATCCAACTTCCTTGTCCTTGCTGAAGAAAAGCATCCCTACATTATGCTGCCACCACGTTTCACGGTGGGGATGGTGTATTCAGGGTGATGTGCAGTGTTTGTTTTCTGCCACACATAGGGTTTTACTTTTAGGCCAAAAAGTTCAATTTTGGTCTCATCTAACCACAGCACCTTCTTCCACATGTTTGCTGTGTCCCTAACCTGGCTTCTCGCAAACTGAACTTTTCATGGCTTTCTTTCAACAGATTTGTGTAGTGCACGACTAATACCGTGTTTCCCCGATAGTAAGACACCCCTGATTGTAAGACGTATCGGGAGTTTCAGAGGGGTCAGCTAATATAAGCCGTACCCCGAAAGTAAGACATATGTCTTACTTTCGGGGAAACACGGGGGGATTTGCCTCCAGTGACGTGCGGTACCCCTCCTTCTCTGTCCCCCTCCGTTCTCCCCCTCCGTTCCGCTTTCCTCCTCTGTGCCTCCCCGCTGTCCCCTCCGTTCCCCCCTCCTTCTCTGTCCCCCTTCGTTCTCCCCCTCCGTTCCGCTTTCCTCCTCTGTGCCTCCCCGCTGTCCCCTCCGTTCCCCCCTCCTTCTCTGTCCCCTCCGTTCCGCTTTCCTCCTCCGTTCCGCTTTCCTCCTCCGTTCCCCCCTCCTTCTCTGTCCCCCTCCGTTCTCCCCCTCCGTTCCTCCGTCCTCCCCCTCCTTCCTTTGTGAATAGACAGAGTCAGCTGACTCTGTCCATTCACATAACTGAAACATTGTAATCTCCTGTGATTACAATGTGTCAGTTTATGAATGGAGAGAAGCCGCTGTCTTCTCTCCTTTCATTCTCAGTGCAGCTGACGCTGCAGAGAAAGGGACTGGGGAATCTCTATCCTCTGTCTCTTTCTCTGTCTCAAGGGGGAGATATCAGAGGTCTGTTAAGACCCCTGATATCTCACCAAAGCCCCCCAACAGGGCTGATTAAAAAAAAAAAACAAAAAAAACACATATTGCAATAAAGAATAAAAAAAAAATTGTTATGCAATGTTGTAACAAGACATTCTTGGCACTTCCTTTTATTAACCTGTTTTGTGGTGAATACAATACTGTTCAGGTTGTTAATAAATTTTATGGTTAAAACAAAAAATTCGACAATTTTTTCCCAATATAAGACATACCCCCAAAGTAAGACATAGTGGGGCTTTTAGGGATAAAAAGAAAGTAAGACACTGTCTTACTTTCGGGGAAACACGGTAGTTATCCTGTAGACAGATTTGCCCACCTGAGCTGTGGATCTCTGCAGCTCCTCCAGTGTTAACATGGGCCTCTTGGCTGCTTCTCGCTCTCCTTGTCCAGCCTGTCAGTTTAGGTGGGCAGCCACGTCTTGGTAGGTTTGCAGTTGTGCCATACTCTTTCCATTTTCGGATTATGGATTGAACAGTGCTCTGTGAGATGTTCAAAGCTTGGGATAATTTTTTTTTTTTAAAACCTAACCCTGTTTTAAACGTCTTTACAACTTTATACCAGACCTGGCTGGTGTGTTCCTTAGCCTTCATAATGCTGTTTGTTCACTAAGGTTCTCTAACAAACCTATGAGGGCTTCACAGAAAAGCTGTATTTATACTGAGATTGAATTACACACAAGTGGACTCTATTTACTAATAAGGTTACTTCTGAAGGCAATTGGTACTAATTAGTTGTATCAGACTAAAAGGGTCTGAATACAAATGGATGTTGCATTTTTCAGATATTTATTTGTAAAAAAAAAAAAAAAAAATGAAAAACCATCTATAATTTTTCTTCCACTTCACAATTATGTGCCACTTTGTGTTGGTCTAGCACATAAAATCCATTTACATTTTTGGTTGGAACATGACAAAATGTGGAAAATTTCAAGGGGTATTAATATTTTTTTTTCAAGGCACTGTACAAGTTAGAAAGTTCCACTGCTGACTGGACCCTGAGGTGCGGAACAGTTGCTCATTAGCGCAGGTTTTCTTCCAAAATTGTCTTTGTCTTAGTTGAACAAAACAATTGGGATACATTTTTTGTCTTTGTCTCTCTCTCTCTCTCTCTCTCCCATAGGCTGCCCTTGCAGGCAGTAA
Organism: Lithobates clamitans; assembly: GCA_037952925.1. NCBI lineage: Eukaryota > Metazoa > Chordata > Amphibia > Anura > Ranidae > Lithobates > Lithobates clamitans. The sequence continues at coordinate 4,330,943 of JBBGZY010000368.1, forward strand.
AACATCTCAGATGTGTATTTGTACTATCCTCCAAACTGCAAGTGTACACAAGGCCTTACTTGAACTATATTGACCTTAAAAGGCTCATTTCTCTTTAGTGGGATGTACTTTTTGCTGTTGAGCTTCAGCCTCTTGACAAAGTCCATGTGACGAATCGCACTGCAAAGTGACTCAGTCATTGTAGCGGAAGAGGGGCAACATTTGGTGCAAGTAGCTGTATTACAAGTCAGTGTGAGAATAGCGCTAAAATATTTACATATTACACTAATTAGATAATCAACTTTTTCTACTTTTTAGACAAGCTGTATTTAAAAAGGTAGCACAGTGCCTAAGTGGTAAATACTTCAGCATCTGGTTCAACACCTGCCACAGCTGGCTACAGACATTGATGAACTATGGGATACATGTGCACAATCCAACTAGGTCTACTGGCCTAGCAAAATAATTAAGCAACAGAGAGGTGCATGCACACAGGTGCCCAATCCAAGGCATACAGGAGACAATACAGCCACATCCTGAAGTTTTTTTTTTTTCTTTTTCACAGCTGAATACGAATACTGCACCGCAACTGTGAACTAAGCACGAGTCTTGTGATTGCAGCAAAGTCCCATTCACTTGAATGTCTGCAGAACAATAGCCATATTACTTTGTAGCTGGGCCGCAGTACAACCATGGCTCAACCGCCTATTTTTACCACCCTCTATGTAAACAAAGCATTCGATTTTACTACTCTAACATACATATGGAGACATTTATTAAAGCAGTTGTCCATTTATTATGGTGCAAGTTGCATGCCAAAATGTTAGGAAAGCGCTTTGGGTCTGTTTTGTGACCAAAACAGATTTAGCTCAACCTAATAGTGATGGTCTGCCTGCCTTTTATGTGCCCCAACTTTGAGCACTTAAATAGCTTGACAAAGTTTTAATGTAAACATTAATTAAAAGAAACCAAGGGACAGAAAAGCAACTGCAAACAAACCAGCTTTGACAGATGTCCATCCATAAGGTCATGTTAACTTTTGACCAATTTAGTCCCAGATTGAATATCCTGCTCCTAGATGCCATTCACACTTATATGTTGTTGCAATGTCTGCAAAACAACACACGTGCTGTGGGCACTGCAATGTATTGTACATTAGAGTTTAATCTACAACACCTATGCTGTGCGCAAACAAATGGGCCACTCTAACACAACCTAATGTCAACACATGCCATGACGCACGTTAAGATGGGTGCATTAGCACACCAATAAAAGTACATTTTATAAATATATATATATAATTTTAGGATGTAACCCAGATTCATGAAATTTGAGCTGGGCACCTATCTGCAGTGTTTTTTTTTCTCTCTCTCATCAGCATTGTAATGTCTGACAAGTTCTGACACAGGAGATAAAAGCATCCTGAAATTTCTGTCCTGGAGGTTGCCATAAATAGATTAGCAGACAGCTTGCCTTCTCACAGCAGGGCTCTGCACATTACTTTCTTCGCCTATGTTGAGGGGAGGGGAGGGGAGGGGGGGGGGGGGTGCCTCTCCCAGCTGAAGACAGCAGATATACATGTAAAAAAAAAAAAGAAGTATGTAGGTGGATTTGTTTCACCCCTGTGTATCATCTGAGGATTTACATCCACTTTAAGGCTGGGTTCACACTGCAGCACGCTCCAGCTCACAGCAGGAGTCCGGTGCATCCCCATTCACCACTTCAGGTCCAATTTTAACCCGAATTTTGGGCTGACACAGACCAAGAGATGCATAGGACCCCTGCACAATTTGCACTGGAGCCACTGTGGCCATAAGTGAACCGGCTTCATAGAGAGCCGGTCACAATTTGCTGCTATGCGAATTGGATGCAAGGAAACCATCTTCCAATTTGCAATGGTATGAACCCAGCCTAAAGGTTTGGTCATCTAGTTTTGAATATGGCTGAGAAAACCCAACAGGCAAATTAGAACTAGAAGAATTTATAGATTGGCTATACAATGAAGATGCATTTACCTGTTTGACTGCATTCACTAGTACAAGTGTCTCAGCAGTAGGGGGTCACTAGCGTTGGCAAAAGACCAAATCTCTTCCAATCTATATATAGCAAAAAAGTGCTTTTTTTTTTTTTTTTGTCAAAATTTGAACTTCCCCTTTAAAACATGCTAGCTGCCTTGCTGACATCCAAAGGTTTCACTCATTTAACAAATCTGCATTTTTATCCCAGGTCAATAAGGGCTTGTTCAGACCTTGCAGAACCTCAAAAAAAAAAAAGGGAAAAAAAAAAGAAAGAAAATTAAATAAATAAAAAGGCATCCACAGTGGATTGTTTTTCACAGAATGTGACAGGTGGCTAGGAGGCGATGTTCTCCACCTAATCTAACCCTGAAAAGACTGAACTGCAACCAAGTGCATTAGATGTAGTTGCAGAGTGGCCACATTTGCTTGAATGGGTCAGGTTCTGCGTTAGTACTGTCTGCAGGTGCTTGTTTAGATGGGCAACCAGGGGTGGTAAAACCTTAATCTATTTTACCACTCACTGGCCGCTCGTGTGAATGATCCCTAACAGCCAGTCATCTAATACTTAGAAAGAGCTCAGAACAAAGATCTCCTGTAAAGGTTTATTTTTATTAAATACAAATAACACAAAATGAAACCAAATAAAAACACAAGACTAACAGTTAAACAGGTGGTATAAGTTTTATTCCTTTACAAGTACGATTATATACAAATTAGTAACACATGTTACTGTCTAATTCTTTTATTGACACTCCTGTTTTTAAAATAAGAGGGCATAGCAAACCATCAACCAGTTAAAAACAGATTTAAGAAAAAGCTTAAAAACAAAATAAAAAACAGCAACACAGAAAAAAAGAATTGCATTTTCTTAGTAGTTGGAAATGCACACCTGCAAAGGCTTTCCAATGGAATAGAGCTGGAGGTCAGGTTACTTACCAACACAGACATCTTCAAAAAGGTGCAATGCAAACGCTAAGACCATAATATTTTCCATAAAGCATGTATGTCTATATGTATGTACACAAATGCTCCCATAAGTATTTGTATGCCTATATGCACAGAGACAGTGTCCTAGATATTTATATACATTTCAGCAAAAACTTAACATTAAAGCTTCATGGATCCCATATCGCATCACCTTTACCACTATATGAGATGCTGATGAAGTCATTCCAGTTCTTCGATTCCTCATAACCTCCATTCTGTAAAACAAGGTTGTTCAATGTGTCCCCTCAGATGTGCTCTGCACAACACAGGGTTTAAAAGAACTAAATGGGAATAAAAAAAAAAAAAAAAAAAAAGATACATTCTAACAGGCTATACTGAGAAGTATCCATCCTGCCATACAATACAGTCAGCTTGCAGAAGGTATAAGCTGCCTTTGTCAATTTAAGGAGAGACTCCAGCTATCACTGTTATTTAAGCCAAATGACAGCAAAGCTCATAATTTCCTTATTCTAACTTACATACATGAGAGAACAGACATTCATTTGTAAATCCTCTCATTGGATAAGTGCCTTTTTTTAAACTCAATTTGTGTGTTTTAGTGGCTATTCTGCATAGGAGACTTCATCAAGCTCTGAACAGTCTTTGTAGGACCAACAAAACGCAGTTCTGTTTTCCCTCACAGTCTTAACAGCTACAATGGGCCTCTTTAATCTAAGTGCATGAAAGTCAAACTGTTGCTGAAAGCCACAAATAAGCCTCCAATTTGTTTCCCTAGAAAACAAAAAACAGGTAATTCAGGTATTTTGATAACTTCAGGTACTTTTGGATTGTGTATGAAGAACTGTTTTTCACAGCAACCAAGCACACCCATCTATCCTCCCTTGAAAGTACATGCTGCATGTATTAATAGCAGTTCTTCCTTCAAATGTTTTGATACTTAAGGCCAAAAGTAATCAAATCGGTCAAAGTAAAAACTTAAAACAGAAGGAGGCAACTTTTTAAAGTTAACCTGTAAGTTATTTTAAACATTCCAAAGAAAAAAAATCCTGCCTAAGAACACACATGGAAATGTGCTACTAGTGTAATGGCCAGCCTTTCCTGTGGGCCCCTTTGACCTGTTGGTCACTTGCCTGATGAAGGGGCCCTGAGTGGCTCCGAAACGTTGCTATCTGCTGTAACGATGTGATCGCTGAAAAAAAGCTTTGGACTCCACTCTGGAGTTCCCTGGTGTGCTGGTGACTTTTTTTGCTTTGACACGGTTCCAGCCCTTGGTCACTACAGCACCCACTTTGATGCACAACCATTTCTACAGTAACGTGTGCGTTGGGATTAGCGTGTTTGAACCCCTGTTCCACCCTGATTTCTGGGCCAAGCACCACTCACTCTCCCCTAGTTTAATGAGTGCCCTTTTGGCCATTTCCACTAGACAAGAATGAACTTGTGATGCAGCTTAGCCAAGAAGTCAGGGAAGTTAAGGTGAAGGAGACAACAGGGTCAGACGAGCAAACAAAAGGAGTTCTCCTTGGCCAACAAAAGTTGAAGCCAGCACCTCGTCATGTTTGCTCTTAGGCAGCACTTCTATTTAAAAGAATAACAGAGCTGAAAGACTTGACTTTCAAATTCAAACTACAGAAAGCATTTCCAGCTGTGAGTTGTGGGTCATCAGCAGTGGAAGTGCCACTGATCACTAAAGCCTATCATATTTTTGTTTTTATATTCTTTATCCATATTACTAAAAAAACAATAACTTTAGTTAGTCCTGAGCTTTCCAGAAAATATGTATACATATATGGGAGGTCTATTTTAGGTGAATGAACATGCATTATTAACAAGCTTGACGCAAATGAATGCATATAGTTTGTTTAGCTTCTTTAAGCGTTATGGAGTAACAGTGCAGTGTATATATAGTAAATGCAGTGATATTTCTATGTAAAAAGTTTTAAAAAGTCTTACACTAAATCAGCAGGAATGAAAATTTGTCTAGCATCTTATTTAAATGACAATTTCCATATATTTAAATATAAAATACCACACTTAGTAGTTGAAGGAAAAAGGAAAAATAAAACAAATGTTGATGAAAAATCAAATGAGATGAAAGTGAATTTACTGTGCAAAGGTCTGGCCACTAATAACAAAACCTTCCCTTAAAGTAATAAAACTACACACAACAAAAGGGCAGGGCTATACTGTTGATAAACGGCTGACAATGTATCCAAGTAACTTTTAGTGGCAAATTATTGTTTCCACCGCAAACTTGTTTTCAAAGTGAGTAATTTTGGAGCAGCCCTGAAGATCCCGTTTCTGTCTCCCTGTGAAGATAAAAATATAAGGAAATTGTTTTGAAGAACTTTCAAGTAAAATATTTTCGTTTGAAAATTGCAGTTCTATTACAATTACGTTAAAAGAGAAGTATGGGTTTCCTTTTTTTTGCTTAATCCTAATCCTTATGAGCTGCTAGTATCTACAAATCTTTACTCTCCTCTGAGAAGTGCCCTGGTTTCTGTTAAAACAGAGTTAATTACCCGTGGGAGGGTCTACAGACCATTTATACAGCGTCATACCGAGTCTGGATCCACCCACTTTCCTGTCATCTTGCTTGATTATCGGCTCTGGCTCATTCCTGAGACTTCACACAATACACAGAGCTGCTCTCCCCCTCCCTTCTCCTTCCTCTTCTCCCCTCCCTTTTGCAGACAGAACAATCTAAGCATACGTTCAGGAAAGCAGCAGACTTCAGTGAATGTAGAAGACACTGGCAGTGCTCTGTATATTATATTCTACTCTCCTGGTAAAATTATAAAATGAAAAGAATACATTTTTAAAAGTAAAATCCAGTACTGGCTTTTGTCAGCATTGCCTACATGGTGAGGATAGGGATGACATCAGTAACGGTGGTGGTGAGGATAGGGATGGCGGCGGTGGACTGATGTCACCCCTATCCTCACCAACACCACCATCGTTACTGATGTCATCCCTAGCCTCACCACCGTTACTGATGTCATCCCTAGCCTCACCACCGTTACTGATGTCATCCCTAGCCTCACCACCACCACCGTTACTGATGTCATCCCTATCCTCACCACCGTAACCCGTTACTGATGCTACCCCTATCCTCACCACCGTAACCTGTTACAGACGTCATCCCTATCCTCACCACCGTAACCCGTTACGGATGTCATCCCTATCCTCACCACCGAACCCGTTACTGACGTCATCCCTATCCTCACCACCGTAACCCATTACGGATGTCATCCCTATCCTCACCACCGTAACCCATTACTGATGTTATCCCTATCCTCACCACCGTAACCCATTACTGATGTCATCCCTATCCTCACCACCGTAACCCGTTACTGATGTCATCCCTATCCTCACCACCGTAACCCGTTACTGATGTCATCCCTATCCTCACCACCGTAACCCGTTACTGATGTCATCCCTATCCTCACCACCGTAACCGTTACTGATGTCATCCCTATCCCCACCACTGTACAATAAAGGAGACTCTGGGGACATATCCGGGGTCTAAACAGGGATATTTCACTTTAGATGACAGGGAGTTGTCAATTTCCATCTCCCCTGCTATGTACAGTACACAGGTATGCTCTATACACATAGCACTGTTTTAATTTCAGAGAACAGACACGGAAAACAGTTTACTATGCTCCTTACCATGTCTCCTCTTCTGAAATAACACAGTGACTGTGTAGAGAACTTACCTGTGTTCATTGTTAGACATGAGCCGCCCCCCCCCCCCCCCCCAAATCAGCTGGAGGAGAAGCCAACAGACTTGGAAAGCCTCTGAGTGAGGGGGAGGAGGGAGGAATTCAGAGGACACAGGAACATCAAAGCCCAGGGGAGAGGTGTTGGAGTCTCGCAGAGGAGAGCTTGCAGATGACAGTCAGAGAAAGGTAAGGACTTCACTGCTTTTGTCACGCCGCTTCCGGGTTTTAGCTGGGGACACGCTGCCATGGAAACAGAGGCACGTGAAGAGCGTGCTCATTCTAGATAGCAGCCTGGGTGTGAACCTCTTCACCAAACACACCCACATGTCCTCCAGAGGGAGGGAGTGAAGGAGTGGCTGGATTGTGGAGCAGTTTCCACCCCCTGCAAAAACTTTTGAACTGAGAACCGTTACAGGCCGATTCTGGAATCTTCAAAAAGACTATTCTGCAAAAATCAAAAGGGCTGAGGAAAGTAAGAAATGCAATGCAGGTATGAGGGTAGCATGTACTACCTATTTTTGCATTCCCAGACTTCTCCTTTAATCATTCTACGTACATACGCTGTTTTTTGTAGGTGCCTGTTCAATATTGCCCCTGTGTGGGCAAACCATGGCTTGTTATACTCTTGAAACTTAACAGTGATCATGAACTTTTAAGAAAACGAATTCAGCAGACTCTGCGGAACAAACTGATAGCTCTGATCAGTGACTGATAAGGGATTTGAAATGTGAACACCCCTCGCTCCTCTGCCCTGTATCACCCGTCCCTCCACCCGCCTTTGCCGACATCTAGAATGCCCCACTCTAATGCTTCCTTCTCCCTGCTGCTTCAACCCCCCCCCCCCCCCCCAAACCAATCCCCTTGTGGCTACCCTGCAGCTGTCAGCTTCCCTTCTCTGCCCTCCTGTCTGCTTTGGGTCCTGCCACAGAGGGATCTACTTGTCCAAAAAGATGCTCTGAGTCTGATCCCTCCCCTTCAGCCCTCCCCCACCTCACTGCAGCTGCTGGCCAGCTCTCCCTCCTCCTGCTGGCTACAGCAGCTGTCAGATTGCTGTCCGGATTAGCATAGAACAGGCTGAACTGATCGCCAAAGTCACCAGACCATCCACTGCAAAGGCTAGAGAATTCCTGGGTCTGGAGCCAAACCTACTTAGTTTGTTGCTGAACACGGAAATCGGGATTCACATCATGTCAATCCCCACCTCTTAAAGAGACCATTCTCCAAGGTCCATATGCCTACAATAGAGGAATTTCACCTGACAATTTCAGGTGTGCACAGAAAACAGGGTTGGAATGCGAAAGTTCCACCCAAGCCAGTATCAAATCTACTTCCCTCTGAGCTGCGAGACTTCTGATGGCTGATGTAAGCCACTGGCATGGCATTGTCAGACTAAATCTTGGTCAGATGACTTCGCAGACAAGGAGGTCAAGAATACTGATTAAGTGACCATCTTCTTCTGACGACTTAAGTCTCTTGAACTGCGAGAATATGCAGGATTCCTCCCCAGTGCAGTAGGCCAGCATCCGAACCAAAGGACTTTCCAAAGCATTGGGAGGAAGTATACCATCCCAAATACAGAGCCAAACTTTTGACCCACCATGCCGGGGAAAGCCTGGTCTCGCTAATCAGGTGTATGGGATGATCCAGAGGCTGCACCCTCTTGTCCTACACTACCAGAGTGTTGAGTTATAATGGCCTGAAGTGAAAGCAGACATGAGACTGCCTTAAACAAGGACACAATCAGGACCAAAACCCTCAAGGAAAAGCAGAGGGTTGGCTGGTTCCTGACTGTAAAGTCTCAACATGGGAGTGCTAGAGTTTGCCCAGGGGGGGGGGATAAATAAAAACCCTGGAATAGGGCCATATCTAAGATCAGGCCCTGATATTCCAAGTGATGAGACCGTTGCAGTGCTGATTTCTGGAGATTTAAGATACACTCAGTCTGACAGAGCCCGAGTTACCCACAGAAACAGGTCCTCTAGATATCCAAATATGCCCTGAGAGCAAAGCAAGAACTGGGGCTAGCACCTTGGTGAAGACCTGAGGTGCATTGGATGGACCAAAGGGAAGGGTAACAAATCAATGTTGAGTGCTCACAGCAAAATATAGGTAGTGGTGATGCGCCAGAAAGATAGGTACATCATTAAAGTCCACAGAGGCAGAAGGTCTCCCAGATGGAAGGAAACAATGACTGATCCGGCAGATTCCATGCAAAACTTTTGTACCTGGAAGAAAATGTAGAGAATCTTTAGCTCCAGCATGGGCCTAACTGCCCCTTTTGCCTTGGGGATAGTGAACTGGCTGGAAACAAAAATCTGGAAAACTACACGGTTTCCTGGACCAATGGCTATGTCCCATTGATAGAGGAGCTGCGCCAAAGCAGGGTGAAGGTCTGCCAGTCTGAAATGTACTGGAACCAGATGGCCATAATGGCCAACGCATGATCACCTACTCTGACAAGTGGGGGCCGCCTCTTCAAAATGAGGACGACTTTCTGGGGCAAAAGGGTAACCTTCTCCCTGGTATCGTTGTCCAGGGATTCACCCAAGAGGTGTTCCCCATCAAAAGGAAATTTGCAAGATGCTTTGTTTTTTTTTTTTTGCACGAAAACTCAGTGAGCTGACAGGTTTTTGGAAGGTGTGCAAAAAGGAGGCTCATTCTAGATAGTTTGTATTTAATATTCGTTAGTCAACACAAGAAAATAAAGAGTAGGGACACAGGCATGAGCTCCAGCTGCTAAAGGACAGAAGGATTAGGATATATCCAGGATCCATTAGGATAGATCAAGAATCCCAGGACATGATCTTAGATCAGATGGCTGAAGTCTGGGAAATGGACAGGTTTACAATGCCAGGCTGAAGGGCAGGGTAAGTGAGAATAAGGTCTTAGAAAAGAATGCTAGCAATTTGAACACAGGGATATCCACAACAGTTAGAATCCTAAGATGGGAAATAGTTGGGTCCACCATTGGGACAGTCCACTTCTAGAAACCCCTCTTCCATAGGGTATTGCTGGGCAAACCATTTAGGCCAGTGGTTTTCAACCCTTCTAGTGCCGTGACCCCTTAATAAAATTTCCCAAGTTGTGGGGACCCCCAAGAGTAAAATTATTTTCATAGCGTGGGTTGGCAGCACCCAAGGCAAGACATGTAATTTGCGCCCTTAACCCATGGACATTTAGCGCTCCCCGAGTCTCTACCACTCGTACACAATTTAAACCCCTTATGGTACATTTCAGGATGTACCACTCTTTGTTCTCCTTTCTTTGCCTTTTATCTCTCTCTATCCTAATTTCCTGTCCCGCCCCCCCATCCCTCCCTCTAGCTGTCTTTCTTGTTCTTTCTCTTATTCTTTTTCTACCTTTTTCTTTGTTCCTCCCCCTCTTTTCCACTCCGTTCCTTGTATTCTCTATTTTTATTCCTTCTCTTACTCCTTGGTGGGGGTGGGGGGAATGGGATGAGTGGCAATGCTGGGGGGAGTTCTGATCAGCCAACTTAGGTGCTCTTGATTAAGGTCATCTGTTGATCTGAGAACTGTAGTGGGGACTTTTAATGGCAACTATAATCACAGGTAGTGTTACTCACTGTGTCTCAGACTTTGTGGTGTCTCACAGCACTGACACCTATGCCGAAATCAGGAGATAGGGTCTCCTCCAGCCCCTCCCACTTCACATACCTCACCAGTCAGCTGACCTCTAGTCTCTGCCCCCCAGCCATGCTGTGAACTAAGTGGACAGCTGCTAAAAGGCTGAGTGGGCGCCAAGAATAGCTCAGCTGGGTGGCCACAGGCTCCAGGGACAGCCCTGCTGGGCGGCCGCAAAAAGCCTGGGAGAGCAGGGTGAGCTTCAGAAACAGCCCAGGATTCGGTGACCCCTGGTAAATCATCATTTGACCCCCGAGGGGGTCCCGACCCCCAGGTTGAGAACCACTGGTTTAGGCAGATCAAAGACTATCCATATTAAGCCAATCACTATACAAGACAGCATCCAGTAGGGAATGTACTGGAAACATTTTAAGGTGCTGGGTGCTTTTCAGAGAGTCCAGATTATTAATTTTGGGTATAGCTGACCAAGGTAGCTCCAAGTATAGGCATGTGCAGACTACGTCAGTAAGGACTGAGACGGTATCCTTAAGACATAGTAGCAGAGAATACCTCCCTAGATTAGGAACAGAGAAGGAGTTTGCCCCTGCAGGGGTAAAGAAGGGGTGCTACGGAAAGAACAGGGAACAGTGATCTGGGCTATCAGTGTCAGGCCCCATAAGGAGGCCACTGAGGCTTGCTGCAAGTAGGAGGGGTTATAATTGAGCTCCCCTTTGTTTGCCAATGTCTAATGTCCTGAAGGCAGCCACATAATCCAATGTAGCTCAGTACTTCATCCTGTGTCCCTTAATAAGCGATTAGGAAACAATTTACATAGAGTTTTACCTTTGTGTATACATTCTGACAAAGCTAGGTTGAAAAAGTTACCTCGAACTGGCTCTCTGCGCTGAAGTTTGTAGGTCTCCTTGTCCTGGCAGAGACGGCGAATAAAGACACCGAGCTGGTCTACATTCTCAATGCGATCTGTGACCACCATCTGTTCATGAATTAAGTAGGACTGGGGAAGGTATGTTCCAGCCTAAAATTGGAAAGAGATTTTTCAGAAGGGTTTTATATCTGGAATACTGATTTCATCTTCCAAAGTGGTTTAAAACATGCCATGATGCAAATGATAAAAAAAAACAAAAAAAACTCAAAGTCCCGATTAGGTACACCACATAAACCAGGAATATTCTTAAGAAATGGTTGTGAACTGCACAAAAATGTTCTAGGAAACCTGCTATTAAAGAAACAAGGCTGCTTTTGCAGACCTCTTCTTCTGAAAATACTAGCCTCTCGGCTTCATTAGTCACCGTCATGAAAGTAGTAAGCAGATAGTGATCTGACTTTACTCCAACTTTTCTGATCTGCATACTTGTTCGAGGTCAGTAACTCACATTTAAAGCCAATAAGTTAACGTACCATTCACGCAGACAGCATCTTTAGAAGAAAGTCTGCAAGAGAAGGCTCTTAGAATATACCACATGCGATGCAGAACTCAATAAGCCACTGAGCGAGCACATTGCACTAGGGTGCGTTTACCAGCAGCACTGCTGGTGAAATCAATCACATACAGCAGGTACCCATTTGTTCAAGGGTTTCATGGGCGCCCTGGAGTGACAGACTTTCTACTAAGCCATGCAGGCATTATCCAACAGTGTGAACTTGTTTCTACCTGCCTACAGCAAAAGGGTTGTAGTTTTTAACATTATAGATTTTACATCAACATTGCAAGAAATCTAATTAAACAAAATTCTGTAACGCAATTCACAGTAGTAATCATACTATTCACTCTGTCACCCAAACATACCTTGATGTTGACGAGCAGCTCCAAGAAATTCTTTGGGGGCATAACAATTGAGGTGTTCAGAGGGATAACATAGCATTTGTTCAGGCTGAGATCAAGGTAAGCAGTGAGTTTCTATGGGAAAAAAAAAAAAAAAATCATGACTAGTTAGAGCAAAGCATCTTGGAAATAACATAATTAGAATTATTGTGACAAAATTCTATACAATATATTTTTAGATCTGGGAAACTGATTTTAGCAATAAACTAGCCTGAGCTATTTATTAGTTTTATATTCAGGAATAGTTTATGTCTGTATTCAGGGCATCAGGCATACAGTACTGTGCAAATGTTTTAGGCAGGTGTGAAAAAAAAATGCTGTAAAATTAAGAATGCTTTGAGAAATAGAAGCGTTAGTTATTTTTATCAAGTAACAAAATGGAAAGTAAACAGAAGAGATTTCCACATTAAAATTTGGTATGACCATCCTTTGCCTTCAACAGCATACATTCTAGGTACACTTGCACACAGCTTTTGAAGGAACAGGTCTCTTCGTGTAATCCCAGACAGATTAGATGATGTTGAGATCAGGGAAAACTGCCTCCTGCTACACAGCCAAATATTTCAAGGCTTTGGGGCAACCTACATCCATAGACGATCTGTGGTTAGTTCTCTGAGATGTTTTGAACAATCTACCTGCCAAGTTCCTTCAAAAACTGTGTGCAAGTGTACTTAGAATTAATGCTGTTTTGAAGGCAAAGGGTGGTCTAACCAAATATTGATTTGGAATTCTCTTCTGTTCATTTACTTTTCATGTTGAGATCAGGGCTCTGTGGGGGTCAAACCATCACTTCACCACGACTCCTTGTTCTTCATTGGCTGTATGTTTGAGGTTGTTGTCCTGCTGCAGAATAAATTTGGGGCCAATCACAGACCACCCTGATGGTATGGCATGATGGAGAAGTATCTGCCTGTATTTCTCAGCACTGAGGACACCATTGATTCTGAGCAAACCTCCAACTCCATTTGGAACCTCCACTATGCTTCACTGTTGCCTGCAGACACTCATTATTGTACCATTCTTCATTCCTTCTGTGAACAAACTGCCTCCTGCTACAGCCAAATATTTCATATTTTGAATTATCGGTCAAGAGCACCTGCTGCCATTTTCTACACCCCAGTTCCTATGTTTGCATGCACAGTTGAGTCACCTAGCCTTGTTTCCATGTCGGGGGTATGGCTTTTTGGCCGCAATTCTTCCATGAAGAGGACGTTAGGCAAGACTTCTCCGGACAGCAGATGAGTGTACCTACGTCCCACTGGTTTCCACTAGTTCTATGTTGAAGGCACTGCTGGACATCTGAGGTTGAAAGGGAAGCATGACACGTCTTTCATCTGATGCATGAAGCTTCCTTGGCTGACCACTGAGTCTACGGTCCTCAACATTGCCCGTTTCTTTGTGCTTCTTCAAAAGAGCTTGAACAGCACATCTTCAAACCCCAGCCTGCTTTGAAATCTTTGCCCGGGAGAGACCTTGCTGATGCAATATAACTAACTTACGTCTTGCTGTTGTGCTCAGTCTTGCCATGGTGTATGACCCGTGACATGAAACTGTATGACCATATAAACCTCATCTTGGTAGCAGAGTTTGGCTATTCCTCACCCAGTTTTAAGCCTTTCATCTGATGCATGAAGTTTCCTTGGCTGACCACTGCGTCTACGGTCCTCAACATTGCCCGTTTCTTTGAGCTTGAACAGCACATCTCAAAGAGCTTGAACAGCATATCTTCAAACCCCAGCCTGCTTTGAAATCTTTGCCGGGGAGAGACTTTGCTGATGCAGTATAACTAACTTATGCCTTGCTGTTGTGCTCAGTCTTGCCATGGTGTATGACCCGTGACACGAAACTGTATAACCATATAAACCTCACCTTTGTAGCAGAGTTTGGCTATTCCTCACCCAGTTTTAAGCCTCCTACACAGCTGTTTCAACCTACATATGAAATTGATGATCATTAGCACCTGCTTGGTATAATTGGTTAAATATACAACTGAGTCTAATCCTACAAAATTTGACTTTGTGCAAGTGTATAAACTGATGCTGGTTTGAAGCCAAAAGAGGATAGTCACATCAAATATTGATTTTGTAATTGCAAAATAGCAACTCAGACAGACTCTAAAATATTAGAGCTCAATATAGGCTTATACAGTAACAGCCCAATTTTACTGTGCCTATAGGGAGAATTCTGTACTCCAGCTTACCCATGATCCTGGTATAACCACTTGCAGCCCACTGTACATATACATGTCCTGGGCAACACGTGGTTAAAGCACATTTCCACTTCTGCAGTCAAATTCGAGAAAACCCCACTACATGTTTGCTGTTTGTTCACATTCACACAACATGCCTAAATTTTTTTTTTTTTTTTTTTAATATTTCTCCTCTTTTTTTAAAGAGGTCTAAGGAGTAGGTTAAGGCTGACTGCAATGTTTTTTTGAACAATGTTAGAGTGAGCCTGCCCCAAAATCAGTTCTCATTAACATACAACGCAAGAATTTATTCTGGCCACTGGAATGAATTAAATGCTCAAACTCACCTAAACATGTCTAGACACATTTAGGCGCCTTCAGCAGGTTTTTCTGCTCTTCAGCTCCTCTGCTGTCGTTTTTTTTCTCTGCCTGTAAACTCCTATGTGCATGGACACTGGCCAACACAGAAGTGCTTTAGCAAGCAAAATAAAAAACACAACACGTCAAAATGCCTGTAAAAGCAGAAGAGTTTAAGCCCAGTGTGCATAAGGCCTAGGGAACCCCCCCCCTCACACACACACACTTATGGATGCAGCCACTACATTTAAGGATTCATAAGGTGCAACATATTAAAGCGATGGAAAAAAAAAAAAAAAAGAAAAAAGGCTTTTATCGCTTTAATGTTGCACGCCAAGAATCCAGATCCTCCTCTTCTTGGGTCCCATGCCGACGCTCCCGGCCCCTCCCTCCTGCCAGATGCCCCCACAGCAAGCAGCTTGGAGGCGTGCTCCCGAGCAGCAGCACTGTGTCCATTCACACGAAGCAGCTGCTTGGCCCCATCCCCTCCGTCTCCCAATTGGCTCACTGGCTGTGATTGACAGCGAGAGCCAACGGCTCCCGCTGTCGTCAAAATCCAATCAGAAGGGAGAGTCCCCCGACAGGCAAGGCTCTCGTGGGCATCGATTGATCGAGAGGGGGGCGGCTGCAAATTCAACTCCATGCATAGAATGCATGAAAGTAAAAAAAACCTTGTGCCTTTTGAACCACTTTAAATATTAATTTGTATTTGCTTTAACCTAATATCTTGTTCCAAAACCTTTTGAAGTAATACTGCAAACTATTTCTGTAGCTCTGACATGTTTGCACCTGCCAACAAGTAGGTAGGCTCTTACTTCTTGAACAAACTGCTCCAGCCGTCTCAGACTTAAAGGGTGCCTTCTCCACATTGCATGCTTCAGCTCTTTCCATAGATGTAAGATGCAGATCAGGGCTCTCAGTCATTCTTGGGTGCTTTTAGCATGTGTTTGGGTCCTCCAACAGGATAATGACCCATGACAGCTTTCAGACTTGGACAGTATGTTGCTCCAGAATTCCTGGATATTTCATTGTGCCCTGCACAGGTTCAAGCACTCTGTGCTGGAGGCAACTAAGCAGCCCCAAGACAGAATCAAGCATACTCTGTGTTTCAAAAGGTTAACATGCTGGTCTATAATTTCTCTTTATGGCATCTTAAAATGGAACTATGCTCACCTCTACTCCAACAATATATGGTCCTTTACTGGTTGCTATGTTCAGCCTGTCTTCTTCTGCGTTCAGATCTTTAGTCATTTTGATTTGCCAGGCTGAGATGTCACTTTTCCATATATGCATTCATCTCGGCAGCTTAGTGTACAGGGCTAACAGCCAGGTAAAAATACTTTAATGCAGAAGAGACATATTATGCCTCATCTGCATTTAAAATCCTGGCTGTTCACAAATGTTAATTTAGTGATAAAGTTCCACTTTAAGACAACACTCACTTGCCTGCTCTGGTTCTTGTTCAGTGTGGTGCACAATAAAATATCAAAAAGCAAGAGTAAATAGGCTGACTGACTCATTACAAAACTGAAGACGTACGATACTAAATTACATCAAACGTTTGACATATCACTATTTATAGGCTTTTCTAGGGGTACCAACTAATCTTTCTGGGCCTTATGTAACAATTATCTAATTTCACACTTTCGTTGCTTTACTTTATGACATACCAAGGGCACACAAGGTGTACAAGAGACTATTTAGACTTTTAATTTCCTCACTTTTCAGGAAGAGTGAAGAATTATATCAATGAGCTTTAAAGCAGTAGTAAAATGTCTTTTGTAAAAATCCGCTGACAGGCAGGGTTTTTATAACAGAAGGGACCCAAAAAGGTCTCTTCGGTCATAAACCCCGCCTACCCGCGGGTCATGCGATCTGAGCAGAGCATGCATAGATCAGACCGCATTTATGGCCAACTCTGCGTGCCTCGGCGAAGTGACTCCCACGTGCATCCGTAGGAGTGATTTCACCGCAGCCCAACCATTCAAGTGGCTCAAGATTTGGAACCCAGACGGAATACCGGGTTAACATGAAAGCACCATGAGCCAGAGAGAGCATTGACAGCCCAGCACTATATGGCTCTGTCTGTAGGCAGGTGTCTCATAATGTAGTGGTATGACCATTATGACGGGGGGGGGTGACCACTTTAAGATTATCAACAAATCTGTAACAAAGAGATGGCCCCTGTCCCACCTATACCTGGCCTTCACACCAAAGAGCATATGGAAGGTAAAAAACGCATGAAAGACAAAAACCAGAGAACATTCCAAGCTCCGCTCACCATTCAAATTAACCTATCCGACAGTATGCATTAAAAACAGGTGTTTAGTTAGTACGCATGCATAAGCTGCAAAGCCTCTTCACGGCACTGTGTATAGTTTGAAGTCCTAACACTACTGAATTTATGAGAGTCTCCACAGTGGAAGCACATGCATTCTAATAGATAGATGAGAAGGTTGTCATCAATTGCACGCAGGCCTGCGAGTACCTGTGTATTGTCTTGTTGAGTATTAGTGTCAGGAAGCTAGCTGTTAGGTAATTTGGACAGGGTATAATCCCAAATCCTCATTAAATTTAATAGGTACAATGCCCGGCGGGTGTGGAGAGGCGACTCTTTCTACATCTTGCTGCATGTATGCGTTCCTTGATCATCCGATCGAGGGCGAATACTGCTGTGCAAAATGCAAGCACATTGTTTCCCTGGAAGCCCAGGTTCTGAATCTGGGGAAGCAACTGTCAGCACTGAGAAGTCCCTCCATACTAAAAGAGAGCCAGGAACGTACACGGCAGGTGCCGGCAGGGGCCAGCACAGAGGCAGGTGGAGACAAAGAGGTGCAGGCACTAGCAAAAAGTAGATGGGTGACAGTCAGGAAGGGTAGAGGGGGAAGTGCCAGGGAGGCCGATCCAGGACTGGAGCATCCCAATAAGTACGCTCCATTGAGTGACATTGGTGAAACCAGTCAGGGACCAGCATTGCTGGAGCTGAGGGACTCTCCTAGCTGCTGGGGGAAGAACTCCTCCAGTGAGAGTGGGGGGGGGGGGGGGGGAGCGAAGGGAAAGGAAAAAGATTCTGGTGGTAGGGGACTCAATTCTTAGAAGGACAGAGAGGGCAATCTGTAACATAGACCTGAAGCGCCGAACAGCATGTTGCCTACTGGGCGCTCGGGTTCGGCACATCACGGATCTGGTGGACAGATTACTGGGAGGGGCTGGGGAAGGCCCAGCTGTCATGGTGCACGTTGGCACCAATGACAAAGTCAGAGGCAAATGGAGTGTCCTAAAGAACGATTTTAGGGACTTAGGAGCTAAATTGAGGAAAAGGACCTCCAAATTAGTATTCTCAGGAATACTACCGGTACATCGAGCCACACCAGAAAGGCAGAGGGAGATTAGGGAAGTAAACAAGTGGCTGAAGAGCTGGTGTAGTAAGGAGGGGTTTGGGTTCCTGGAAGACTGGGCCGCATCTCAGTCGATAACTGGTACTATAGAAGGGACGGACTGCACCTAAATGAGGAGGGTGCAGATCAGCTGGGAATGAAGATGGCCAAAAAGTTAGAGGAGTTTTTTAACTAGGTGATAGGGGGGGGAGGGTCCAGAGGTAGAGATAGTCAGCGCAGAACATATTCCAGAAGGCAGTATTGGGGGAATTAGTGGTAGGTTGACCAAAGCACAAAAATCCAAGGTAAGTATAGAAACAAGCCCTAGTTGCAATCTCGAAACACCCAATACGAGGACAATATGCGACCGGTCTAAACTATGTGGCATGTTCACCAATGCCAGGAGCATGGCGGACAAGATGGGTGAACTAGAAATACTGTTGTACGAGGAGGATTTGGATTTTGTGGGAATTTCAGAGACCTGGTTCAACAGCTCTCATGATTGGCTGGCAAACATTCAAGGGTATACCCTTTACCGCAAGGATAGAGAGGGTAAAAAAGGGCGAGGGGTATGCCTATATATCAAGAATAATGTACAAGTTAATGTGAGAGATGACATCACTGAGGGAGCTAGGGAGGAGGTGGAATCCTTATGGGTAGAGCTCCAAAGGGATGAAGCTAAGGGGAAAAAAATACTGGGGAGTATGCTATAGGCCCCCTAACCCGAGGGAGGAAGTGGAGACAGATCTATCACAATTTGGATTAGCAGCAAGGATGGGAAGTTATCATAATGGGGGATTTTAATTATCCAGACAGACTGGGCGGAGGGAACCACGCATTCATTTAAGGCTCTCCAGTTCCTTAATGTCTTGCAGGACAATTTTATGGGTCAGATGGTAGACGCACCAACTAGAAATAAAGCATTACTAGACCTACTGATTACCAACAATACAGACCTGATCACGGATGTGGAAATACGGGGCAATTTAGGCAACAGCGATCACAGGTCAATTAGTTTCAGTATAAATCACACAAATAGGAAACAAAGGGAATACAAAGACACTGAATTTCAAAAGAGCCAACTTCCCTAAACTACAAACCTTGCTAAAAGGCATAAATTGGGATAAAATATTAGGAACAAAGAACATGGAGGAGAGATGGGTTTGCTTTAAGAGCATATTAAATAAGGGCATTTAGCCAATGCATCCCATTGGGTAATAAATTTAAAAGAGCCAACAAAAGTCCTGGATGGCTTAACTCCAATGTAAAAATGCATATAAAAGCAAAGGAGAAGGCCTTCAAAAAATACAAGGTTGAGGGATCATCCTCAGCATTCAGACTTTATAAAGAATGCAACAAGAAATGTAAGGGTGCAATTAGGACGGCTAAGATAGAACATGAAAGACACATAGCGGAGGAAAGCAAAAAAAATCCCAAGAAATTCTTTATGTAAACAGTAAAAAAGGGAGGACAGACCAAATTGGCCGCATAAAGAATGAGGAAGGACATCTGGTTAGAAAGGATGGGGAGATGGTGAAGGTATTGAATTTATTCTTCTCCTCAGTCTTCACGAGAGAATCGGGGGCTTCAGTAACCAAAACTGCAATGTTTATCCTCATGACACAAAACAGGAAGCACCTCCATGATTAACAGAGGACAGAATTAAAATTAGACTTGATAAACTTAACATTAATAAATCACCAGGACCAGAAGGCTTGCATCCGAGGGTACTTAGGGAACTCAGTCAAGTTATTGCCAGACCGTTGTTCCTAATTTTTACAGTCTACTGACTGGAATAGTACCAGCTGATTGGAGAAAAGCCAATGTAGCACCAATATTTAAAAAAGGGCCCAGATCAGTTAGCCTAACATCAATAGTATGTAAAATCTTGGAGGAGATAAGGGACTATATACAAGATTTTAGTAATGAGAACTGTATCATTAGCAGTAATCAGCATGGATTCATGAAGAATCGTTCTTGCCAAATTAATCTACTAACCTTCTATGAGGAGGCGAGTTGCCATCTAGATAAAAGGAAGGCCGTAGACGCGGTATATCTGGATTTTGCAAAAGCATTTGACACAGTTCCCCATAAACGTTCACTGTGCAAAATAAGGTCCGTTGGCATGGACCATAGGGTGAGTACATGGATTGAAAACTGGCTGCAAGGGCGAGTTCAGAGGGTGGTGATAAATGGGGAGTACTCAGAATGGTCAGGGGTGGGTAGTGGGGTTCCCCAGGGTTCTGTGCTGAAACCAATCCTATTTAATTTTTTCATAAACGACCTGGAGGATGGGATAAACAGTTCAATCTCTGTATTTGCAGACGATACTAAGCTAAGCAGGGCAATAACTTCTCCGCAGGATGTGGAAACCTTACAAAAAGATCTGAACAAATTAATGGGGTGGGCAACTACGTGGCAAATGAGGTTCAATGTAGAAAAATGTAAAATAATGCATTTGGGTGGCAAAACTATGAATGCAATCTATACACTGGGGGGGAGAACCTCTGGGGGAATCTAGGATGGAAAAGGACCTGGGGGTCCTAGTAGATGATAGGCTCAGCAATGGCATGCAATGCCAAGCTGCTGCTAACAAAGTAAACAGAATATTGGCATACATTAGAAAGGGGATCAACTCCAGAGATAAAACAATAATTCTCCCACTCTACAAGACTCTGGTCCGGCCGTACCTAGAGTATGTTGTCCAGTTCTGGGCACCAGTCCTCAGGAAGGGTGTACTGGAAATGGAGCGAGTACAAAGAAGGGCAACAAAGCTAATAAAGGGTCTGGAGGATCTTAGTTATGAGGAAAGGTTGCAAACACTGAACTTATTCTCTCTGGAGAAGAGATGCTTGAGAGGGGATATGATTTCAATATACAAATACCGTACTGGTGACCCCACAATAGAAATAAAACTTTTTCGCAGAAGAGAGCTTAACAAGACTCGTGGCCACTCATTAAAATTAGATGAAAAGAGGTTTAACCTTAAACTACGTAGAGGGTTCTTTACTGTAAGATCGGCAAGGATGTGGAATTCCCTTCCACAGGTGGTGGTCTCAGCGGGGAGCATCGATAGCTTCAAGAAACTATTAGATAAGCACCTGAATGACCGCAACATACAGGGATATACAATGTAATACTGACACATAATCACAGATAGGTTGGACTTGAGTCTTTTTTCAACCTCACCTACTATGTAACTATGACAGGTTAATTTGGTTGATCAGCAGACTGGTTGGCGAGTTGAGCTGGGAATGCTCTCTGGTTTTGTCTTTTATCAACAAATCTGTCCACATTTAAGCACTGAAGCAGCTCTTAGCAGCTAAGGTCCGTCTGCTTTCTACTACATCCATAAAATCTCTTATTTAGACAGAGAGAAAGGACTCTTGGAAGGGGGAGCAAGGTAGTGGCTGAAAGAACCATTTTGAATATGTGGTGCGATTTTGAGTATTGCTCAAATTGACAAATTTTCAGCTTTTAGCGCTGTTGCATTTTGAATGACAATTGCGGTCATACAACACTGTACCCAAACATTTTTATAATTTTTTCCCACAGAGCTTTCTTTGGTGGTATTTGATTTTATTTTTCGCGCTACAAATAAAAAAATAAAAAAAGAAGAAGGAAGAAGAAGGAAGAAAGAAGGAGGACGCTCTTTTTCTCCGTTACAAAACTTTGTAAAAAGTAAGTTATCTCCTTCACTGATGGGCACCGGTGAGGCACTTAGTGCCATCCCTATTTTTTTAACAGAGACTAGGGAATAAAATGGCATTTATTGCAACTTATGTCACACAGTATTTGCGCAGCAATTTTTTTTTTTGGGGGGGGGGGGGAATACCAACACCACCACAAAACACTAAAGTTTTTTTTTTTCCTCACCTGTAAAAGCAATCAAGCAGCTGAACTGCAGCTATGATTGTTCTTACGGTGCAGAGAATCGCCGGCTGAAGGCATCATTCAGTTATCTCCACTCAAAGTCCAGGACGTCATTGGGAACTGGTTACTTAAGATCTAGAAGCATTCCCCATAATATGAAATGGACAAAGAACCCACCAGAAAGTAGATAAAAAGGGGGAAAAAAAAATCCCACACATAAATACTAGAAGTGACTGCTGTTTAGCACATTCAAGTTATAAGAAAAATGGAGCTTACCCTGTGAAAATCGTGTACAATGTCAGCAGGGTCACTATCAGCAAATTCCGGGACAGGCACATTGATCAGTTCAACTTCTTCTTCTTCCAGAATCTGAATCCTCTCCTTAAATGAGTGGTATCGAATACGGGAAGAGTCTGCGTAAGGCTCAGCAAGCATCATATCATCATCAGTGTATCTTATTCCACAGAAGTAAACTCCGCGCTATTAAAGAGGAAAAAAAAAAGAAAAAAGGGGGAGGTAAACATTGCTAGAATTCTGATAAATACCAACTATATGTACCTAGTAGAGGGGGCACTGGGTTCAACAATACTGCTGCACTCCAGTACAGATGTCAGTGTACTTCAGCCCACAGAATAGAGTTTGGCGTGGCGTGCTATGTCAGCTTGGCTGCTGGAGCCTGAGGTTTCTGGGCTCTCTGCCCACTTTCCCTTCCACAGTGCAGCCTGTAGAGACCAGTCAGTCCTGTGGGGGCTCTGTGCAGAGGAAGGGGGGGGGGGGGGAAAATGCACATTTCTGGGCTGAGGGGAAGATGGAAGCCAAACCCGAGACATCCACCACCTTCATTATTAAGAAACCCTGCCAATATAGCAGCCATTTTCTAGAAGTGCAACATCCAAGTGTATTGCTTATGTCTATTTTTACATTATAAAAAAACAAAAATCAGGTAAGATGCAACAAAACAGGTATGCATTACTTTAAAATGCAGATTATAATAAATGTAAGCTCATCTTTGACAGAGCGTGAAAATAAAGAAGAAATGAAGCAATATTTAGACTTCCTGATAAAGCATGTCACAATTTTTTTTTTTTTTTTTTTTTTAACATAGAACAAAAACTTGATGCTCATTTCTTATACTTTCAAGGTAAAAGTTTTATTTGAAGATAAAACCCACTATGCGCCAAGACGCAATATGGCGCCGAGACTGCAGGGACTCGGCGGAGCCGAGATACACATAGCCGAGTGTTCTCGGCATCGCTCACAGTCACGCCCAGTCCCGCCATTGGACCTGTGTTATGTCCATCATAGGGCGGGACTGGGCGTGACTGTGAGCAGCGACGAGAATAGCCGAGAACACTCGGCTATGTGTATCTAGGCTCCGCCGAGTCCCTGCAGTCTCGGGCGCCATATTTGAATCTACACACGGCCGTGTATGTCGGCGGCGATCGCTCCGACCAAACAAAATTGACGGAGATCAGCCTATAACATGCACCCACGATTTTCCCCTGATTTTAAGAGGAAAAAGTGTGTGTTATACGCCGATAAATACGGTATTTAAAAGGAGCGTTTATATGTTGTATTTTTTTTTAGGGTGGACCTCCGCTTTAAGATGTGGTCAATGGCAAGTATTATTCTGCCATAGTGCTACTTTAGAGCAGCAGAGGAACTTAAGAATTAAAAAAGGAAAAAAAGTGTGGGCTTTGGGGAACAAACAAAAAGAAAAACACACACATATAATCAGCTCCTTGCTGTAATGCTGCAGCTGTCTGACATCAGCTCCAAGACCAAGAAATTAGCACTCACGTAACTGCTGATTGATCAGCTCTCATAGTGCACTGTCAGTCACCGCTCTCCTCCTCCATAACTCATTGGAGCACTGGGCTGGAGAGGGGGCAAAAGCAGTTGGCTTCAGCTCTCAGCAGAGTGCAGAGGGGCTCAGCTAGCTGCCAATCAGGCGTCAGAGAGGATCAGGACAATATTGTCGGGATCCTTCCAGACCTTGGTGCGGCTCTGCCTCATCAGCGGATGCCGATTCTGGGTCACAGCAGAACAAAGGGAGGGCCAATTCACACTATATACAATGACAGACGGCATGGTAAAATGTCCATCACTGCAAGAACACAGGAAAAAACAACTGTTTCCTGTGCCTAAAGCATGCTGCACTTCAGCTTGCTGCGATAAAATGCAGACGTACTGCAATGTCAGGCAGCGCATCTCGTCACTTGACACCTCAGTGAATGAAGTGTACATTTTGTAAAAATAAAACTTGTACAAAAATCGGAGTTACTTACCGGTAACGTCCTTTTCCAGGAGTCTTTCAGGACAGCACCATAGAGAGACCTTGGCTCCTCCCCTTCTGAGGAAACACCGCCTTCAACTTTTAGATTTAAACCTCACCGCTCCCCCCGGCCCCTCAGTTCTTCAAGAGGACCTCCGGTTGGCTGGGGAGACACAAGAACTCTGATCTTACCTGACGTTCTTCTGCGATGAACTCTTCACGAATGTCCCTGAAATAGGGTGGGTAACTGTGCTGTCCTGAAAGACTCCTGGAAAAGGACGTTACCGGTAAGTAACTCCGATTTTCCCATTTACGTCTTTCAGGACAGCACCATAGAGAGGATAAGCGAGCACCTTACCTTAGGGTGGGACTACTGCCTGCAGAACCTTACGCCCAAAAGCCTGGTCTTTTGCTGACAGAAGGTCCCGTCTGTAGTGTCTCACGAACGTGTCGAATCTGGACCACGTTGCCGCTCTACAGATCTGCTCCGGAGACGCACCAGCCCACTCGGCCTGAGAGGTCGTCACTGCCCTGGTGGAATGTGCCCTGATACCCTTAGGGGCTTCCAACCCGCTAACTATATAAGCCTGGCTGATGGCTAACCTTAACCACCTGGCTATAGTGCGCCTAGAGGCTCTGCCTCCCTTCCTGGTTCCTGAAAATAACACAAAAAAGGAATCAGATTTTCTAAATAGTTTTGTATCCTCCAAGTACTGCACGACACACCTTCTTACATCTAGTTTATGAAACTTATGTTCCTGTTCCCTCACAGGATTCAAAACAGAAGGTGGGCAAAACAATTTCCTGGCCTCTATGAAAAACCGAGGCCACCTTTGGCAAAAAGGCCGGATCGGTTTTAAAAATGACCCGGTCCGGAAATATCTGAAAAAAAAAAGGGTGCCCTAATGGAGAGGGCCTCGAGTTCACTCACTCTTCTTGCCGTAGTGATTGCCACCAAAAACACCGTTTTGAGGCTAATCCATTTTAGCGTACACGTCTCCAACGGCTCAAAAGGTTCCCCTGTAAGCGCTTGTAATACCAAAGAAAGATCCCACATTGGGAAGGGGGGGACCCTCAAAGGTCTCTGCCTACTCAATGCTTTAAAAAAATCTAACGATCCAAGGATCGGAA
This sequence comes from Lithobates clamitans, assembly GCA_037952925.1. Classification (NCBI taxonomy): domain Eukaryota; kingdom Metazoa; phylum Chordata; class Amphibia; order Anura; family Ranidae; genus Lithobates; species Lithobates clamitans. The sequence continues at coordinate 4,356,238 of JBBGZY010000368.1, forward strand.
GCTAGTTGTTTCTCCAGAAACACACTCAAAGCGGAAACCTGTCCTTTCAGGGTGCCAAGGGCTAACCCCTTGTCCGCCCCTGCTTGCAGGAACTCTAAGACCGCTATAGAGCTGTGAACATCAAAGGAAGCTCCTGTGCACCAGCTATTAAAACGCTTCCACGTTTTTTGGTAGATAACCTGCGTTTCTTTTTTCCTGCAATTTAGGAGGGTCTTCACTAAGCTATCTGAGAAACCCCTGCTCTTCAGCAATTCCTCCTCAGTAGCCAAGCCGCGAGATTCCATCTCGACACCTGGGGACAACAGATTGGTCCCTGGGAAAGAAGATTCTCCTGAACTGGCAAAAGCCAAGGGGGTTCTGTTGCCAGACTTCTTAGGATGGAGAACCAAGGCCTCCTGGGCCAATGTGGCGCAATAAGAATGAGGGTTGCCACCACCATAGGGATCTCTTGACCTGGCCTGGTATAGTTATCAGGGAGTCCAAAGACCCCTGACTGTGGTCCCATATACTCAGGATGAAGAGTTGTAAAGGGCGAAAGTGTAACCCTGCCCATTGAACTGCTGGAAGTGCTGCCGTCAGTAACCCCAAGGCTGACATAGCCTTTCTTACTGATATTTGTTGGCTGCCCTGGAGTAACAACATTGCCTTGTCTACCTTCTGGATTTTCTCCATTGGTAGGAAGACTTTCTGTTTTGTTGAATCCAACAGGTAACCTAGAAAGATTACCTTTTGCGATGGAGTCAAATTGGACTTTTCCAGGTTCAAGAGCCAACCTAGACCCTCTAGAATGTTCCTTGTAAACTGCAGGTCCCGCGACAGTTGTTCCGGGGAAGAGGCAAAAAGTAGTAGATCGTCTAAATATGCGATCACCGAGATGCCCTTGACCCGTAGGAAAGCTAAGACTTCTACCATGACTTTGGTGAAGATGCGGGGGGAAGAAGATAGCCCGAAGGGAAGGGCCTTGAACTGCCAATGAAACGTCCCTTCTCTGGTATTTACCGCCAGCCTGAGGAACTTCTGACACCGTTCTGCACTGGGAATGTGCAGGTAGGCATCCCTCAAGTCTACCGATGCCATGAAGCAGTTCGGAGGAAGGAGCGTTTTTACCGAATAGATCGAGTCCATTCGGAACCTCCTGTAGGTGAGCGAGACGTTCAGAGGCTTCAGGTTCAGGATGAGCCTGAACTTCCCCGAGGGTTTGCGCACCACAAAAATGTGGGAGTAAAAGCCTCTGCCCGTCTCTCCTTCTGGGACTCGAACTACCACCTCCTGTTCCTCCAACTCCTGGAGGGAGGAAAGGAGAGCCGCTAACCTCTCTGCGCATTTCGGTAGCGTGGTTACCAGGAGTCTGCATGGTGGAGGTTCTGCAAACTCTAACCTGTACCCTCTCCTTATGACTTCCAGAATAAAATGGTTGGAGGTGATCCTCTCCCACTGTGGAAGGAAGGCCCCCAATCTTCCTCCCACCGTTATTCTGTCACTTTGTCTTTTTGGGCTGTTCAGGAGGGCGAAAAATAGCCCCCCCACGCCCTTTCCCTTTTTGTCCCCACCCCTTTTTCTGTTGATCAGATTTTGGGGGGTCCTATTTCTTCCAGGGCCGAGACTTTCTTTTAGTCTCTGCTGTTTTCCTTTTAAAAGGGAATGCCTTTTTCCTGTCGGCCGTTCGATCTAACACGGCTTCCAGACCTGGTCCAAAAAGCAAGTCCCCCGTGAGAGGAATGGCGCAAAGTTTAACCTTGGATGCGGTATCCCCCTGCCACGTCTTAAGCCATAAGGCTCTTCTTGCTGAATTGGACAATGCGGCTGATCTTGCAGACATACGCACCGATTCAGCCGAAGCATCTGCCAGATAAGCTATTCCTTTAAGGAGCATGGGAAAAGACGACAGGATTGTTTCCTTAGGCGTTCCTGCCTCTATGTGTGCTTTAATTTGCGTCAGCCAGTACTCCATGTTTCGTGCCACCACTGTGGACGCCATGGCTGGTTTGAGGTTCCCTAAGGAAGAGTCCCATGATTTTTTCAAGAAGGAATCTATCCTTTTGTCCATGGGATCTGGGAGTGCCCCCATGTCCTCAAAGGCCAAGTCAGTGTGTCTGGAGACCTGCGAAAAGGCTGCGTCTAGTTTAGGGGATTTGTTCCATACCAGCGCCTCCTCTTCTGCAAAGGGAAACCTATGCTTAAGTGCTCTTGAAAGAAAAGGTTTCCTTTCGGGGTCTTGCCACTCTTTTTTGATGGCGTCGACCAAGACCTCATGGACCGGGAACACCCTCCTTTTATGTTCCCCTAGTCCCCTATACATCTGGTCATGGAGTGATAGCTTCTTCCTTTCCTCCTGGATTCCTAGGGTGGTATGAATGGCTCCTAGGAGCTCCTCCACCTCTTCCAGGGAAAGTTTGTAGCGAGAGGATCTTGTGGATTCCCCTTCCACCTCCTCTCCCTCCGATTCCCCCTGGGGATCTGAAGACCCGCTATCAGGCTCCTCCTCAACCTCGAGTCTGGCACCTCCTGGATTCTCTCCACTTCCCGAGGGAGCATCCATTAAGGACTGAGGAACACTCTGCTGTGCTGGTGGAGAAATAACCTGAGGCTGTGGCAACTGAAGACTGGAAAAAAGTGCCTTAAAAGTTTGCACAGTATTAGAAAGCTCCTTAACGGAAGCTGCTAAATCTGAAGACTGTTCTCCAGACTGCTCCCTTACTAACCCCTCTTTACATTCCCTGCAGAGGGGCTTAGACCAAGATTCCCCCATTGTGATTCTGCATGAGGGGCATTTTTTCTTGGTATTGTGGGGCGACTTGCTTTTCTCTGTAGCTTTGCCCTGTGAAAAAAATTAAAAAGAGGGAGCAATCAGCAAACTTATCCACCAGCACTACCACGGAGGGCCACCAGGGGTGCGCTTCCCAGGACCGACCACCACCAGGGACCCAGTCACAACCCTTTCCCCCCCCACCACCAAGGGGAGTTCTACACCTGTGGAGCTTACAGGAAGCAGTAAGGGAACACCACCCCAGGGTTCCTCTTACCTTGGAGTGGCTGGTGCAGGATTCTCCTGGAGCGGTTCTTGAAGCCTCTGCTTCCGACATCTCCTTAGAGTGCAGTGGTGTTCCAAGCCCCTGTGTGCTGTCCCCACAGCAGGTCAGAGGCAACACCAGCCGAACGCGCGGTCCGTTTTCATCACCGCGACCGGAACCGGAAGTCACGGGTCAGACGGAAGCACTGACCTCCGCCGGAAATGGCGTCACCCGCCCTCCGACCCAGCGCTCAGAGCTCCCACGCTGGCTGCTAGTGCAGGGCGGTCTCCTGTGCCTCCGCCTATGCCACTGCTAGGCAAAAAGAAAACGGACCCCTCCAGCTTACAGCTTCACTAAGAGAAGCTGGAGGAGCGTGATGTGCAGTCTTCTAAAGGTACCCAGCCACACTAGCCCCTTAGACTGCAGTGCTTTTTAAGAAATGAGCAGGAGAGACAGTGAGAGAGAGAGACTGATCCACCCCCCTCTGCTCAGCCTGCAATTAGCCCCAGCCTCCCTGGCTGTTTAGCCCTGGTTCCTTGCGATGTCTCCCCACCGGAGGAAACACCAGAACTGAGGGGCCGGGGGGAGCGGTGAGGTTTAAATCTAAAAGTTGAAGGCGGTGTTTCCTCAGAAGGGGAGGAGCCAAGGTCTCTCTATGGTGCTGTCCTGAAAGACGTAAATGGGAAAAAAATAAATAAAATAAATAAATAAATATTGTGCAGTGCACTGAATCATGCACCACACTGCCCCCTAGCCAGTTGGCAATGGAGATTGGCTGGAGCACTGAGTTGCTGTGGCTGCTCTGCGATTTGACTAAGGACCATTGTAAATTGGCAGCACTCCTGCGCCCCACAAGAGAAGTATAGCCAAAGCTTTTTTTTCTCCCTTCTAAATCGGCCCAGTTATAATAAACATCTGTAAATGCTCCTGGTTAGCACTGCTTTGCATGCATCAGAACTGATCAATGTCTACCATAGTGTTTTCTTTTAAAGTCTGATCTGGCCTGGCCTTGTAGGACAGCAGACCCCCAAATTTAGTCTACTGAGCTTCCAACATTTATAGTCTAAATATGCTTGGTTACATTTCTCTCCACTACCGTGAGCCAATATCTGTATTCAACTTGGTTGTCACTTCTATCTTTCTGAAATGTGTTACATTCCAAGATGAGCTTACCTGTGACACAAAATATCTGTAGAGGTATGCACCACCGAGCACGATACCAGCCAACATAAAGGCCAATCCAAAGCACATGCACCAACACCAGGCTCGCCTCTGTCCAAGTGGTACAACTTCTTCCACCTCCTGCAAAGACAAACATATATGGCTAAACATATACAGATTGGTTCCCAAAAGCTGACAGCATGAATTTATTAGATGACAAGTCTGCAGAGCAAGTTAAGCTGGCCATACACGCTTCGAATTTCGTAAGAATTTTCTTTCGAAAATCTTATGAAAGAATTTTCGTATGAATTTCGCACCATTAGTGGGCTGCAGCAACGGCAATCAAATTTGAGGAATCGGACATGTTGGAAATTTTTAGAAAAAAAAAACGATTTTCTAATCAATGATGGGAGAATCGTGCGAGAAATGTAATAAGAAAAGAAAATTTACGGAGAGAAAAGAAGATTCCCGGCCACAAAAATTCTTTTCTGTAGCAACATGCGGTGAAATTGAAGGCTTGGTCGGCCGAATTTTGAAAATCAATAGTGGCACCATCGGATAACAAAAAAACAAAAACAAAAAATAAAAAATAAAAAAAGGAACATTCTGATTTTGAAAAGAAAATTTGTTTGAAATTCGACTGTGTATGGCCTGCTTTAGTCCTCATATTGATAGGTGACACATAGCAGAAGCCCATCAATAACCATCATTATGATACTCTATGAAACAAGTGAAAATGCTACATTAATCGTGTTCTAATGTACACAAAAAGAGAGCGTCATTGCTCATACTGACATCTGTGGGGGTAAAACATCTACAGATAGAAAGCAAGAGCCTGGCTGGATGGGATTAATGCTCAATTGTGAAAGTCCTGGCTGGATGCGAATATGAAAAACATTAGGGTTTGTTTAGGATGAAGCTGTTGTCAATCAAATCCAATGACGCGAGCACCGGGGGCGGGGCCGAGTCCAGCATTCGTGTCTGTGAACGCAAATGCTGGACTCGGGAGCACGCCAGCAAGGAAACCCACCTGGGAGAGCGCTTCTAATAGGGGGTTATCTGATGTGGGGAGGAGCCGCTGGGGGACCCCAGAAGAGGATGTTTGGGGGCCACTCTGTGCAAAACAAGCTGCACAGTGGAAGTAAGACATGTTTGTTATTTAAACAAAATATAAAAAACAATCCTTTACAACCAGTTTACCTCACTATAGTGCCTTACAGGTATTCATTTGTTATAAAAGCAAACCAGGAACCCATAGATTATATTTTTCAACATCATCTCTCTATATATGCGGTTAAAGTGAATCTGTAGTTACAATGTAAACGCAGCTGAAATAGTCGGCCTCATCCACACTTGAGGTAAAAAAAACCTGTTTTACAAGCGATCTAGTTTATTTATTTTTTTTCCCCTTGCCTATAAACGCCTCTCCATGTTAGCCTATGTGTCCATGCACACAGACATTTATGTGAGATTAGAAACAAAAAAACCCATCACTCGTGCGTTCTAGAGAGAAGCGTTGTGGCACAGAAAAAAAATGCCTAACACGTTTAAAAACGCATCTAAGCACTAGGTACATTAAAGTGGTTGCAACCCCACTTAGTTATTTTCAGGCACTCACCTGTCTTCCTTAATGCCAAGTGCCCAGTGTATATGTTTTATCAAAAAATGCCGTTCTATACCTTATATCCTAGCGCTGCTCCCTCTCCCAATCTGACAGCTACAGTGGGGTGTGGGGGGCTGAGAATCCCCCATTGACTTCAGTCGGGAGAGGAGATAGGCAGCCGGTTAGGCAAGCGCCGCTCTGAAATAGAGTATAGAATGGTATTTTTTAAATAAAACAGATAAACTGGGAACTTAGCATTAAAGTGTTGGCAAAAAAAAAAAAAAAAAAGGATCATGTCCCTTTAAAAGCATGTTATACAGTGCGTGTGCTGTGAGAGCGAGTGGAAGGATGACGGAGGCATGTAAACTGACCACGGTGTCAAGGCTCAGCAACCATGATAAACCATGGTCAGTTTATGGGGGGGGGATAGCCAGGCATTTCAGGTGATACAAAGTGACACACCATTACACAGCACAAGCACTGTGCTGTTATTCATGCTTTAAAGGGAACAGGAGCATTTTTTTTTTTTTTTTTAAATTTCAGCGGCTAGAATATTCTGGCCAATGAAATGAACACCCAAGCACGTTTGCAAAGACATGGCTGAGGCACGTTTTTGAAGCTGCTTTTCTCCTGGTGGGGGAAAAGACATCTACAAGAGCCCCAGTGTACATGGTGCATCAGTGTAATTACTTACACCAATGCTTCAGGGCTGAAAAAGCTAGCTTCATATATGTTCATATCACTTTCCAGTCCTTTCCTACTACACATTCACTCCATGTTTATGCTCTCAGCATCTTTAAGATGTAGCAATTAAATGACCATAGTAGTAGAGCAAAACATTAATCTTTACTGGTATTCAGGGATGACTGCAGGACGGTGCAGACAAATCTCACCAGGCTCCAGTGAACACACTGTGGGATGTTTGCCCTTTTTCATCCAAGGACAGAAGGTCAAATGAGGATGGTGCCAGGTGAAAGATGGCGCTGCCAGGCAAGAAGCTCTATACCAGTGATGGCGAACCTTGGCACCCCAAATGTTTTGGGACTACATTTCCCATGATGCTCAGCTACACTGCAGAGTGCATGAGCAGCATAGGAAATGTAGTTCCAAAAATCTGAGGTGCTAAGATTCTCCATCACTGCTCTATACCTTTCATGTCAAGTTCATTTAGACAAAATATTTAAACACTATACAGTTTTTGAAGCTTTACAATGCATATCTCCACTTTAGGGCTGCTGGTAAAATATTTGACTTAGTGATGGCCAATTTTCTTCCACAAAGAGCCAAGGTGTGATCACATCCTGGATTTCTGAATAGAGGATTCATTCACTGCTGTTAAGCAATAAAACATGATATTCTCACCATAACAATGCTTCTTCAAGCTATAGAACAGACCAATACAAAGAATATCAAACAACTGCGGAGGTATGGAGGTAAAGATGGCAGTCCAAGCCAAGTACTATCACAAAGGCTGCTTGTAGTTTTCCCATCCCATCATACCCCTTTTAAACAAAAAAGCCACTGCACTCACCAGAATGTTGGTGGTCAAGAGTGCCATTATTGCACTTATGTTAAAATAAATAAATAAATACAAAAAAAAAATAAAATATAAATACTTATTTCAAAAAGTTATAAAGATAAAAATGAAAAAAAATGCTGAAATCAAAACAAAACAATAGTTGGGATTAAGGTCACTGAAGGAATTCAAAACAAGTTAAAATCTGGCATCAAGAAATGCCCTTCAAGCCTGAATCACTAAGACATGTTGGTTGGTATCCGTAAAAGTTACAGAACGCACCTTGAATAGTAATAAATTCTATGGACAGATACTGTATAAAAAGGTCTTTGGAGAAGTAAAAACTACAAAAAAATAAGACAATACTATTAAAACCCAAACAATCCCACTGCAAAATGTTTTTTTTTTTTAGCAACTAAACTCAACAGGGGTTTTCACAGTGCCCATAAGTATTAAAGTTCAGAGTACCCGGAAGACCGGGCAGGCACAGCAAGAATATGCAAACTCCAGGCAGGTAGTGTCATGGTTGGGATATGTATTAGAATGGGTAAAACTAGAAAAAGGGAGATCTGGGCTACATAAGTTCAAACACTAAGGCCCCTTTCACACTTATACGACTTCAAAGTCGCACGATTTTACCGCGATTTTGCGGCCGCGATTTTGCCGCTATTTTACCGCGATTTTACCGCGATTTGGGAGCAGTACTACTTTGCCACGTTTTTGGCATTAACAAATTAAAACATACAGTAGTTGGTATGAATCATAAGGGGAAACTCCACGCCAAGTTTTAAATAAAAAAACTGGCGTGGGTTCCCCCCCAGGGACATACCAGGCCCTTAGGTCTGGTATGAATTGTAAGAGGAACCCCCTACGCCGAAAAATCGGCGTGGGGGTCCCCCCAAAATCCATACCAGACCCTTATCCGAGCACGCAGCCCGGCCGGTCAGGAATGGGGGTGGGGACGAGCTGGCGGCCCCCCCCCTCCTGGACCGTACCAGGCCGCATGCCCTCAACATGGGGGGGTGGGTGCTTTAGGGCATGGGGGGCACCCTGCGGGCCCCCCCACCCCAAAGCACCTTGTCCCCATGTTGATGAGGACAAGAGCCTCTTCCCGACAACCCTGGCCGTTGGTTGTCGGGGTCTGCGGGCGGGGGGCTTATCGGAATCTGGGAGCCCCCTTTAATAAGGGGGCCCCCAGATCCCGGCCCCCCACCCTATGTGAATGAGTATGGGGTACATGGTACCCCTACCCATTCAACTAGGGAAAAAAAGCATCAATAAAAAACACAGTACACAGGTTTTTCAAATAATTTATTAGGCAGCTCCGGGATCTTCTTCCGACTTCGGGGGTCCTCTTCTGACTTCGGGGGTCTCTCCGGCGTCCGCATCTTCTGCCGGCTCCACCGCTATCTTCTGGCGCTCTTTTGCCAGCGGTGGTCCGGACCTCTGGATCGTCTTCTTCCCTCTTCTCTTCCAGAGATGTTGACACGACGCTCTCTCCAGCCAGAATGGTCTCTGTGCGCTCCGCAACTGACTTATATAGGCGGTGACCCCGCCCCCTTATGCCGTCACAGTCCCTGGGCATGCTGGGACTGTGACGTTTTAGGAGGCGTGGTCACTGGGTGAGGACCACGCCCCCTTATGACGGCACAGTCCCAGCATGCCCCGGGACAGTGACCTCATAGGGGGGCGGGGCCACCGCCTATATAAGTCAGTTGCGGAGCGCACAGAGACCATTCTGGCTGGAGAGAGCGTCGTGTCAACATCTCTGGAAGAGAAGAGGGAAGAAGACGATCCAGAGGTCCGGACCACCGCTGGCAAAAGAGCGCCAGAAGATAGCGGTGGAGCCGGCAGAAGATGCGGACGCCGGAGAGACCCCCGAAGTCAGAAGAGGACCCCCGAAGTCGGAAGAAGATCCCGGAGCTGCCTAATAAATTATTTTAAAAACCTGTGTACTGTGTTTTTTATTGATGCTTTTTTTCCCCTAGGTGAATGGGTAGGGGTACCATGTACCCCATACTCATTCACATAGGGTGGGGGGCCGGGATCTGGGGGCCCCCTTATTAAAGGGGGCTCCCAGATTCCGATAAGCCCCCCGCCCGCAGACCCCGACAACCAACGGCCAGGGTTGTCGGGAAGAGGCTCTTGTCCTCATCAACATGGGGACAAGGTGCTTTGGGGTGGGGGGGCCCGCAGGGTGCCCCCCATGCCCTAAAGCACCCACCCCCCCATGTTGAGGGCATGCGGCCTGGTACGGTCCAGGAGGGGGGGGGCCGCTAGCTCGTCCCCACCCCCATTCCTGACCGGCCGGGCTGCGTGCTCGGATGAGGGTCTGGTATGGATCTTGGGGGGGACCCCACGCCGATTTTTCGGCGTAGGGGGTTCCCTTAGATCCATACCAGACCTAAGGGCCTGGTATGCCCCTGGGGGGGAACCCACGCCGGTTTTTTCATTTAAAACTTGGCGTGGAGTTCCCCCTCTGGATTCATACAGCACTGCCTGTCGCTCATCGGGAAAGGAAAAAAGTTTTCCTTTCCCGAATAGCGAGGCCAGGCTTGTGCTTACAAAGTCGTGCTGAAGTCGTGTCTATATAATATTCAGGCACGATTTGCATGCTACTTCAGGGTTTAACATTGAGGTCTATGGAGTACAACTCGCATAGAAGTTGGACCAAAGTAGTGCAGGGACTACTTTCAAGTCGGCACGACTTAAAGTCGTGCCAATATGAATGGTAGTCATTGAAAATCATGGAGAATGACTTGTCATACGATTTTGCAGTACAAAATCGTGGGACAAGTCGTATAAGTGTGAAAGGGGCCTAAAACAGTTCTCGGTGGCCAGGATACTGATTCCTATAGAGATTTGAAGCACAAAAGTTGCCTGGTACTCTAGAATGAAAAGGAAGGAAAAATAAATAAAAAAAAGCAGATATGCCATGTCATGTGTGCCTATTGTAAAGACAGATATCCATATCCGATTTGCCGTACTAAAGTACTAGTGCCTTCAGACTACAGCACAATAGCATTCGACACCACTACATTATCACACAAATACAGGTTGTTTTTATTAGCTACCAATTCTTTATTGTACCATTTCTTAGCAAGAGTGTTCCTTTAAGAGGGTCATAAATGGATCAAATCTCAGCCAGTCCCCGCTGAACCGGCTGAGATTCAATCCATCTCTGGGTAGGCTGGTTGTACTGAACACAATCCATCAAATAGACTACAGTACAACCAGCCTGTCGGATTTTAACTAGAGGTCGACCGATATATCGGCCGATATTTGGCGTTTTTTACTTAATCGGCATCTGCCGATTGTGCTGATAAAAAAGGCAGATTATAACTTCAGCTGTGACTTGCAAATGACTTCTGTAATAGAAGTTAATGCAAGTTTCCTTAAGTTATCTGTGGAGAGGATTCTCCCCTCCTCTGGGCAGCCTGCCAAGTCTGATAAGAAGATACATTTGTATCTTTCAGGTTCTTTTATCAATAGACTGAACTCCGTGGAGAAGTTTTCAGTTTAACCATTTAAAGACTAAATCTTTTCTGACACTTGTTGCTTACAAGTAAAAATCCTGTATTTTCTGCTAGAAAATCACTTAGAACCCCCAAACATTATATATATTTTTTTAGCAGAGACCCTAGGGAATAAAATGGTGATTGTTGCAATATTTTATGTTACACGGTATTTGCGCAGCGGTCTTTCAAACGCAATTTAAAAAAAAAAAAAAAATACAGTAATGAATTAAAAAAAAAACCTAAGCAGTAAAGTTAGCCCATTTTTTTTCACCCAAAAGTTTTGATTACCTGTTTTTGTGTATTTATTATTTAAGATAGGTTTTTTGTTTTTTTTTTTCTAAATTATACATACAAGTGAACTGATTGAAGGTTTGTTTTGTTTAATGTTTAAATGAAAAAAAAATTCTGTATTACTTAAGGCTGCTTTCACACTGGAGCGGGCATGCGTTGATGGTAAAACGCTGCTAGTTTTAGCGGCGCTTTACCGTCATTTTAGAGGCGCTATTCGGCTGCTAGCGGGGCGCTTATAACCCAGCTAGCGGCCGAGGAAGGGGTTAAATGCGCCCCTGAAGCGCCGCTGCCAAAACGCTTTGCAGCCGCTTCGGCGGCGGTGCGCATTCATTTCAATGGGCAGGAGTGGTGGAGCAGCAGTATACACCGCTCCAAAGATGCCGTTTGCAGGACTTTTTTTTACATCCTGCCAGCGCATCGCCTCAGTGTGAAAGCACTCGGGATATCACACTGAGACTGCAGGGGAGCCGTTTTACAGGCACTTTAGAGGCGCTATTTTTAGCCCAAAAGCGCCTGAAAAACGCCCCAGTGTGAAAGGGGTCTAACTGTTAGATTTTATGAGATGAAGGGAAAAAAGAAAGGAAAAAAAAAAAAAAAAAAATCGGCATCACATATCGGCCATCGGCCACCGCGATTTCTAAATATCGGCATCGGCCAGAGAAAAACCCATATCGGTCGACCTCTAATTTTAACCAATGCCGGCAGCTCTATCATCAGTTACCATGGTCTTCTGCCAGCAGGCAAGGCTCCCCGCATTCCACCACCAACAGGACGCAATAGGGCTGCGGGAGGGATTCTCCTCATCAACACCAACTGTGTTGATAGGGTAATCAAGCTATTTTCTTTGCTTTCACTAGTGGTATCTATGGGTTGTTTTACTCTAGAGATTTCACACAATCAATATAAAGTCAGTTTGCAAGCAGGCCAATGTGAAATATGAAAGCATTAGCAGAATTACAGCAAGCAAGCAAGCTGTCTCCACGATGATCTCATTATCAAAGCAAAGGCTCTGAAGCTGTGATAGCATACTAGAATGTAGAGGTTTGTCCAAAAATGCCTAGTATTAAATGAAGATGAATCTCTGCATATCCAACATGACTATTCTTCAAAGTAGGCTATTCACAAAACCATCACACACTTCAAGTACTATGTGAGGTTACTACCAAGCCAAAGATAGCAGCTCGCTCACTCACACACAGCCAATTAAAAAAAAATAAAATCCATCCTCAGTACTGTCCAACCAAGCAAAAACATGCTACTCAAGGTTAAGCTAGATGGGTTAATCTTGCTAATGAGATATTTAACCACCTGCTGGCAGTCATCGTATTAGCCTAGAGCTACACAGAAGATATTTAGTAAATCAGCCTTGCTTCTGAAACATCTAGCGATTAAATGCCAAGAGACAACCAGACTGAACAAGTAGCTCGCAATGAAGTAGGCCACACTAGTAGCACACAGCAACGATCAATATCACATTTGCATAATGTTCCAATCGATCACAAGATGCTAATCTTGGCATATTAATCTTCATCACTGAAAGAAGTGCTGGATTGGCACACAGAGCTGCCAGTACATATTGAGGAAGATTTTCTAAAACTGGAGAGTGCAAAGTCGGGTGCAGTTCTGCATAGAAACCAAATCAGCTTCTGTTTTTTTGACAGGCAGAAGTTTTAGAAGATGATGGCCATCATGCAGAGCTTCACCAGATTTTGCACTCTCCAGTTTTAGTAAATCAACCCGGATGTGATGCTCTAATTTGAGGCACCATTCACACCTGAGCGTTTTGTAGGGCGACACTTAAAGCTCCAACACGATCAGGGAGAGGAAAAAAGAAAAAAAAAATCAATCATTTTCTATGGTGGCAATTCACATCTCCAATTCAAAATGCCAGAAGCCAAACGCCTGAAGATCAAAAAAAGTTCTGGAGTTACTTCTGTAGCTCAATTTGGGCACATTGGTGCATTTTTGAAGCAGCTGAAAGCAGAAGCACATAGCAACAAATGAGGTTAACAGATGACAGTTTTCTCTATTGGCTAACACAAATGGCAAAGAGCCAAAACGCTGTAGAAAAAAAACTCAAGCATGTGCAAACAAACTTTCAACAAAACAAACACCACACCATGAAAAAGTGCAAAGCTTAGGTGTGAATGCAGCCTTAAGGTCCATTCACATTTTAATAGCTGCTGAATCACTTCCATCTGAAAGCAGACAGAACCCAGGAGAGTGGAGCAAAAGACTGGTCCACCATCGCAAAGTGCTCCTTCAACACTGCAACCTTAGAGGCTTCATACAAGGTCCTCCTAAGATGGTATAGGGTCCCCAGATAAAATGTACTTCTCAATATCCTTAATTTTGACCTTCTCACTCTGCTACCCATGTGGGTGTCCAGTGGATCTACTTGCGTACATCTTTCAATGCAAAGTAGTTCACCTGAAACATGGGCTCCCCCTCTAGGCCCATACAGGTGTCCGTTTATAGAACAGAGATCAGCCGTGATCCTCAGGATCTCTGGGGTGTACCGGTTTATGTAGCTGAGATAAGGAGCAGAAAACATGTTCTCCACTCCTCATCACAGTACATGACCGTTCTGTCACAAAACGACAAAAAGGACAGTTTATAAAAGTGAGATCTGAAGATCTCACAGCCGTTAAACTGCAATATCTCCCTTCCAGATTCACCAGCACAGAGATGGAGTATCTGGGAGAGAAGCTGGTGTGATTAGAGGAAGAAGGCTTCTTTCTTCCTAATATCAGCACCAGTGGGGTAAAAATGAATCTTAACACACACATACATACATACATGGAGTTCAACTTTTCTGGTACAATAGTTTTTATTGTAGTATGTGAAACAACTGATCTCTCACACAGTGGGTACATTACACTCAGCATGGCATACAGGCATGGGCAAAGGCACATTCAACTAAAATTTTTTTGGAGTGCAAAATGTTCACTGAGCGACCTAACTGTGGTGTACATTTATAAAACTGAGAAGTTTTTTTTTTTTCTCAGTTCAGTTCTCAGAGGAAAATGATCTCCTCTGCAGCCGGTTTATGAAGCTGAGAACTTCAGGTCTCAGAGGGAGAACATAGGAGAAGTGTTTCCTCTGAAAACTGACGAGATCAGTGTAAAAGTGGGTTGGGCTGCCTGTAATCTCGTGGTCCAACAGAAGCCGGTCAAACTTCGATCCTACTTCAGCCCATTTAATATCATTGAAGTTGGATCAAAGTCGGATCGCCGTCTTGACTGATCCGACTTTGGCATGCAACTTGTGCTCTAATGATTTTGAAGGGGAACTCCACGCCAAAATTAAAAAAAAAAACAAAAACCACACGGCATGGGTTCCCCTTCTAAGAGCATACCAGGCCCTTTGGTCCAGTATGGATTTTCAGGGGAATCCCCATGCCGAAAACGGCATGGGGGTCCCCTCAAAATCCATAACAGACCCTTATCCCCGCACGCAGCCCGGCAGGTCAGGAAAAAGGGGCGGAGACAGGCGAGCCCCCCCCCAAACCGTACAAGTCAGCATGCCCTGCACCCCCACCCCAAAGCACCTTGTCCCCATGTTGATGAGGACAAGGTCCTCTTCCCAACAACCCTGGCCAATTGTTGTTAGGTCTGCGGGGGGGGCTTATCCAAATATGGGAGCCCCCAGCCCCCACCCTATATGAAAGAGTATGGGGTACATTGTACCCCTACCCATTCACTTGAAAAAAAAAAAAAAAAAAGTGTCAAAAATAAAATACAGTACACAGGCTTTTAAAGTAATTTATTAAGCAGCTCCGGCGTCTCGTCTGACTTTTCTCCTCTCTGGCTTTTCTCCGCTCTCTCTCCAGTTTTTTTTTCCCCTCTGACTGCTGTCTTCTCCCGCCTGTTGTTCTTCTGATGTTGACTCAACGCTCTCCCCCGCTCTAATGCTGGGTGCTCCACTACGTATATTGGCATTGGGCAGGGTCACTGGAGGCCCTCCCCTTATGACATCACCACCCATCATGCCTTGGGTGGTGATGTCATAAGGGGTGGGGCCTCCGCATGATGTCACACAGTGACGCCACCCCATGCCAATTTAAGTAGTGTCACTCCACACACCCGGCAGAGCGGTAGAGAGCGTAGAGTCAACATCGGAAGAACAGAGGGAGAAGAAAGCAGTGAAGGCCCGGCAAAAGAGCAAGACAGCAGGAGGAGACCCAGCAGAAGACAGTGGACAGAGGGGAAAAAAAGAGCCGGTGAGAGAGCGGAGAAAAGCCAGAGAGGGGAGAAGAAGTCAGAAGAGCAGTCAACAAGGGGACAAGGTGCTTTGGGGAGGGGCTCGCTTGTCCTCACCCCTTTCCTGCTGGGCTGTGTGCTCGGATAAGGGTCTGGTATGGATTTTGGGGCGTTTTTTCGGCATGGGGGTTCCCCGTAAAATCCATACCAGAAGGAAGGGCCTGGAATGCTCTTGGAGGGGGAACCCATGACAGTTTAAAAAAAATAAAAAATTTGGCGTGGAGTTTTATACCAGACACTGTGCCTGGTATTGTGATCAAAGCCTGTTCATTGAAGTCAGATGCATGTCGGATTTAAAGTCACAGGGCAAAGTTGGATCCAAAGTAGTACGACTGTCGTGTCGTACCAGTGTGAACCCAGCCTTAAAAAAAAAAAAAAAAAAAAGGTAAAAAACCCTTTCATGAAAAATAAAAAAAATAGAAGTTACAAGAAATCACTTTAATATTTATATATTACAGACAGGTTTGAAAATAAAACCTTAAAGTGATACTAATGTTGGTGTTGCAGCCCCTACAGCTCTGGAACCAGGCAAGTGTTTAAGGGCAGGAGGGTCTAGGACAGATAATGCATTAGGGTAAAAAAAAAGTTTTGACTTTAGAACCACTTTAAAATTCATACAAGCCCACCCATTTAGTTGACCCAAAGGGAAGATATCCCAAAGACCACAATTGCAGCCCACTTGAGGACACATATGCATCAAAAGTCTGATGTAAAGAAAGAAAATAAATGTGACTAGTGATCTCTAGATGCTTGCTGCAAAAAAAAAAAAAAAAAAAAAAAAAAAAAATCCTCAACCATTTTGAATTCTACTTTGATTGAATAAATATAAACAAAATCTCTAGAGATATAATGGGAAACCTGGCATTAATCCTTCGGCTCTATGCACACTGAATCTCAAAGAAGCTTTTTCTGGATGCCAGATTGCTGGCAGAAAACTCTGGTTGAAAACATGCTTGCAACAGCGTTTTGTATTAGCGTTTATGGGCGTTTTTAATAAAAAAAAAAAACACCAGAGGACACTCCAAAAATCCCACAGCGCATTCCAAACGCCCACAATGCATTGAAAAAAAAATAGAACGCCGAACGCTAATTAACACGTGTTTAGTGAAAAACGGCACTTTGAACGCAAATTTCTGGCGTTCAGAAAAAAGCCCATAAACTCCACTGCTCATTAAAGCTAAAAAAAAAAGTCCATGTGTGCATGGACACATAGGCTAAGAGTGGAGTTTATGGGCTTTTAAAAAAAAAAATGCCCAAACTCCAATAAACTGCAGTTTATGAGCTCCAGTGTGCATGGAGCCTAACACTGTACACTTGAAGCATTCTATTTTCATGGCCTGTAGCACCTGCACGGCAAGCAAGGTTTCATTTAGCCTTATTTATAACTATGCCTTAGTATAGCTTATGTCACAGATAAAGCATACAGTTGCAAGAGACCAGAAGAGGATAAAGGCTTGACTTGCAGTCCTGTGACAGATTTATTTTAAGAAGCTGCAGCTGCAAGATGTAGGGTGGTCTGCAGTGATGCATAGCTTTTATAGGTAAGCCATCTGCTTTTCTGTTTACTGTCATAAAACTATATAGATGCATTAATTATGGCCTTGCCCTGCCTTAAAGCGGTATCAGTGGTAGTAGTCATGAAGAAGAAAGAAAAAAAAAACCTGCATACACAACAACCTTCCCTGTCAGTGGATTTTACAACAGAAGAGACCCTAGTGGTCTCTGCTGTCATAAATGTCCCCCCCCCCCCCCCCAAATCAGCAGATAATGTGATCTGAGCTGCACATGCGCTCAGATCACATTTACGCCATCCCTGCTGGGAGAACACACATCAATTATTGCTAGCAGCTATAGCCACTGGCGAGAAATGCAGTAAAAATTCAGCATGTGGGTTATTCCCAAGTTGATCGATGGAATGACTTCAGTACAACCAGCCTTAACTCAGATTTAATCTCAGCCAGTCCCTGCTGAACTGGTTGAGATGATGCGATCTATGGCCAGCTTGAAAGGTTTGTGTATGGGCTCCATGGTGGTCCTATGCACTCCCTAATCTACATCCAACTAGTCTAGAACTCTAAGTTTAATTTGACCCCGTCTACAGTCTGGACCTCTTTCTCGCCGCTCTGTTCGACACCTACCACCCCCACTGGTGAGTTGTTTTTTGATTATTGTCAGTTTATAATCTATACCCTCATAATAGATGTTTTATTATGTACTTTTACGTGAACTTCTCTCCTAGGTTTCCATATCCCCTGCGTGGGAATTTGTTATCTGGTTTCCTCCTTTTCATATCTCAATAAACACATTGTACCAGAAAAGGTTTGTAAACCCTAGGTTTTTTTTTTGTTTTTTTTAGTAAAAACAAACATGCCTATACTTGCCTGCTCTGTGCAATAGTTGAACAAGTGAACAGCATATAGTATGAGGGGAATGCGATTTCAAATCTATGCAAATGTCTAAACTGTCAAGTTTTGTGGAAGATTCATGACTCAAGTCGAATAAATCTCTTCCCCAGGTGGAAGCACTGCATTCAAGTGGTTGTAAAGTCAGTTTTTTTTTTTTTTCATCTTATTGCATTCTAAAAAGCCTTCTGTGTGTAGCAGCCCCCCCCCCCCCAGCACCCCATAATACTTAGTTGAGCCCATCTCTGTCCACGAGTCGCTCAGCTGTCCGAGACTCTCTGCCTGACGGGCAAAGACACAGCAGCGGCATCATTGGCTCCCGCGGCTGTCTAAGTCAGCTAGCCAATCAGGAGGAGAGGGGGCGGGGCGGAACAGCAGCTCCATGTCTAAATGGACACACGCAGCTCGGGTGCCCCCATAGCAAGCTGTTTGCTGTGGGGGGCACTCGACAGGAGAGAGGGACCCTGGGAGGAGGTTCTGGGCTGCTCTGTGCAAAACCACTGCACATAGAAGGTAAGTAGAACAGGTGTAATATTTTCTATTTTAAACTAGACTTTACAATCACTTTAAGCCCTGGTTCACACTGATACCATGCCGGAAAAACTGCAAATCCTGTGCATTTTCCGCACCGAATTGCAATCGCACAGCATCCATGCAATGAGCTGCGGGTGTCAGTGTTAGATTAACACCACGAAACAGCTCGCAAAACGCATTGCCAGAATCAGATCACATGTGTGATCACGTGTGAACACCCATGCAATTTGATTCAGGTGCAGGGAAAAAAAAATAATTTAAAAAGAGGGTCCTGCACCATTGTGGTGTGGATGCAACGCGATTTGGCTCAAATCACAGACATCACTTTTGATGTGCACAGGAATGCGGTGTGATTCCTGTGCAATCCCATGCGGTGTCCCGCAATGCATTAGCGTGAACCCAGGGATAGGACTTGGTGAAAGGTGGAGGAGGACGTGAACAAAGTACAAATAGCAATAGCTCAAATTGGTTTATAGATCGTAAAGAGGAAAGGTGCACAAGGGCAGGGCAATCCACAAAACTAAGGAATTTGTGTCTTATGGATTGCCCTGCCCATGTGCACCTTTCCGACTGCCAGTTCAATAAAACCCCTTTCACACTGGAGGCGTTTTTCAGGGGCTACATCGCTAAAAATAGTGCCTGAAGAAAGCCTCAGCTGCAAACCCAGTGTGAAAGCCAGAGTGCTTTCGCACTGGGGTGCTGCGCTGGCAGGGCGTCACAAAGTCATGCCATCAGCTCCTTTGCAGCGGTGAATACACCGCTCCTCCATCGCTCCTGTCTATTTAAAACAATGGGGCAGCGCCGCCATATCACTGGCAAAGCGCCGCTGCAGCTGCGTTTTGCGGGTGGATTTCACCCTTTTTCGGCCACTAGCAGGGGAATAGCGCCGCTAAAACGGCGATAAAAATAGCGCCGCTTTACCGCTGGCGCTCGGGGCGTCTCAGTGTGAAAGGGGTCTTAGTGAATCCAAGTGGCTGCTATTTTGACTTTGTTGGATTTGGTACCTTTAAACCACACATTGCAGGTGGCCTGCAGTGATGAAAAGGGCGCATCATCTTAACATGGGTAGGGAAAATTTTACATGCAGAGGAAAACAGGGGCAGAACTGCAAAACCCAGGACCAGACCCTCTCTCAGTAGCAGGATCAAGTAGGTTGTCAGGTATTTCTAAGGATCGGTAATGCATGATGGAATTGAGCAGTGCCAGTGTGCAGATTACAAACCAAATTGCTTTTTCATTAATGCTGGGAACATGAGGGTGGCAGGGCATCATTTCTATGCATGTGATCACCCACTGCTGCACCTAAATATCTATCCATCAATCAAGCATGATGTACAGGTACTTATCACTACAGTTCTTATTCTTGACACCATGGGAACCTGTTGATCTGACCCGCTTTTGTAAGAGAAGTATGGGATTTTTTTATTTTACAATCATACTTACCTAGGTGGAGGCTGCATCTGTGCCCTGCTGGCTCTAAAGGCTAAGGACCAAGCGATCAAACACCGCAGATCGCTCAGTTTCCAGAGTTTCCGGGGGGGGGGGGGGGGGCAGGTGCGGTCGGCTCAGGCTCTTGGCTCCTCGCCTTTGGGGTTGAGCCGGTGTCAGTCCAGACATGTGGGTGGATCCTGACCATATGGTTGCGATCTTTCCTGAGCCTAGACCGGCTCTGTGATGTCAGCGGACTTCAGCCAGCTGTCTGCTGAAAAGGGGTCGAAAGAGTGCAGAACGAACTGCACTCCTGTCATCCATAGAAGTAGAGCCAAGTTTCTCAACAAAATAAAAATCACGGAGACATGGATGGATGGGTGGGTGAGTTTGTTTTCTTTGAATAATATAAAAAGGAAACAGCTTTTTCAGTTTGTAGTGCTCAGATACAGTTAAGTTCCACTTTAACAAGATAAGATGTAAGTATGCTTGCATGGAGTGGTAAGAATTATTTGTACCAACTGGGAGGCTACTGGTGCATAATCAGTAACCTGAAGTGCAATGCACAAGTCAGGGTTAAAGATTACATTTAAAGAACTCCATTTTTTCCCACACACTTTACAAGCTGACCTAAATGAACTGTCTCGCTCACCAACCTGTGAGGCTGCTGGATGTGTGGCATAAACTGTATGTAGCTGCCGTTACATACAGCATACCGCACTGTGTTCCGGGTTCGAGCCGAGACTTCCTGTTTCACACCCGGATCACAGAAGTGTCTACCGCAGCGGTGCTCAGAGCAAGCAATGTATTCTACCAATCAATACAAAGCTTCCTCTGATTGGCCGAGTCAGAGAGAAAGGCTGATGTCACAACCTCTTACTCAACCAGAGGAAGCTTTGTATTCATTGCTTGCTGTGGGCGGCCAGCTGTGATAAACTCTTCTGTGTTTCAGATATAAGAAAGGAAGTCTCGGCTCTCACCCGAAACAATACAGCATGCGGTATGTAGCCACAGCTACATACAGTTTATACAATACATCCAGCGGCCTCACAGGTTAGTGAGTGTGAAGAAAAAAAAAAAAAAAAAAAAAAAAAAAAAAAAAGCTCTTTAAATAAATAGATTGTTATAAAAAAAAAAAGGAGCAGTAACTGAAGGGGTATAAAGCAAAAAAATAAAAATTTGCTTGGGAAAGAGGTTTGACAGAAGGTCTATGAAAAACCTGTCAAGTACACCTACACAGCAGTTAGTCACCGACATGCATTCACTTGTACAGCTTCCTATTCCACTTTATGTACCCGAAGCCTGTAAATGGGAATTAATTGGGTCAGACTGGTAGTAGTCTACATTTATGGTCTCTTGTTACAGTCCTCTTGTCCCATTCCTGGCTCTGAACAGTCCATCACTATGCAATTATGCTAAATGTTTGCAAATCTTCCAGACTGAAGTAATGTAGTTGTACACATTGACCCACAAGAAGAAATCTACTAAATTAGCCTCATGTATGAGGGGATGCTTCAGAGATTTGGTGATACTACATACTCAGAAAAAAAGATTCTCTGTTAGACATTTAGGAAAGTGAAAGTAAAATAGTCTACCACAGAGCGGAGCTTGTCCTAGCCAACAAAAAACAACCCTCTTGGAGTTTGGTACAATTCTTTTTAATGAGCCATTTAAGTTTTTGTACAATAAAATGCATTTATGGGTATTATTAAAAGGAACTTACTGATGCTGATAAGCAATGTCATGGTCTTAAAAGTTACAGGCACGTCAGGAGGTTCTAGTACAATATACTGCATTATATCACATACGCCTTTTGCTAGACTTGAAGAATGTGAATTTTATCCACAGGTCTTGGCTAGCAAATACACTTGTGTTCTCTTGTTGTTACATTGTAACAACTTGGACCAAACGCAAGTATGCATCTCTCATACCTGTATAAGCCGAAAATCACTAATCGTTGCCACTACTGTAGTGTTAGCAGTAGTCTGTACAGTTCTGAGTGGTTGCAATTCTGCATAATAACCACAGGTGGTCGCTCACTCAACACTGCCAGCATTCAGAGACTGCCTACTATAAGAACACCTTGTAGTAAAAAAAAAAAAATTAAAAAAAAAAAAAGTCAATGCTTTCTCCAAATGGTGGAAGGGACTCCCTGTATCTGGAGGACTGCTTGCATCACTACACTAGCTGCGACCATTACAATGATTTGTAGGCAGAGATTGGTTAGGAATGAGACATGCATATTTACATAAAATACAAAAACAAACCCTGCAAGACAATGGTATAAATGTGCTAGTATGCATCGCATACCAGCACACTGAATTACTTACCTTAGAACGAAGCCCTCCAGCAGTGCGCTGTCACTGCTTCCATCTTCATCCGGTCTTGCTTCTGGGTTCGAGTGCTCCAGCCATCTGATTGGCCAGGCCCTGACGACGTCACTCCCGTGCATGACTGCGGGATTCACAGCCACGGCACAGAGCTCTGAAGATACGGCATGGGTATGTCGTTTCTTCAGCAAGCATGCGCCAGTGACATGTGAATATATCCTAAAGACTGCAAGTTTAGGAGATATTCACTTTTCCTACAGGTAAGCCTTATTATAGTCTAATTGCATAGTGTAGCAATAATTGGGATGATCGAGGTGTGTGGGGTGCCCGGCGCACCTTCTTTGGTTCATTATAGACAATGTTCTCTTTTATTGGTGATGGTCGGTGGTTCCTGTTTTTATAAACATTTTTTGTATTCAATAAAGTTCGATATTTTTTATAGTTTGATCGTGTTTTAACTTTGGATAGTAAAAACTATTTTTCTGCCAGTAAATACCTTATACAGCCCACTTCCACTTTGTCTGGTAAAAAGCCTAGGCGTATGACATTATGCACAGCTCTCTCTGAGAGTTTGCCAGGAAGGGAGGAGGGATGAGTCACAAGAGGGTCAATGAGAGCTGCAGGGCTGGAGGCGTGCCTCTGTGTAAATCCAGGAAATGAACAGGCAGCAGCTTCAGATGCCCACAGTTAAAATGGTTGCCGCCAGACTTAGTGGAGGGAGATTTCTGCAGCATATTTGACAAGTACAGAATCACAGTATATATAAAATAATAGGCAAAGTGGTTGGAGGGAAGCTTCAGAATGGCAAAGATGTTTTTGTTACAAATTATGTGAGCAGACTGCAGTTCCTTTGTATAAGCCTGTTTAAATTGTCCCTAGTATGTATGAATGTGAGTTGGGGACCTTAGATTGTAAGCTCCTTGAGGGTAGGGACTGATGTGAATGTACAATGTATATGTAAAGCGCTGCGTAAATTGACGGCGCTATAGAAGTACCTGAAATAAATAAAAATAAAATAGGCTTACCTGTAGGTCCAAGTAATATAAAAGAAAAAAAAAAGCACTTTACTACAACCAAGTTTTAAACTTCAGGACCAGCAATGAAGACTCACCAAAAGACCAAAATAGTTAAAATTCTGTCATCTGTTCCTAGTTATGAAGTAGCCATCTTTCTGTACATACAAGTTTGTACAAGTAACTCATTTACAGTCTCCTTTTTTATGCACGGAGGATACATTTTTGTCTTTTGAAATGGAATATTTGTAGTATTAAAAAAGGGTTCACAAATCTGGGCAGTTCATACTGAGCATTAGACCCCATACACACTAATAGATTTTCTGCAGATTTTTGTCTTCAGATTTACCAAAACATTGCAGTGCCCGATTTTATATAAATTGAAACTCTGAAAGTTTGACCTCATATTATATGGTTTCGGTAAATCTGAAGATGAAAATCTAATAGTGTGTAGTATGGGGTCCGAGACAAAAAAAAAGGTTCAAGATTCACATAACCTCTGCCTATATTTCTGGATTCACTGATCATCTTGAAATGATTTCTCTCAAAAGTAATGCTCAGTTTGACTTGCCCAGGTTTGTGACAAACATGTTACTTTAAATCTGTATTAAAAGAATATAGATGCTGCCATTACTGATCTTTCTGAAAAAATGCAAGTTGTCAGGCTGTCATGTTGATCCTGTGGTGTGGCTTCAATACAAATTACATTCTCAGTAGTGCAGAAGCCTGAATACTCCATTGCAGAATACTACATCTGAAAAGGTTTAAAGTAATTGTAAAGGCTCGTTTTTTTTTTTTTTTTAAACAAACATGTTATACTTACCTCCTCTGTGCAGTTGGTTTTGCACAGAGTAGCCCCGATCCTCCTCTTCTTGGGTCCCTTTTTGCTGCTCCTGGCCCCTCCCTCCTTTGAGTGCCCCTCAGCCAGCAGCTTGCTACAGGTTGTCACCCAAACAGAGTCAGCGCTCCGTGTATCCAGACACGAAGCTCCAAACTGGCCCCGTCCCCTTTCTCCCCTGATTGGTTGACTGACTGCTGCGGGAGCCAATAGCGTCACTGCTCTGTCTTACCAATGAGGAGGAGTGTACTGGATGGCTGAGGGGGATTGTGGACATTGCTGCAGAGAGAAGGACCTCAGGTAGGTAATTTTGGGGGGGGGGGGGGGGGTAGGTTGGGTTGGGGGTGCTTTTAGGCTGCTACACACAGAAGGCAGAAACCTTCTGCCTTTACAACTCCTTTAATCACAGTCGGTTACAGTGCTATAATAATGCCTACAGCCATAATGATCCTCCAATGCCTTCAGTACTCGACACAAAAACACAGCTGCTCCTGGACATGCTGGCAGTGGGGTTTTTTTTTTACAGAAAAAAAAATAAAAATAAATAAACCCAACCTAATCACAGCTAGTGAGGAGAGACCAGGGGCTAGGGCCAAGCCACCCTCTGCATGTCAATGGACACAGAGCGCAGCTCGGGAGTGAGCCCACATGAGTGCCCTCATGGCAAGCAGCTTGGCAAGTATAACAAGTATAACATAAATACCGTATATACTTGAGTATAAGTCGTTCCGAGTATAAGTCGAGACCCTAATTTACCACAAAAAAAATGGGAAAAACTTAGTGACCCGAGTATAAGACGAGGGTGAGAAATGCACAGCTACTGTAAGTGGAAAAGAGGGTCAACAATGCCCATTTGCAGCATCACTGTGCCCATTTGCATGCCTCACTGTGCCCATTTGCATGCCTCACTGTGCCCATTTGCAGCCATAGGTCCCCTGAACTTCAAACTCGGTAGTTAAGGGTTCCTAGATGCCCCCTAGCTGCATCCAAAATTTGGGGTCTCTGAACCCAAAGGGTCCCGAAATGACATTGCTGCAGATGGACATAGTTGACCGAATTTGGGGCCCCGTATCTCGGGGCCACTTAGTGCTAGGAACCCCAAATTAGGTGTGCAAACCCAGTGGAACTAGCACCATAAAATATCCAAAGCTGGGGTTTCTAGCACCAAGTGGCCCCGAGATACAGGGCCCCAAAAATCAGTTCAGAAAATGTCAAGCACTTTTCTGCAGCAGAGAATGACATTTTCCGAACCGGTTTGGGGGCCCCATATCTCAGGGCCACTTGGTGCTAGGAACTTCAGCTTTGGATATGTGATGGTACCAGTTCCACTGGGTTTGCACACCAAATTTGGGGTTCCTAGCACTAAGTAGCCCTGAGATATGGGGCCCCAAAGTCGGTTCAGAAAATGTCAAGCACTTTTCTGCAGCAGAAAATGACATTTTCCGAACCGATTTTGGGGCCCCGTATCTCGGGGCCACTTAGTGCTAGGAACTTCAGCTTTGGATATGTTGTGGTACCAGTTCCACTGGGTTTGCACACCAAATTTGGGCACCAAGTGGCCCTGAGATACGGGGCCCCAAAGTCGGTTCGGAATATGAATTTTTTTGCTGCAGAAAAGTGCTTGACTCGAGTATAAGTCGAGGGGGGCACTTTCAGCACAAAAAAAACGTGCTGAAAAATTCGACTTATACTCGAGCATATACGGTAATAAAAAAAAAAAAAAAAAAGTTTACAAATCACACGCATGAGCAAGTTAAAGAACCACTTTTGTTAGTTTACTTATTGCAGTCTGCCAATATGACAACCCTGGTAGTGCTATGAAAAAATTCTCAGCTCTCCAAAAGCAAAATTATATTAGGTAGTGTCGCCTTTAAAGCCTATTCACCTACATGGCAATTGATTTAAAGCAAAACCAGTGCTATGCTCACACAGGGCAAAGCTCGTGACAGCCACACCAGCAACATACTTCTTTCTCTTTCACTCTCCAAAGTACTCATATAGAACTGCTCTTTTTAATATTACTAATAGGCTCTTAAACCACCTTTCAAATGCCTTAGAATAATATCCCACGTATTAACCATATGCATAAACTTGTTGAATTCCATGCAGCATTTCCTCACATTGTAAGATCACCAATGAAGGCATCAAGTTTATCCTGTACTGAGAGGCAATCTGTTGGATAACAGCTTCACACCACTTTCTGAAAGTCCCCATTTCTTGGTTGTCAGTCTCTCCATACTTTCAGAGGCAAGGCCTTGAGCCAACAAAGCCATTGAAGACAGAATATGGTCAAAACGGTTGTGCATACTTGTTGAAAACCAGTAACTCAAAATATTAAAGCCACTGGATAGGTCAATCAACTGAAAGGAGATCAGCAATGGTTGCATACATAATTGTGGTTTGTCTAAGGGCTTATTCTATATGGACATAGTCCTTTGCCTTAACGTGACAGGTGTTCAGGGGTGAGGGGAGTGCCCCCAAAACAGTATGTTTAGGGCTCCTCACCCACCCCTGCACACATTAGGATGAGTGGTTATGTCCTCACAGTGAAACATAGGCTGCCTGCATGCAGCTCTAGGAGCATTTAGCTGTATAAATAACTCACACTATACAGATCACAATGCCTGTGTGAATGAGCCCCAATGCACAGACTCCACTGGAACTGCTTACAAGCGCTCAGCTATAATGGAATATGTTATCATGTAGACTACAAAGCCTGTTTTCTGCATGTTTTTCCAACCTCATGCCAAAATTTTATATCTACATTAAAGTGGCCGACTCATTTAAAAAGGAGCAGGTTGTACTAAATATTTCAAGTGAGGAAATCTGTAAAATAAAAAATCTAAAAAACCACAATGCCACATAACTATTAATATACACAAGAACATGCACAAGGCAAAATTGTACATTTTCAGTTGTAAACAACATTAAGCCAAACCACAATAACGTAAAACAAGACTGATCTAATCTTTAATGGAACAGCAGTTTAGAATGCTAAATATAACCCAAGAACAATTCTGACTACATGCCGATTAGCTCATCTCCTCCACCAGAAATGTGCCTTGTCTGTGCCCACCCTGCTATAAAATCATTGGGGGGGTAGTGGGAGAAGCGATATGCCTGACCCATCACCGCCAACGCACAGCGCAGAAACGAGAACCACTATTGGTTATTCTGGGAAGGAAGAATGGTCTCCCGCCTTCTAGTTTTTTCAGTTCTTACATGTGGATGTGTAAGACCGTTGTAGGGACTCAAACTGTTCATCTCACAGAAGGGGTTAATGTTTTGATTTGGGCCTGTTTAACCAGAGCCTTTTCTTACTGACATGGTGTAGTTGGCCGATGACTTGGTCAGTACATGTACGTGGTTTACAGCAGATAGTGTGGGAGAACAGAAAGCAGTGTAATGAGCCATAGTACTTATCCATGAAATCAGAGCTGTCTGTCATGTGACAAGAGAACCTTGTACTGTGATCGGACACATAGAAAGTTGTTTGTTTTTTTCCATTTGTATCCCGTGCTCACTGTTGATGGCTCATAGGCAAAGCATTATTTGCATTAAACTCTGCAGGCAGTTTTGCATAGTATGTACCAGATATGTCTGGAGAAAGCAGAACTTTTGCTGGGGCTTAGTGCGCCATAATAGTTCAAATCTTGTATGGATACAAATCCTTAAAGCTGAACTCCAGGTATGATCTTAAGGATGGGTTCAGGCGTGTTCGCAACTCCATGTGCCCGCCAGGAAGCTGACACTCCGCAGAGCTAATCACAGGTAGCGAGACATTTTCCGATCTGTGCAGCCGCAGATCAGGATTAGCGCTGCGGAGTGTTAGCTTCAGTGCGGGCACATGGAGTTGCGAACGCGCCTGAGACCTTTCTTAAAATCCTGAATGCATAATTACATTGGTCCAGATTGATCCAAAGTGCAGATCTCATACCTGATGAACCGCTGGGGAAGTAGTCAGTGCTAATATAGTGATCACCGCCATTTTCCAAGTTCTGTGCCCTATTGCACACAGGGGGTTGCTTGCTTGGAACTACTGCCATTCATTGAACATTCTATGCAACCATTCACAGAATGTCACTGCCCTTCCACCGCGACCAGTCACAGAATGCCTTGTACTCCGATGAAAAAAAAAAAAAAAAAATACAAGGCATTCTATGAACTGGACAGGACCCAGAAGATAGGGCTACCACAGTGATGGCCAAATAACTACAGAGGCTTGCAGCTTCCCCAATGGCCCCCCAGGTATGAGATAGACACATGGTCCAAATATCGTCCGGTTCCGCAGAGATTGCCCCTGTCAGAACATAAAGGCACAGCAGGAGAGATTGCTGCACTAACATTGCTTAGTTAGTACAGTGATTCCTACCTTTTTTTTCCCCCCTTTCAGCCAGCTGGTTAAACAAAACTGAATGCGTGTACCAGGCTTTTAGAAAAAGGCCATTTGTTTTACAGCTTTCAGAAGAAAGCAAGTAAGAAGATATGCAGTGTTTATTCTATTATTAGCCAAGAAACTTCATTCTTTAAAAAAATATCTTCATCTGATAGTCAAACAGGATATGCATTGCCTGAGCTGCACAAGTAGAGCACAGAGAGTACAAAGTAATGTTACTGAGCAGTAAATATTTTGTTAATGTGAATATAAAGTAGGCATTGTCCCAATTCCATTGCAAAAGCGGAAATAGACTAGGTCTAATACTGTAATCAGCAAACAGCAAGTGAGAATGTCTATGTCCATCTCTGTACTGCCAAGTAGGGATGAGCTTCGTGTTCGAGTCGAACCCATGTTCGACTCGAACATCGGCTGTTCGACCGTCCGTCGAATTGCGAACGATATGGGCCGTTCGCGCCAAATTCGTGTGGCGCGTCACGGCCCATAATTCACTGCGGCATCGCAGTGCATTGCTGGCTGATGATTGGCCAAGCATGCACTATGACCCGCATGCTTGGCCAATCACAGCGCCGTCAGTAGAGAGAGCTGTAATTGGCCAAAGCCAGGGTGGCTTTGGCCAATTATGGCTCAGGGGATTTAGTACACACCCCACACTATATAAGGCCGCCTGCACGGCGGCCCTGTGTAGTGTGTGTTCCGGTGTGCTGAGCGATAGAGAGAGAGAGAGAGACAGTGTCATTTGATTTGAGTTAGATAGATTAGGCAGAACAGTCAGTCAGTTAGCTGCACTTACAGTGTATTGTGTATATATATGCATCCCAGGTGTTGCATATATATATATATACACTGTATTCAGTTTAGCTAGATCCGTTCCTGTTATCTTCTATCTAGACTATTTACATTCAGTGCAGTGTGTCCTGCTCACAGTGTTCAGCTAGATCCGTTCCTGCTATTTACATTCAGTACAGTGCTTCCTGCTCACAGTGTTCAGCTAGATCCGTTGCTGCTATTTACATTCAGTGCAGTGCGTCCTGCTCACAGTGTTCAGCTAGATCCGTTCCTGCTATATACATTTAGTGCAGTACGTCCTGCTCACAGTGTTCAGCTAGATCCGTTCCTGTTATCTTCCTACTGACAGGCAGGCTTGTCTGGTTACAGTATATAAAGCTACCTGAAGAAAATTACAGGTGTTCTTTTTGATCCTATTAGTACCACGGTCAGGCAGCTAGACTATTTACATTTAGTACAGTGTGTCCTGCTCACAGTGTTCAGCTAGATCCGTTCCTGTTATTTACATTCAGTGCAGTGCGTCCTGCTCACAGTGTTCAGCTAGATCCGTTCCTGCTATTTACATTCAGTGCAGTGCGTCCTGCTCACAGTGTTTAGCTACATCCGTTCCTGCTGTTTACATTCAGTGCAGTGCGTCCTGCTCACAGTGTTCAGCTAGATCCGTTCCTGCTATTTACATTCAGTGCAGTGCGTCCTGCTCACAGTGTTCAGCTAGATCCGTTGCTGCTATTTACATTCAGTGCAGTGCGTCCTGCTCACAGTGTTCAGCTAGATCCGTTCCTGCTATATACATTTAGTGCAGTACGTCCTGCTCACAGTGTTCAGCTAGATCCGTTCCTGTTATCTTCCTACTGACAGGCAGGCTTGTCTGGTTACAGTATATAAAGCTACCTGAAGAAAATTACAGGTGTTCTTTTTGATCCTATTAGTACCACGGTCAGGCAGCTAGACTATTTACATTTAGTACAGTGTGTCCTGCTCACAGTGTTCAGCTAGATCCGTTCCTGTTATTTACATTCAGTGCAGTGCGTCCTGCTCACAGTGTTCAGCTAGATCCGTTCCTGCTATTTACATTCAGTGCAGTGCGTCCTGCTCACAGTGTTTAGCTACATCCGTTCCTGCTGTTTACATTCAGTGCAGTGCGTCCTGCTCACAGTGTTCAGCTAGATCCGTTCCTGCTATTTACATTCAGTGCAGTGCGTCCTGCTCACAGTGTTCAGCTAGATCCGTTCCTGCTATTTACATTCAGTGCAGTGCGTCCTGCTCACAGTGTTTAGCTACATCCGTTCCTGCTGTTTACATTCAGTGCAGTGCGTCCTGCTCACAGTGTTCAGCTAGATCCGTTCCTGCTATTTACATTCAGTGCAGTGCGTCCTGCTCACAGTGTTCAGCTAGATCCGTTCCTGCTATTTACATTCAGTGCAGTGCGTGCTGCTCACAGTGTTCAGCTAGATCCGTTCCTGCTATTTACATTCAGTGCAGTGCGTCCTGCTCACAGTGTTCAGCTAGATCCGTTCCTGCTATTTACATTCAGTGCAGTGCGTCCTGCTCACAGTGTTTAGCTACATCCGTTCCTGCTGTTTACATTCAGTGCAGTGCGTCCTGCTCACAGTGTTCAGCTAGATCCGTTCCTGCTATTTACATTCAGTGCAGTGCGTCCTGCTCACAGTGTTCAGCTAGATCCGTTCCTGCTATATACATTTAGTGCAGTACGTCCTGCTCACAGTGTTCAGCTAGATCCGTTCCTGTTATCTTCCTACTGACAGGCAGGCTTGTCTGGTTACAGTATATAAAGCTACCTGAAGAAAATTACAGGTGTTCTATCCCAGCTTAGTGCAGCTACAGGCCATTAGTATGTCTGGAAGGCCAAGAAGGAGAGGCAGACAGTCACAAGCCAATAAGAGAGGGCAAGCAGGCTCTGTGTCTAGTGCTGGTCGTGGAGACGGTGCATCCTCATCAGCACGTGGCCATGGGACACGCTTGGCCTTTTTTTCGGCAGCTGGCCGTGTTGAGCCGCAACATGCGGAAGACTTGGTCGAGTGGATGACCAAGCCGTCCTCATCCTCCTCATCCTCTCTCACCCATGCCCAGGGTGCTTTGTCTGGCAAAGCAGCGGCCTCTTCCCTCAGCTCAATGTCATCAGTGACTCCTTCCCTAGCTCCACCATGTCCTCATGAGGATTCCCTCGAACTGTTTGACCACAGTGTTGGGTACATGCTCCAGGAGGATGCCCAGCGTTTGGAAGGCTCTGATGATGATACTGAGCTCAATGAAGGCAGTAACATGAGCACGGACAGAGGGGGTGCCCAAGAAGGACAGCAATCTGGCAGTCATGCTCCCCCTGCTGCAGCATACTGCCAGGTTTGCTCCAGTGATGAGGAGGGAGGGGATGATGAGGTCACTGACTCAACGTGGGTGCCTGATAGGAGAGAGGAGGAGGAGGAGGAGGAGGAGGAGGAGGAGGAGGTGGCACATCACCAACTAGGCAGGATGCCCTCCAGGGGCCAGCCTAAGGGCAGCACATTGACTGCATCACACCCCAAAGCTCCACATGTGCAGGGCGCTGCAGTCTCTGCGCGTTATTCAAAAAGTTCTTTGGTGTGGGCCTTTTTTGAGACGAGTGCAT
This sequence comes from Lithobates clamitans, assembly GCA_037952925.1. NCBI lineage: Eukaryota > Metazoa > Chordata > Amphibia > Anura > Ranidae > Lithobates > Lithobates clamitans. The sequence continues at coordinate 4,387,956 of JBBGZY010000368.1, forward strand.
CAGATCGCACCGCTGCTATTTGCAATATATGTCTCAAGCGTATCTCGCGTGGCCAAAACATCTCCCGCTTGGGTACCACATGCTTGACCAGACATATGTTGACCTGCCATGCAGTTCGTTGGCAAGCGTATCTAAAAGACCCACACCAAAGAACAAAGACGATCTCTCCTTGCTCCTCATCAGCTGAGATTTCCAACCCCACTAGACCTTCAGTCCTCTCTGCGACCTGCAGTGAGAGGAATGAAGGTGTAGAATTAGGTGTGTCACAGCCAAGTACTTATGGGCAATCTGCTTTTGGTACACCGACGTCAGATTGTACCAGGCAAATTTCCCTGCCCCAGCTGCTGCACCGCCGAAAGAAGTTTGCTCCCAGCCATCCACATGCCCAGCGGTTGAATGCTAGCTTGGCAAAATTGCTAGCACTTCAACTGCTGCCTTTTCAGTTGGTAGACTCTGCCCCCTTCCGTGAGTTTGTGGAATGTGCGGTTCCTCAGTGGCAGGTACCCAAACGCCACTTTTTCTCACGGAAGGCGATTCCGGCTCTCTACCGGCATGTGGAAGGCAATGTCCATGCCTCGCTGGACAGGGCGGTCAGCGGTAAGGTGCATATTACCGCTGACTCATGGTCCAGCAGGCATGGACAGGGACGTTACTTAAGTTTCACGGCGCATTGGGTGACTCTGCTGGCAGCTGGGAAGGATGCAGGACAAGGTGCAGTAGTGTTGGAGGTTGTTCCGCCACCACGCCTCCAAAATGCTGATTGTGACACACCTCTCTCCTCCACCCCCTCCTCTTCTTCTTCCTCCATGGCCTCTTCCTCGGAACCAGCGGTGCTCCGTAGGCGTTCAAGGGGCTACGCAAGTACGCAGGCCAAAAGATGCCATGCGGTGCTTGAGCTGGTGTGCTTGGGGGACAGGAGCCACACTGGGGCAGAGGTTCTGTCAGCTCTGCAGGGGCAGGTTCAGAGGTGGTTGACGCCACGCCAACTTAAGGCAGGAATGGTGGTTTGCGACAATGGCACCAACCTCCTCTCTGCCCTCCGACAGGGACAACTGACCCATGTGCCCTGTTTGGCTCACGTCCTTAACTTGGTGGTGCAGCGGTTCTTGGGCAGGTACCCGGGCTTACAGGATGTCCTGAGGCAGGCCAGGAAAGTCTGTGTGCATTTCCGCCGGTCATATAATGCCAGTGCTCGGCTGACGGACCTCCAAAAGGAGTTTAACCTGCCCAAGAACCGCCTAATCTGTGACATGCCCACCAGGTGGAACTCGACGTTGGCCATGCTGCAGCGGCTGCACACGCAGCAGAGGGCCATCAATGAGTACCTGTGCGACTATGGCACCAGGACAGGGTCAGGGGACCTTGGTTTTTTTTCCCCACGCCAGTGGGCCATGATCAGGGATGCATGCACTGTCCTGTCACCATTCGAGGAGGCCACGAGGATGGTGAGCACTGACAGTGCATGCATCAGTGACACTGTCCCCCTTGTCCACCTGTTGGAGCACACGCTGCGTGGAATAATGGACAGGGCACTTGAGGCAGAACAGAGGCAGGAAGAGGAGGACTTCCTTAGCTCTCAAGGCCCCCTTTATCCAGACAGTGTTCCTGCGTGCCCGCCGATCACACAGGAAGAGGACGAGGAGGAGGAGGAGGAGGAGGAGGAAGATTGTGTCAGTATGGAGGTGGAGCCTGGCACTCAGCATCAGCAGTCTTTAAGGGATCAGTCCCAAGGAACACATGGACTTGTACGTGGCTGGGAGGAGGTGGCTGCGGACGTTGTTGTCCTTAGTGACCCAGAGGACTCCGGACCGAATGCCTCAGCAAACCTACGCTGCATGGCCTCCCTGATCCTGCAAAGCCTGCGTAAGGATCCTCGTATTCGTGGTATCAAGGAGAAGGACCAATACTGGCTGGCAACCCTCCTTGATCCACGTTACAAGGGTAAGGTTGCGGACCTTATCTTGCCATCGCAGAGGGAGCAGAGGATGAAACATCTTCGGGAGGCCTTGCAGAAAGGTCTGTGCAATGCGTTCCCAGAGACTGGGAGGTTACAAACTCCTGTTTCTGGACAACGTGTTGCTGAGGCTTCGGTCAGTCAAAGAAGGAGCGGTGGAGAAGGTGGCCGTCTGACCGATGCGTTCAGACAATTTTTTGGTCCGCAGCCCCAAGGTATGATCGGTTCCAGCAACCATCGCCAGCGTCTGTTTTACATGGTGCAGGAATACCTAGGGGCAAGATCAGACTTGGACACCTTTCCCACCGAAAATCCTCTGGGTTACTGGGTCTTGAGGATGGATCACTGGCCAGAGCTTGCACAGTATGCAATTGAGCTACTGGCCTGTCCTGCATCCAGCGTTCTTTCGGAACGCACATTCAGTGCTGCTGGAGGCGTGGTAACCGATCACAGGGTGCGTCTGTCCACCGACTCGGTCGATCGGCTGACCTTCATAAAAATGAATCAGTCTTGGATCACCACCAGCTACCAAGCACCTGATGCAGATGTAACCGAATAATTTTTTTTGAAATCTCAGATCCCTTCAAAGACTGCCTATGCTGATGCTGAGTGACTATCCCTGAGTAATTATCCTCTTCCTCCTCAATCATCACGCTGATAGCTTGTAAGAACATTTTTGGTTCTGGGCGCCACCACCAGTGCCTAAGGCACAATTTTTCAGCCCCTGTTTAACAGGGGCGTGTAATTACAATTTTTGATGTAATACTTTGCAGCAGGGCTCGTTCCTGCATTCCAACTAGAGTGTCTGTGAGGGGTTGCAGTGTTGTGGCACCAGCACCAGTGCCTAAGACCCAATTTTTCAGCCCCTGTCTAACAGGGGCGTGTAATTACAATTTTTGATGCAATACTTTGCAGCAGGGCTCGTTCCTGCGTTCCAACTAGAGTGTCTGTGAGGGGTTGCAGTGTTGTGGCACCAGCACCAGTGCCTAAGGCCTAATTTTTCAGCTCCTGTTCAACAGGGGCATGTAATTACAATTCTTGATCTAATATTTCACAGCAGGGCCCTGTGAGGGCTTACAGTGTTTTGGCCACAGCAACACCTAAGGCCCAAATTTCTGCTGAGTATATAGGGCAGGACCCTACTTTCAAACATCTAACTTACAAACGACTCCTACTTGCAAACGGAAGGAGACAACAGGAAGTGAGATGAAATCTACCCCTAAGGAAGGGAAATTCTCTCCTGTAAGAGTTAATATGGGAAAACAATTTCTCCTTTCCACTGATGCTTTCCAATCCTTGTTCCACAAAAAAACCCAAATTTTCCAAAAACATTTTTCATTGGGACAAAAAAGTGAGGTGAAATCTTCTGAAGAGGAGGAAAGACGCAAAACAAATGTCACAGGGGTGATAACCCTTCCCTATGTTTTCCAAAAAGCTTAGAAAAGATTTTTTGGCTGGAGCTAAACACATTAAAAATGTTCAAAATTACAAACAGATTCTACTTAACAACAAACCTACAGTCCCTGTCTTGTTTGCACCGCCTGTATACTGCTGTTCAGAGTATATAGGGACCTTTCCTTATTTTAATTTGGGTGCGGGGTTCCCCTTAATATCCATACAAGACCCAAAGGGCCTGGTAATGGACTGGGGGGTACCCATGCCGTTTGTCTCACTGATTTTCATCCATATTGCCATGACCCGACATGACATTAAACCCGCAAGCAGTTTTAAATGAGATTTTTTCCTTTAAAAATGACATTTGGTGCAGGGACTGTTCTAAACATGGGAAACACGCGTCACTTTACAGGCATACTATAGACACCCCCCAGGTACGATATTTAAAGGAATATTTCACTTTTTTTTTTTTACTTTAAGCATCATTAAAATCACTGCTCCCGAAAAAACGGCCGTTTTTAAAAGTTTTTTTTGCATTGATACATGTCCCCTGGGGTAGGACCCGGGTCCCCAAACCCTTTTTAGGACAATACCATGCAAATTAGCCTTTAAAATGAGCACTTTTGATTTCGAACGTTCGAGTCCCATAGACGTCAATGGGGTTCTAACGTTCGTGCGAACTTGCGGTCCGTTCGCGGGTTCTGGTGCGAACCGAACCGGGGGGTGTTCGGCTCATCCCTACTGCCAAGTATAAAAAACTGCTGATGTCCCTGTCACTTTGTAATGGTCATGGACTCTCCTTCATACACATGGGTGGTGCTTCTGCCTATACAGTGTAAACATGCTGGTGTACATTGGTGCCTGGGGTGTCCTAGCGCTGTGTACAGCTGCCTATAGACATCAATGGGTGAAGGAGGTTGTATGCAGCTATGCCTGCTACTTGCACAAAGTGGTGCATGCGCAAAGACGTAATGTCACAAGTGTACACTATCTGCATTTGGGACAGCACTTCATGCAGGTGGCAGAGAATACCTGCGTGCAGCAACATTTACCCATTCATGTCTATGAGTAGCTGTATGTAGCATCAAAATAGGCCAACGCATTTATGGGCCAATGAGGCTGTGGGCATGAAACCTTTTATAGTTGCCAAACACCATACAATGCAACTGAAAAGTTGTAGAGCCCAAGTCGAACTACTCTTAAAAGGTTCCAGCTCCAAAACAGACTCCTTGCTGTGAAGCCTAAATCTGGGTCTATATTGTTTACTGTATATTTTTAAACATATCTCCCTATGTGGAGACAATTGAGATTCTATTTGATAACCATCTTGTACACCATGGCATGTTTATCACCTAATAAAACATTTGAACTCGAAAAAAGGTTCCCCCTCCTCCTGCCTATCCTGTCTCAAAAGTGTGTGGCCATTTCTAATCTGCTCTGATCATGCGATCCTGCATCTCTGGCTCAGGAAGCTCTCAAAGGGTTGGAAATTCTGAGAGCGGTGAGGTCATCCACAGCCACTGTCTGCGCTCCCTCTTCTCCCCTGCAGCAGCAGCCGCTCACTGACACAGGGGAGCCAGAGCTGCGGGATCACATGACCAGACTAAAAATAGTAAGTAGATCTTTTTTTATGCAGGGTATGCAGGATAGATAGGGAACATTTTTAAAGTGGAGCTCCAGGCTTCTTCAGAAAAAAATAAAAGTCAACAACTACAAATACTGTAGCTGCTGACTTTTTAGGACACTTACCTGTCCTGGAATCCAGAGTTGTCTTCACCCCAGCCGTGGCTCTCGGGTGCTGCTGCCGCCATTTCTTGTAGGGGAAACTGGCCGTGAAACCTTGCAGCTTCACAAACAGCGAAGTCACCCAGAAGTTGAAGTGGGTACCTATCAAAACCAGGTACCCACTCCCCCTTAATTTCCAAGGAAAGGGTACCCCCCAGCAACATGGGACTTTTAAAAGAAGATTATGGTTGAGAACTGTTGATCTCCTTTGTAGTTGGCCTGACGCATTTCAGTGTTGATCCCTTCATCAGGGATTTTTCTTTCAGGAGAAATTTAAAATTTAAAAAAACGGATAGTAAACTTTTGCACTGCCAGTGTTTTAAGTGTATGTGTACATGTACATGTGTAGATGAATGTACACTAATGTGTAAGACTTGTACAGATGGATAAGTACTGAAAGGACCCCCGCTTTGATAATTCAAATAACCAGATCAAAGAACTTTATGGGTATGCAGTTTGGCTCTGTAAAAATTCCGAAGGTGTGTCTCAAAGCTCGACTAAGTCAAGTGGGATCCGGTCCGTATCAAAGGGTCCTTGCTGGCAGTGGCTGCCAGCAAGGACCCTTTGATACGGACCGGATCCCACCAACAGAACTTTTGGGTTTTTCTACACATCGCGTCGGCCTTGATTCCATCGATATTAGGCCATCAATAAGCTGATTGTCATCATTTTTTGACTTACTCCAGCTTTGACACACTCCTTCAGAATTTTTACAGAACCAAACTTCATACCCATAAAGTTCTTTGATCTGGTTGTTTGAATTAGCAAAGCGGGGGTCCTTTCAGTAAAAGTCTTACACATCGGTGTACATACATGTACACATACACTTAAAAACACTGGCAGTGCAAAAGTGCAGTATCTGGTTGTTTGATTGTTAATTTGTTTAATTTCTCCTGAAAGAAATACCCCTGATGAAGGGATCAACATTTAAATCCTGAAACGCGTCAGTCAAACTATAAAGGAGGAGATCAACAGTTCTCAACCATACCAACTGTATTGTTTTTTCCCTCTCTTTCTAATTTATAATTGGTGATGTATGCACCTAGTAGTTTTTAATACCTCAATAACATTTTGTTAATTTTTACACATATTTCTTGATCTCTTTATCAAGTTGCCTTAAAAGTCCCATGTTGCTGGGGGGTACTTTTTCCTTGCAAATTCTACTTTTAGGATGTCGGCAACAAGTCGGACTCTTAGTGAAACCCTCATTTACACTCCCCCCTTAAGGTGCCAAATGTGGCAGTGGAGGGGGGGTGGGGAAGCAAACAAGCGGAGCTTTCCCTTTTGGGTGGAGTTCCGCTTTAAGAACAGTTAGGCCTCATGTACACTGCTGCTGGTAAACGGACGTTCAGAGGCAGTTGGATATTTTTTTCAGCTGCCCCTTTATTCATCCACTGTTATCTTATTTGTACATACACACAGGTTCGTTTAATGACGTTTTTTTTTTTTTAGGCAGTTGCGTTTAGAGGCTTTCTTTGAAGGAAAAAAAAAAAAAAAAAAGAGCTCAGACGCATAATGCGTTACCAGTGTTTAGCCGCATTTTCATTTAGAAGCGTTTTTAAAAAGGTGCCCTATTTTTTTTTCACAATATAAAACTTAAAAATTATAGCAAATGATGAAAAACCACAAAAAAAAAAAAAAAAAAAAAAAATTAAAACTTGTAATTGCTTGCAATGCTTTATAGACCATTAATATACCTCTAATGAGCCCATGATCCAATCCAATACACTATTGGCATTACGGTACATACATGTTGGAAAAATATCCTACAGGCATGCGCTGCGCAATCAATGGGAGTCCAGCAGCGACAAACACGCAATTTCTGACTTCTTTAAAGCCTCATCAACAGCAACGTAAGTAAAAGCACCGAAATTGAGGTATATACAAGTACAATGCTGCTCTATCAGCCGCTTCTACTCACTCTGGTCTCACAGAATGACTGAAATCGTTAAACAATACTGTTTTTTGCACTTTGGGAAGGTCTAATGTTATCTTAAATAAAACGCTCCTAGATGCAAACGTGTCTAAACGCGACATGCAAACGGGCGTTTTTAAATGCCGGTTTCAAGCTGTCAAAAAAGTGGAAGAGTGGAACTCTCGCTTATATGCTTCCTCCCCAACATTTGGCACCTTCCGGGGGGGGACCTGTTTTTGACAGGTCCCCTTCCCCACTTCCAGTGACGGGCCGCGGCCCGATCTCCCGGAAGTTTGCCCCTCCTCATTCCCTGCCGCCGGGCCAATTAGAATGCGCATGCGCAGTAGGGAACCATCAATGAAGCCGAAAGTCTTCACTGCCTGGCTCCCTTACCAGGAATGGCAGCAGCACCCGTTAGTCGATCTGAAGATCAGCTGGGGTGCCGACATCGAGGGCTCCCTGGACAGGTAAGTGTCCGAATATTAAAAATCAACTACAGTATTTGTAGCTGCTGACTTCATTTTCCTCACCCAGGATGGGCCTCCTCTTTAAAAGGCACCCCACTTACTGCGACGTGTTTCTGAGTGTGGGGAAACCACATGGTGCCACAGCACCACACGTCTCTGTGCAGAGAGATTTTATAAAATAAAGGTTTGGGAACCTTTTCCCTGCAGGTACAGTGGGCCAATCAAAACAAATAGGAAGCTGTGCAAAAGGCACCCCATAAAACGCGGAGGGGGTGAAGCTAGGCTTAGACGTGAGCTTTTCTCGAGCAACTGATGTCAACAAAACAATCAACCTGGACGTCGAACGAGCGAGACAAAAGCAACACAGATTGTGACAGTTCTGATGGACCCAAGTTGATCAGTTGTGCTGGAAAAATACGTCTGGAATGGATCAATGGCGGTGTTTACATCCTTGTGAACATTTAGGGTCACTAAACATGTAAGGGCAGGAAAAGAGAAGCCATGTCATGTATGATCCCACCATGGGACACTCCTCACCCGGTGGTCATGGATGGCTCCCCCCCTGTAGGTGGGTGATGAGGACACTGAGGGGGAGATCAGGTATGAACACACATCCTCCTCCTCATCATCATCATCATCATCCTCCTCCTCCTCCTCCTCCATGCAGCCTGAGCTCTCCCCTGTCAGCCATTTTCTAGAGCTTATCTCTGGGCTGACTGCTGATCACACAGCTTCCTCCATTTTACTGCACGGCTCTTCCTGGATCGTTCCATGAGCCTCACCACCCGCTCCGACACCGTCTATGGCGGCGATATTGGGGGATCTAGGAGGGGGAATTCCCCTGTGGCCCCCAGGTAGAAGAGACAACCTGATCCGATCACATATATAGAGGGGGGCTCCTGATAACACCCATTCCTATGATGACAGAGCATTTCATACCAGGAGCTGGCATGTCACACACACGGGTCCCCTGAGGATGTCACCTGTCCCCCCCCCCGGGTGGTGTGCATGGTGGGGCCCCCTAGCGGGCGGTCAGGTAAGGTAGGGAGGCGCCCCGTCCTCTCTTACCTTGTTGTCGGTAATAATCAGCACTTCGCTGTTCTCGTCCTCCTTCTTGGCGTCCTTCTGCGCCAGAGACGAATTAAAGGCTAGTTTCACCATGTCTGCCCAGTGTGCGAGGAGCGGCTGTGCACGGCTCCGGCTGTCTTTGTTGTGCTGCCTGAGTCTCCGCGGAGAGGGGGAGGAGCGCTGCTGGGCGACCGAGGTGGGAGGAGCCTGCTGATAGGCGCTCACCTGAAACTCGGCATTCCCTGTATACACTTCCCGAGAAGCAAAGCTCTTACTGCGCATGCCCAGTGTTCTCTGTGCGCGCCTCCGATTCTCCTGTGCTGGGTGACAAGCGGCTGGGCGCGCTCCCAGCTGGAGCTCAGTCATTACATGTCCTTCCACACCATTACCTGTCATGTCTGCACACTCCCTGGCTCCAGGGCTTAAAGTGACACTAAAGGTTCGATTTTCATTTTAAAAAAATAACAAACTTGTCATACCTCCACTGTGCAGCTTGTTTTGCACAGAGTGGCCCCGAATGGCGTTTTCTGGGGTCCCCCGGCGGCTCTCCTAGTTCCTGCCTCCCCCCTGGGAGGTTACCTTGTGGGCGCGCTCCTAAGTCCTGCATTCGGCGTCCATAGCCGCCAAGTGCAGGACTCGCCCCCCCCCCCGGTGCCCGCGTCATTGGATTTGATTGACAGCAGCGCCAGCCAATGGCTGTGCTGCTATCAATCTATCCAATGAAGAGCCGGGAAGCCTGGGCAATGATCGAGCGCGGGACTTTCGAGGGCTCAGGTAAGTAAACCGGGGGGCTGGGGGGACGGTAATCATCAGATGTGTATGCATTAAGGTAAAAAAGCATGAACCTTTACAACCCCTTTAAAGCGGTAGAAAACCACCACAAAAATAAATTAAAAAAAGCCCCCCCTGCAGATTTACATCATAATGTACAAGAATACACGGCATACTAGCACAGTATGACAGACTTACCTACGCTGTCACGGCTCCCTGGTGCTTCTTCACCCGGTCCTTCCGGGTTCCCAGGCTGTATAAATGGCCGGAGCCGCGATGACATCACTCCTACACATGCGCACAGAGCTCTGAAGGTACGGCAATGGCACGGTATGCACCAGTGAAGTCACCAGCTGCATCCTGTGTGAATATCTCCTAAAGGGCTCATTTACACTTACTTCAACTTCAACACACAATAAAGCGATAGTAAACCACGGGTGTTGTTAAACTAAAAAAAAAACAAACCTGCAAGGCAATTGCATAATGTGCTAGTATGCATCGCATACCAGCACATTATGAAATACTTACATTGAAACAAAGACTTCCAGCCCTGTACTGTCACCGCTGAGATGGCTGACATCTTCTCCCTGTCTTTCTTCTGGGTTTGCAAACTCTGGCTATGTGATTGGCCGGATCCACGCTAATGTCATTCCCACGCATGCACGCGGGAGCCCTCCAAGGTATGCCGGACCTTCAGAGCGCATAAGTGGGTCACATCAGTGGCTGCATGCAGGGTGAATATTTTCTGAACGGTGCACATTTAGAAGATATTCATTTTACCTACAGGTAAGCATTATTATAGGCCTTATTATAGGCTTTAGGGCACCTACCGCTTCAACATGCTTTTTTGATGTGTTTTTGATGCTTTGCTGGTGCTTTGATGATTCTTCTGTAACCAGGTGCCAGCTATATTACCTGTGTCACTAGGGTTGACACTCTACAGTTTGGATGATCCACCTGTGGCCCTCCAGCTGTTGCGGTACTACAAGTCCCATGAGGCATTGCAAAGCTGACAGTTACAAGCATGACTCCCAAGGGCAGAGGCATGATGGGACTTGTAGTTCCACAACAGCTGGAGGGCCGCAGGTTGAGCATTCATGCTCTACAACATTAGCCTCAGTGAAGCTGTTCCCTCCAGCACTCAGCTTACTTATAGGGTATATGAATGCAGAGCGAGAACCTACAGAAGAGCAATGGATCTTGGGACACGTAGTCCAAAGAGCAAAATCTACACTGAGGACAGATTGTCGTGGACTACAAGTTCCAGGGAGAGAAGAGAATGCTGGGAGAAGTGATAAATAGCCTGTGTTGGGGAAGGGTCAGTCTCTTGGGACCATGGTCTTCAGCTGGGAGCAGAGACCTGGACGGTCAGAGGAATGTGAGCTGGGGCTGCCCTGGAGGGCACATTTAAAAATATACATACAGTAATCCAAAAATTACACCATCCGCCTTTATTAAAAATGAACGTTGCCTAATCAGCTCAGTCCAGCTGTTCCTTTACAGTTCAAATGGGCAGAGGGGGGGCAGTAAAATCATAGTTCAGCTGTGGTTTCATTGGCTCTTGCACGTGAGTGCTGAAATCATTGGAGTTTTTCAGGCATTTTTATTTTCCAATCTGAAAGCAGCTCATTGTTTTCAGTGGACACACATGCACATAAACAGCAGTAAACTAGCACTACGTTTAAATCAGTAAAAAAAAAAAAAAAAAAAACCCTGCATTGCTGGTCAATATTTTACATGCGCCTCTGCATAAATGATACCTTCCCCTGAAGAGTAGATTAAACTATAGCTTGAGGAAATCTTACACACATATATATATATATATATATATATATGTTTGTTTGTGTGCACTATGTGGGCCATACTTGTGTTTTTTGCACAGGAACCCTTTGCCAAGAAGATTTAGCGTTCATACCTCAGTATTATATGCAAAGACATGGTACTGTCAGTTCTAGTGTTTTCGCCATCTGTGTCCCATTGGGGAGATTTCCTTTCACTTCCTGTTCCATAGCCACAACAGGAAGTGAGAGGAAATCCCTCCAAAGTAAGGGAATCCCTAGTTGTCACCAGAGCTTGTGTCCTGATTGAAAGATTTCCCTTCTATTCTGTTCTGGTGAAAACTCTGGTGACAAATTTGGGATTTTCTTTCACTTTTCTTGAGAATAGTAATCTGAAGAAATAGAGAAGGCGAATCTCCCCAATAGGGGCACAGACAGCAATAAAAACCTGAACATGAGCCAAATGCTAGGTTCAGGATTTTGGTTTTCATGTTCAAATAGTCATTCAGCTGTAAAAAAAAAGAGGGGGAATTCAGGAGATGTCCACCGCCCATAAGCTGGCCATACATTACACAATTTTCATATTCAGTTTCCTTTCGATTTACCTTCAACTATGTATTGTAGGGTCTGCCGGATTGCACACAAATTGAAAGTGTTTAGGCTTGACCTCATATTATATGGCTTTGGTAAATCTAAAGGAAAATTGTACAAGGAAATTGTATAATGTATGGCCAGCCTTAGGCCCCTTTCACACAGGCTTTTCGATCAGGTCCACCTGTCGGTTTTTCAGGCTGACCTGATCGGACGCTCCATTCAGCCCTATGAAAACCCTATTTTCCATCCGTCTGGAGAATCGGATTGGATAGGATCAGATGAAAACGGACAGGCAGTTCATTTTCATCTGATCTCCATAGACAACAGCATGGCTTTTTTAGGTCCATCTCAGCACAGTGAGCGGAGACGGACCTGTCATCCGCCGGCTCGGTGGGGATCAGCGGATCAATCCCTGCCGAGCAAAGCCCGTGTGCAAGGACCCTTACAATGATCTCCATGACCTTCCAGGTCTTGTGCTGAGCACCTGCCCCACTGCACACTGACCCCAGGGGGTTGCTTGCTCCGCCTTGCTGCCATTCACAGAATGTCTTGTATTTCTTTCAATGAATGCAAGTTATTTGCTGATTGGATGAGGTGGAGTAAACAAAATCTATCAGCAATGCCTAGACTGTCCAGGTGTCAAAGGGGGCCACATCCCAATAATAAATAGAAAAAGATAAAGTTAGGATGGGACTTTAAAGGCACCAATGTAGACACATAATTGTATCAAATGTAGTAAAGTTTTATTTGTACATAGGATTAAAATCAATGTAAAGATAAAAGACATGCACACACAATATACATGTTACATGAGATGGACAGGAAATTGCAAAGAATCCCATTCATCAAAAGAGCATAGCAACCCAGAGGGACCCCTACGTGTTTCAACTCGCTGAGTCTTCTTCAGGGAGTTCTTTATTTAGGAGTGCAGTAATAGACTCTCACAATATATGGATTAAAGATAAATATATGTAGACACCAAGATGGTTCCAAGAAGTTCCAAGCTGATGCGCACCTTGCAGTACGCAGAGGATCGTTGCCATATATCACTGTAACAACATATCTGGGCAACAACTGCCTTTCGAATTTCTTGAATAAAAAGCTATACATTTTTTTGCTGGAAATCTTCGTACTTTGATTCATCAAGCCAACAATCATCGGCAACAAAGCTTTTTTGCTTTTTTGTCTTTTTCATTGTTTTTTTGTTTCTTTGCCCCAGTATCTTTTTTTGTCTGGACCCTTCAATCCCTGTGACAACACATGGTCCAAAACACTTGGCTATATAAGCTCTATCCGAAAATATTAAGATACTTTCCCTTGAAATGTCTCCTGGCTCCTGGACTTCTTGGAACCATCTCGGTGTCTACATATGTTTATCTTTTAATCCATATATTGTGAGAGTCTATTTACTGCACTCCTTAATAAAGAACCCCCTGAAGAAGACACGTAGGGGTCCCTCTGGGTTGCTATGCTCTTTTGATGAATGGAATTCTTTGCAATTTCCTGTCCATCTCATGTAACATGTATATTGTGTGTGCATGTCTTTTATCTTTACATTGATTTTAATTGTATGTATAAATAAAACTTTTCTACATTTGATACAATTACATGTCTACATAGATGCCTTTAAAGTCTCTTCCCAACTTTATCTTTTTCCATTTGGATGAGGTGGAGAGCATGACTTCACTGCGTCTCCTCTTCACCTCATCCAATCAGAGAACACCTTGTATTATTTGAAAAAAATGTAAGGTATTCTATGAATGACAGCGGTGCCAAGCGAGTGACCCCCCCCCCCCGTGATCAGTGTGCAGAAGGGAAGCTGTTTGCTCTGTCACAAGATCCAGTAGATCGCAGCTATCACTGTAATAGTGCTGAGTCTACTACAGGGATATTTCACAGAAGTCCCTGAAGCATAAGATATATATATATACAGTATAATTACACCATACCAAGTTGGGCCAACATACACAATAAAAATACTTCCTGATATTCAGCTTTAAATGTTGTTCCTCATTGCAGACTTGTTCTACTAGATTTACTGTAAACACACTCTTTCTACATTTTTTGTGGTCACATTACTGCAAAGCTTCTGCTCTGTCCTCTTTCTCTTGCAGCTGGCGGGTATGAACTCTCTGACAACACCCTTGAATTGTGGACACCAGCGGGTGACAGAACTGCACTATGGGATTCAACAACATAGTCGGCTGTCCGGGACGCACAAATCAACGACAGCCAGAGCTTTGCAGTCACTTGACCATGTAGAAAAACTGTGTCATTGAAATTTATTGGCTTTGCAATGCATCTAACATGCAATAAAGTGATTGTAAAACTTCAGTTTTTCTTAATCAAAATAATAAACACATTATACCTACCTGCTCTGTGCATTGCACAGAGCAGTCCTGAACCTCTTCTTCTGGGGTCCCCCGCCAATGCTCTAGGCCTCTCCTCCCTTCAAGGGCCCCCATAGCAAGCTGTGTGCTTTGGGGGCTTTCGTGTTCATAGACACACACAGAGCAGCTCAGCCCCACCCCCTGCTCACTTATCACAGGATTTGATTGACAGCAGCAGGGGCCAATGGCTCCCACTGCTGCCTCTGTATCCTGTGAATGCAGGGAGAGAGCAGAGCCGGGCTGCCGGCAGGGACTGGGCTGGATCAAGAGTGGTGTCAGGATAAGTGTTTTAGGGAGAGGGGGGAGGCACCGACAGTGGAAAGTTTTTCTCACCTTAAAAGGATATTAGAGTCTTGTTTAAAACAAAAAAATAACAAACATGTTATATTTACCTGCTCTGTGCAATGGTTTTGCACAGAGTAGCCTGGATCCTCTTCTTGACAGGTACCCCGCCGGCGCTCCTGGCCCCTCCCTGCTGCTGGGTGCCCCCACAGCAAACAGCTTGCTGTGGGGGCACCCAAGCAGGCATTTAACGGAGCCGCGGCTCTGGTGTCCATTCACATGCGGAGCTGTGGTTCGGCCCCGCCCCCTCCTGATGGCCTCACTGGCTGTGATTGACAGCAGCGAGAGCCAATAGCTCCCGCTGCTGCCAAAAGCCAATTAGGAGTGCAAGTCCCCAGAGAACCAAGCTCTCATGGACATAGCTGGATCGAGAGGGGGCTCAGGTAAGTATTTGGGGGTGAGGGGGGCTGCTGCACACAGGTTTTTTACCTTCATGCACTCTAAAAAACCTTGTACAACCACTTTATTGCAGAAAATGCAATAAAGTAAAAAACCTTTGGCCTTTAGAACAACTTTAACGTGTGATGCGATAACTCCCATATAATTGCATCACAGTACGACGCATTACACGCAGCTGTTTTGTGGTTGCTGCATGCTCCTATCAGCTTGAATGAAAAGTGTTTGGAGGTGGTAACACCTGCTAAAATTGGCAAGCTTTGCCACTACACAAGGTGAATGCAGCAAAGTTACTGTACCTTCTTCTATGTGATGGATGGGGGGGGCGCAGTAAAAACATAGATCAACCACCTGTTTTTACCTTTCCTCTGACGCCTGTGTGAACAAAGCCAAGAGAAGACAGCAGAGTGAAGGAGTTGAAGAACATAGCTGGAAGAAATGAGCAAGTGGAGAAAAGAATATTTATTGTACATAGTGTGGCAAAAGGTGTAACAAATGCACCCAAAACACAGGAGACCTGCACTCCGGGTATTTGTCCTTTAATGCATAGGGACCTAAATGCAGGTACCACTTGCTACAATGTTCAGCCCCATCTAGCCACAGCCTGTCATAGACTTTGACAAGGCTGAATGCTGCATTTGTGCCTCACAGGTGCACTAAAGTTACATTCACACCAGCAATTTAGCAGCAGGAATTTTTGGATTCCTGCTGTGGCCCTGATCGGCTAGGAGCGGCCACTGGCCCCATTCACTATAATGACAGGTCACCGGTGGCCACAGCTATTCGCAGCTTTCTTTACAGCCAGTGATTACCTAAGGTGATTGCTGCTGGACACACTTTGTGGGAGTCCAGCAGCGATCACTGCAGGTAATCGCTGCTGTCAGGACAGCCATGAATACTTACAGTCACCAGCGACCTATCATTATGGTAAACAAAGCCAGCAGCCTCACCTGGCCGCTCAGAGCTGCAGTGGGAATCTGAAGATTTCTGCCACTACAATTCACACCGGCCTAAATTGCTGGAGTGAATGTAGCCTAAAACGTGGGAGGAACGCACTCACTGCAGCTAGACATCCTTGTGTGCAAGGGGCTAAAAAAAATCAGTGGGCAGGCTCAATGCAAGGGCAAATGTCTTCTCTGTGTCTTGTTCACACCATAGATGTGCGGTGGTTCTGCGATGCATAAAGGCTTCATGCACTGCTGCTGGTAAACAGATGTTCAGAGGCAGTTGGATGCTTTTTTCAGCTGTCCCTAAACTCATCCAATGTTATCTTATGTGTACATGTACACAGGTTCATTTAACAAGGCAGTTGAGTTTAGAGGCCTTTTTTAGAAAGCAAAAAAATGAGTTTAGACACGTTTTTCATTTTTGGCTATTTTGAAAAAAAAAAAAGACTTTCCGCCCCAAAAAACGTGGATTTTTGTTCGAAGGTTGTTGGCTCAAACTTGTCTTGCATAAACACGGTCACACAAATGTTGGCCAACAATTCCGAACGTGGGAACGCGGTGACGTACAAGACGTACAACGAGCCAAGAAAAAGGAAGTTCAATAGCCAGTACGGCTCCTTCTGCTTGATTCCGAGCATGCATGAACTTTTGTGCGACGGACTTGTGTGCACACGATCGGACTTTCAGACAACAAAGTTTTGTTGGTGGAAATTTGAGAACTTGCTAGCAAACATTTGTTGGAAAAAGTAAACAGTGCAATGCATAACAATGCATTGCGTCGCCCCCTACACCGCATACATCAGCAAGCACAACTACATGAAACCCTAAGCTTTCAATAGTTTAAAAAAGGTGATGCGAAAAAATCTTTCAGCACCTATGCAATTTTAAAACTGCATGCCAACTATATAACTTACATATACGGAAGCAAGGCGGCTCCCCTACACAAGGATCAGGTATGGGTCTGGGGCACGCATGCACGCCGCTGGCGACCTGCTCCTGCTGTGCTTATACACAGCGGGGGGCGATCTGCGGGTACTGCGGCCTTGATGTCTGCCGGCACCTGCCACTCATTAGGCAGAGACTGCCAGAACGACGATGTAAAAAAGGCAGATCGCCGTTCTGTCAGTAGGGAAGGCATTGATCCTGTGTTTCCGCAAAGCAGGAACATGGATCAATGCCTTCCCCTAGTAAAAGCACCTCCCACACAGTACACAAGCACTGGCTAGGCACACAGTTAACTCTTTAAACGCCCCTGATGTTATTCCCTTCCCAGCCAGTGTCATTAGTACAGTGACCGTGCATATTTTTTAGCACTGATCACTGTATTAGTGTCACTGGTCCCCAAAAAGCATCACTTACTGTCCAATTTGTCCGCCACAAAATCGCAGTCCTGCTATAAACGATGATCGCTGCCATTTATTTTATTTTTTTATTTCCATCAAATACCCCAACTAACAAAACAAAACATAACAAATAAATAAATAAATAAAAATAAAAAGTCAAAATATTTACGCACACCAGAAATTTAAGTAATCAGTCAAATCCCTCCATCACTTCAGAACTGTTGATCCACGTTCAGCTTCACAGAGTTATTAATATTATAAACCTGACCTAAATATTCCATTTTAATTTTTTTTTTTTTAAATCAAAAAGTTTTTCTTGCAAAAGAAAAACAAAGCAAATGGAAACAAATATCACATTATACTTCAGTTTGTCAGTGAAAAATCAGTTACATAACCATTAGTCATACCCTTCAATAAACAGGTAACAATGAGTAGTCATTGTATGGCACATACAGTGTTTAATTCCATATGGTGATGCTCTGCAACCCCTTGCCATTGTACTGACTACCATAACATCCCTGCTTTTTCCCTACAATGTTGCATATTTCTCAAGCAAGCATTACCCCGGGCATCCAATGTATATATGGGCATCTAAGCAGCCTCATCTGTATCAGTTCTCTGGGACTAATACCAAGCAATGCGGCCCATAATCTGTCAAATTTCCGAGGATTCCCCCTATGTTGATATATGTATTTTTCCATGATAAGGGTATTACCCATGTCCTGAATCCAGGATTTAACCGACGGCGGAATAGCAGATTTCCAGCTCATAAGTATTATTTTCCTAGCTTGAAATAAGGCTCTGGCGAAGGCCATCCTTGTCATTTCCTCTGGGATTACCCCCTCCAGTACACCTAGAAGGCAGCATAGTGGATCAAGAGGGACATTTGTTTGGAAAACCTGGTTAAGCATGGCCAAGACCAATAGCTATGGAGTTTGGGGCAAAGCCAGAGGAGATGTATCAGGTCATCTGGCACTATTTTACACTTGCCACACAACGAGTTGGGTAGTTTGCCCATTTTATAAAGTTTTACTGGGGTATAGTGTGCTCTCAACAGGATATACAATTGGTATACTTTTTGAGATACAGTGTTAACAGCTTGAAGGGCCTCTTCCTACTGATCTCCTGTAATAGGGCCTAGGTCTGCCTCCCACTGGGTCACTGCTTTCATAGGGAATCCCTCCAAGAATGCGGATAGGAGCATAAGATAGCATTTGGATATTATACCCTTTGTACCTGTTGCATTTTGCAGTATCATAGTTGCCAACATTGTAAAAAAATGTATAAGGACACTTTTTTGTCTGTAGGCTGAGTCTTATTCTAATTGGGGGCCAGGGCATTGGTTTTAAGGCGTGGTGTAGAGGGGAAAGGAAAATGTGCTGCACAAGGGGAAAGAGCTCTCGCGGTAGCGCTGGATCCCATTTTTTGGGAGCCAGAAGCAGCTGCGGTGCCAAAAACATTCCGGATTTCCCGGGACAAAAACAAAATCCTGGGATTTTAATCGGGACGGCCTCTGATCGGGACAAGGGTCCCAAAATCGGGATTGTCCTGGGAAAATCGGGATTGTTGGCAAGTATGCAGTATGTGGAAAACAGGGGTTGGTGATTGTACCCATTCCACTGTGGTACCTTGTGCTTGAACAGCATACTTTAGTTGCAAGTAGTAAAATAGCATGCTGGAAGGCAGTACATACTTAGATTGCAGGTCTGTGAAAGAGAGCAGTCTCCCATTGTGAAAGACATACCTAAGGTGAGTTATTCCCATGGAGCACCACCTGGGTCCCTGCTGGAGTTTGGCCAGTTCCTCATAAGATTTATTCCCCCAAAGTGGGCTATAAACTGTATACCCCGTAACTTGCTGCAATTGTTTGACCTTATTCCACACCTTCTGAAGGAGTGTGTAAGTGGGCATTTGTTTGCTGGGTCGTTGAAACAGCTGTGCTTCCAGGCCCTCCAGGACAGACTCCGCCCTCATGCCAACTAGCAGTTTGGCTGACGAACCAGCAGGTCTGGGAGCCATGGCTCATATCAGGTGCTGCAGCTGTGCAGCCAAATAGTATATCCAAGGGTTGGGGAGTGCAAGACCACCCCCCTCCTTCGGATATTGCAGCTGCTCCAATTTGATCTTGGGGGGATTGTTATGCCATAACTGTAATCTGAATAGGAAGTTGACCACTCAAAATATTTTCAGTGTAATAACCACAGGTATGTGGTGGAGCAGGTATAGAAATTGGGGCATAAGAATCATCTTAATAAGGTTTGTTTTCCCTGCTAAGGACATTTTAAGTTGGTTCCATATATTTATTTTGTCTCTAAAACGAGTCAGTAAGGGGTATATATTTAGACTCTAATAATCGGTCAGTTTAGGGGATATGTAAATACCTACGTATTTAAAGGAAGTCACTATAGGGATAGAACAAGGAAGCTCTGCACTCAACCCAGGTACCTTGTCCAGAAACATCAATGTGGATTTAGACCAATTAATGGTAAGGCCTGAAAAGTGGCCAAAATCAGCTATGAGGGACATTGCATGAGACAATGAGTTGTTCACGTCCTCCAAAAAGAGGAGCATATCGTCGGCGTAGAGCATTCGTTTCTCATGCAGGTCACCATATCAAAAATCCCCTGATCTGTGGACAATCCCGCACCTGGGCAGCGATAGGCTCAATGGCTAGTGCAAAGAGCAGGGGAGACAGGGGGCAGCCCTGCCTAGTCCCCCTGCCCAGTGCAAATACGGGAGACATCCTGTCTGACATGCATATGGCGGCCTGTGGAGAACTATACAGTAACCGTGTCCACGCTATAAATCTAGAACCAAACTCAAATTTGGACAATACAGCCCAGAGATAAAGCCAGCTGACACTGTTGAATGCCTTATTGGCGTTGAGAGACAACAATGCCCTTTGGCCCGCATCATCTGCTGGGGTCTCCATGTTCAAAAAAAGTCTTCTAAGATTAGTCGCAGTGGATTTTCATGGCATGAAGCCTGCCTGGTCTGGGTGAATAATAGAAAGAAAAACCCTGGTCTGCTCCTGGTTTGAGTAATAGTGTAATATTTGCCCTGGACATAGTTATAGGTAGCTGACCCAACTTTAATGAGGAATTAAATACTTCTATTAGTTTGGCTAAAATCACCTCCCCGTACTGGGTATATACTTCCATGGGGATCCCGTCGTCCTCTGGTGCTTTACAGGTAGGAAAAGGGGCAGCCGCCTCTTTCAGCTCGTCCAACGTGAATGGAGCTTCCAGTTTCAGGCGAGCCTGATGGGTCAGAACCGGTAGGGATATAGTTTCTAGATAGCCCTGAAGTGCCTCATCAGAATAATCATCACAAGACTTATACAAGTCTGCATAAAAATATGCTAGCTCAGGGTCATTCACAAGCCGCTCAGTGGAGCAGCAAATGGCTCCTATGGCTGGGGAAGACTGTTGGGACCTAGCAATTCTAGCTAACAAGCAACCTGTTTTCTCACCCTCCTCATAGAAAGCCTGCTTACTAAAAAAGCGTTTCCGCTCTGCAGTGCAGGATCTCAACTGGTCCAGGGAATCCTGGCCTGATATCCATGTCTCCCTCGCAGAGTCCGATGGGTCTGTGACATAAGAGAGCTCCAGCTGCCGCACCTGATCCTCTACCCTCTCCAGGAGGGCTGACGAGTTATGTTTTATGGCCTCAATCTCTTCTATGAAAGTGTCTCTAAGGCATGCCTTAAAGATATCCCATTTCATTGAAACATCGAGATATGATTGGTTATTATGAAAAAATCGTTCTATTTGGTTCACCACCCGCTCATGGGAAGAAAAAAGTTTTAGCCAAAAGGCGTTTGATTTCCATGGGCCTCTTGGCAAGGAGACAGCTGGATGGGTAATTAAGTTAAAGTGTGCCACCATTGGAGAGTGGTCTGATATCCCCCTGGAAAAGTACTCTACCTTAGTGACCAAGTTAAGAATATGTGTGGAGCCAACACAGAGATCAATGCGAGAAAGAGAGCCATGGGTTTTAGAGAAGCAGGAGAAGCAGGAGAATTGTTTAGTCGTAGGGTATTTCAATCGCCCTACATCTGTCCAGCCCACCTCCGTCAGCAGACGGCTTAAGATAGTGCCACTGCTGTCTCCATTTGAATTATTACGTTTTAACAGTATTTATTTACATTTGCAGTTATCCTCCACAGATATTCTCATTATTAGCATTCCTCATTATCATTAATTTACTCAATTGACTGCTCAGGCAGATCGAAAGCTAGCCACCAATACCAGATTTTCACAAATTTTTGGGGGCATCTCCTGTGTCTATATGTCAACTCCTCACGTCTTAAATTAAGATTCATTGCTTTAAACCATTGATCTATTGTTGGCGAGTGGTTGGATATCCATTTTTGTAATATGAGTTTACGAGCCATATGCATAGTTCTTAGCCACATCACATGCATCTCAGCTGGGAGAGTATTCTCAGGCACCATCCCTAACAATGCTATCTTTGGATCAAAATTAACCTGTGTGAAGCACAAGGAATTTAAAGTGTCAAATACACCTTCCCAGTAACGAAGCAGTTTGGGGCAACGCCACAACATACAGTATGTAGAGTGGGGCAAAAAAGTATTTAGTCAGCCACCAATTGTGCAAGTTCTCCCACTTAAGAAGATGAGAGAGGCCTGTAATTGTCATCATAGGTATACCTCAACTATGAGAGACAAAATGTGGAAACAAATCCAGACAATCACATTGTCTGATTTTTGAAAGAATTTATTTGAAAATTATGGTGGAAAATAAGTATTTGGTCAATATCAAAAGTTCATCTCAATACTTTGTTATATATCCTTTGTTGGCAATGACAGAGGTCAAACGTTTTCTGTAAGTCTTTACAAGGTTGTCACACACTGTTGCTGGTATGTTGGCCCATTCCTCCATGCAGATCTTCTCTAGCCACTTGCCGACCGCCTCACGCCTATATACGTGAGCAGAGCGGCACGGGCAGGCAAAATCACGTACCTGAAACGTGATTGCCTTCCCGCGGGTGGGGGGTCCGATCGGACCCCCCCCGGTGCCAGCTGCGGTCGGCATTTGGTTGGGAGCGATGACAGACGAGGGGGAGGCCATCCGATCGTGGCCCCCCCCTCGCGATCGCTCCCAGCCAATGAGAAACATCCCCTGCCTCTGTATAGTACACAGAGGCAGAGGATGTGATGTCATCTCTCCTCGGTCTGGCAGTTTCCGTTCCAGCGCCGAGGAGAGATGACATGTAAGTGCACCAAACACACACACACACACAGTAGAACATGCCAGGCATACATTACACCCCCGATCCCCCCCCGATCGCCCCCCGATCCCCCCCCAATCACCCCCCCCCCTGTCACAAACTGACACCAAGCAGGTTTTTTTTTTTTTTTTTTTTTTTTCCTGATTACTGCATAGTGTCAGTTTGTGACAGTTAGCAGTGGTGGGACAGTTAGTATTACCCCCCTGTAGGTCTAGGGTACCCCCCTTACCCCCCCTAATAAAGTTTTAACCCCTTGATCACCCCCCCTCACCAGTGTCGCTAAGCGATCATTTTTCTGATCGCTGTATTAGTGTCGCTGGTGACGGTAGTTAGGGACTTAAATATTTAGGTTCGCCGTCAGTGTTTTATAGCGACAGGGACCCCCATATACTATCTAATAAATGTTTTAACCCCTTGATTGCCCCCTAGTTAACCCTTTCACCACTGATCACCGTATAACCGTTACGGGTGACGCTGGTTAGTTCGTTTATTTTTTATAGTGTCAGGGCACCCGCCGTTTATTACCGAATAAAGGTTTAGCCCCCTGTAGGTCTAGGGTACTCCCCTTACCCCCCTAATAAAGTTTTAACCCCTTGATCACCCCCTGTCGCCAGTGTCGCTAAGCGATCATTTTTCTGATCGCTGTATTAGTGTCGCTGGTGACGCTAGTTAGGGACGTAAATATTTAGGTTCGCCGTCAGTGTTTTATAGCGACAGGGACCCCCATATACTATCTAATAAATGTTTTAACCCCTTGATGGCCCCCTAGTTAACCCTTTCACCACTGATCACCGTATAACCGTTACGGGTGACGCTGGTTAGTTCGTTTATTTTTTATAGTGTCAGGGCACCCGCCGTTTATTACCGAATAAAGGTTTAGCCCCCTGATCGCCCGGCGGTGATATGTGTCGCCCTAGGCAGCGTCAGATTAGTGCCAGTACCGCGAACACCCACGCACGCACCGTACACGCACCGTACACCTCCCTTAGTGGTATAGTATCTGAACGCATCAATATCTGATCCGATCAGATCTATACTAGCGTCCCCAGCAGTTTAGGGTTCCCAAAAACGCAGTGTTAGCGGGATCAGCCCAGATACCTGCTAGCACCTGCGTTTTGCCCCTCCGCCCGGCCCAGCCCAGCCCAGTCCAGCCCACCCAAGTGCAGTATCGATCGATCACTGACACTTTTCTTTGTAGCGTTTTGGTGAACTGGCAAGCACCAGCGGCGTAGTACACCCCGGTCGTAGTCAAACCAGCACTGCAGTAACACTTGGTGAATGTTTTGAACGCTACCATGCACTAGTTGAGTATTAGCGTAGCGTACAGCATTGCACAGACTAGGCACACTTTCACAGGGTCTCCCAAGATGCCACCGCATTTTGAGAGACCCGAACCTGGAACCGGTTACAGTTATAAAAGTTACAGTTACAAAAAAAAAGTGTAAAAAAAAAAAAAACACAAACAAAAATAAAAAAAAATAGTTGTCGTTTTATTGTTCTCTCTCTCTCTCTATTCTCTCTCTATTGTTCTGCTCTTTTTTACTGTATTCTATTCTGCAATGTTTTATTGTTATTATGTTTTATCATGTTTGCTTTTCAGGTATGTAATTATTTATACTTTACCGTTTACTGTGCTTTATTGTTAACCATTTTTTTGTCTTCAGGTACGCCATTCACGACTTTGAGTGGTTATACCAGAATGATGCCTGCAGGTTTAGGTATCATCTTGGTATCATTCTTTTTAGCCAGCGGTCGGCTTTCATGTAAAAGCAATCCTAGCGGCTAATTAGCCTCTAGACTGCTTTTACAAGCAGTGGGAGGGAATGCCCCCCCCACCGTCTTCCGTGTTTTTCTCTGGCTCTCCTGTCTCAACAGGGAACCTGAGAATTCAGCCGGTGATTCAGCCAGCTGACCATAGAGCTGATCAGAGACCAGAGTGGCTCCAAACATCTCTATGGCCTAAGAAACCGGAAGCTACGAGCATTTTATGACTTAGATTTCGCCGGATGTAAATAGCGCCATTGGGAAATTGGGGAAGCATTTTATCACACCGATCTTGGTGTGGTCAGATGCTTTGAGGGCAGAGGAGAGATCTAGGGTCTAATAGACCCCAATTTTTTCAAAAAAGAGTACCTGTCACTACCTATTGCTATCATAGGGGATATTTACATTCCCTGAGATAACAATAAAAATGATTTAAAAAAAAAAAATGAAAGGAACAGTTTAAAAATAAGATAAAAAAGCAAAAAAAAATAAAGAAAAAAAATAAAGAAAAAAAAAGCACCCCTGTCGCCCCCTGCTCTCGCGCTAAGGCGAACGCAAGCGGCGGTCTAGCGTCAAACGTAAACAGCAATTGCACCATGCATGTGAGGTATCACCGCGAAGGTCAGATCGAGGGCAGTAATTTTAGCAGTAGACTTCCTCTGTAAATCTAAAGTGGTAACCTGTAAAGGCTTTTAAAGGCTTTTAAAAATGTAGTAATTTTGTTGCCACTGCACGTTTGTGCGCAATTTTAAAGCATGTCATGTTTGGTATCCATGTACTCGGCCTAAGATCATCTTTTTTATTTCATCAAACATTTGGGCAATATAGTGTGTTTTAGTGCATTAAAATTTAAAAAAGTGTGTTTTTTCCCCAAAAAATGCGTTTGAAAATCGCTGCGCAAATACTGTGTGAAAAAAAAAAATGAAACACCCACCATTTTAATCTGTAGGGCAATTGCTTTAAAATAATATATAATGTTTGGGGGTTCAAAGTAATTTTCTTGCAAAAAAAATAATTTTTTCATGTAATCAAAAAGTGTCAGAAAGGGCTTTGTCTTCAAGTGGTTAGAAGAGTGGGTGATGTGTGACATAAGCTTCTAAATGTTGTGCATAAAATGCCAGGACAGTTCAAACCCCCCCCCAAATGACCCCATTTTGGAAAGTAGACACCCCAAGCTATTTGCTGAGAGGCATGTCGAGTCCATGGAATATTTTATATTGTGACACAAGTTGCGGGAAAGAGACAATTTTTTTTTTTTTTTTTTGCACAAAGTTGTCACTAAATGTTATATTGCTCAAACATGCCATGGGAATATGTGAAATTACACCCCAAAATAAATTCTGTTGCTTCTCCTGAGTACGGGGATACCACATGTGTGGGACTTTTTGGGAGCCTAGCCGCGCACGGGACCCCGAAAACCAAGCACCGCCTTCAGGCTTTCTAAGGCCGTAAATTTTTGATTTCACTCCTCACTACCTATCACAGTTTCGGAGGCCATGGAATGCCCAGGTGGTACAAACCCCCCCCCAAATTACCCCATTTTGGAAAGTAGACACCCCAAGCTATTTGCTGAGAGGTATAGTGAGTATTTTGCAGACCTCACTTTTTGTCACAAAGTTTTGAAAATTGAAAAAAGAAAAAAAAAAATTTTTTTTCTGGTCTTTCTTCATTTTCAAAAACAAATGAGAGCTGCAAAATACTCGCCATGCCTCTCAGCAAATAGCTTGGGGTGTCTACTTTCCAAAATGGGGTCATTTGGGGGGGTTTGTGCCATCTTGGCATTTTATGGCCTTCAAAACTGTGATAGGTAGTGAGGAGTAAAATCAAAAATGTATGCCCTTAGAAATCCTGAAGGTGGTGCTGGGTTTTCGGGGCCCCGTACGCGGCTAGGCTCCCAAAAAGTGCCACACATGTGGTATCCCCGTACTCAGGAGAAGCAGCTGAATGTATTTTGGGGTGCAATTCCACATATGCCCATGGCCTGTGTGAGCAATATATCATTTAGTGACAACTTTTTGTAATTTTTTTTTTTTCTTTTTTTGGTCATTATTCAATCATTTGGGACAAAAAAAATAAATATTCAATGGGCTCAACATGCCTCTCAGCAATTTCCTTGGGGTGTCTACTTTCCAAAATGGGGTCATTTGGGGGGGTTTTGTACTGCCCTGCCATTTTAGCACCTCAAGAAATGACATAGGCAGTCAGAAACTAAAAGCTGTGTAAATTCCAGAAAATGTACCCTAGTTTGTAGACGCTATAACTTTTGCGCAAGCCAATAAATATACGCTTATTGACATTTTTTTTACCAAAGACATGTGGCCGAATACATTTTGGCCTAAATGTATGACTAAAATTTAGTTTATTGGATTTTTTTTATAACAAAAAGTAGAAAATATCATTTTTTTTCAAAATTTTCAGTCTTTTTCCGTAAATAGCGCAAAAAATAAAAACGGCAGAGGTGATCAAATATCATCAAAAGAAAGCTCTATTTGTGGGAAGAAAAGGACGCAAATTTCGTTTGGGTACAGCATTGCATGACCGCGCAATTAGCAGTTAAAGCGACGCAGTGCCGAATTGTAAAAAGTGCTCTGGTCAGGAAGGGGGTAAATCCTTCCGGGGCTGAAGTGGCTAGAGCAGTGATGTTTTGGGGCTGTCGCTGGGCAACACGGACTTTCAACTCCCTCCAAAGGTTTTCTATGGGGTTGAGATCTGGAGACTGGCTAGGCCACTCCAGGCCCTTCAAATGCTTCTTACGAAGCCACTCCTTCGTTGGGATCATTGTCATGCTGAAAGACCCAGCTACGTTTAATCTCCAATGCCATGGCTGATGGGAGGAGGTTTGTACTCAAAATCTCACAATACATGGCCCCATTCATTCTTTCATGTACACGGATCAGCCGTCCTGTTCCCTTTGCAGAGAAACAGCCCCAAAGCATGATGTTGCCACCCCCATGTTTCACAGTTGGTATGGTGTTCTTCAACTCAGCATTCTCTCTCCTCCAAACACGACGAGTTGTGTTTTTACCAAACAGTTCTACTTTGGTTTCATCTGACCATATGACATTCTCCCAGTCCTCTTCTGGATCATCCAAATGCTCTCTAGCAAACCTCAGAGGGGCTCGGACATATACTGGCTTAAGCAGGGGGACACATCTGGCGCTGCAGGATCTGGCGGCGTAGTGTGTTACTGATGGTAGCCTTTGTTACGTTGGTCCCAGCTCTCTGCAGGTCATTCACTAGGTCCCCCCGTGTGGTTGTGGGATTTTTGCTTTTGATTTTTGCTCACCGTTCTTGTGATCATTTTGACCCCACGGGGTGAGATCTTGCGTGGAGCCCCAGATTGGGGGAGATTATCAGTGGTCTTGTATGTCTTCCATTTTCTAATTATTGCTCCCACAGTTGATTTCTTCACACCAAGCTGCTTGCCTATTTGTGGACAGGTTTCTTTTATACTGATAACAAGTTCAAACAGGTGCCATTAATACAGGTAATGAGTGGAGGACAGAGGAGCCTCTTAAAGAAGAAGATACTAGTCTGTGAGAGCCAGAAATCTTGCTTGTTTGTGATCAAATACTTGTTGGTGAGCTGACCAAACCCCCGTATTTTTTTAATATGTTCAGGTGTTTTTAACTAGCCTTGCAGGAAATGTCATTCTTGTGCGCTGTAAAATATTTTGTACTGTTTGTAGGTCTTCTAGCAGCACCATCTTGAATTTAAACGCTTTGTAGGGTGTGCCCCCCAAATATGTTTTTTGTATAAGGCAAAAGTAGCAAGTGGCACACTGCATCAGGTGGCAAGTGACAAGCCCAGGGTCCCCACTGATTCTGCATTATTGTGAGTTGAACTATTTCATTATATATTACAATGAAGTACAACACCAGCCATTCGCCCGATAAATCACCCCCACTGCCGAATTCCCTGTCAACCCCGAGACTACATTCCCCCAACCCCCCATCTTTTTTCGGGAAGGGGGCAGGGGGGGGGTGTCCCTGAATGGCAGTTTGGAAATGTGGTCACCCTAGTGAAGACTGGCCCTTGCATGTCCCTGATCTCAGCAAAAGATTGTATTTCATTTCTCATACCAAGCATCCTGGCAGTGTTGCCAGAGCTAGAGAAGAGAGCTAGCTGTTGGGGTTTTGGAAAAAGAATGTGTACTTGCCTCCAAATGTACAATGCAGTACTTTGTGCCCGGGGCCACATGTAGCCTATTGCCACTTTTTGTGTGGCCCATTGGTCCACTTATCTGTAATGTGTCATGTACTATGTCTTCAGTCTGTGATTGACTGCTGAAGCATGCCCCCAGTCTCCAACAACCCCTGTAGCATGTTCATAGTCTCTGAGCATTTTCTGTATCATGTCTGCAGTCTCTGACCATCTCCTGTATCATGTCTGCAGTCTCTGAGCATTTTCTGTATCATGTCTGCAGTCTCTGAGCATTTTCTGTATCATGTCTGCAGTCTCTGAGCATTTTCTGTATCATGTTTGCAGTCTCTGAGCCTTTTTTGTATCATGTCTGCAGTCTCTGACCATTTTTTGTATCATGTCTGCAGTCTCTGACAATCTCTTGGAGCATGTGTGCAGTCTCTGACCGTCTCTTGGAAATAGCTCCTTCTGTATTGAAGTGTCTCTGTTCCCTGCAGATGGGCAGAAATGCCCTCTCACCAAAACCTGCGATCAAGGCCCAAACAAACGTCCCGGAACAGATAGGCTGTCTTGGCAACCTGACTGGTCAGCTCACACTGGAACGATTCACTGTTGGTGTAGGTGAACCTGTAATGAAATGTGATTATGAGCGTTATTGTGAAATGCCTATTTCTAATATAATCGCATAGATATAAGTGCTTATTTTCTTATAACCAGCTATTAGCCTTAATCATGCTCAAATTAGATGTCTGCCAGCTTCTCCTTTCATGTGAAACAGAACTACAAGAGTTAAAGTACAAAGAACAAAGTTAAGAAGATTGCACCTATTTTTCATTATACACCTGGAATCCCCCCACTCTCAGGCTGGACGTCCCAACTGGCAGTGGAGGCCTGAATTGTGCGGGGAGATCATCTGAGAGACTGCATCTCTCCCTCAGGTCTGGTCTCTTCCTTCCCTCAAGGCTGAGTGGCTTTTCCTCAGGACACAAAATGGAGTCTTTACTTTCCTGTCAGCAGAAGACCCTGTGCCTTTTGTAGTTCCTTCCTGAATACCAAACTATAGAACCACTTGGTGAGGGAACTGCATGTCCCAGAATCCATTACAGCTGCTTCCTGCAGCTTAGTACAGTCTCTCTGATTGGCTGCTGTAACTGTGCCTTTAATTGGCTTACTTCTTCCTGCAAATAGGGGCACAAGAGAGGCTACTGAATGCACAGCTCTGTGTGTATGTGCTCATATTACAACAGACTCAGTCAGTGAAAAAGGAATAGAGGGGGGGGGGGTGAAAATCCCCCTTGGCAGCTGCTGGCAGGCAGCTCTCCCTAACTAAAGCTGGAAAGCCTATGTACATTATTCCGGACAGCTTGGCGGGGTTGTGGGTTATAGAGTGAGACACCCGCTACACTATTTTCTGGGAAATAAGCTGCAAAATTGATCAGGTGCCTGATGGGAGGGACAACACTCTGGAGAAAACAACAAATTGCCAATCCAGTGGACCTTAGCTGCTAGGACTTGCTCCTGGGGAGAAGAACCTTGAAAAAAAGCTGCAAATTGAATCCATAAGTGCTTAGGTCCAGGTTTAGCTGTATAACTTGTATAATATCCAGGATAAATTGTGGGAATACCAGTTTTGTAAACAAGAAGTTGTAGTTTATTAAGATGTAAGAACATAAAAAGCCATGCAATCACATGTGTCAGATGTTGTAACCAACCTCCAGGGCTTCCTTGTCCGCAGTTGGAGAAGTCTGAGATGTGTATCAACACTTGCAAGTTCCAGTGTGGGTGTACGTCAGCTGAGCAGGGAAATCCAGGAGCTGCGGGGGAGCAACTGTGGGAATAGCCACACAAGCGCTGGGAAGGAAACAACCGCAGCTCCCCCGCAGCTCCTGGATTTCCCTGCTCAGCTCAGCTGACGTACTTGTTGAGACACATCTCAGACTTCTCCAACTGTGGACAAGCAAGCACTACACAGCCCTGGAGGTTGGTTACAACATCTGACACATGTGATTGCATGGCTTTTTATGTTCTTTCATCTTAATAAACTACTACTTCTTGTTTACAAAACTGGTATTCCCACAATTTATGCCAGGTATTACACATGTTATACAGCTACACTTAAGCGCTTATGGATTCAATTTGCAGCTTATTTTCGGGGAAAGGTGAATTTAGCCTTTAACTCTAACAAAGGCTGTTACAAATTCAAACCAAAGTGAAACTGCTGTGGCAAAAACCCTCAGTCAGGGGACTACTGGCACCATACAGGCTGTGAATTAAGAACTCATAACGGACATTTTCAAGGCCAGTAGATTGGAACAAGGGATTCATCGAAAATGCATGAAAAGCTGCAACATACATGAAACAGGTACTGCTTAAAGTGGGGTTCCACCCAAAAAACAAAAATACCTGGAAAAATTCTAAAAAAAAAACCAAAAAAAATTTGGATATTTTTTTTTTCACTTACCTCTAAATGCCTGTTTCTAGGTGGTCCCTTGTAGTCTGCCTCTTCCTTTGCCTGGGCTGGTGACATCACTTCCCCCTCGGCACTGGAAGGGCTCCGCTCTGCTCCCTCCCTCCTGTCAATCATCTGGGACCCATTACAGGTCCCAGGTGATTGAGCAGCCAATCACGGCTCGCGCATGCGCAGTGGGTGCCAGGCTGTGAAGCCACAGCCCGGCGCCCACAGTTGAAATGCCGGCGCCGACGAGCGGAGGGGGGGGACGAGCGGGGCTTCGATCCCCCGCATCGCTGGACCCAGGGACAGGTGAGTGCCCAATTAAAAGTCAGCAGCTGCAGTATTTGTAGCTGCTGACTTTTAATTTTTTTTTTTTTTTGACGGCCCCCCTGGGTGGAACTCCTCTTTAAGGCCCTTTTCACATGGGCGACTCTAAGCGGAATCTGCTTGCTCAGGTATCTCTCTGCTGATCTCTGCTGTGTCCGCTCTGCTATGCTTTTTTTGAACTTATATGTAGCACGGCCCTCTAAGGTTACCTGCTCATCTGCACGGCCATGACCTGGTGAACATTCCAACCCACCTGACACTCTGGGCTCAGACATCCTTATATCACTGTAGAGTAATAACTCAGACAACTCTGCGTATTTATGTTTTGAGAATATTTACTTGAACCATTTAAAGGAGATGTTATCACAAAAAGGAGGTAATAGATCTGCCGAGTTTAAGGCAACAGCACCAACTCCGCAAAGGAATCCCTCCAAAAGACATAAGTAAAAATATTAACAAATGACAATATGATATACACACTTCCTTAAAGAAATAATGCTACCCTCTAAAGTTATGTTTCAGCTAACAGATTATACTGACACTCTGCAGAAGATAGAACCTGGCCAGTCTATACTGCTATCCTAAGGAGAGAGAGCACGTCTAGACGTGATAATATAATGGCCCCTGTATCAGCAATAGCATCAGTGTCTCCATTTCAGATCTGGTGGTCTTCACCAGCATGTAGGAGCTCGTTAACTGTAATCCGATTAGGTGTAGTGGGAAGAAATTGGTTTCTTCTACTGAGGTCTAAGCACAGTGTTGAAATAGATTCAGTAGGGTATTCCTAAAGTAAAGATGTCTGTGCAAAGTGTCCCAGTGAAAATGCGACAAAGGATGGGTAAAGGTTGGGCGACTGCCCTCTCACCAACGACCAGGCCACTATGATGTCTTCCGGACAGTAACTTGTGTATTTACACTCGTGCAGCGGATCCGCCGTCTCGATCTTCCAATATGAAGCTTGGCACACCAACTGGCAGGTGACCAGAGTGGTGCTGGATGGATGTCCAACGGTAAATGGCAGCGCTAGGCCCCTCAGGTATAGATTGTAAGGTGATACTACGCGTGATAGGCCCCAACCCCTCTCTCTATGCACGGAGAGGTCTGTCTTGCTTCAGGCCCGAGAGGAAGAGAGCTCCACATGGGCTTTTCTTTTTTTATAGCTACTCCCAGCAATCTTCCTAATGGTAGCAAAGATCCTTGGGATGTGTAGTCCAGGCACATAATCATGCAAAGCAATTATCTGACGGGAGAACTACTTATCCCACAATCCTTTTTGTTTGGCACACAAATATGATGTCATCTGATACACTGATCACTAGAGGGACAGGCGATGCTTTGAAATACCGGAGGGGGTATGGTGCTTTATGATTGAAGTCCATATTGCTACATCTATCTTTGAGAGCAGCTTGCAGAGGCTGAGAGCAAGGCACCGGTACAAGATTTTTCCCGTTGAGGTCAGCTGACTGGGTTGCAGTGCTGTTTTGTTTGGTTTTATTTTCCGATATGGATCTGCTTCAGGTGTGGTTCAACACACATAGTTACATAGTTACATAGTAGGTGAGGTTGAAAAAAGATGCAAGTCCATCAAGTCCAACCTATGTGTGTGATTATGTGTCAGTATAACATTACATATCCCTGTATGTTGCGGTCATTCAGGTGATTATCTAATAGTTTCTTGAAGCTATCAATGCTCCCCGCTGAGACCACCGCCTCTGGAAGGGAATTCCACATCCTTGCCGCTCTTACAGTAAAGAACCCTCTACGTAGTTTAAGGTTAAACCTCTTTTCTTCTAATTGTAATGAGTGGCCACGAGTCTTATTAAACTCTAGTGGCAAAATAGTGAAAGGTTGTGGACATACACAGGAGCTGAGACGATTCTCCCAATCCCTAATTATAACCAAATGCAGCAAAAGATAGATTTCTATCAAATAACATGGGATTTTTGTAGGGAGAATATACGTCTATTAACAGTAGGTACTGACAAATAAAGTATTATAAAAAAATTGATTTTTATTAAATTACAAAAAAGAAAAAACAGAAAAAAAAAGAATGTACACGACAAATGTCAATATAAATAGACATCAAATAAGACCATCCAGTACTGTGTTCAAATTCTATTCATGCCTGTCAGCCAACATGTTTCGCAAAAGAATAATTGCTTCATCAGGGCATAAATCGGCATCATTGATTCATTTACACTATAAGAACAACAAATAAATATACTAGAGTTAGAATTGTATGGTGGTCCTAAACATTCAGATGTCATGAAGAACATATAACAATTGGTCTAGACATTTAATCTGGTAATCTCACCTACTGGTGCAAGTCTGAGGTTAAAAGCATACTCCACCATTGCCAGGCATCGTCCGTTATGCCAGCTGGTGCAAATACTCCAGGGGTGCCAGATCCCAGCCGGATATTGCCAATAGAGGGACTGGACCGCACAGTTGCAGGACAAGAATCTAATAAGATATATAAAGAGCAAAGACATCGATATAAAATCGCTTAACCAATCTAGAACAATAATGCATGTATCGTCCATTCAGAAGAATAGTCAACACGACATATAGTTCATCTCGCTTAGCAACAGCATAGTATGGCCAGGTGAAATAAGTACATGGCCATGCATGCTGGGGAATGGGTCTAGAAATGGGCGGTTGGCGATAGATTCCAATATGATGTTACAAACAATGTATAATGTCCTTAATAATCATATAGGCACATGCCTAGTAGCATGGTCCCTGTATAGACTCTAACAAGGGGCTAGAAGGGAGGATTAATTACATATTAAATCTTTGGGTTACAGGCTGTGTAGGGATAACAGGCTTGAAAAGGGATACAATGATTTCATATGCACCAAACTGGAGCCAAAGGCCCTATAACTTAGCATGGTTAATCCATGTCAGGGAGATGACAGATAAACGGTCAGTGAGTCTGCTTCCAACACAAATAAAGCATCCCCCATCCTCCCCAAGAAACATGAGAGGGAGAGAGTGCATATAAGTGCATACATAGAGTAAAACAAGTACCCTTCCTAGTGGTCATAGAGATCAAATGTTAGGATTTTTACCTGCAAAAGCTCAAGGATCGTAGTTTCCCAATCACAGGAAACGTCCTGTCGGCAAAGATGGATCTGGGCCAGCTGCGTCTGGAGGCACAGCGGCCCCTCCATCTTTTGTACGGTCCCACCGGAAGTGAACAGGCCATTGATGGCCTCCGGCATCACTTCCGGTCCGGACGTCCCCGCATGTGATGCGCGCGCATCACGCCGAGCGGAAATACGTCACCACTACTGGCGGATGCGCGCGCATTGCCCACACCACAGAGGAAGTGAGGGCAGAAGGGGCGGAAACGTCCTGTCATTAAGATATTCTATATTGGCAAAACTAAACGCCCTTTCGCCAAAAGGATCCAGGATCATCTTTATTATCTGGATGCCGGACTGCTATATACCCCGATCTGCAAGCACGTTGGCCTTCACCACAGTTTTGATCCTAGCTATATCTCCTTCTTTGCTCTGGAGGTCATATCTGAGCTTGAGAGGGGAGGAAATGTAGATAAACGTATACTTCAAAGGGAGGCAAGATGGATTTTTGGCCAGCAGGCTACCCATCCACCTGGCCTCAACACAGCACTCTTACAAACCGTTTTTGTAATATCAAGCTATGAGCCTCAGCCGAGACCCTCCTAATCTCCCTCTATTTCCATCCTCCATCTGTTTTAATGCCCCATGTCTGGTTCCACCTTTTTTACACCTCTAGGGAGGTTTCAGACATATGGATAATCAATTAGGGGACATCTCTCTCCCTTTATTCACAATGTCAAATAAATTGGTTGCCGCAAATAATATATGTTAGACACTGTGTTAGGCACACCCATGCATACCTGTTTGGTCTTGAGGGGAAAAGATCCCTGCATGGGTTAATGTTTCATCGTTCTTTATGTTTATTTTCATCATTAAGATATTAATGACTTATTTTTACTTCTTTACCTTACAATTATTATGTTTAAAACATATGTGTACATATAGTCATCTGCGGGAGTATATAATAATGAAGCCTCCTCCATGCTGGACTAGTCAGGTGCCGTGCTGTTGCTTATGCTGTAGATAGGGGGACTTGGACGTCCCCGCGCATCGGGGCGGAGTTTATCTTGTCCGCCCCTTCTGCCCTCACTTCCTCTGTGGTGTGGGCAATGCGCGCGCATCCGCCAGTAGTGGTGACGTATTTCCGCTCGGCGTGATGCGCGCGCATCACATGCGGGGACGTCCGGACCGGAAGTGATGCCGGAGGCCATCAATGGCCTGTTCACTTCCGGTGGGACCGTACAAAAGATGGAGGGGCCGCTGTGCCTCCAGACGCAGCTGGCCCAGATCCATCTTTGCCGACAGGACGTTTCCTGTGATTGAGAAACTACGATCCTTGAGCTTTTGCAGGTAAAAATCCTAACATTTGATCTCTATGACCACTAGGAAAGGTACTTGTTTTACTCTATGTATGCACTTATATGCACTCTCTCCCTCTCATGTTTCTTGGGGAGGATGGGGGGTGCTTTATTTGTGTTGGAAGCAGACACACTGACCGTTTATCTGTCATCTCCCTGACATGGATTAACCATGCTAAGTTATAGGGCCTTTGGCTCCAGTTTGGTGCATATGAAATCATTGTATCCCTTTTCAAGCCTGTTATCCCTACACAGCCTGTAACCCAAAGATTTAATATGTAATTAATCCTCCCTTGTTAGAGTCTATACAGGGACCATGCTACTAGGCATGTGCCTATATGATTATTAAGGACATTATACATTGTTTGTAACATCATATTGAAATCTATCGCCAACCGCCCATTTCTAGACCCATTCCCCAGCATGCATGGCCATGTACTTATTTCACCTGGCCATACTATGCTGTTGCTAAGCGAGATGAACTATATGTCGTGTTGACTATTCTTCTGAATGGACGATACATGCATTATTGTTCTAGATTGGTTAAGCGATTTTATATCGATGTCTTTGCTCTTTATATATCTTATTAGATTCTTGTCCTGCAACTGTGCGGTCCAGTCCCTCTATTGGCAATATCCGGCTGGGATCTGGCACCCCTGGAGTATTTGCACCAGCTGGCATAACGGACGATGCCTGGCAATGGTGGAGTATGCTTTTAACCTCAGACTTGCACCAGTAGGTGAGATTACCAGATTAAATGTCTAGACCAATTGTTATATGTTCTTCATGACATCTGAATGTTTAGGACCACCATACAATTCTAACTCTAGTATATTTATTTGTTGTTCTTATAGTGTAAATGAATCAATGATGCCGATTTATGCCCTGATGAAGCAATTATTCTTTTGCGAAACATGTTGGCTGACAGGCATGAATAGAATTTGAACACAGTACTGGATGGTCTTATTTGATGTCTATTTATATTGACATTTGTCGTGTACATTCTTTTTTTTTCTGTTTTTTCTTTTTTGTAATTTAATAAAAATCAATTTTTTTATAATACTTTATTTGTCTTATTAAACTCTCTTCTGCGAAAAAGTTTTATCCCTATTGTGGGGTCACCATTACAGTATTTGTAAATTGAAATCATATCATATCCCCTCTCAAGCGTCTCTTCTCCAGAGAGAATAAGTTCAGTGCTCGCAACCTTTCCTCATAACTAAGATCCTCCAGACCCTTTATTAGCTTTGTTGCCCTTCTTTGTACTCGCTCCATTTCCAGTACATCCCACCTGAGGACTGGTGCCCAGAACTGGACAGCATACTCCAGGTGCGGCCAGACCAGAGTCTTGTAGAGCGGGAGAATTATCGTTTTATCTCTGGAGTTGATCCCCCTTTTAATGCATGCCAATATTCTGTTTGCTTTATTAGCAGCAGCTTGGCATTGCATGCCATTGCTGAGCCTATCATCTACTAGGACCCCCAGGTCCTTTTCCATCCTAGATTCCCCCAGAGGTTCTCCCCCCAGTGTATAGATTGCATTCATATATTTGCCACCCAAATGCATTATTTTGCATTTTTCTACATTGAACCTCATTTGCCATGTAGTCGCCCACCCCATTAATTTGTTCAGGTCTTTTTGCAAGATTTCCACATCCTGCGGAGAAGTTTTTGCCCTGCTTAGCTTAGTATCGTCTGCAAATACAGAGATTGAACTGTTTTTCCCATCCTCCAGGTCGTTTATGAACAAATTAAATAGGATTGGTCCCAGCACAGAACCCTGGGGAACCCCACTACCCACCCCTGACCATTCTGAGTACTCCCCATTTATCACCACCCTCTGAACACGCCCTTGTAGCCAGTTTTCAATCCATGTACTCATCTTATGGTCCATGCCAACGCACCTTATTTTGTACAGTAAATGTTTATGGGGAACTGTGTCAAATGCTTTTGCAAAATCCAGATACACCACGTCTACGGGCCTTCCTTTATCTAAATGGCAACTCACCTCCTCATAGAAGGTTAATAGATTGGTTTGGCAAGAACGATTCTTCATGAATCCATGCTGATTACTGCTAATGATATCATTCTTATTACTAAAATCTTGTATATAGTCCCTTATCATCCCCTCCAAGAGTTTACATACTATTGATGTTAGGCTAACTGGTCTGTAATTCCCAGGGATGTTTTTTGGGCCCTTTTTAAATATTGGTGATACACACAACATTGCAAACGGTGCTGCATGCCCTGCAACAGATGCACAATACCATAAATGCAAGAAATTACCCTGGAAAAGTCTGCAGTACTTACAATACTCCAATACTTGTACTTTTGGTAGACAGGTTTGTGAAGTTAATGCCCTAGATGTTACAGTCTGAAGTATAGATAAATATGATGCTTCCATTTCAGATAAACTTTAGTGCACTGTAACTATTAGGGTTCATGCACAAAGGGCTTACACAGGTATATTAGATGCCCAGTGTAATTTCCGAAGGCTTTCCTGCACCCAAGGAACCACGCATGACACGTACACGCAGTCATACAAGTGAATCTACACACAGCCATATTCTTGTAGATGACAATGCTTTTTTGCATGTCTGACAGATTTTCTGAATGCTAAGATTCTCGACAAATACCTGCCCCCTCTTCTCCCATTGAGAAATGTTCCTTCGTTGCTTTTACTGCCTGTAACACAATCTGTGAATGGGAGAGAGAATCCCTTGACTCATCAGACTCTCCCCCATTCACAGCTCATGTTACAGGCAAGCGAAAGCAGTGAAAGAACATATCTTATTGGAGGAGGAAGGAGGAGGAGCGGGTCCTCATTGGAACCCAAAGCTATTGGCACCTACAGTTATTGTTATACAGTTATACTTTTCGGTTATCCTGGTTCATTGTCCTTTGAATGCTGAGGTGAAGGTGTACTCTTTGGTCCTTGCGAGAATGGTAAGACGTCTGGTTGGCCTTTCCCGTATGGAGAGAGATCCCTTCTAGAGCTGACATCAATTTTCTCCCCAGGATAAAGGCCTTGGCTGGGTAATAGCCGCAAGCTTTCCAAGCTTGCCATCTGGTAAGCATGTTTTCTATGTGGTGGAGGTGCACTTTTGGTGTGGTGGAATAACCTGTCATGAATAATAATAAATGGAGATTTACCCTTATGGGCTCAACTGATCTTGTGGACTTTCATTCACTTTTTATATACATGCACAATTAGGCACTGAATGTATATGGTAAGCGCAGCTCTCTACCTTTATTTAGTGCATTGATATAACAAGCTGACAACTGACAAATCGCGAAGGTAGTTATAGTCTTATTCAGCATAGCAAAAATGTAGGCCACATGCTAAGGAGTTGCCTAGTGTACCCTACATGGCTTATGTAGGTATTTGATAAATGAAAAGAAAGGGAAGGGAAGTGAGGAGCAAGGAAGTGGAAGGGAATGGGGGTAAAGGGGAATGAGCACATAGGGCCCGGTGCCAGTCTGCATTCGAGAGCCAGACTTCTTATGACAAGGCTGTGTCCATGTAGCTGCTGTGTTCCAATTGACATGAATGGGACTACATACATGGGGGTGCACAGAACACCTTTGCATCTCTAGCACGGGTATACACTCGAGCACTGTCATGTAAACAAGGCCTAAAACAAGGCACTAGAAGGCTGGCAGGTACATGCAACAGTTCTAGTGACTGCATAGGCGTGCACACGGGGTGTGCCTGGGCAAACCCTAATCACCCTTGCTGTCTCCCAAGATCTGCCCCGCTGCCTGTGAAACAGTTTCACAGGCAGCAGATCGCAAGGTTTACCAGAGCCGCTGAGTGTGTGAACATATGCTTAATGCATTGTAAAATCTCATTTTTTATTTTACTAAAATAAAAAAGATGTTAAACTTACCTGCTATGTGCAAAGGTATTGCATTCAGCAGCCCAGAACTTCCTCTTATTGGGTTCTTCGCTAGTGCTCTCAGCTCTGCCGCTTTTCTGTGTGCAACATAGGAAGCTGCTTCCTATGGAAGCACACATGCGAGCACACTCCTGAGACGGACTGTGTTCATCCATAGGCACACACAGCACGGCTTGGACCCGCCCCTGCTCCCTCCTCACTGGATTTGACTAACAGTAGCAGTGACCATCTTCCCTCTGTTCCCTCTGTTACCAGCTGCATAAGAGCTGGGTGAAGAAGAAGCAGCAGCACACTGAGATTTCCAGTGAAAGGCTGTGTGGGTGTGGGGGTGTCAGAACAAGTCTGATCATTGGAAGAGAGCAGGCTGAGTTCTCAGCATAGCTAGAGAACTGACCACGATGTTCTCCCCTGCTTAGTGTGGTCAGGTATTAATATAAAAACAGGGGGACTGGCAGGAACACCAAGGGTTTCACGCAAAGGAAGAACTACAAAGAGAACATGATGCATTTTCGTACAAGTACATGGTACAGCAGGCACATCAAGAATATAAAATGGGGTAACAAACACTTTAAATGCTTTTTCTTACCTCCTGAACCTAGCACTCTCTGGCTAATGACACCCTGGGTGTGGTGAGCCACCTTAAACTGTTTGTTTTGTAGCTGCAGATTCAAAGAGAAATTGCTCCACAGTGCCTTCATCTACAGAGGTAAGTGAGGGTTTGTTTTAAAGTTTCTTTTTTTTGTTTATAAAGATTATGTAAATAATTGAACGTCCATCGCCATGCTACAGACTCACTTTAAGGCCTCATTCATACTGGACATTTTTACAGCTGCTCCTAGGGGCGCTTGGCATTTTTTTCCCTGCCTCTAAAATCCCCTGCATATTATCCTATGTACACATAAGCTTTTAGCAGTGTTTAGTGCCAAGAGCTTTTAGAGCCAGGAAAAAATAAAAACACTGCCAGTCCATCCAGCTGAGTTTGAGCAGAAAAACGCTTGATGCTGCTAAAAAATGCTAAACACGCCTAAACGCTGGGTGCGTTAAGTGCTTGAGCATCAATTCATTTCAATGGCCAGAATAATTAACTCTCTAATTAACGCTCAAAACAAGAGCGTGACATCTGTAAAATCTCCTAAAAGCTTTAAACACTTTTACCAGTGTCAGGCATTTTTTCTGCAAAAACGCGCTGGCTTCTAAGAGAGTTAAATAAACACCCTGTGTGCATGAGGCCTAAGTTTCCTCTACCCAATGCTCAAATTTGCCCAAGCTTCAAAACTTCTTCTTTGCACCAAACTCTCCAAATCTGATAGCCTCCTTGTTTTTTTTATGTTTTTATCTCCTTCTAATGAAGTGATTTAGCTGAACACTTGCTCAAAGTTATTTAGTGAGTGTTTGGGTATGTCAAGATGAACCTCCTCAAAAGCATGAAACATGGCTGCAAAAGGTTCTCTAAATGGAGGAGGTGGAAATCGAGACGTCACCTCCTTGCCTTTCCACCTCGTCCAATCAGAGAACTCTTTACATTCATTAGGCAAATGCAAATTGTTCTCTGAATGATGATTGCGCTGAATGAGCAACCTTTCATGTTTAGTACACAGTAGGGCAGCTGCTTGGCATGGAACCTGGAAGAGATTGGAGATCACTGTAGTGGCGGTGCCTACTGCAGTGTTGTCAAGCCTTCGTGGGAATCCCACAGGTATAACACATACATATGTACATTGGTCCAAGCTGCACCAATGTAACTATGTAAAAATAATTTCCATTCCTGGAACTCATCTTAATGCCCCGTACACACGGTCGGATTTTCCGAAGGAAAATGTGTGATAGGACCTTGTTGTCAGAAATTCCGACCGTGTGTAGGCTCCATCACACATTTTCCATTGGATTTTCCGACACACAAAGTTTGAGAGCAGGATATAAAATTTTCCGACAACAAAATCCGTTGCTGGAAATTCCGATCGTGTGTACACAAATCTGACGCACAAAGTGCCACGCATGCTCAGAATAAATAAAGAGATGAAAGCTATTGGCTACTTCCCCGTTTATAGTCCCGACGTACGTGTTTTACGTCACCACGTTCAGAACGATCGGATTTTCAGACAACTCTGTGTGACCGTGTGTATGCAAGACAAGTTTGAGCCAACATCCGTCGGAAAAAATCCTAGGATTTTGTTGTCGGAATGTCCGAACAAAGTCCGACCGTGTGTACGGGGCATAAAGGTTTCAGTAGACAGCAAGGATTTTTTCTATGGGAGCTTTTTTTCAAATACTACGAAAAACCAATGCTATTGGATTGAAAGCTGAAACCATATTGAATGTTATTGGCAACCATTGCAGTTTTATGCCAGTTTTTGTAAATTAGCCTGTTTGTGTCAAAACAAAGCTGGGTAAAGATGTTCAGCCTCATTATCCCACTGCACTACACATAATCTGGAAGTTTGCCAGGCCCTAGATTTTTGTTATGCTGTAGTAATATGTGCATGTCTCCTACTGTCCCAGCTGGTCACTTGCCATTAATTATAATAAAAGTCTGCAGCTGGCTGCTTTGAACATGACCACTAAAGATAACCTACATTTCTATATTTATATATGTTCTTCATTACATGAGAAAATCTCTAA
This sequence comes from Lithobates clamitans, assembly GCA_037952925.1. Classification (NCBI taxonomy): domain Eukaryota; kingdom Metazoa; phylum Chordata; class Amphibia; order Anura; family Ranidae; genus Lithobates; species Lithobates clamitans. The sequence continues at coordinate 4,430,001 of JBBGZY010000368.1, forward strand.
GCCAACCATATTCACTGATGCTCGTGGTAATCCTGCAAATGGAGAATTTTCCTGTAGTCAGATGAACCTCTAACTACGTTATCCCTTGGTGACTCTTTTTCATATTGAAAATGCTTATTCATTTTATATGTTTCCTAACAGTAAATAGAAGCATTCTTTATTTTGTCTGACTTATATCACAAGGACCATACTGTATGTGGAACCGACACTCATTCATCATGTATAATTACATTTTTTTCCACTTTGTACCCACAAAGACTGAATAGTTCAAGCCAGTGGGCTTTTTCTGCAAACATAGTTGTAATGAAAGCTTAGCTTAAAGTTGAAATCCAGCCACAAACCCTTTTCATTTAAATATATTCCTCAAAAGCCACAAAAGATATAAATAGATTTTGTGTGTACCAACTCTATATATTACCTTATAAAATTAGCAGTGACATCATTACTGTGCTGTTATTGCCTGTGCAGATGGCAAAGCTGTAGGAGGGATCCAAGAGGCTGCCTGCAGACACCTACAGGAAAATGAAAAGACAAGACCAGTTATCCTACACAAGAAGAGAGAGAATCAGTGACTGGTCTTTATTACAGGAAGCTCCTGCACAGGGGCAAAGTTTCACACTGGATTACTGCACAGTTCTAGAAGAAATACACAAATCACACCTTTATAAAATACACACAAAGAAAAAAAAAAGCACGACCATTGTATTTAGACCAGATTTTTTCAACCAGTGGTGCATGGATGGATTTCATAACATTTACATTCACTGTAGAACTCTCCCCCTTGTCCCAATCAGTGGTTTCCCATTGACAGAGATAAGAGAAAATGCAGCAGGGCAAATAAGGAAGCAGAACCAGAAGCCAGGCCAGGTGGTCATACAGGGTTGATAAGTCAGTAGCAGATGCAGGTAGTGGGAACTGGAACAAACCAGGGTCATACATGGGTAGACAGTTCAAACACAGTGGATAAAGCAGTAGAGAAGTCAGTAGTTCAAGCCAGGGATCAAACCTAGGAATCAAGATGAGACAGATCAGAATACACAGAGGCACAGGAACGGGGGTGGGGGGGGTGGGGGGGGGGCTGACGATCATCCAGCAATCTGATGAGCACATCAGCAGTCTTTTACAGCAGTCTTGCGCATTCACCGTTTTGCGTCGCTGCGCACCTGTGTGCGCCAATTCCACATTCGTGCGCCAGTGTGCATAGGACTGCACCTGATGCGGTCATGCTGAGTATTGGCAGAATTGCCAGTTCTCCCTTGCAAGATACTGACCATTAGATGCCTACTTAGTAAAGGTGACCAGATTTTCAAACTGAAATCCAGGGACACCCTAAGACAACGCAAAGCATGTTACACCAAAAGTTGGGTGTGGCCAAATTGTGTTAACAGTCGGAGGGACTTAAATGGGTATAATTTAATAATGCAGAGTATTAAAAAAATATGCAGTGTGTAGAGGCCAACAGTATGTAAAGCACAGAATTCCTCCTTCCTCCCAATACAAACCTCCCCCCAACCAAAACCACCTCCAAAATGAATTCCCCCTCCCCTGAATTGTACTTGGTATGGCGTTGCTAGTGAGTGCCAACAGTCTTCTGGTAAATTCTCCTACTTCATTTCCACCTGTACAGAAGGCAGCATATACTTGTAGGATGGGGAGGAGTCTGAGGCATCAGATGGAGCATGTCCCCTCTTCAGCACCACCCTGCCTCTCTCTGCACAGGCAGTCACCAACACGCTCATGTGATAGGTCATGTCCCAGGCTACATTTATACTGTAGGTGGTTTCCAGCAGAAGGCTCTCCAGTCACAATCCAGTTCAGTATATTATTTGCACAAAGTGCTAATGGTGTCTACTGCTACTGATTTACTTAGCCATACCCCTTTTACTGCTACTGTTTTACTTAGCCCCCCCCCCACACACACACACACATTAAAACCAATTAAAACCCACCCCCTTGTCCCAGCCCTACACTCTAGTGTAATGTTGACTTTTAACATACCAGCTTCAGGCCCAAATGTGCACTGCAGGTCAAAATCACAATCAAGAGCAAGGGAAAGGTGGCAAATAACCCTTATTACCCTTACCTCCTGTGAAAACATCTACCCAAGTTGAGAGGGGGTTGGCATGTTACATCACATGGACAACATCACCTAATAGCAGACAGAGCTGGGATCAGACACAGCCCATCCCCTCCTTCCTCTTGCTTCAGGTCAATCACAGAAAGAAAGAAATCAGGGACACGTTCTTTTAACTGGGGACAAAACCAGGGACACATTTTTTCCCAGGGACAGCCTCCTAAAATCGTGGACTGTCCTCTGAACCTGGGGATGTCTGGTCACCCTATGCTTACTGCAAATCCAACTGCTTCAATAAAAAAGAGAAACTAGACTTTAATCTTTTTTAGTCATACACTCGAAAGAGATCAATGTAATGTAAACAATCTCATCAATGTGTTTTACTATAATAAAAAACCTTGTTCCTATGTGACGTGTATGGACGTCAAGAATAAATCTAGCCGATATAGTATAATTATTCAAAGACTATCTACATTATGATAATCTTACAGCTGAGCTGGACACATATACTTCTTAATTTTGGAAGCAAGTGTTAAGCTTCTGGAATGTATCAAAATATCTGAGCTTTTTTAAACAATAACGTAAATTACATTCTTTGCATTAAGCCCTCTGTAGACTTGTAAGATGTGGAAAATAAATAACGATTTTGGTACAATATTGTTCTCACTGTTCTTCATAACAATATACATTTGCCGTCCACTTTATTAGGCCTGGTCTGATAAGTCTCAATTTCAGCTGCGACATTCGAATGTTAGGGTCCGAATTTGGCGTAAACAACATGAAAGTATGGATCCATCCTGCCTTGTATCAAGTGGTTCAGGCTGGTGGTATAATGGTGTGGGGGATATTTTCTTGGCACACTTTGGGCCCCTTAGTACCAAATGAGCATTGTTTAAATGCCACAGCCTACCTGAGTATTGTTGCTGACCATGTCCATCCCTTTATGACTACAGTGTACCCATCTTCTGATGGCTACTTCCAGCAGGATAATGCACCATTTCACAAAGCTCAAATCATCTCACCACTGGTTTCTTGTATTGTATTTTATTTGTGATTTTTTGTAATAGACCAACACAAAGTGCCACCTAATTGTGAAGCAGAAGGAAAATGATAAATGGTTTTCATATTTTTTTACAAATAAATATGTGAAAAGTGTGGCGTGCATTTGTATTCCGCCCCTAAATCAATACTTTGTAGAACCACCTTTCACTGCAATTACAGCTGCACGTCTTTTTGGGTATGTCTCTACCAGCATTGCACATCTAGAGAGTGACATTTTTGCCCATTCTTCTTTGCAAAATAGCTCAAGCTCTGTCAGATTGGATAGAGAGTGTCTGTGAACAGCAATTTTCAAGTCTTGCCAGAGATTCTCAATTGTATTTATGTCCGGACTTTGACTGGGCCATTCTAACACATGAATATGCTTTGATCTAAACCATTCCATTGTAGCTCTGGCTGTATGTTTAGGGTCGTTATCCTGCTGGAAGGAGAACCTCCACTCCAGCTTCAAGCCTTTTGCAGACTCTAACAGGTTTTCTTCTAAGATCGCCGTGTATTTGGCTCCATCCATCTGTCCATCAACTTTGACCAGTTTCCCTGTCCCAGCTGAAGAAAAGTATCCCCACAACATGATGCTGCCACCATCATGTTTCATGGTGGGGATGGTGTGTTCAGGGTGATGTGCAGTGTTAGTTTTTCATCACACATAGCGACTTGCTTTTAGGCCAAAATTTTTAATTTTGGTCTTATCTGACCAGAGCACCTTCTTCCACATGCTGTGTCCCCCACATGGCTTCTCGCAAACTGCAAATGGGACTTCTTATGACTTTCTTCTTGCCATTCTTCCATAAAGGCCAGATTTGTGGAGTGCAGGACTAATAGTTGTCCTGTGGATAGATTATCCCACCTAAGCTGTGGATCTCTGCAGCTCCTGCAGAATTACCATGGGCCTCTTAGCTGCTTCTCTGATTAATGCTCTCCTTGCCCGGTCTGTCAGTTTAGGTGGACGGCCATGTCTTGGTAGGTTTGCAGTTGTGCCATACTCTTTCCGTTTTCGGAAAGAGGATTGAACAGTGCTCCGTGAGATGTTCAAAGCTTGGGATACTTTTTATAACCTAACCCTGCTTTAAACTTCTTCACAACTTTATCCCTGACCTGTCTGGTGTTTTCCTTGGCCTTTATGATGCTGTTTGCTCACTAACGTTCTCTAACAAACCTCTGAGGGCTTCACAGAACAGCTGTATTTATACTGAGATTAAATTACACACAGATGGACTCTCTTTACTAATTAGGTGACTTCTGAAGGCAATTGGTTCCACTAGATTTTAGTTAGGGGTACCAGAGTAAAGGGGGCTGAATACAAATGCACGCCACACTTTTTAGATATTTATTTGTAAAAAAATTTGAAAAATTAATCATTTTCCTTTCACTTCACAATTATGTGCCGCTTTGTGTTGGTCTATCACATAAAATCCCAATAAAACACATTCATGTTTTTTGGTTGTAACATGAGAAAATGTAGAAAATTTCAAGGGGTGTGAATACTTTTTCAAGGCACTGTAAGTGTCCTTATACTAAAGGTCAGCAGCTACAGTATTTTTTGGGGGGAGCCTGGAGATCCTATTTAACTCCCTGAAGCCTGCTACAACTTTGCGCTGCCACCCATTTACCACAAAATTCTACGCGGCAGATACACTTCATCCATAACTGACTGGGGCTGTTTGTCACAATATTCACTATATTGCCAAAAGTATTGAAACACCTGCCTTTACATGCACATGAACTTTAATGGCATCCCAGTCTTCGTCCGTAGGGTTCAATAATGAGTTGACTCACCCTTTGCAGCTATAAAGGTTTCAACTCCTCTGGGATGGTGGTCCACAAGGTTTAGGAGTGTGTCTATGGGAATGTTTGACCATTTTTCCAGAAGTACATTTGTGAGGTCAAGCACTGGAGGAGAAGGCCTGGCTCACAGTCTACACTGTAATTCATCCCGAAGATGTTTGTGCACTGGTCCAAATCATTTGGTGGAGGGGGGATTATGGTGTGGGGTTGTTTTTCAGGGGTTGCGCTTGGCCCCTTAGTTCCAGTGAAGGAAACTCTTAAGGTGTCAGCATACCAAGACATTCTGGACAATTTCATGCTCCCATGAAGGGGAGACTGATCTCCTATCACAAATTGGATTAGCAAGGATGGGAAGTGTTATCATAATGGGGGATTTTAACTATCCAGACATAGACTGGGCGGAGGGAACCACGCATTCATCTAAGGCTCGACAATTCCTAAATGTCTTGCAGGACAATTTCATGGGTCAGATGGTAGACGCACAGACTAAAAATAAAGCGTTACTGGATCTACTGATTACCAACAATACAGACCTGATCACAGATGTGCAATTTAGGTAACAGCGATCACAGGTCAATTGGCTTCAGTATAAATCACACAAATAGGAAACATAAGGGAATACAAAAACACAATTTCAAAAGAGCCAACTTAAACCCTAAACTACGAACCTTGCTAGAAGGCATAAATTGGGAAAAAATCTTAGGAACACGGAGGAGAGATGGGTTTGCTTTAAGAGCATATTAAATAAGGGCATTAGCCAATGCATCCCTTTGGGTAATAAATTTAAAAGAACAAAAGTTTTGGATGGCTTAGCTCCAATGTAAAAATGCATATAAAAGAAAAGGAGAAGGCCTTCAAAAAATACAAGGTTGAGGGATCATCATCAGCATTCAGACTTTATAAAGAATGCAACAAGAAATGTAAGGGTATAATAAGGACGGCTAAGATAGAACATGAAAGACACATAGCGGAGGAGAGCAAAAAAAATCCTACGAAATTCTTTAAGTATGTAAACAGTAAAAAAGGGAGGACAGACCATATTGGCCCCATAAAGAATGAAGAAGGACATCTGGTTACAAAGGATGGGGAGATGGCGAAGGTATTGAATTTATTCTTCTCCTCAGTCTTCACGAGGGACTCGGGGGGCTTCAGTAACCAAAACTGCAGTGTTTATCCTCATGACACATCACAGGAAGCACCTCCGTGGTTAACAGAGGACAGAATTAAACTTGGGAAACATTATATAAACATTAATAAATCAACAGGCTTGCACCCGAGGGTACTTAGGGAACTCAGTCAAGTAATTGCCAGACCATTGTTCCTATTTTTTACTGACAGTCTACTGACTGAAATGGTACCAGCTGATTGGAGAAAAGCCAATGTGGCACCAATAATTAAAAAGGGTCTTAAATACATCCGTGGGAATTACAGACCAGTTAGCCTAATGTCAATAGTATGTAAACTCTTGGAAGGGATGATAAGGGACTATATACAAGATTTTAGTAATGAGAACAGTATCATTAGCAGTAATCAGCATGGATTCATGAAGACCTCCGTGGTTAACAGAGGACAGAATTAAACTTGGGAAACATTATATAAACATTAATAAATCAACAGGACCAGATGGCTTGCACCCGAGGGTACTTAGGGAACTCAGTCAAGTAATTGCCAGACCATTGTTCCTATTTTTTACTGACAGTCTACTGACTGAAATGGTACCAGCTGATTGGAGAAAAGCCAATGTGGCACCAATAATTAAAAAGGGCCTTAAATACATCCGTGGGAATTACAGACCAGTTAGCCTAATGTCAATATTATGTAAACTCTTGGAAGGGATGATAAGGGACTATATACAAGATTTTAGTAATGAGAACAGTATCATTAGCAGTAATCAGCATGGATTCATGAAGAATCGTTCTTGCCAAACCAATCTACTAACCTTCTATAAGGAGGTGAGTTGCCAGCTAGATAAAGGAAGGCCCGTAGACGTGGTATATCTGGATTTTGCAAAAGCATTTGACACAGTTCCCCATAAACGTTTACTGTACAAAATAAGGTCAGTTGGCATGGACCATAGGGTGAGTACATGGATTGAAAACTGGCTACAAGGGCGAGTTCAGAGGGTGGTGATAAATTGGGGGTTCTCAGAATGGTCAGGGGTGGGTAGTTGGGTCCCCCAGGGTTCTGTGCTGGGACCAATCCTATTTAATTTGTTCATAAATGACCTGGAGGATGGTGTAAACAGTTCAATATCTGTATTTGTGGACGATACTAAACTAGGCAAAGCGATAACTTCTCCGCAGGATGTGGAAACCTTGAAAAAAGATCTGAACAAATTAATGGGGTGGGCAACTACATGGCAAATGAGATTCAATGTAGAAAAATGTAAAATAATGCATTTGGGTGGCAAAAATATGAATGTAATCTATACACTGGGGGGAGAACCTCTGGGGGAATCTAGGATGGAAAAGGACCTGGGGGTCCTAGTAGATGATAGGCTCAGCAATGGCATGCAATGCCAAGCTGCTGCTAATAAAGCAAACAGAATATTGGCATGCTTTAAAAAGGGGATCAACTCCAGAGATAAAACGATAATTCTCCCGCTCTACAAGACTCTGGTCCGGCCACACCTAGAGTATGCTGTCCAGTTCTGGGCACCAGTCCTCAGGAAGGATGTACTGGAAATGGAGCGAGTACAAAGAAGGGCAACAAAGCTAATAAAGGGTCTGGAGGATATTAGTTATGAGGAAAGGTTGGGAGCACTGAACTTATTCTCTCTGGAGAAGAGACGCTTGAGAGGGGATATGATTTCAATATACAAATACCATACTGGTGACCCCACAAGAGGGATAAAACTTTTTTGCAGAAGGGAGTTTAACAAGACACGTGGCCACTCATTAAAATTAGAAGAAAAGAGGTTTAACCTTAAACTACATAGAAGGTTCTTTACTGTAAGAGCGGCATGGATGTGGAATTCCCTTCCACAGGCGATGGTCTCAGCGGGGGGGGCATTGATAGTTTCAAGAAACTATTAGATAAGAACCTTAACGACCGCAACATACAGGAATATACAGTGTAATACTGACATATAATCTACTATGTAACTATGTAACTAATTAGAGTGGAGACTGCTAGCCAAGCCTTCTCATCCAACATCAGTGCCTGACCTCACAAATGTGCTTCTGGAAGAATGGTCAAACATTCCCAAAGACACACTCCTAAACCTTGCTGACAGCCTTCCCAGAGGGGTTAAAGCTGATATAGCTGCAAAGGGTGGGCCAATTAAATGCCTCTCATTAGTGTCCACTTGTGTCATGGGTGGAGACCTCAAAGTTCTCCCATATAGAAGAGTGTTTGCTCTCATGGTTCAGAGAAGCAGGATCTCCCAATCCATGGATAGTGTAGGACCCACTAATTATGGAGTACTTTGTCGCAGTAAGTGGGCTTAGCACCATATAGCAATATGGTGTGACCAAATCCCCATATTTTTTGCTAATATTTTTTAGATTGTCTAGGTGTTTTAAACTAGCCCTGCTGGAGGCAAATGTCTTTTTTGCATGTGTGCGCTGTAATAGTTTGCGCTGCGCTCCCCAACTAAATTTTGAACCCTATGGACTAATGCCCCATAGACACGATCAGAAATTCCGTCAGAAAAAACTTGGACGGTTTTTCCGATGGAATTCTGCTCAAGCTTGCCTTGCATACACACAGTCACACAAAAGTTCTCTGAATTTTCGACCGTCAAGAACGCTGTAACGTTCAACACTACGATGAGCCGAGAAAATGAAGTTCAATGCTTCCGAGCATGCGTCAAATTGTTTCCGAGCATTCGTGATTTTTTGCGCGTCTGAATTGCATACAGACGAACGCATTTTCGGATAGGAACTTTTTCCGACCGAAAAATAGAGAACCTGCTCTCAATCTTTTGCTGGCTCGAATTCTGCCAGCAAAAGTCCGATGGAGCATACACACGGTTGGAATTTCCGACCCAAAGCTCACATCTGACTTTTGCTGGCGGAATTTCTGATCGTGTGTACGGGCCATAAGACTGGGATGCCATTAAAGTTAATGAGCATGTAAAGGCAGGCGTCCCAATACTTTTAGCAATATAGTGTATATATTCTGGTGTAAGGGACTCAGGAAGTGCTAAGCTTCCACAAGTTAGGGGGACGCAATAATTGCCTTGCTCCAAGAGCTGGCAACCCATGCTGCGCCACTGGGCTGCTAGGAAATAAAAAATGGAGATTTGTAGTTTATTTATATTGTAATTTTTACACATTATCAAGAACTGTGAATGTAGCTTTATTTTACAGTATACAAGATTTGTACTGTCTGTTATTTTTTAGGTGCACTGGACACTTGGCTTTTGGGCTTTGTCACGTATGTTCTTAGCTCATTGACCCACTATCTACAGATATTTTTTTGCCTGAAGTACATCATTATAATACCTGATCTATCTGCTTGAGGGAGTAGTCTTACTACTTTGGATGCAACTTGCAAGTTTCTTGTCAGCCTATATCAGAATCTACATCCTAAGCACTTTTGGTTCACTGGTTTGTCAAACCAAACAAGTCAGCGTAGGCTGCATACATATCTCTCAAGTCAGCAGTTTTCTTAGGTTATAAAAACCCGCTTAGAGGACATGACCTAAAACACAAGGAAAATATGTGCAATGTTTTGGAATTATTAAATTTTCTATCTCTGTCAGACATTTTGTCAATGTTCACTAATGTTTATGACACAAGATGTTTTGTAATATTTTAGTAAGATGCTGTAAAAAATACTGGCACATCTCTGGTGTGATTTTACAGGTTACATCTAGGATGACAGGACTTAGAGCACTAGAACACTTCAACAGAGCATACTTTGTATTCCTGTAGTTAAAGTAGAATTGAAGGCAAAACTTGGATAGCATGGAGAGGGACCCTTTTGGGGAGATTCAACCTCTCTATTTGTCCTGTGGACCATGATCACCAAAAATGAAAGAAAATCCAAAATTTTGTATATGTCAATCTTTTTATTCAGATTTTTGAAAATAACAAGGAACAAAGGCACAGAGCATATACATTTCCCTATGGGAGAAAACTGTCAGGTATCTATGATAGTGAGTTGTTGTAGATCGCCACCTCAGGGTTCCCCAGGGCTCGGAGTCTAAGCCCCAGCCCGCTTCTTCACCAGGGTCCCTGTTGGTGGGGATGGACTTGCAGCAAGCTGGAACCAGGTCATAGCCCCCATGTACACCCAGCTGAGCATACAGACACCACTAGCGTGTACAGAGTACGACAGGAGACAGAAGGGAATCCAGGAAACAAGCTGAGGTCAGAACAGAACCTGGATACTTCGGGGCAACGCCACCATATGTGGTACAAGGTATTATTTGGCCACACCATCTAAAACAATTAGAGTATGTTGATGGATGCATTTTTGCTACTCTAGTAGGCACAAGATACCATCCTAACAATGTCTTGTAGTTCAATTCTTTTAGAGTGGTATTATTGGATATTTTAGACAAATCATTAGTGATATCTTTCCAGTCAGAAATCTTGAAAGAGGTGCGAATATCCCGTTTACACTGTTGCATATATGGTAATTGCGATTCTGGTCCATTAATACATTGTACAGGATGCAAATGCGACCTTTAGTTGAATCTCTGGAGATGCATGACAGCTGAAATGACATCAGTGTTAAAGGACCCTCTAAAAGTCTAAGTTTAGTCTTAATATTGGATATAATTTGGTTATACTGAAATAGTTCAGTAAGTGTAATAGGGCGTACACACGGTCGGACATTGATCGGACATTCCGACAACAAAATCCTAGGATTTTTTCCGACGGATGTTGGCTCAAACTTGTCTTGCATACACACGGTCACACAAAGTTGTCGGAAAATCCGATCGTTCTGAACGCGGTGACGTAAAACACGTACGTCGGGACTATAAACGGGGCAGTGGCCAATAGCTTTCATGTCTTTATTTATTCTGAGCATGCGTGGCACTTTGTCCGTCGGATTTGTGTACACACGATCGGAATTTCTGACAACGGATTTTGTTGTCGGAAAGTTTTATCTCCTGCTCTCCAACTTTGTGTGCCGGAAAATCCGATGGAAAATGTCCGATGGAGCCCACACACGGTCGGAATTTCCGACAACACGCTCCGACCATGTGTACGGGGCATAAGTTGTTATGGTTATGTTATAGGGTGTAGAACTCTCTACCATTCAACAAGTCTCCTATCTATAGGAGACCTTTAGTTTTCCACCAAAGGAACGGGTATGATAACAAACCTAGGGTAAATTCCAGGTTGTATAGGATGGGTGCTAAAGGAGTATGAGCAAAACAAAGTGATCTTCTAGCTCTCTGTCTGTCCCAACAGTGAGCGAATATGATAATGTGGGACATAAGATAGGGATCCACATTAAAGATCAGATGGATCTATAGAGATGTGAGGGAGCTTCTATAGGCACCGACTGAGGAGTAGGACTTTTTATTGCAGTATATACCAACTGTGTTATCTGGGCGACCTGCGATATGCTCAAAGTTTCAGAAGTCCTAAGCCTCCACTGGAAAATCCAAAATTGTGAGTGGTCACCAAGTCAGGAATAAAGGGGAAATCTTCCAATATACTAGTTCTAGTGACCATGGTGTCTACCGGGGATTTCCACTTGCTTCCTGTTGTGGTTATGGGACAAATCTCCCCAATGGGACAATGAAGGTATAAAAAAAAAAACCTGACAGGGGTTATGATCCACCCTTACTCTATTTTAAATGAAACGTTTTGTCTTCAGTTCTACTTTAAGCAGAAAGTAATTGACATTAGTCAAAGAATAACTTTAGCAAAAAAGAAAAATCTGTAATTACCGTATCTGTCCTGGCTTCCTCTTCAATTTTTAAAACATAATATTATATTTCAGATGTAGTCTTGAGCCACTTGTCACTGGTTGCCATGCCCTGAGCTAGTGAAGTGCTTAAAAACAACTACTATCCCAGCGCTTTCTAAATGTTGTTAATGTATCAGGCACATCTATAGAAAATAATGGCTGTACTGGGCTGTGCTGAGCAGCTTGGGGCTATTACAGTTGTTATTTTATGTAGCCATGAATGAAGATGTGTGACACCAGGACCGCTGTTGTATATAAACAGTCCAGATAAGATGAGTCAGACAGGAAAAGGCTAACTATAACATTTGCTGTTTCTCTTGAAAATAGTAGATAACTATTTTTTTCACATTTTCCATTAATACTTCTTTAGCATGCAATTAATGCCCAATGCCCAAAAAATTAGTTTTTAATTTCTTGCAACATTTTGTTCTGGATCTAAAATGCACATATACTGTACTGTATATACAGTCAGTTCCATAAATATTGGCACATCGACACAATTCTAATCTTTTTGGCTCTATACAACACCACAATGGATTTGAAATGAAATGAACAAGATATGCTTTAACTGCAGACTTTCAGCTTTAATTTGAGTGTATTTACATCCAAATCAGGTGAACGGTGTAGGAATTACAACAGTTTGTATATGTGCCTCCCACTTTTTAAGGGACCAAAAGTAATGGGACAATTGGCTGCTCAGCTGTTCCATGGCCAGGTGTGTGTTATTCCCTCATTATCCCATTTACAAGGAGCAGATAAAAGGTGCAGAGTTCATTTCAAGTGTGCTATTTGCATTTGGAATCTGTTGCTGTCAACTCTCAAAATGAGATCCAAAGAGCTGTCACTATCAGTGAAGTAAGCCATCATTAGGCTGAAAAACAAAACAAACCCATCAGAGAGATAGCAAAAACATTAGGTGTGGCCAAACCAACTGTTTGGAACATCCTTAAAAAGAAAGAACGCACCGGTGAGCTCAGCAACATCAAAAGACTGGGAAGACCACGGAAAACAACTGAGGTGGATGACCGGAGAATTCTTTCCCTGGTGAAGAAAACACCCTTCACAACAGTTGGCCAGATCAAGAACACTCTCCAGGAGGTAGGTGTATGTGTGTCAAAGTCAACAATCAAGAGAAGACTTCACCAAATTGAATACAGAGGGTTCACCACAACATGTAAACCATTGGTGATCCTCAAAAACAGGAAGGCCAGATTTGAGTTTGCCAAACAACATCTAAAAAAGCTTTCACAGTTCTGGAACAACATCCTATGGACAGATGAGACCAAGATCAACTTGTACCAGAGTGATGGGAAGAGAAGAGTATAGAGAAGGAAAGGAACTGCTCATTATCCATCGCATACCACCTCATCAGTGAAGCATGGTGGTGGTAGTGTCATGGCATAGGCATATATGGCTGCCAAAGGAACTGGTTCTCTTGTATTTGTTGATGATGTGACTGCTGACAAAAGCAGCTGAATAAATTCTGAAGTGTTTCGGGCAATATTATCCGCTTATATTCAGCAAAATGCTTCAGAACTCATTGGACGGTGCTTCACAGTGCAGATGGACAATGACCCAAAGCATACTACGAAAGAAACCAAAGAGTTTTTTAAGGGAAAGAAGTGGAATGTTATGCAATGGCCAAGTCAATCACCTGACCTGAATCCGATTGAGCATGCATTTCACTTGCTGAAGACAAAACTGAAGGGAAAATGCCCCAAGAACAAGCAGGAACTGAAGACAGTTGCAGTAGAGGCCTGGCAGAGCATCACCAGGGATGAAACCCAGCGTCTGGTGATGTCTATGCGTTCCAGACTTCAGGCTGTAATTGACTGCATAGGATTTGCAACCAAGTATTTAAAAGTGAAAGTTTGATGGATGATTGTTAATATGTCCCATTACTTTTGGTCCCTTAAAAAGTGGGAGGCACATATACAAACTGTTGTAATTCCTACACCGTTCACCTGATTTGGATGTAAATACCCTCAAATAAAGCACAAAGTCTGCAGTTAAAGCACATCTTGTACGTTTCATTTCAAATCCATTGTGGTGGTGTATAGAGCCAAAAAGATTAGAATTGTGTCAATGTCCCAATATTTATGGACCTGACGATGTTTGAAAAAAAATAATTTTTGGTACATTAAGGAGACTTTTAACCCAAAAATAAAAGTGTAATATATTACAGCTTCAATCCTTAAATCGAAGGTCCACCCTAAAATTAAAAATTACATTAACATTCTACAAAAAAATATATTAAAAAAAATTTAAAAAAAAAACTTTTTTTTACTTACCAGAAATGCCTGTTGCTAGGTAGTCTTCCTAATCTGCCTCTTCCTATTCCGCGGCGCTATGCCCGTGACTTCCTCCTCTTCGGTGAGCTGCCCTGTTGTCTTCTGGGACATGTGTATGTCCCAGAAAACTACAGGGCCATTCACAAAGCGCCGCACGACTCGCGCATGCGCAGTTGGAAATGGGCAGTGAAGCTGCAAGGCTCCACTGCCTGTTTCTCTTAGTTAGGATGGTGGCGCCGACACCCGATCCGATGGACGGATCGGCCCCGGGGGCCAACATCGTGGGCTCACTGGACAGGTAGGTGCACTTATTAAAAGTCAACAGCTACAGTGTTTGTAGTTGCTGACTTTTGAAAAAAAGAATAAAAACGGCCGGACCTCCGCTTTAAATGTGGTGGTCGCACCGACTTTGAAATGCATCTTTGACACAACTTTGAATGGGGGCAACTTGGATATGACTTTGGCTTTGACCAGTGATAATGGACAACTGTTGCATTGTATAACACTCAGTTACAACTTTCATGCAACTTTTGAGGATTAACATTGAAGTCTATGGACCTCAACTTGCATCAAAGTTGGGCCAAAGTAGTACAGGGACTACTTTGAAGTTGATGCAACTTGAAGCCCCACAGATATGAATGTTTATAATTGGGAATCATGGGTTAAGACTTGTCATGCAACCCTAATGTCCAAAGTCGCAGGAAAAGTCGCACAAGTGTGAAAGGGACCTAAGGCTCCCTTCACACTTGTGCAACTTGTAATGCAACTTTGGACATCAAAGTTGCATGACAAGTTGTTCCCCATGTTTTCCAATGATAACCATTTATACATGTGCGACTTAAAGTTGCGGCAACTTCACAGTAATTCATGCACTACTTTGGTCTGACATTCATGCAACTTGAGGGCCATAGACTTAAATGTTAATCCTCAAAAGCTGCATTAAAGTCAGACCTGTATGTTATACAATGCAACAGTTGTCCATTATCACTGGTCAAAGCCAAAGTCAAATCCAAGTTGCACCCATTGCAAAGTTGTGTCAAAGTTGCAGCAAAGTTGCATTTCAAAATCGGTGCAACTTTGAAGTCTTATACCGCGTACACACGATCGGAATTTTGGTCAGAAAAGGGTATGATGGCTTTTCCGACGGGATTCCACTCAAGCTTGTCTTGCATACACACGGTCACACCAAATTCCGACCATCAAGAACGCGGTGACGTACAACACGTACGATGGCACTATAAAAAGGAAGTTCAATAGCCAGTGTGCCACACTTTGGGCTCCTTCTGGTAATCTCGTGTTTATCTCGTGTTAGTAGAAGTTTGGTGAGAGACGATTCGCGCTTTTCAGCCTCGTGCTTTTCAGTCTCGTGCTTTTCAGTCCATTACTGCTGTTTTCAGCTCACTCTTCACAGGCCTTGCTGTTCTTCAGTGCGTTCTGCTAGTTCGTTCTGACCAGCCGACCGGTTTGAAGCCATGTTGTGGGTACATGCTCATCGTAGAGTTTGTGCTATGCGGGGGCTTGGTGTTGGGGTTCTTGCTTTGGCCCAAGCCCAGTCTATGAACAGGGTGGGGAGGAGTTCAAGGACCAAGAATTGGTTACTCCAGCGTGACCAATTCTCTCATATGCCTTTGCTGTGTGAGATCCAGGAGAATAACCCTGATAATTTCAGGAATTTTCTCCGGATGACAGACCCCGTTTTTCACCGTCTGCTGGCTTTGCTGTCCCCTTATATTACGAAGCAGGACACCTGCATGTGGCAAGCCATCACTCCGGAGCAGAGGCTCGTTGCCACGTTGCGGTACTTGGCGACAGGGAGAAGTCTACAGGACCTCAATTTCTCTACAGGCATCTCCCCCAGGCTCTGGGGATCATTATCCCAGAGACCTGTTCTGCCATTATTCAGGTCCTGCAGAAGAACTATATTAGGGTAAGTTTTCTCCTTTAACATCACATTCCATGTATTTAATGTATGCTAATGTTTTGTATTTCTTTTAATCTTCCTTTTTTGGCCTACATGCATATTTGCATATATGCATATTTGCCTTCGCTAACCTCCCCAGCATGCTATCCTGGGCCCATATCCACCTAGCCTAGTCACTTAACAATCTATTTTGTCAGCTCCATAGTAGTGCTTTACCCTAAACACCCTCTAAAATGTGTACAAATGTTATTTGTGTCCTTAAATTCAGGCAGAGTGCCAGAGGCTTTTTTTTGGCTCCCAAACTCATTTAGAACCCCCCCCAAACTTTTTCCAATGGGCCATCAGAGGATGTGAGGAATCTGATAAGTGGACCTTATCTTTTTGTCTTTAAATACTCCTTAAAATAAATGTTATACTGATGTTGGCCAAGAATGTTTGTGTCTAATCTGCTTGCAATGTTATGTGCAAAAGTACTAATTTTTTTTCTGGTTTGACTCAACAATTTCCTTCAACACCACAGGAATGGCAAACTGTGGCCTCCCAGTTTGCCGACCATTGGGACTTTTCCAACTGTGGAGGGGCAATCGATGGGAAACACGTCCACATCGTCCCACCACCCCATTCGGGGTCATACTATTTTAATTATAAGGGTTTCAATAGTATCCTGTTGATGGCGGTGGTGTCGGCGACATATGAGTTTTTATATGTGGACGTGGGGAAGAATGGCCGGATGTTGAGTGGTGGAGTCTTTGCCCAGACCGAGTTCTACTGATGTCTCTAGAGTGGTGGCTTGGGATTGCCACCTGCGGAACAGAACGTCGAAGGACTCCCATTTGTTTTTATCGCTGATGAAGCATTTGGTCTGGGTGATCACATGATGAGGCCATTCCCCCAGAGGACCCTCACCCCGGAGAAGAGGGTTTTTAATGTCCAGCTTGCCAGAGCCAGAAGAGTTGTGGAGAATACCTTTGGGATAATGGCCAGCCGGTTCCGCCTTTCTCCAATGGCAATAAATATGGCGGAGTACAAACTTAACCGCATCGTGTTATGCTGCATATTGCACAACTTTTTAAAGCGAAATGCTACTAATTATGTAGCCTCAGTTGGGCCTGAGGCCAGACTTCATGAACCAACACTGATGGCCCTGAAGCTGGCCATCCTGGCTTGCCCCCCCAAAGCACCCATGAAGTGCGTCAAAAATATGTTAATTATTTTACAGGTAGGGGGGCCATTGCTATGCCAGCAAATTTTTAAATAGTTTCAAAATTAAAAAAAATTTGATATGATAAAATCTTGAATTTGATTTACTGCTTGTGTTCTTTTATCTGTCTCCTAGGTTCTCCTAGTGCACTTGTAGTGCCAAGTGGTTTTTCCATTTTAAAATAACACCCATTGTCACTGTAAACACCAACTTAATACAAAAACTGGTACTGAGCATTTAAAGAAGAAGCCACACATTGTTGAGTAGTAAGCCTTTTACTCCTTGCACATGCACAGAGTAAAAGGAGTTTTACCTTGAATTTTTTTTTTTTTTACATAAACAGGTATGTTTCAAAATATAACATACACAACTCAGGAACTTACAAAGTTCAACATTGAAAAACTGAAGGCAATATGAGACATTATAGTGTTAAAAATGTGTTGATATTGCCTTCATCAGATGGGGTGATGTCACCCCTGTAAAAGCCAAATTTAGAAGATGCACACAAATTGGGAGTCAAACTGGGGATTTCCCTCCTGATCCCATGCCTAATGTCAACATGTGCTATCTCCCATCATGAGGGATCAATGGACGTGTTTTGGGGGTGCAACCCCTACCTCTCACCTACTAGAGTTGCGTGTACATTGATATCCCCTGATGGCAGATAGCACATGTTGACACACTGTGTGCATCTTCCAAATTTGGCTTTTAAACTGTATTAAAACTTTAGTTTAGTTAAAAAAGGTGTAATTTTTTGGATTTAGATTCTCCCTAATACATCAATCATGTTCTTCATTCTTTGTTCAATCTCCTTGTTTTTTTCCTTTATGATGTCTAAATCCCGACTACAAAACATTATGTGCTGGATTAGCCTTTGTGCACTGTCAGCGGTGAAATGAGTAGATTTTTCTTCCACAACATGCACATCACCTAAAAGATAAAATATACACCATGTATTATAAATATGCAGGCATACATCTATTACCTGAATCTGTGGTGTCAGACACTCACCTGTTGTGGTGACAATTTCAACCACCTCTCCTTCCTCCACATCCTGAGGTTGTGGTGTCCTCTGTTCCCCTTCTTCAGGAGGTGGGGGGTTCCTGGTGTCCTCAGATGTCCTAAGTCTTTTCTCCCCTATGAGAATGAAACAAAAGGTATACTTAGCACACAGATATTTGTGGCCAGAAATAGGAATGTGAAACATTGCTTGGAAGTGGGGTACAATTGTCTGTTTGGGCAGAGTTCCAAGCTGAAGACATGATTTATTCCCTTAACAAAGCTGGAATACTTACCTTTATTGGACAACTTTCACACATGTAGACACCCCTAGTATCCACTGGAGCTGTGTAGGACACCCTAAAAAGTTTGTTCTTGTGTCCCACACTAGTGCTCCTGAGTCCAGATGTGTAAACAGCTGCTGAGTGTCCTCTCCTTACATTACACTGAATCAAGTTTGCATTTCATTCTAGTTACAAACACATCTAGACAACAATGTCCTAAACTTCTTTTAATACAAATTAGCATGACCAAATATAGTTAGCCCTGTATCTGCCAAAAACATTGTATTTAGTTGGCGAACGAACGATGTTTACTGCGAACGATTACTGTGCCCATGAGCCATTAAGTTGCCATTTTAAACTGTACAGTAAAGAAAAGCACATGGGAGCAGCATGCAAGTAATAATAATAATAGGAACACACGACAACTACTTACTTTTTAGAAGCACTCTCTTGATCCTTCTGTATTGATCCTGCTCCCTCAATTTCAGGTCTGACCAGCGTTTCCTCAATTGCTCCTTGGATCGTCGTACCCCAAAATTCCTGTACAGACTCTTCACAACTTTAGACATGATCTTGGCCTTTCTCACATTTGGGTTTAGGTAAGGTCCATACTTCCCATCATAGTCAGCCCTCTTCAAGATGTCCACCATCTCCACCATCTCTACAAAGGACATATTTGAGGCCTTAAATCTTCTCCTCCGGGATAATGTAGTTTCTGGCTCCGGGCTTTCCTCCTCATTACTGCTATTATCACGCACAAGCTGTGTCTCCGCCATGTCATCTCCCACTGCACCGAAAGAGAAGGGGCGGGGAATATTCTAGAAAGAACGTCAGGGGCGGGCGACGCGGGCGGAGTTTCACTCATGCGCAGTGTATATAAAGCTAACACGCGTGTGTCGTACCTACATTCTGTGTGCGGAGGAAGGAGGACCGGAAGAGCTGAAGGTTATAACGGGTAACATTTAAACTTGGGACATCAGTGGCCTATACAGATTCTGGAATTGGGATTAGACCCCTGAATTCATGGACCAGTTCATCGACAAATACAGGGATATGAGAAATTTGTGGGAGGTTAAAAACCCCTTATATCGCAATGAACCAGCTAGGAAGGCATCGCTGGAGAAAATTGGTAGCTTGAGAAGCACGTATAGGAAGGAGCTTAATAAGGTCCAGGCTTCCATGAGATTAGGAGCAGCAGCAGAGGATGTGTATGTACCCAGTCTGTGGTACTACAACAGGATGCGGTTTCTGGAAGCCCAGATGGAAGCCAGGGAATCACTTTCTACACTTCCATCCAGCCCTTCCTCAACCTTTTCCTCAACACCAGCTGAGGCTTCCGAGGACCAACCTGGGCTTTCTATCCTGGGAGAAGTGGAGGAGCCCAGCTGGAGCCATGTATAGTATTTTTTAGGGTTGTCCCGATACCACTTTTTTAGGACTGAGTACAAGTACCGATACTTTTTTTCAAGTACTCGCAGATACCGATTACCGATACTTTTTTTTTAATGTTACGTGACAGTGTTTTCTTTTTCTTTTTTTAACAGTGTTTTCTTTTTTTTGGGGGGGGGGGGGGGTGAACGGTGTATGTGTGTGTGGTTTTTTATTTTATTTACAATTTTTATTTTTTACAATAATATTTTTTTTATTCTTTATTGCAATATGTGTTTTTTTTTTTTTTTTTTTTTTTTTTTAATCAGCCCTGTTGGGGGGCTTTGGTGAGATATCAGGGGTCTTAACAGACCTCTGATATCTCCCCCTTGAGACAGAGAAAGAGACAGAGGATAGAGATTCCCCAGTCCCTTTCTCTGCAGCCTCAGCTGCATTGAGAATGAATGGAGAGAAGACAGCGGCTCCTCTCCATTCATAAACTGACACATCGTAATCACAAGAGATTACAATGTTTCAGTTATGTGAATGGACAGAGTCAGCTGACTCTGTCCATTCACAAAGGAAGGAGGAGGATGGCGGAACGGAGGGGGACAGAGAAGAAGAGTGGAACGGAGGGGACAGCGGAGAGGCACAGCAGAACGGAGGGGACAGCGGAGGGAGACAGAAAAGGAGAGAGGAACGAAGGGGACAGCGGAGGGGGACAGAAAAGGAGAGAGGAATGGAGGGGGACAGCGGAGAGGCACAGAGAAGGAGAGAGGAACGGAGGGGGACAGCGGAGAGGCACAGAGAAGGAGAGAGAAACGGAGGGGGACAGAAAAAGGATAGAGGAACGAAAGGGGACAGGGGAGAGGCACAGAGAAGGAGAGAGGAATGCAGGGGGACAGCGGAGGGGGACAGAGGAACGGAGGGGGCATGGAGGAGGATGCAGTGACAGTCAGTGGTGACCGATCACCGCTGTATGTCACTAAAGCCGCTGAAAGCCGCTGGGGGAGAATCTTGTAACTCCCCCACGCGCCGATCACAGCTGTCTTCCAGGTATCGGAGGAAGCATCTGGAGCATTTGCCTGAGTACAAGTACTTGGGCAAATGCTCGGTATCGGTGCCGATACCGATACTAGTATCGGTATCGGGACAACCCTAGTATTTTTTAACATATTTATTGTCCGAAAATTAGTGTTGTTAACTAGATGTTATTATTGATAACAAATGGTTGATTTAACAAAAAGTGTTTTACATATTAATAGACAGTAGGGGCCAAAAATGATTGTAATAAGAATGAAAAATGCTGGGCTCAGAATGATAGTCTTTTCTATTTATTAACATTCAATTAGCAACAGTCATGAGCTGAAAATTGTGTGCGATTGATGAACCAAAAACTAAAACGTTGTCCTTTTTTATACATAGGAAGACCTCAGCCAGGATGAGGCTCTAAAATGTGGCACACAGGGTAAGTGTCAGCCAGGAGGTTGCGGGGCCCTGTAGCTATATCCACTCCCAGGTGCCTCCCCTCCGACTTACAACAAAAAGGGCCAGGAAGGGGAGTAACGTGGAGGAGGTAGCACTGGGCCTCATTAAGGATGCTAATGCAGCCCTGAAAACACCCCCCGATGCTGAAGAGGCCTATGGCTGCTATGTAGCTGCAAAATTGCAGCAAATGAAGGAGGGCCAACGCTTCATGGTGAGAATCTAATTTTCCAGGCCATTCGGAAGTAGTTGAGGGGCCAAATTACTGAGAACATGCAATTATGTGCGCTCGCTCATCCTCCTCCTCCTCCTGCCACAAGTCCACCTCCAGAGCCACAGCCTCCAAGGGAGGCTGCAGGATAAGCTGCAGGGAAGGCTGCAGGGAAGCATGGAGGGAAGGCTGCAGGGAAGACAAAAAAGTGATGGCCTGGGTTCAGTCTGGTCTGACAGAAGACGCAGCCTGTTGTAGTACCACAGCCTGGGGACATATATGTCATCTGCTGCTGTTCCTGATCTCTGGGAGTCCTGGACCAGATTGTGCTCCCTATTATATGGACTTCTCAGGCTACCAATTTTAATTTACAAAGAGTTCATGTCTGCCCTGAGGGCCAAAGGCTTTGCAAAATCAAGCAGTTTCTCCAGCGTTGCCTTCCTCTTTATTTTGTTTTTATGAGCCAGAATAAATGGACATTTTTTTATATGAAAATACTTGCCTATCTGTTTTTATTCAAAAAGGACAGTTTTTTTGTGAGTAGGCAGGTACATTTCCAAAATACAATATCAAGTTAACAAAGGACACCATCACAAACCAACCTCCTTGAGCTTTATAAAAATACAAGATAATAATGTTGTTGTGGAAACTTGACACACCAAAAAAGAAATTATGGAGATCACTAGAAACTAATTTAAAACTAATCCAAAAAAAAGGAGATCTTTATTAAAACAAAAAAAGATAACTATAAAAAATAATTCTAAACATTATTATGGAGATCTGGCTTTAAAAACAAAAAAGATTATTCAGGAGATCACGAGAAATAATAAAGAAATCAATTTGTCATAACTCTGTGTGAAAATCAGCAGCAAAACAACTTCATTATTCTAGCATTATAATGAACAAAAGAATGCGCTGCATTAAAAGATCCAATAATTTGCAGCGTGACGAATGTGCTATCTCCATTACGAACGCTAGTTTTACCAGACCGAGTGCTTCCGTCTTGTACTTGATTCTGAGCATGCGTGATTTTTTGCGCGTCGGAATTGCATACAGATGATCGCATTTTCGGATTGGAACTTTTTCTGGCCGAAAAATAGAGAACTTGCTCTCAATCTTTTGCTGGCTGGAATTCCGCCAGCAAAAGTCCGATGGAGCATACACATGGTTGCATTTTCCGACCAAAAGTTTTGCTGGCGAGATTTCCGATCTTGTGTATGGGGCATAATGCACACGATAGGATTTTCCGACAACAAAATCCATGTTTTTTTTTTCCGACGGATGTTGGCTCAAACTTGTCTTGCATACACACGGTCACACAAAGTTGGTTGAAAATTCTGAACTTCAAGAATGCGGTGATGTACAACATGTACGATGAGCCGAGAAAAATGAAGTTCAATAGCCAGTGCTGCTCTTCTGCTTGATTCCTAGCATGCATGGCACTTTGTGTGTCGGAATTGTGTACACGCGATTGGAAAATTTGAGAACCAGATCTCAAATTTTGTGTGACGGAAATTACTCTGGAAAATGTGTGATGGAGCCTACACACGGTCCGAATTTCCGACAACAAGGTCCTATCACACATTTTCCGTAGGAAAATCCTATGGTGTATACGGGGCAAAACAAGTGTGAATGGAGCCTTAGATGGATTCTAAGGCTGTGTTTAGATGTGCATCAAGTTTTCCAACGCCTCTAAAAGTGATCTGCTTTTGAATTGCTATTTAGAGGTGTTTGACAGGTGCTGACATGAAGCTTCCTTATTGCCTATTTTTACCCCATAAATGCAGCTTGAATGAGTCACATTCAGCTGGGGTGGCTGCCACATGTAGCAGGAATTGCCTTAGGCTGCCTTAAGCTGCAGGTGGCAGTTGGGGGGGGTGCAAGTCTAATTGAGCCCTTATTGCCACTTTTGCTGGACAGCTTGGTCTGTTAAAAGAAGTTGAAGAAAATACAGACTTACTGACCGGATCACCTGGTAAAAATGAAAGAAAAATAAACAAAAATAAAAAAAAAGAATAATGCTTCCACCACATCTAATGACTGGTAAGCTGCAATATATAACATTTTTGGTTTTGGGTTTAATACCACTTTAAGTTGCTTCTGGGAGTCAGAACATATTCTCTGCATGTTATTAAAACACATAGAAACACAGAGAAATAAATACATTGGTACTTTGGATTACGAGAATAGTTTGTTCCAGAAGAATGCTTCTAATCCATAGCACTCGTATATCATAGCGAGTTTCCCCAAAGAAGTCAATGGAAACTCAGATAATTCGTTCCACAATGACTTCTATTGTATGCAGTACCGCATGTGGCCAGAGGTGGGGAGGCACAAGAGACACTTGGAAACACTTGGAAACCGCCCGGAGCCGCTCGGATGCACTCGGAAACACTCGGATAGGCTCGGAAACACTCAGGAACGTGGTGTTTCTGAGTTTCTCCGAGTGCATCCGAGCGGCTCCGAGTGTCACCGGTGCCCCCACACCTCTGGCCAAATGTGATACTGCACAACGCAGAGGCTTGAATCCTGCTCGTTTTGCAAGACAACGTTCTTAAACCAAGTCAGGATTAAAAAAAAATAATAGCTCGTATTGCGAAACGCTCGATAACCGCGTTACTCGCAATCCGAGGTATTACTGTAGAGTGTTGGACCATCAAATTCATTTCCATTGGTTTACATGATCTCTACAACACATATGTATAGTATGTCTATACCATAATATCAGGTCATGTGAAGAAGTGTCTATACCTGTTCTTTAATGAGAAAAATGTTTCTGGATATCATTACATGCAGGAAGATCTAAGGAAGAAATTGTGCTGATTATTTAGTCTTGCGTGATAATTACAGATTAATCTGTGTCATACCCACCTGGCTTTGCTTGTCTCTTTCAGTTTGACTAGCTCTTCTTCTTATGCTAATCAGTTAAGTATGTCATCAGATGCACTTGGCAGCAAATCTGACTGCTCTCTAATAAATTGTCAAACACCATAAAAATTATCCTTGCTGTTGCTTCCAAAAAAGGAGATAAATTCACAACTTTATTATGGTGCCTGGAAACATTACCCTCGCGTTCTAGCTTGCAATAGTCTGTGACTATTATGCTGGCAGACACAACATCTTAAATCGTGTGCATATGTCACCATGCGTGGCGTTCATGATGACAGTAAGCTTATATGGCATAAGTCAGCTTGTTGGTTAGGGTTTGGATCCACCAGCACTAAAATAAAGCAAATCACTTTGGGTTAATTCAAGTGGACAAGTCATGTCAGTAAAATGTAGACATTTGAAAGTAAGAAATATGTCCACTCAAACTGTATCACCATTCCACCAAACATGCACAGTACTCTTAAGGATGTGAGTGGGCCCATTTAAACCCTAAAGAGTTATTTCAGATATTTATTTACATATTTAGAGGGTCATTCAAAAGATTTAGAGAAACTGTCCACATTTTGATGTACCTCTCCAATTCTTTTGAATACCATGGAGCATGGGTAGGCACCCTTTAAGATGTGGAGACCTACCCGAACAACATGAATATAAACTTAGCTTACCTTAAAAGTGGACAGTGTGAGTCAGTAGAGCAGTGGACAGTGTGAGGCATTGGATGGTGTCAGCCAGAGCAGTGGACAGTGCCAGTAGGGGAGTGGAAAGTGTTAGTCAGTAGAGCAGTGGAGAGTGTTTGTAGGGCAGTGTACAGTGTGAGGCAGTGGATGATGTTAGTAGGGCAGTGGATGGTGTCAGTAGAGCAGTGGACAGTGCCAGTAGGGCAGTGGAAGGTGTCAGTCAGTGGAGCAGTGGATAGTGTCAGTCAGTAGGGCAGTGGATGGTGCCAGTAAAGCAGTGGCTGTGTCAATAGGGCAGTGGGTAGTGTCAGTCAGTAGAGTACTGGACAGTGTCATCTGTTGGGCTGTGGATGGTGTCAGTAAAGCAGTGGGTATGTCAGTGGGGCAGTGGACTGTGTCAGTCAGTAGAGCAGTGGACAGTGTCAGTCAGTAGGGCAGTGGATGTTGTCAGTAAAGCAGTGGATGTGTCAATAGGGTAGTGGATGGTGTCAGTCGGTAGAGCAGTGGATGGTGTCAGTCAGGTTTGCAGTGGATGGCGTCAGTAGGGCAGAGGACAGGGTCAGTAGAGCAGTGGATATGTAAGAGAAATCTAGTTGAAGACAAACGCACATTGGCATGCTAGCCAGTGCACAAGAGGAAATATGCATAGGCGCATGCACGAACGTACGTATGCGCGAACATGCACATGCGCGCACTGGCACCAAACGGCCTATTTAAACTGAACAATGACATGAACACATTGCTGAGTGGTCTTTAAACTTGTTCCTGTTTGCCTGTGCCCTGATCCGTATCCTGCCTACCTGTGTTTGACCCGGCTTGACCTCAACCCTCCTCTGGATTCCCGCCTGCCTACCTGTGACCTCGGCTTGTGCTTTGACTCTGCTCCTGTCTCATTTTCTTGTACCTCGCTGCCCGACTGTGTACCGACTCCGGCCTGTATCCTGATCCTGCTCTAGTCTCATGTTCCTGTACCTGCATCGACCGGCTGTTGATGACCCCTTGGCTTGTGTTCTGGCTACGTTCCTGCACACTGATCCAGCGTCACAGAGTCCCAGGTCTGGATACCTGTCTGGGGATCCAGAGCCATCAGTTTCCTGTCAAACCTCAGCTGGTGCCACCTGCTATACTGGTCCTCGTGCCACTCTGTGTCCTACACTCCCTGTCATCTCTACCAGGGGTGTTAGACAGGAGGTGCAAGAGAAGCCCCCTATACAGCTCGATCTCCACTAGGTACGTGACAGGATGCTATCAGTAGGGCAGTGGGCGGTGTCAGTAGTTTTTTTATTTTTGTTATGTTATTCTTTTATAATTTTTTTTACCATTTAATTTTTTATTTTATTTTTTACAATTTTGTTTTAGCAGCCCTGTTGGGGGACTTTGGTGAAGTATCACAGGTCCAAACAGACTCCTGATGTCTCATTTTTGAGACAGAGAAAGGAAATTGAGGAAGTAAAAGATCTGAGATCTGGTGGCACTTACTGTATTGGAGGTTTCCTGCACATTCACCAAAACATTGCAGGCTACAGTGAGGGAAAAATAGTATTTGATCCTCTGCTGATTTTGTATGTTTGCCCACTGACAAAAATATGAGCAGTCTATAATTTTAGAGGTAGGTTTATTGTAACAATGAGAGACAGAATAACAACAAAAATATCCAGAAAAACGCATTTCACAAAAGTTATAAATTGATTAGCATTTTAATAAGTGAAATAAGTATTTGACCCCTTCGCAAAACATGACTTAGTACTTGGTGACAAAACCATTGTGAGTCAGATGATTCTTGTAGTTGGCCACCAGATTTGCATACATCTCAGGAGGTATTTTGTCCCACTCCTCTTTGCAGATCCTCTCCATGTCCTTAAGGTTTCGAGGCTGACATTTGGTAACTCGAACCTTCAGCTCCCACCACATATTTTCTATGGGATTAAGGTCTGGAGACTGGCTAGGCCACTCCAGGACCTCAATGTGCTTCTTCTTGAGCCACTTCTTTGTTGCCTTGGCTGTGTGTTTTGGGTCATTGTCATGTTGCAATACCCATCCACGACCCATTTTCAATGCCCTGGCTGAGGGAAGGAGGTTCTCACCCAAGATTTGACTGTACATGGCCCCGTCCGTCGTCCTTTGATGCAGTGAAGTTGTCCTGTCCCCATAGCAGAAAACACCCCCAAAGCATAATGTTTCCACCTCCATGTTTTACAGTGGGGATGGTGTTCTTGGGGTCATAGGCAGCATTCCCCCTCCGCTAAATAGGGCGACTTGAGTTGATGCCAAAGAACTTGATTTTGGTCTCATCTGACCACAACATTTTTACCCAGTTCTTCTCTGAATCATTTAGATGTTCATTAGCAAACTTCAGATGGTCTGTACATGTGCTTTCTTGAGCAGGGGGACCTTTGTGGGCGCTGTAGGATTTCAGGATTTCAAAGACAAGCCAGGGTCAGATGCAGGCAGATAACAGGAGTAGTCAGGAGCAAGCCGGGTAGGTCAACAGGAACTGGTACAGGCAACGGATAGCAGGAAACACAGGAAACTCTGTAGACCAGACAGCATTGATCTTAAGGAATGAGCCAAGGACTGTCACCGCGCGTGTACTTGTGGTGGCATCCTATTCTGTATTGGTGCGCACGCGTGCACGCAAACGCGCCCGTGCTGCTCTTCTCAATGGGACATAGAGCACAGGGGATCTTCTCTAGCTGCCATCTTGGTTGCTGGCATGCATTTCCTGACATTGCCCCCTCCCAATAGGCTGCTCAACTGGGCCAACTTAACAGGATGAGCGCTCTTGAACGCCTGGATCGGTCTTTTGGCATGAATATTGACTTCGGGTTCCCAAGAGTTTTCCTCTGGGCCATACCCTTTCCACTTTATGACGTCACCGCCCCGGGGCATGATGGGGCGGTGATATGATGGGCGGTGACATCACGCGGTGACCCCGCCCCATGCCAATATAAGTAGTGGCACACCGCTCACCCACCGTTGTAGTGGGAGAGAGCATTGAGTCAACATCAGAAGAAGAACAGAGGGAGAAGATAGCGGAGAAGACCCAGCAAAAGAGCGAGAAGATAGCGGAGAAAACAGCGGACGTGTAGGAGGCAGAACAGCCAGAGAGGGGAGAAGAAATCGGAAGAGACGACGGAGCTGCCTTAATAAATTACTTCAAAAACCTGTGTAATGTGTTTTATTTTGGACATTTTTTTAGGTGAATGGGTAGGGGTACTATGTACCCCATACTCATTCACATAGGGTGGGGGGCCGGAATCTGGGGCCCCTCTTGTTAAAGGGGGCTTCCAGATTCTGATAAGCCCCCTGCCCGCAGACCTCGACAACCAACGGCCAAGGTTGTTGGGAAGAGGCCCTTGTCCTCATCAACATGGGGACAAGGTGCTTTGAGGTGAGGGGCGCAGTGCCCCCCTGCCCCAAAGCACCCACCCCCCTATTTTGAGGGCATGCAGCCTGGTACGGTTCAGGAGGGGGGATGCACGCTCGTCCCCACCCCCTTTCCTGACCTGCCGGGATGTGTGCTCGGATAAGGGTCTGGTATGGATTTTGGGGGGGACCCCATTGCCGTTTTTTTTTTTTCTCTTATGACAGGAGGCTGCAGATCCTTTATCTAACCCACCAACCCACTGGTGAATGGGCCAGTCACTTTTGACTGGCCCATTCTTGGCCA
The DNA here is from genome assembly GCA_037952925.1 of Lithobates clamitans. NCBI lineage: Eukaryota > Metazoa > Chordata > Amphibia > Anura > Ranidae > Lithobates > Lithobates clamitans. The sequence goes on from JBBGZY010000368.1 coordinate 4,458,791, forward strand.
GTCAAAAGACTGGCCAAGAATGTGACACTTCCGATGGAAGACTCTTCCTCCTTTCATAATATCTTTGATGGACGCATTGACATGGACTTAACCACTTGCCGACCGCCTACCGCATATATACTGCGGCAGAATGGCACGGGCAGGCAAAATCACGTACCCATACGTGATCTGCCTCCCGCGGGCGGGGGGTCCGATCGGACCCCCCCCCCGGTGCCATCGGCGGTCGGCATTTGACTGGGAGCGTCGGGAGGCGAGGGGGAGACCATCCGATCGTGGCCCCCCCCTCGCGATCGCTCCCAGCCAATGGGAATCCTCCTCTGCCTGTGTGTCGTTTCACACAGGCAGAGGATGTGATGTCATCTCTCCTCGGTCTGGCAGTTTCCGTTCCAGCGCCGAGGAGAGAAGACAAGTGAGTGCACCAAACACACACACACACAGTAGAACATGCCAGGCACACAAAACACCCCGATCCCCCCCCCGATCGCCCCCCGATCCCCCCCCAATCACCCCCCCCCCTGTCACAAACTGACATTAGCAGTATTTTTTTTTTTTTTTTCTGATTACTGCATAGTGTCAGTTTGTGACAGTTAGTGTTAGGGCAGTGAGTATTACCCCCCTTTAGGTCTAGGATACCCCCCTAACCCCCCCTAATAAAGTTTTAACCCCTTGATCACCCCCCCTCACCAGTGTCGCTAAGCGATCATTTTTCTGATCGCTGTATTAGTGTCGCTGGTGACGCTAGTTAGGAACGTAAATATTTAGGTTCGCCGTCAGCGTTTTATAGCGACAGGGACCCCCATATACTACCGAATAAATGTTTTAACCCCTTGATTGCCCCCTAGTTAACCCTTTCACCACTGATCACCGTATAACTGTTACGGGTGACGCTGGTTAGTTCGTTTATTTTTTATAGTGTCAGGTCACCCGCCGTTTATTACCGAATAAAGGTTTAGCCCCCTGATCGCCCGGCGGTGATATGCGTCGCCCCAGGCAGCGTCAGATTAGCGCCAGTACCGCGAACACCCACGCACGCAGCATACGCCTCCCTTAGTGGTATAGTATCTGAACGCATCAATATCTGATCCGATCAGATCTATACTAGCGTCCCCAGCAGTTTAGGGTTCCTAAAAACGCAGTGTTAGCGGGATCAGCCCAGATACCTGCTAGCACCTGCGTTTTGCCCCTCCGCCCAGCCCAGCCCAGCCCACCCAAGTGCAGTATCGATCGATCACTGTCACTTACAAAACACTAAACGCATAACTGCAGCGTTCGCAGAGTTAGGCCTGATCCCTGCGATCGCTAACAGTTTTTTTGGTAGCGTTTTTGTGAACTGGCAAGCACCAGCCCCAGGCAGCGTCAGGTTAGCGCCAGTACCGCTAACACCCACGCACGCACCGTACACCTCCCTTAGTGGTATAGTATCTGATCGGATCAATATCTGATCCGATCAGATCTATACTAGCGTCCCCAGCAGTTTAGGGTTCCCAAAAACGCAGTGTTAGCGGGATCAGCCCAGATACCTGCTAGCACCTGCGTTTTGCCCCTCCGCCCGGCCCAGCCCACCCAAGTGCAGTATCGATCGATCACTGTCACTTACAAAACACTAAACGCATAACTGCAGCGTTCGCAGAGTCAGGCCTGATCCCTGTGATCGCTAACAGTTTTTTTGGTAGCGTTTTGGTGAACTGGCAAGCACCAGCCCCAGGCAGCGTCAGATTAGCGCCAGTACCGCTAACACCCACGCACGCAGCATACGCCTCCCTTAGTGGTATAGTATCTGATCGGATCAATATCTGATCCGATTAGATCTATACTAGTGTCCCCAGCAGTTTAGGGTTCCCAAAAACGCAGTGTTATCGGGATCAGCCCAGATACCTGCTAGCACCTGCGTTTTGCCCCTCTGCCCGGCCCGGCCCAGCCCACCCAAGTGCAGTATCGATCGATCACTGACACTTACAAAACACTAAACGCATAACTGCAGCGTTCGCAGAGTCAGGCCTGATCCCTGCGATCGCTAACAGTTTTTTTTGTAGCGTTTTGGTGAACTGGCAAGCACCAGCGGCCTAGTACACCCCGGTCGTAGTCAAACCAGCACTGCAGTAACACGTGGTGACGTGGCGAGTCACATAAGTGCAGTTCAAGCTGGTGAGGTGGCAAGCACAAGTAGTGTCCCGCTGCCACCAAAAAGACAAACACAGGCCCGTCGTGCCCATAGTGCCCTTCCTGCTGCATTCGCCAATCCTAATTGGGAGCCCACCACTTCTGCAGCGCCCGTACTTCCCCCATTCACATCCCCAACCAAATGCAGTCGGCTGCATGAGAGGCATTTATATATCCTCCCGAGTACCCCTACCCAGCGAACCCCCCAAAAAAGATGTTGTGTCTGCAGCAAGCGCGGATATAGGTGTGACACCCGCTATTATTGTCCCTCCTGTCCTGACAATCCTGGTCTTTGCATTGGTGAATGTTTTGAACGCTACCATTCACTAGTTGAGTATTAGCGTAGGGTACAGCATTGCACAGACTAGGCACACTTTCACAGGGTCTCCCAAGATGCCATCGCATTTTGAGAGACCCGAACCTGGAACCGGTTACAGTTATAAAAGTTAGTTACAAAAAAAAGTGTAAAAAAAAAAAAACACAAACAAAAATATAAAATAAAAATAGTTGTCGTTTTATTGTTCTCTCTCTCTCTATTCTCTCTCTATTGTTCTGCTCTTTTTTACTGTATTCTATTCTGCAATGTTTTATTGTTATTATGTTTTATCATGTTTGCTTTTCAGGTATGCAATTTTTTATACCTTACCGTTTACTGTGCTTTATTGTTAACCATTTTTTTGTCTTCAGGTATGCCATTCACGACTTTGAGTGGTTATACCAGAATGATGCCTGCAGGTTTAGGTATCATCTTGGTATCATTCTTTTCAGCCAGCGGTCGGCTTTCATGTAAAAGCAATCCTAGTGGCTAATTAGCCTCTAGACTGCTTTTACAAGCAGTGGGAGGGAATGCCCCCCCCCCCCCAACATCTTCCGTGTTTTTCTCTGGCTCTCCTGTCTCAACAGGGAACCTGAGAAAGCAGCCGGTGATTCAGCCAGCTGACCATAGAGCTGATCAGAGACCAGAGTGGCTCCAAACATCTCTATGGCCTAAGAAACCGGAAGCTACGAGCATTTTATGACGTAGATTTCGCCGGATGTAAACAGCGCCATTGGGAAATTGGGAAAGCATTTTATCACACCGATCTTGGTGTGATCAGATGCTTTGAGGGCAGAGGAGAAATCTAGGGTCTAATAGACCCCAATTTTTGCAAAAAAGAGTACCTGTCACTACCTATTGCTATCATAGGGGATATTTACATTCCCTGAGATAACAATAAAAATGATTTAAAAAAAAAAAAATGAAAGGAACAGTTTAAAAATAAGATAAAAAAATAATAATAATAAAGAAAAAAAAAAAAAAAAAAAAAAAAGCACCTCTGTCCCCCCTGCTCTCGCGCTAAGGTGAACGCAAGCGTTGGTCTGGCGTCAAATGTAAACAGCAATTGCACCATGCATGTGAGGTATCGCCGCGAAGGTCAGATCGAGTGCAGTAAGTTTAGCAGTAGACCTCCTCTGTAAATCTAAAGTGGTAACCTGTAAAGGCTTTTAAAGTCTTTTAAAAATGTATTTAGTTTGTCGCCACTGCACGTTTGTGCGCAATTTTAAAGCATGTCATGTTTGGTATCCATGTACTCGGCCTAAGATCATCTTTTTTATCTCATCAAACATTTGGGCAATATAGTGTGTTTTAGTGCATTAAAATGTAAAAAAGTGTGTTTTTTCCCCAAAAAATGCGTTTGAAAAATCGCTGCGCAAATACTGTGTGAAAAAAAAAAATGAAACACCCACCATTTTAATCTGTAGGGCATTTTCTTTAAAAAAAATATATAATGTTTGGGGGTTCAAAGTAATTTTCTTGCAAAAAAAAATTATTTATTTATGTAAACAATAAGTGTCAGAAAGGGCTTTGTCTTCAAGTGGTTAGAAGAGTGGGTGATGTGTGACATAAGCTTCTAGATGTTGTGCATAAAATGCCAGGACAGTTCAAACCCCCCCCAAATGACCCCATTTTGGAAAGTAGACACCCCAAGCTATTTGCTGAGAGTCATGTTGAGTCCATGGAATAATTTATATTGTGACACAAGTTGCGGGAAAGAGACAATTTTTTATTTTTTTTATTTTTTTTTGCGCAAAGTTGTCACTAAATGATATATTGCTCAAACATGCCATGGGAATATGTGAAATTACACCCCAAAATACATTCTGTTGCTTCTCCTGAGTACGGGGATACCACATGTGTGGGACTTTTTGGGAGCCTAGCCGCGTACGGGACCCCGAAAACCAAGCACCGCCTTCAGGCTTTCTAAGGCCGTAAATTTTTGATTTCACTCTTCACTGCCTATCACAGTTTCGGAGGCCATGGAATGCCCAGGTGGCACAAAACCCCCCCAAATGACCCCATTTTGGAAAGTAGACACCCCAAGCTATTTGATGAGAGGTATAGTGAGTATTTTGCAGACCTCACTTTTTGTCACAAAGTTTTGAAAATTGAAAAAAGAAAAAAAAAAATTTTTTTTCTCGTCTTTCTTTATTTTCAAAAACAAATGAGAGCTGCAAAATACTCACCATGCCTCTCAGCAAATAGCTTGGGGTGTCTACTTTCCAAAATGGGGTCATTTGGGGGGGGTTTGTGCCACCTGGGCATTCCATGGCTTCCGAAACTGTGATAGGCAGTGAGGAGTAAAATCAAAAATGTACGCCCTTAGAAATCCTGAAGGCGGTGCTTGGTTTTCGGGGTCCCGTACGCGGCTAGGCTCCTAAAAAGTCCCACACATGTGGTATCCCCGTACTCAGGAGAAGCAGCTAAATGTATTTTGGGGTGCAATTCCACATATGCCCATGGCCTGTGTGAGCAATATATCATTTAGTGACAACTTTGTGCAAAAAAAAATAAAAAAAAAAAAAATTTGTCACTTTCCCGCAACTTGTGTCAAAATATAAAACATTCCATGGACTCAACATGCCTCAAAGCAAATAGCTTGGGGTGTCTACTTTCCAAAATGGGGTCATTTGGGGGGGTTTTATGTCATCTGGGCATTTTATGGCCTTCAAAACTGTGATAGGTAGTGAGGAGTAAAATCAAAAATGTACGCCCTTAGAAATCCTGAAGGCGGTGCTTGGTTTTCGGGGCCCCGTACGCGGCTAGGCTCCCAAAAAGTCCCACACATGTGGTATCCCCGTACTCAGGAGAAGCAGCTAAATGTATTTTGGGGTGCAATTCCACATATGCCCATGGCCTGTGTGAGCAATATATCATTTAGTGACAACTTTTTGTAATTTTTTTTTTTTTTTTTGTCATTATTCAATCACTTGGGACAAAAAAAATGAATATTCAATGGGCTCAACATGCCTCTCAGCAAATTCCTTGGGGTGTCTACTTTCCAAAATGGGGTCATTTGTGGGGGTTTTGTACTGCCCTGCCATTTTAGCACCTCAAGAAACGACATAGGCAGTCATAAATTAAAGGCTGTGTATATTCCAGAAAATGTACCCTAGTTTGTAGACGCTATAACTTTTGCGCAAACCAATAAATATACACTTATTGACATTTTTTTTACCAAAGACATGTGGCCGAATACATTTTGGCCTAAATGTATGACTAAAATTGAGTTTATTGGATTTTTTTTAGAACAAAAAGTAGAAAATATCATTTTTTTTCAAAATTTTCGGTCTTTTTCCGCGTATAGCGCAAAAAATAAAAACGGCAGAGGTGATCAAATACCATCAAAAGAAAGCTCTATTTGTGGGAAGAAAAGGACGCAAATTTCGTTTGGGTACAGCATTGCATGACCGCGCAATTAGCAGTTAAAGCGACGCAGTGCCGAATTGTAAAAAGTGCTCTGGTCAGGAAGGGGGTAAAACCTTCCGGGGCTGAAGTGGTTAAGAAAGTTTCACCTCATGGTAGGTGGTGTTTGTAAGCCTGCCGATGCTTTAACATCCATAGCAATCGCTATGCAAGTGTGGGGCGCAGAACTCAAAAACCAGCTGCCAAAAGAAAAAAATTATCGAGGCACTTGATGAGATAAAACTCTATGCGGACTTCGCAGGTGAGGCAGCTATAGACATCATTCGATGGTCCTCCAGAGCCATGCTCAGTTCAGTCACAGCCAAAAGAACATTGTGGCTAAAACCCTGGGGCTGCCCAAAGGGCCCAGTTCTGGCAAGACCACTGCCAAAATCGGCGGATTCAGTCCACAGTGGCACAAGGCCATTGTTGACTGTTCAAACAACCGCCTCCAGAACGACCTCAAGAGGCTGAATCATTTTATCCGGATAGAGAGACTCAAGATGGAGTCTCTCCATACCATAAACCAGGTTATTCAACCAGGAGACTGGAGGATTTCAGTGGGCTTGCAGGATGCCTACCAGCAGATCCTTTAGTCATACCAGCAATCCCTCAGATTTGCATTGGGGGACAGGCGTTACCAGAGCCAGCTGGAGCGTACATAGAATATGGTCTACCTAGGGGCCCAATTCAATACTCAGGTGGTCACAGTTTCTTTGCCACTTCAGAAACTCCCCAAAATCAGGAAGAAGTTACAACAGGCAGTGGCTGCACCGGTGATGTCAGCATCCCAGTGCATGAGTCTTCTCGGGACAATGGCTTTATGTAACCCAATGATCTCCTGGGCTCACTGGAAACTTAGATTTTTCCAACAAGGCTTCCTGATGTAGTGGAAGAGAGTTCGTCTAGCCAAGCCAATCAAGATCACCAGCCGGATGCGCCAGAGTCTCTGGTGGTAGACAAAAAAAAAAAACACTAAACAGCATCGTCCATTAGGGCTGCAGCCATGGATCATTGTTAACACAGATGCCAGCGCAGCAGGGTGGGGCACCACCTGTGAACAACTCAAGATCCATGGCAGAGGGGAATTATCCACTCAGGGCCTAGTTTACAATATTCTGGAACTTCGAGCAGCATTCATAGCATTGGCCACCTTGCTGCCTCACCTTCAGGGTCGCCCAGTTCTGCTCCATCTGGACAACACGTCAGCAGTGTATACAGCAACAAGGCGGGACACACAGCCGATCCCTCTTGAGAGAGGTGGAACCGACCATGACATTGGAATATATACAAAATAATTCTGCGCTGCCAGAGGAGAAACAAGCAGCTAACACAACCAACAAGATGTAAACAATAACAGAAACAAAATAAGTGAAGCGCTATGAAATAGTCCAATGTGAAAAACATTAAACCGGCAGTTCAAAATGTAGTTGCCAAAGAAGGGACCTCCTTGGGAAAGAAATGAGGAATCTTCAGGAACTAAACACTTCAAATATATAAACTATCTGGAGTGGAGACATGCACAACACCACCAAAAGTGAAGAGGCTTACCAGAATTGGTGGACCCAACGGGGCATACGCCAAGTAGGGTCAGACAGGCTTAGGTGGTGATGGGCTACAGGTGGCCCAGAAGGGCAATGTTGATGGAATGGCTCACACGTTGCTGTGTTCCTCAAAATGATACCAGAACCAAGGAGTATGGAACAAACGGCACGTTAAATATATCCGTCAGAACGGTGTTAAAAACCAAAGGATGGCAGTAGAAGAAGAGAAGGAATGACCACATAGTGTAAATCCATATAAAATTGGAATTTATTTAAAACTAATATACACTCACATGTAGAAGCATAAAAGACAGCGCTGTAGAAAAGTGGCGACAGTGGGGTCCTGTCCGACACGTTTCGTCTTCAACCCCCCAGACGACGTCTATGAAGACGAAACGCGTCGGTCAGGACCCCACTGTCGCCACTTTTCTACAGCGCTGTCTTTTATGCTTCTACATGTGAGTGTATATTAGTTTTAAATAAATTCCAATTTTATATGGATTTACACTATGTGGCCATTCCTTCTCTTCTTCCATCCGCTACTGCCACCCTTTGGTTTTTAACACCGTTCTGAGGGATATATTCAAGGTGCCGTTTGTTCCATACTCCTCGGTTCTGGTATCGTTTTGAGGAACACAGCAACATGTGAGCCATTCCATCAACATTGCCCTTCAACATTGCCCTTCTGGGCCACCTGTAGCCCATCACCACCTAAGCCTGTCTGACCCTACTCGGCGTATGCCCCGTTGGGTCCACCGATTCTGGTAAGCCTCTTCACTTTTGGTGGTGTTGTGCATGTCTCCACTCCAGATGGTTTATATATTTGAAGTGTTTAGTTCCTGAAGATTCCTCATCTCTTTCCCAAGGATGTCCCTTCTTTGGCAACTACATTTTGAACTGCCGGTTTAATGTTTTTTACATTGGAATATTTCATAGCGCTACACTTATTTTGTTTCTGACCATGACATTGGCACAACAATATCTCCCAGATTTGAGGGCCATATATCTTCCAGGCTTGGAAGCGGATCGCCTATCCAGACAATTCAATGATCCCAACGAATGGTCTCTTCACCCCAAAGTATTCAAACAGATCATCCACGAGTGGGGGTGTCCGCAACTGAATCTTTTTGCCTCATCAACCAACTGCAAGGTGAGCCGTTCCTCTCACGCCACCTTCATCCATTAGCGGAGGGGACGGACGCCTTGACCCATCCTTGGGTTGTGCAACTGGCCTATGCCTTCCCTCCAATTTTTTTAATCCTGGAATTCCTGAGGAGATTGTTGACAGATAATTTGACAGTCACAGGATTACCTTACTGGCCTCGCAGACCATGGTTCGCTCTGACAATGGATCTCAGCGTGTGCCCACCGATCACTCTGCCGGTGACTCCTTATCTCTAGTCGCAAGGAGATATCCTACATCTGCAACCATTATGACTGGGCTTAGCGACCTGGAGATTGAAAGGCAGGGGTTACAAGAATTAGGATGTTCTCCAGAGGTTATTAGAACTTTACAGAGTTCCAGAAAGGGGTCAATACCATCTACTCCAGAATATGGAATAGGTTCATGGGCTTTGCAGCTGGACGTCCGTTTGACCTCAGTGACCCAAATGTATCTCATCCTGTGATTCCTGCAATCCGGATTGGATTGGGGCTCAGCCTAAGTTCGCTTAAAGTGTAAAATAGATCAGCAACTAACTGTAAATTGTGCCACATCCAAAATTAGAACAACAAAGAAAAAGGGTCTCCTAGTGTGAATAACTTTCTCTAATGTACACCACCCCTGAGGAAGAAGGGCAATTTACTCCGAAACGCGTCGGGTGCAAGAGTACCGATTCAAACACTGTATATATGCGATTGCATTATTGTCTGATTCGCATTCCAAATAATAGATGCCACAATTTTGTTATATTTTTACTGTGTTAATTTAATAAATTATATTTGTACCATTTATACTTTTTTACGTTTTCTTATATGTACCTAAAAAGTCCACCAATAGGGGACCCTTGTAAGTTCACTTAAAGTGCAAGTTTCAGCCATCTCAGCTTTTACCTAAAAGAAAGGGGCAGCAAACTTGCTGGTGGAGCACTTCATGAGAGCAATACTTTGACTACGCCCTCCCAAGAGAAATAGGTTCCCTCAATAGGACTGTAATAGAGCATATGATCAACTGTCACTCCTTTTGTAATCTACCCCCCATTGTACAAACTTGTTTCTAAAGAATGTACGTGCCTTATCTTACACTTCTTTCTTGTTAGAGTTTTAGACCTTTTTGTTTGAGCCAAGTTTTAATTAAGAACTTTCACTGTATGACTCATTGTTTTTAGGCCGACTCTAGGTAGTTAGTCTATGCAGATAAGCTATCTTTGTAAATTCCTTTCAGCTGCCTAAAATTAATGATGAAAAAACCTCTCTGTAGAAGCCTGGTTAACCCTTAGAAACTTAGGAGCGAGTTTGCCCCTCCCCTCTGCGTTGTAACTCACATATAAAGATATCATTCTTAATAAAGAGTTCAGACTCACTTTGCACATGAAAGCTGCCTGTTGTGTGTGACATTGGGGTCTCAAGAATTTTGACGGGGTCGCTGTGGATTACCAAGGGTGGTCGGGTGTCCAGTAATCTATGCTATCAGGGACCTGGCAGTAGTCCTCAATTTTCTAGCAAACCCTCCTTGTGATCCGACCGAAGGATGCAGAAGGGTTCATTATGGAATATCACCATAAAAAATGGCTTTCCTAATAGCCAAAACTTCAGGGGTAAGGGTGTCGGAAATCCAAGAATTCGGGGCAGCCGAACCTTATTCCATGTTCTTCCTCAGACGGGGTTATGAGACCATTGGATCACTTTGTCCCAAAAGTGGCATCGATATTTCATCTCTCCAGTGAATGGGTGCTTCCAGCCTTCTCAGCGGAATCAGATGCTGATCTGCACAAGATAGACATTCCAAAAGTCCCCAAAGCCTGTTTCCAGGTTACTTCTACATTCAGATGTTCTGACAGACTTTTCATCATACCTACCGGAAAATTTAAGGGGAAAGAGGCCTCAGCCAGAACCATCTCGGTCTGGATAGTAAAAACTATTCACCGGGCATATAGAGCAGCCGTGGAAGGATCCTCCAGAGGTGGTTAGAGCTCACTCAACCAGAGCGATGTCTTCTTCTTTGGCAGCACGGACAGGAGAGTCTGCAAAGCAGCTAGCTGGTTATCACAACATACGTTCTTAAAACACTACAGGGTGCATCCAGCAGCTCTTACTACAGTAGAGTTTGGGAGGAAAACTATCCAAGCTTCTATGTCTATTGTTATATAAAGACTACGTTTGCAGCATTAAACCCTCCCTCTCTTAAAAGCTCATTATTTATCATATGTATGCTGTCATGTTGGCATCAGGAAAATGGAAAATTGTATCAAATACTTACTGTAATTTTGCTTTCCTGACACCAATACATGGCAGCATACGAACCCTCCCTCTGATCTTTGTGCTTTATACGGAGAATGGGGGACTTTTATAGAGCTAAACAGGTCCTGTGGGTGGATATAGGGCGGAGCTATGTCATATGTATGCTGCCATGTATTGGCATCAGGAAAGGAAAATAACGGTAAGTATTTGATACAATTTTCCATTTTTCCCTCACTGCTAGCTTCTTTTTTCTGTACTGTAAGCACAATCTGCTGCTTGGCACTTTGCTGTTTTATTTCCGTATGTATAATAGGAGAAGTTGCATGGTGAATGTGGCCATGGCTTACAGTAAAAATTACTTTTTGTGGTCCTTAAGTGTAACATTGCTATACTGTACGCAGTTCATAAAATGTGACTCATAGGCAGACTCCCTATGAAGAAGAATAAATAACCAATGTCCTACACTACATGTACTCTTTGTGGAAAGCCAGTTTCTACTTAGCTGTAGTAATAGCTACATCTCCTATACCCATTGTATTTCTACCGCTGTATTGTGATACCTGTACAACTTCCCTTCCTTATTGCCCCTGTTCTAACATTACTTCTTTTTTGGTTCTTTATTAACTGATCCCATCTGGGCCCCTCCTCTATGTTATATTCTGATGTGCAGTTTGGTGGTCCCATTACATTCTCAGTGTGCTGTAATCAACTCCACCAATGCTGTTGTTTCATAATTACAGTTCATATGGTTTAATGATTAAAATAATTGGCAAACTTGCATAGCAACCACAACTACTTTTGCTTTGCATCAGTTTTAACAAGTCTCCTAAAATAGTTATGCTATCTTCTGCTGTTATTTGTATTCATTAGATAGATTTGATCATAGTGTATGATAATCTTGCTGAGTGATAAAGCACAAGCAAGCACTGGAAATTAAAGTTATCATTGAAAGTGTTTTTTTTTTTTTTTCCAAAACAGGAAAGGCTACCGTTAACTGCAAATGTGCTACTTGCAGATGCGCCAGGGTTTTATATCACCCACAGCAAGCTGACAGATCAAAAAATACTATTCAAAAAAGTGGATGACCCATAAGAATATGCACATTTTACAATGTGCAGAAAACAATGTAACATGCTTACAACAGGGCTATAAATAAAATGTATTCTTGGCAGAGGTGACTACCAACACTCTTCTGTATCCTAGAAGTCCTAGTCCTACCAGTCATGTAAGTCCCCTTCCACACGGGGGTTCCATCTGTGCGTTTTTCATCTCTCTGTTGATGGATGAAAAAGGGACAGCAATGCATTCCTATGGGCAAACAGATGTAAATGGATGTTGTCCTTTTACATTAGTTTTTCATCTGCTTCTGTTTAGGTCATTTTTTTTTTTCTTAACACCTTCACACTGACCGTATGCAAATATGCAGCCCCACTGGACTGGGCTTTTTTCCGTAGGGCCGCACATTTGTGTAGCTCCCTTTGTGCTGGGAGCACGCCACACATTGCACTACCAGCTCAGAGACCGGGGTTCTCAAGGAGAGCCCAAGGCGCCATACTAAGAGTCGGGACCCGGATCACCTGATCGCTGTGATAGCCTCTGATTGGCTATCACAGTGATCGGTCACTGCAAAGCCCGCCCCTGTGTTTTCTTTATCTGTAAATGGAGGAGAGAGATACTTAGTAGAGCAGAGAAAAAAAGGTGTGTGTAAAAAAATAAAAAAATAATAATAATAAAAAAATAAAAATAAAAAAAAATACCCAGAGCAAGGTTTGATCTAGATCAGTACCAGGATTAGTGTTTGGGTCAAAGGTCAAGATCATGGTCAGTATTTTTTTTGTATCAGTGTGTTTTTAGGTTGAGTTGCATCTTGATATAGTGTGGTCATTTTCCCCCATAGGGTCCCGACGCACTTACAAACACATAGGTATAATAGGGCCAATTTATAGACATGATCTGATTAACCTACCAGCATGTCTTTGAAACGTGGGAGGAAACCAGAGTGCCCAGAGGAAACCCATGCAGGCACAGGGAGATCATGCAAACTCTGGGCAGATGGTGTTATGGTCAGGATTTGAACCAGCGACCATATTGCTGCTAGGTGAGAGTGCTAACCACTACACCACTGTGCTGCCCATTCTCAGGTAGGATACAAAATTGTGAGAAGCAGGAGAATTTAATTTGTATTGTTCTTTGGTGGAAGGTTATGGTAGTGGCCAGGACCGGTACAAGGGGTGGGCAGAAGGGGCGGATGCCCTGGGTGGGACCATTTACTGGAGGAAGGGGGGCGCAGTAGAGGCCATGCTACAGGCCGCATGTCCTGGGGCCGCTTTGATCTGTGACTGCAGCGCTCCCCTCCCACCTCCTCCTCTTGTTTGTCACACAGCGCTGGGAGAGCTGTATGTCAGGGAGCTGGGTCTGTGTGTGTGTTCGACGGCGCCGTAACAAGGTTACGCCCCCCTAGACCGGCTCATGTGGTAGCAGATTAAATCAGTGTTCCGCCTATTACACAAGCCGGTCTAGGGCGGCGGGACATTGTTACGGTGCCGCCGAACACACACACACACACAGACCCAGCTATGTGATACACAGTGCTGCGGGAGATGTCCGCTGTGTGATCCAGGGCAGGCTATGGTGAGTCTACATTCATAGGCAAAGTGAGGCTGCGATTAATGTCACAGAGAGGCTGCAATTATGGGCACAGAGAGGCTGCAATTATGGGCACAGAGAGGCTGCCATTATGGGCACAGAGAGGCTGCTATTATGGGCACAGAGAGGCTGCTATTATGGTCACCGAGAGGCTCCGATTATGGGCACCGTGAGGATGCGATTATGGGCACAGAGAGGCTGCGATTATGGGCACAGTGAGGCGGCATTGATGGGCACAGAGGTAGGCTGCATTTGATGGGCACTGGTGAGACTGCATTGATCTCTTGTATCTTGTCTGCAGTCTCTGATCATCTTTAGTATGATGTCCTTAGTCTCTAACCATCGCCTGCATCATGTCCTCAGTCTCTAACCATTGCCTGCATCATGTCCTCAGTCTCTAACCATCTCTTGTCTTATATCATGTCTGCAGTCTCTGAGGGGAGTTTGCTTAATTAGCAATGGTATTAGTAATATGCAGCAGGAAGGGGGTTAATGCACTGTCACTGATGCATTAGTATAGATCCCATCGTCTGTAGGCGCTGTAGCTTTTCACAGCGGGGGGGGGGGCGCAGTTTTTCATCTTCGCCCTGGGCACCGAATGACCTTGTCCCGGCACTGGTAGTGGCAAGAAATATACAACTAAATTTAAAAATTATTTTTTTTTTTTTTTACTATTTTGGCCAGTTTTCCTTTGATAATAATAAAAAAAAAATCAGGAGTAATCCATTATCAATTACTACCAACAGAAAGCCCAATTTGTCCTGAAAAAACATGGTTTAATCCACCTGGATGCACAAAGTAGTTGTGATGATATGTAGAGTTTTATTAACACATTTGAAAGTTTCAAAATTGTGCTTAGGCATTTAGATTTGTTTTACCCTTAGGCGCAAAGGGGTTAAAACGGATCAAGTCTGCATTTTTGTCCCTTTTAAAATATTGGAATCTGACAAAAAAGGTGACTGAACGGATGATGCCCGTGTGAAAAGGGGCTTTATACCGCCATTATTATTTTAAAAAAATGAATTAAAAAAAATAACATGAAATGAGCAGTTCTACTGAGCAGCTCATGAATATTTGGTTGAAGCCCTAGGGAGTGGCACTTCTCAAGAAATCTTACTCACAGCTTTTTTTTGGTGCTACCCTAGACTTTTGCTACCATACCGTATGCTTAATGGTAAATGGGGCAATGTCTTACGGCAGAGGTTGGCAACCTCGGCCCTCCAGCTGTTTTGAAACTACAAGTCCCATGAGACATTGCAAGACCCTGACAATCACAGGTATGACTCCTAGAGGCAGAGGCATGATGGGATTTGTAGTTTCACCACAGCTGGAGGGCCAAGGTTGCCTACCCCTGGCTTACAGTATAAATTGCCTTATATTATATTTACCTGGCTAAACAAAGACATTTTTTAAAAATGTTATGTTGTTAATCCTGACCAAAATAAACCAATAAATAAATCTGTACAAAACAGTTCTATATTCCTTTGAAGGAAATTTATCCAAATATCCTGTCCTATCTGAAGCAAGGAGAAATCTCCTAATGGGGACTAAACAACAATGGTCTGGTTTCCTTTCACACTCCAAGGACATGCTGGTAGGTGGGAATGGACTCAGGTATGTTCCAATCGAACCCGCCAGGAAGCCAGCACTGCACACCGCCAATCATAGGCAGCCTGTGTATGTGCGGAAATGGCTTACTGTCTATGATTGGCGGTGTGCAGTGACAGTATCCTGGCAGGTTCGATTTGAACAAGCCCGAGCCAATCACTACTGGTAGGTTATTTGGTTCCTGTCTAAATTGGTCGGTCGGTCACCAGCCCCACACTTACCCCATCTAGGTCCCGGGCAGTGCTTTCTCTGGGCTTCACCCTGCGTCTCCTCCTCCTGGCTTCACGGCGTAAGCTCTTTGAGGGCAGGGACTGATATGAATGTACAAAATACAGTATATGTAAAATGCTGTGTAAATTGGCAGCACTATAAAAGTATCGGTAATAATAAAGAAGGTTAAGATTTGTCCCAAGAACAATGCTAAAGAATAAGTCAGCCTCTGAGCCTTGTGGTTTGTGGTAGTGGGGCATCCAAAATGTGCATTACAAACAATCCTGGCACTTTTAAGAGCATCAATTTTACCCTTAGTTCCAGTGGTGTATTGTTATATTGTTTGCTGCAGCCATCCTGCTCCATTATGTGCTGTATATGACATTATTTAAATGTTTAGAGGTGACTTGCATTGATCCAGAACAAAACACCACACTTTGTAAAACTTTATATATGTTCCTAAAAATATCAGACACACATAAAGCTCAAAAACTGTAACATAATAGAGCTCGCAGATGACAACGCATCTCATGAATTGCCAAATATCTTGTCTTTTCTACAAGTATATTTGTACACCATTTGGTACAAGAAGAACCCATAAATATACGCTTCCTCTGTGTTTAGCTGATAAATCAGAGAACAGAGCCTTTCTCGTTAATTTGCAGGCTTGTAGCTGCTATTCTCCTGTACAAGGAACAGGATGGCCTCATTACCAAAGGTTTCAGAGCAGATGACGCACTAGTCCTGCCAATGAAATGCTTTTGGCATAAAATCTCTGCATCCTGTTGTCAGCATAAACTTGGTCAGAACTAATGGCATCAGCTGCTAGAACTGTATTGCTGCTCTGCCCGCTTGCTTTTATTCCCAATCAATGTTGCATCACATTGATTTGAAAATAGCATGTTACTGGGAAGGAACTGCTACCTTTGGCTCCATCAGACCTCAGTCTGCCATAGTGTTTTTTAACATCAGATTGAAGTTGATTTTATTGTTAAAATTATTTAAATGTGCAGTAAATCAGTTTTGTCTCAAACTGATACTATTAATATTATTTAATAATATATTTATATTATTATTTAATAATATAATAATTATTTAATAATAATAATATTTATACTTACCTGACAATAAGTAAATAATATAGCTTAAGGTAGTATTAAAGGCAAATAGACTGTGCACTTTGCAAAGTACAGTTGCTCCAGAGCTTAGTAAACCTTCACTTTGAAAAGAATACTCAATCACATGCAAGGAAAATTAAAAAAACACATTGCTTGCACATGATTGGATGATGGAAGTCAGCTGAGCTTTTGCTCATTTACTAAGCTCTGGAGCAACTGCAGTTGCAAAGTGCACAGTCTATTTGTTATTAGTAAATCAACCCCAATGTGTTCATTTTTAAAGAGGATTGCATCTTCATACACTGCGCCTCTTCCCCAAGCTTCCTGTTGGGTGGTGGTTTTGGTAAAGTTACAGCAAGTTCTCACGACTTTACGCTTTTACATGACTCATGTTGAGCACTCACACTTTTACTAATAATACACACTTTTTGCCTATCCTAAGAGTTAGTGCTGGTCTCCCTTCCCACACACAGCTGTAGTTCAAAGTGCATGTGTGCCTGTCCTATCAGGGTAAACACTGTTCTCTCCATACACATGAGGCTGTGGTCCTTGGAAGTGGAAGCGCACACATAAAAGGAGGCTGTAAGGACTAATGCAAGGCAGCAGAGTTACTGCATTCACACCTGAGCAGAGCGATTTTAGGAGTTTTCATTTGAGCTTTTTTGAGCATTTTTCTTATACAGACATTTATTAGAAGTGTATTACAGGTAGAGTTGCCAGCTCATCCCTTTAAACCCGAACACATTTTAATTACACAGGTTCTGTGGGTGATTAAGGTGGTAAATAAACTCACTTGGTGCATTATCTGCATTAAATTAGCCTCAGAACCTGTGTAATTCATATGTGTTCGGGTTTAAGGCTGGGTTCACACTGGTCCTACAAACGCTCCGACATTGGGAGCTCATGTCGCATGACATGTGAAATTCAATGTTTCCCTATGGGAGCCATCCTAACTGGTCCAAAACAAGTCATTCCGACTTTAGAAATGCTCCCTGTACTACTTTGGTCCGACTTTGATCCTACTTCAGCCAATTGACTATCATAGAAGTCGGATCAAAGTCGGATCGCCGTCTCGCATGATCCGACTTTGGCATGCGACTTGTGCTCAGATGATCTTGAGGGGGAACTCCGCGCCAAATTTTAAATAAAAAACTGGCATAGGTTCCCCCTCCAAGAGCATACCAGGCCCTTGGGTTTGGTATGGATTTTAAGGGGAACCCCTACGCCGAAAAAACAGCGTAAGGGTCCCCCCTAATCCATACCAGCCCCTTATCGTCCCCCTGCCCCAAAGCACCTACCCTCCCATGTTGAGGGCATGCGGCCTGGTACGGCCCGGGAGGGGGGGGGGCGCTCGCTCGTCCCCAACCCCATTCCTGACCGGCCTGCGTGCTCGGATAAGGGTCTGGTATGGATTTGGGGGGGTCCCCCACGCCATTTTTTCGGCGTAGGGGGTTCCCCTTAAGATCCATACCAGACCTAAGGGCCTGGTATGCTCTTGGAGGGGGAACCCATGCTGTTTTTTTATTTAAAATTTGGTGTGGAGTTCCCCCTCAAGATTCATATCAAACACAGTGCCTGGCATTGGCGGGGATCCAAGTCGGATCCCCGTTGATTGAAATTCGGATGTATGTCGGCTTTAAGTCACGGGGCAAAGTCGGATTCTAAGTAGGATGGCTGTTGTGTCGCACCAGTGTGAACCTGGCCTCAAGGGATGAGGTGGCAACCCTAATTACAGGCATTTTACATGTGTATTCAAGCTTCTGGCTTTTTGCTTTAGCCAATGGAGATCAGGTAATATAGACTAAAAAACACCTGAAAAAATGCTTTAAATCAAGCATTTTCAGGTGTTCCCATTGAAGTCTATGGGGCCAAATGCTCAATTCTGAAAAGTAGTTAATGTACTTTTTAGAGCAACAGGTGTTCAGCTATAAGCGACAGGATGCTCAGAAGTGAACAAGGGCTAAGGGATACAATGGAATTTTGCTTGTTGAGCGTTTTTGAGATTTGAGCTACAAGCTAAAAAACTTTCAGGTGTAAATAGAGCCTAAGGCTTGGTTCACACTAGTGCGGGCCGTGCATTCTGAATGGGCTGCTGTGCCATGTGAAACACAGAAAAAGTCCATGCACCATTTTAAAAACGCACCGTATGGAAACTGCATGGTCATAATTGTGCTGCAGGCTGAGATGCGTAGGAGTGCCATTCAGAATTGAATGGCAGCCCCGCGTGTCTCGCAAGAGCAGTGCGATTCGGCTGCGGGTGGTTGGTCGGAAAGCTCGGAGCACACTAGTGTGAATCGAACCTTAAATAGAAACTACATGTTTGAAATGTTGTAGGCGGATTACAAAGAAGGAAGAGGCTGCAAACGCAAGACAAACATCAAACTGTAACTGCTATAGTATACTGCTGTATATAATGTTTTTCATGGAAGGTTTAGACCCCTTTCACACTGAGGCAGTTTTCAGGCATTTTAGAGTTAGAAATAGACTCTGAAAAGCGCCTGAAAACTGCCTCCCATTCATTGCAATGTGTGCTTTCACACTTGAGTGGTGCGCTTGCGGGACGTTAGAAAAAGTCCTGCAAGCAGCATCTTTGGGGCAGGTTGAGAGCGCTATAAATAGCACTCCCAAAATGCCCCTGCCCATTGATATGAATGGGCAGCGCTTCCAAAGCGCCTCAAAAGCGATTTGAAAGCACTGCAAAATCGGTCTGTTCTCCTTTTTTTTTTTAAGGTCACATTGTCACGAGACCTTTAAAAAACTGCCCCGCTAGCACCAATAAAGCACCGCTAAAGCACCACAAATGACCGACACTTTAGCACTGTTTTAGCGGTGCTTCTGCGTGAAAGGGGTCTTAATAAAAATTTTAGGCAAGCTACATCCCAGACAATACCTCACTCAAACCTCAGCTTTCTACAGTATACAAAGAAGTAAGTACAGCTATAAAGAAAGACAGACACCTCTGCAAGTCAACAGAAAGATTTAGCAAACTTATTAATGAAAAATAAGGAAGACAAATAAGGCACAAGGAAAAGGTTCAGCTGACACTTGTGTTAAGTTGATTTATAACAGAGAGTGGATATTGCTATTATTCTCCATTATAACGCACAGTACTACATTTTGTGACCGATTCATAAAATGTAGGTCACAGTAAGGACCCTGTGATATGCTACATCTAACGCAGCAGAAAGAACTACAGGATTGGAGGAGAGTTTGTTATGTGACTTTGACAGGTCATATGACCAGGCTCTCCGTCTGGATATACAACCTCCATTAATTTTTATTGTGCTTCACCTTTAGGAGCCATACAATATAGTTTCCCTTGACAAATCTGGGGTTACTGGCGCAACATTGGGATGGATCATTTGGTAATAGTCAGAGCCCCGAAATAGCTATCTTCAGATTTAACATTGTCTGTACTGGTGAAGTCTTCACAGATAGACTTCATCATTTAATGCCCCGTACACACGGTCGGACATTGATCGGACATTCCGACAACAAAATCCTAGGATTTTTTCCGACGGATGTTGGCTCAAACTTGTCTTGCATACACACGGTCACACAAAGTTGTCGGAAAATCCGATCGTTCTGAACGTGGTGACATAAAACACGTACGTCGGGACTATAAACAGGGCAGTGGCCAATAGCTTTCATCTCTTTATTTATTCTGAGCATGCGTGGCACTTTGTCCGTCGGATTTGTGTACACACAATTGGAATTTCCGACAACAGATTTTGTTGTCGGAAAATTTTATATCCTGCTCTCAAACTTTGTGTGTCGGAAAATCCGATGGAAAATGTGTGATGGAGCCTACACACGGTCGGAATTTCCGATAACAAGGTCCTATCACACATTTTCCGTCGGAAAATCCGACCGTGTGTACGGGGCATTAGAGACACAGAGCTCACCTACCTGGTGCATATGTTGTGAAGAGTCATTGATCTGAACTGATGAGACCCGGGAACAGGATTTTATCAAATGGAGAACAGACTCCTAATCTGCTGTACAGTCTCCCCACAATGGATGGTTTTAAAGGTGATGATATGATACAGTACAGGAAAGGATAAAAATAAGTGTAACCTAAAAAAATTTTTCTTTTTTTTTTTTTTTGGATATGTGTGACTAAATAAATTGTGAGCTGCTAACCCCCGAACTAGAAAGCAAGTGCAAGTGGAAGAGTATATGTTGTGGGGAGCGCTGAAACTATATATACAGTGGGCTAAATAGCATCCAGATATTTATGCTCAAACAAACTAAATGTGAACATTGCAGTGTACCATACACAAAAAAATATAAAAAAAAAAAATATATATATATATATATATATATAAAAAAATATAAAAAAAAAAATATACAAACAAAAAGGAGACAATACGCCCTACTCCAATCCTCCTATCTCAGCGCTAAAAGATATTCAGTATATGAAGATGGAAAATAATGATTGTAATAAACCGCAGTGATTTAACCTGATGTCACCATATTCTGAGTGAGATATCTCTCAGCAGCCACTTAATAAAAAATAGAAATATAAATATGGATGAATGAATGTACTATATGGCTGACACGCAGTGCGCTCCAAGCTTGTAGTTGTATACTAGTGGAATGAAGGACTGATCAGCTGTGAGTGTGTAACATCCATCCAGTCTGCAACCAGTTCCCTTGTGCTTTGAGAGAAGCAGTTTGAGTTATCCACTATTACCAACCAACTGAAAGCTAGAAGGCTATCCTTTGTAAGGAACTGCGCCCACTGATTTTTACAGTGTATTTACTTTATTCGTTTTTTTTTTTTTTTCTCTGATTTGTGACTTACAATAAATTATCAAAACGGTACTGGACTATTCGGGGTCTCTTTTTTTACATGTGGACATTGTTGCTGTTATTTGATCATCAACCCTGGAGGACTTCGTGAGTAAACAGAGAGAGGATTTGATCCAAGGCTTGTTAACCTCCTGGCTCCGGTGAGTTTGAACCCCTATGGGGTGTGTGCAGCACAAGGTGTCCCAATAGATGGTGAAAGGTGCACCCATCAGATCTACTATTCATATAAGGGAATCCAGACCGAGCTCCAACCGCTGTGTCTTTGTTGGAATTTACCTGCCTGCATGTGTTTTGCTTGCATTTACAAAGACTTTGTTTTATCAGTCAGCATTGAGGACTGAAAATAGCGCTGCTTTGATGGGTTAATTGCTGTTTCATATAGTACATTCATTCATCCATATTTATAAAAAAAAAAAATATACAAAAAAAAATATAAAATAAAAATATATGTATCAAACTTGCATATATAGAAGGATACAAGAAAGTCCAAAATAGTTTAATCCCATTTATTAAGATTATTAAAAACAAGAAAGCCAAATGGCTGCTTACATTAGGAGGTGCCCTCGCCCGACACTGAGGCTATACCGCTCATCTAATATGAAAGCCCCGCTCTGTGTGTGGAAACTGGGGTGCGCTTCACCCTCAGCTGCCGACAACCACAGGGACCGGAAAGAGATGAAGATTGTGTAAGATTATATATTGCCTGACGTTCTACTGGGAGAGAGTAATGCCCCGTACACACGGTCGGATTTTCCGACGGAAAATGTGTGATAGGACCTTGTTGTCGGAAATTCCAACCATGTGTAGGCTCCATCACACATTTTCTATCGGATTTTCCGACACACAAAGTTTGAGAGCAGGATATAAAATTTTCCGACAACAAAATCTGTTGTCGGAAATTACGATCGTGTGTACACAAATCAGACGGACAAAGTGCCACGCATGCTCAGAATAAATAAAGAGATGAAAGCTATCTGCCACTGCCCCATTTATAGTCCCGACGTACGTGTTTTACGTCACCACGTTCAGAACGATCGGATTTTCTGACAACTTTGTGTGACCGTGTGTGACCGTGTGTATGCAAGACAAGTTTGAGCCAACATCCGTCGGAAAAAATCCTAGGATTTTGTTGTCGGATTGTCCGAACAAAGTCCGACCGTGTGTACAGGGCATAAGAGGTTACCCACATGGCTTATCCACATCATGGTAGCAAGCCATTTCTTGCTAAAAGCTATAATTGACCTCTTTTTAATTAAAAAGGTCAACATCTTCTGGTAAGCGGACATCCACTTACAGAGCACATAGGGTGTGTTATGCAGCTGGTGAAGGTCGTTTTTTCACACAGAGGAAGACTCACTTATATTCATTCATCTTGTGTTATTTTGATACAGCGGAAGATTAATGCATATTGATGTGCACCATTTTTAGTTGCATGTGGACTTTATTTTAGTATTTTTTCAGCATTAGAATTTTCTTATTGTTTTTCACAAAAATAATATTGTGCTATGTTTGCAGAGATTGGATGGTAGTCATTCTCTTGTAATATGCAAGTTTGATATAGGAAAGGATAACCTTGAAGCTGTATTAAACCCAAAACTAAAAATGTATTACATTGAAGCTTGCCAATCATTATATGTGGTGGCTGCATCAGTTTTCTTTTCTTTGGCTTTTTGTCTTTCTGTTTTCGCCTAGTGATCTGGCCACAGCACACAGTAAAATTGCCAGTTTGTGGGAAGGGAGCATTAGATGTACTAGCAGATTTAAATACAATAACAAATTAAAGCCACTTCAGCTCTTATAATCAGTTACAGCAAACAGTTTTCTCTTCGTTTTGGAATAATGATTTTGCATGAATAAATAAAAGCTGATCATTTTAATCACACCTCCCAGTGTTAAATGGGTTGTCTCATCCATATAAACAAATACATTCTGCTGGAAAGCGTGGGCTTTTGAAAAACAGGTTTGCTGATCATTAGATGAAAATAGAAGGAAGAAAGTCTTAAAAGGGAAACTAATACAGCCATCACATCTAAGACTTGGTAAGCTGCAATATAATAAATGTTTGTTTTTGGATTTAATACTTTAAATGCACTATAATAATACAGTATATTCATGCAGGATGATTATGTGAACTATTTGTATGAAAACGGAAAATTGTATACTTACTTTTCGCTAATTTTCCTTTCCTGGTGCATCTCCATGGCAGCATACAATGTGTTGTGGCCCTGCCCTCAGAACCTGATAGGACTGGTTAACTATAAATCAAAGACAGACTCGGCTCACGGCATTCTCTGTAACTCTCACCATTTGGGTGGGTATCTGTATGCTGTCATGAAGATGCACCAGGAAAGGAAAATTACGGAAAGGCGAGTATACAATTTTCTGTTTTCCTGGTACATCATGGCAGCATACAGTGGGCACTGACTTGCCATACAGGACGGTGCAAGAAAACATTTGTAAAGGTCAGTAGCGTAAGTATGCACAATGAATTTTCTAAATTTTACTTTTGGGAGCCGGGTTTACCTAATAAAGTATAATGAAGGTGTCCTGGGAGGACCATATTGCTGACTTGCAAATAGCCTCAAGAGACACTCTGCACTGCTCTGTCCACAGAGCTGGCACTGTCCTAGTTGAATGTGCTCTTAAGTTCTCTGGAACAGGAAGGTCTTGTGAAGAGTAGGCTCATTTAATTGTCATAACAATCTATGAGGTGACTGCATGTGTTGATGCTGACTGACCCGGTCTTAAGCCATGCTGGAAACCAAGCACGGATTTCAGCTTTCCTGAATAAAAAGGTAGCTGCCAAGCAGGTCATCAGAGTTAGATTAACATCCAGGGGATGTGGTTCTCTCACTCAACCAAGAAAGACGGTAAATTGACTTCCTGGTTAAAGTGGAAGGAGAAAGACACCCCATGGATAACAGTAGTCTAGGGTTTTAGGACTATTCTGTTCGGGTAGAACGTTAGGTGAGGCTCCTTGAGTACAAAGCCTGCAGCTCTGACACCCTTTCCACACAATTTGTAGTAACCAGACATACGTTCTTCAGGGTTAGATTGCAGTGTAGCTAATTCTGTAGGAAAGAAATGAGGCCTTGATAGAGCTGAGGACCACAAGCAAGTCATATATATAGAGAACAATGGTTTCCTGGCGGGTCTATAACTTCATGCAAGAATTTTAAGAATTGCATCACTAAAGAGTTAAGGACTCTTTAAACCCCTGTAAGTGCAGACAAGGCTGAACTTTGAACTTTGAACATATTTAAACCCGGGCCCCTGTTCAGCCCCAGTTGTAAGAACTGCAGAACCTTGGCTGGTTTATGTGATAAAGCACTCCAGGCTTTTGCTGCATGAGATCTGCATAATTTACCCATTTTCTCTGGTAAGTCTTATTCATGGAGACCTCTCTGGCTTGACACAAGGTAGCCACTACCTGCATTGAGTGCCCTTGACTTGGTAGCCTCCGCCTCTCAACTTCCATGCCATCAAAAGTAGCCTCTTGGAGCTGGATGGAAAAACTGGCCATGAGAGAGCAGATCCGTCATCATTGGCAGAGGCAGTGGTGACTCAATGCTTAACTGTAGAAGAGACAGACACTAGAGTCTCCTAAGACAAAAGTGCATAATTGTAATTGATTGTATTGATACAGGAAGTTCTACTGACAGCCTAAGAATTTTACCCTTCCACTGCTGTCTAGGCACAGTACAACGCTTGATCCTCTTGTAAAAGGAGTCCTGTTCTGCAGGCACCAGCTGTCACTTCTTCCAAGCGAACTTGACATACTAGCTTGTCAGGCAATGACTTTCCACCACAAATGCAGCAACCATTATTGCTGGTAATCTGCGGTGTTTGTAAACGGTGGAGCAATAATAATGAGAGGCAAGATGATGACCTTGATCAACGATGTCTGTGCCTAAATGGTGATTGGTCTGGCTTTTAGAAGGCCCCCTCTATTTTGAGGTCCTTGCAGGGCTGTATCCTGCTTGCTCCAGGCATACTTGACATACTAGCATGACAGGCAATGACTTTCCACCACAAATGCAGCAACTATTAGGGCTGCTAACCTGTGATGTTTGTAAACGGAAAGCAATGATAATGAGAGGTGAGATGATGACCTTGATTAACATTGCCTGGATGTCTGCTCTTTGATGGCAACTTGTTTTGACCTTTAGAGGGCTCCCTCCATCTTGAGGTCCTTACAGGGCTGTACATATTTGCTCTCTTTTTCTCAATCTTCATTACTCACCTAATCCCTATACCTTAAAAGCAATGGGTGGTCTGACTGGTCAGCGTTCCCCATAGAAACAGAGCAAAGCAGCAGACTGAAAACAGCATGACACGGTGATTCCAGCGCAAGCCTTGAGAAGGAGATAGGAAGAGCCAAGGTGAATGCCATAAAGAGCACAGTGATCACAGAGCAACACTGAGAAGGAGATAAGAAAAGCCCAGGTGAATGCCATAAAAAGGGAAAACATACCTGCAAACAATGACCACATAAGCATCCAGCATGCATGAGTAGAGAACTCCGCCATGTGTTCCTATAAAACCATTTAAAACTGTCACATTTTGCCATTAGTGAAGATATCAGGGCCTGAGCATGCTCAGATCGCCATTTTGGAAAAGGGCTACCAGAAAACTGGCCACAGAGGCCACATCACTTCCTGCCTCTCATGCTCAGAGTGTGTGTGCACTGCTGCAGCCATCTTGGAAATGGCAAACGCCCACAAAACAGAAAAAGAAGTGAAAAGCATATGGAAAGCATAGGGAAAAAACTCTGTCACTTATGTCAAAGCTTGTTTAAAGCTTTCTTAGGCAGGCCTGCACCAGGCCTGCACCACCAGAATGGGGGTCCAACCATATAGCTCATGTAGAGGCTGTACAGGAAGGACTTACACCCAGGAGAGCTTGAAATATGCCCCTCAGACCACCAGAATGGGGCTCCAACCTAGGGTTGCCACCTCATCCCTTTAAAACCGAACACATCTTAATTACACAGGTTCTGCGGCTGATCAAGGTGGTAATTAAATTCACTTAGTGCCTTACCTGTATTATATTAGCCTTTTATGTGTTTGGTTTTAAAGGGATGAGGTGACAACCCTTCTCCAACCATATAGCTCATTTAGAGACTGTACAGGAAGGACTTCCAACAGAAGAGGCTGAACCTGGCTGGGGTAAGCGATATTTAGCGACTCCAGTCCTGATCAGGTGAGGGCTAAAAAGAGAATGCCGTGAGCCGAGTCTGTCTTTGATTTAAAGTTAACCAGTCCTATCAGGTTGTGGGGGCAGAGCCACAGCCCATTGTATGCTGCCATGATGCACAAGGAAATATTAATTGTAAAGTGGCGTTTACAATTAAGATTAATTTTTGGTGTTGAATACTCAATATGTCCATAACGTTGCTTTTTAAATGAACCCCAAAGTATATTTCTTATTAATTTATAGTGTATGTTAACCCTAACCCAAACAGCAAATGGTCGTATTTGTTAATTTCCTTGCTGGATTGCAAAATCCTTGTTATTGTATCTTCCTTTGCAGTGAAAAACCACATTTGAAATTAGCTTCCAAGTCACTTCTTGTTTAAAGCTCACTTTTGCCACAAAATAGACTATGCAGGCAAGGAGCCCCAATAAATATTAAAAAGGGGTTTAAAAAAAAATAAGGGGAGAAAAAAAATAAGTCAGCAGCTACAAATATTGTAGCTGCTGACTTTTAATATAAGGACACTTACTGTCCAGGGAGCTCCCGATGTCAAAGCCGATCCGTCCATCAGCTCCGGGTGCAGGCGCCAGCATCTTCATTAAGGGAAACAGGAAGTGAAGCCTTGTGGCTTCACAGCCTGTTTCCCACTGTGTATGCGCGAGTCACACTGTGCTTTCTGAATGGTCCTGCTGTCTCCCAAAAGGCAGCGGGGGGGAAGGATCAGGGGCTGGAAATTTCGTAGATCGCCACAGGGCACATCATTCTCGCCTTTATCTGTGGACTCCTGGGACTATAAGGGCTGCGGTGACATACTTCACTACAAGCTTCTCCTACAATGCCCTTACAGTGTCTATGCCTGACAGTAATATAATCAATAAGGCTAAGTTCACATTTTCTAAAAATACTAATGCTGACAATAACACAAACGCACTTATAGCATTAACACGCATTTCTTACACACTTAATGTGCTTTTAGGTATGCGTTAAAAAACTAACCCCATGCGCCGAAGTGATTTTTCTTTCCACCTCATTCCACCCTCCCTCGTCATATCCGCTCCAAAATGCGCTATAATAGCTACAGGCTCATTTATGGTGCGTTACCTAGACTTGAATGGAAGGAGTTGACAAGTTTCAACTCCTCCAGATTTGACATGTAGCTTCATTTTTGCTGCACAGTGACAAATGATGCATGTTTTTCAAATGTGAACAGCTCTATCCCTTGTCCAGATTATAGAAGAGCTGCAAAAACGTGCCTCCAAAGCCAGTGTGAACAAGGCCTAACACCGGTATGCACGTGTCATAAAGGGTACAAAGAATCATGAGACTTGTAGTAACAAAGGTTGTACAGTATATGTAATACATGTATTCTGACAAGAATTTTGGGGGTGGGCCTGGACTTGATGTGCACCAAATTCATACCTTCAGAAACCAGAAAATATGTTTCCTTCCTAAAAAATTGAAAGGATGACCAGCACCAAAAGTTTTATTAACTTGGGGTGATTTATTAATATTTTAATTTCACTGTTCATGTCCTCTTATGTGAACACATTAAACTGTTTGCATTAAAGCAGCTAGCTGCAAGCATATTACTTGAAATAAACCAGCTTTAGAAATAGGGGACAAGGTGCAAATGTTGAACCAGGCCCCGCAGCCTTTGCCAGACATCTTACTATGGTGCCCTTTACTACAGCCATCCTCTTACTGAGCCCAACTTTATTGTCACATCCTTACCACTCTAATACAGTACCTGTCAAGTATTGCAGAGAAGACCAAATGAAGTGACTCTTCAAAACAGTATTGAGCAGGGAACTTACAGGTTGCCCTGAAGAGACAGGAATACTTTCTCATGTGTGTTGATTATCATCAGATCATATGATCATGCTGGAGGGAAGTATGGAAACGTTTCTTTGGCTCTACCCCGAACCTGTAAGTTCCTTCCACAGTGGTGGTTTGGAGGATCCATCACCTTTTCACATGGCATATTCTGATAAATGGTAAGTTCACTGCAGGGCAGTTCAAGATCTGTCGGTTTCAGACCTGAAAGGTAAAAACCAGCCCAGGCCCCTTTTTTAATTACAGATCCCCTTGTGCTGATATCAGTGCTGCAGACTCCTTTTCTTGATCGTGAAACGAAACCTCTGCTGGACAGCCAATTGGAAGTGTCCACATGTCGCAGCTAGTGACATGGACACCTGAAGAAGTACCCTGCCTTCCATAAGCAGAAGAAGAGAGAAGACTTAAAGTGGTTGTAAATGATTACCTTGTAAAACAACCCATTCCATTTAAAATAGAAATAAAAGATAAAACATTTTTGAATAGATATAAAAAAAACTTATAAATATATTTTTTCCCTTTTTTATAAGTGATCACATTCCCTCTGTTCTCAGCTGCATAAGGGGGAGGTGAAGTAGTGTCAGGACAAGTCTGCTCATTGAAGGAGAGCAGGCTGACTTCCCAGCATAGTTAGAGAACTGACCAGGGTGTGCTCTCCTGCTCAGTGTGGTCAGTATTTAATAGGAAAGCAGAGGGACTGGCAGGAACACCAGGAATTTAACATAAATACACTAAGGTTCTCTAACAAACCTCTGAGGGTGTAAAGTATATTATTCCTGCGCTACCTTGTGGTGATTAGAGTGGTGGGGGGGGGAAAAGCAGCTTGCACCGGATGGGGTCCAGCCTGGCCCCTGGTACGGACGTAAGCTCACAGGTGGGAATGGTGCTGCGCTAATCCATAAATAAGCACCGATGCATAGGTGCAATCGTGCTAGGGTATTGCTGGGTTGTAAGCTGATCACCTGCACTCGGTATGCAATATATATTAAACTTAAGCAAACAATAAAGGTATAAGGATGCCATATAGTGTAGTATTTTAAAACATTAGGGCTTCACAAATAAAAAACAGGGGTACTCACACAGTGAAATAGCAGAGGATAAATTGTAACCAGACGAGCGGCGAGCTCGTACACTGCTGACAGTTGAAGGTGCCTGTCCCTACGCGTGGCGTCACGGGTCACGTGGCTTCATCAGGGAATT
Organism: Lithobates clamitans; assembly: GCA_037952925.1. Lineage (NCBI taxonomy): Eukaryota > Metazoa > Chordata > Amphibia > Anura > Ranidae > Lithobates > Lithobates clamitans. The sequence goes on from JBBGZY010000368.1 coordinate 4,488,244, forward strand.
TTTGCACTATATGCAAAGTTTTGACACTGCATATTTATAACACTCATGTTGATGTTTTTATATATTACAGTTTTTCTGTAGTCCGGCTATTCTCACCTATTCATTCATTTATTTATTTATATATATTTTTGATTGAGCACAGCACGCTTTTACCTTTATTGTTTGCTTAAGTTTAAAGCGGGGTTCCACCCAAATTTTGAACATTATCTCTATGCATTCTCTTCCTTGCCTAGATGCTGACATGCTGTGTAAAAAAATTTAAATTGCCGTAATTATCTTTTTTTCTAATCTTCTTAGCACTTCCTGGTTTTCCTCCCATGGGAGTAGGCGTGTTTCTAGCCTCTCCCAGACCTCCCACAGTCCCCTGGGAGCTAGTCTCAGGCTTCCCAGCATGCATTGTGCAACAGCGTCATCACAACATCTCGGTGAATGCTGGGAGCACAGCATTCACCGCATCCAGGAAATACATGCTTGTGGGCTTCAAATGCCCACAATGAAGATGGAAACCGCCTTCAGTGAATTTTATAACTTATTCTTTACAACGAAATCGGACACAGGCGGACTTATTACACAGAACACGTGAGTAGATAATCATGAGAAGAAAAGTTTGTGAATGAACTCCAAAAAAAAAAAGATAGATAGGTGGACCCCCGCTTTAATATATATTGCATACCGAGTGCAGGTGATCAGCTTACAACCCAGCAATACCCTAGCACGATTGCACCTATGCATCGGTGCTTATTTATGGATTAGCGCAGCACCATTCATACCTGTGAGCAAACCTCTGAGGGCTTCACAGAACAGCTGTATTTATACTGAGATTAAATTGCATACAGTTGGGCTCTATTTACTAATTAGGAGACTTCAGAAGGCAATTAGTTCCACTAGATTTTAGTTAGGGATATCAGAGTAGAGGGGGCTGAATACAAATGCATGCCACACTTTTCAGATATTTATTTGTAATAAGTTTACAAACATAACAAAATGTGGATCATTTCAAGGGGTGTGAATACTTTTTCAAGGCACTGTACATGGTACAGCAGGCACAAATCAGGAATATGAAGTCTTCACATGACCATAGCAATGGTCAATGGCGTGTATTTGAGTTAAAGAGGAGCCCAGAGATCAGCTTGCAGATGACTTCAGTCTTTGCTGTCTTGCAAAGCAACTCCTTGTAGGAATTTCAGCATCCAACACTTCCTGGTGTCTTGGATACCAGCATCCCCCCCCCATTGCGTGCTGTGGTTCCACCTGCCAACTGCTACATCATTAATGTGACCCTGCAGCTCTTCTGATGATCGTAGTGGGGGGTCTAGTTCTGTAAGAGCAAAGATTAAACTGCTTATTTTTACTGTGCACTTTGGGTACTAGCACAAGTGTTAAAATGTGAAAAAATATCCCACTTTCTGCACCTCTACCCTTACTTCCGTAGAGTTGCTATTTTTGTATCTGTGTGTTCTCATTCCATTTGTTGTCAAAACAAAAATTCCTAGTAAATCGTGTTATCTGTACTGTCCTAACCTTCATTTTCTTCTCTAGAACATTACAGCAGACTGCTGATGTGTGAATTATCAGTAATATATTTCAGAGACAAAGATAACACATTTTCCAGCACATTGAAAAAAAGCAACCACAGATGTTGCCCCATCACCACCTTTAACTTCAAGTCATTTTTTTCTTAAGAACAATGTGAAAAGTGTTGCCTACTGCCAAAAGGCTTACAAAGTGAACTTGAACGGTTTCCTTCCAGTTTCATTTACATGTTACACAATGTTTTAATCTGCTAATATGGAAATTTAGCAAACACTCTGAGATAAACACACATTGCCACAGTGAATTGGATAATTCTTGGCAAAGTGATTTCATGCTGGGTTCTAAAGAGCTTGAACATTAAAGTGGCTTATGATAAAATATTCTATTTAGTGTTAATAAATTCAGCGTTACTAATATCGGTCTAGAATGGAACCGGTCCCAAAGCTTTTTTTTAAATGAATCAGGGTCTTTACTGCTCACCATAAATATTCAACAGAACGCCCCTGCCTTTATTGGGCCTTCATGCACTGCCCCACCATTCCTGACAAGTCACAGGATCATCTGACCTTGCTCTGTGGAGATCTTCACTGTGCAGCCTGCTCAGAAGCATAGGTTTTTCTTGGCAATCCTCATTATTGTTCCTGCTGCCCCAGAACGTGTGCGCCTTGATCTCTATTCATTTTAATGAAGGTCCTTACTACACTCATTCCATTTGTTTAACTGGAATAAATAAAGATCACCAATGGATGTTTAGCTCCATACTTGTAGAACATCCCTCCATGGTTGCCAGAATACCATAGTGTCTAAGTGTATCTCTGCATCTTTAAACCTGAACTCTCTGAATGAAGCAGAATGTACCATCCAGGGGTGGACTGACCATTGAGCCACTCGGGCACTGCCCGAGGGCCCCGGGCCACTAGGGGGCCCCATCAGGGTTGCCAGCCTCAGTAAAACCAGGGACAGTATGTATAAATCTGTGTTTTTTTTTACATCTGTCTGTGTATACATGTATGTGTATACTGTGTGATTGTATACTGTGTGTGTGTATACTGTGTGGGGCCCCATAATCTCCTATTGCCCCATGAGTTATCAGTCTGCCCCTGGTACCATCTGTACTGCAAGGGTTACATTCTTGTTAAGTGTAGGGGGAAATGAATGGGTAGTTTTGCATACCTTTACCCCTGCTCAGACTGGCTCCTGCGCTGTCCTTGTCCCTAGTGCCCTGCCCTGGTTTGTGGAAAGTCCCTCAAAGTCATCATGTACAGTGCAAGTCTCTTAATCCTCCATTGTATGTGAAGGAGGCTTGTACAGGTAACAACATGGAGCACCTTATGCAGGAGGAAACATGGGACCTGTCACATAGATTGGGGAGTCTACAGGACTGAGTAGAAAGGTAAATATAAATTTGGTAAAACACCCACACCACCGCGACTGAAAAAAATGTAAGAAAAAAGTGTGTATAATAAAAAAAATGCTCCAGAAAGATTTGCTCTTATATTACTTCCAAAGGATATATATATATATATATATATATATATATATATATATATATAAGAAATAAAATGTGCAGCTGCTGCTTGTTATCTCAGAAAAGAGATCTGGACAATAAAATACTATATTTAAGCAGCACTTGCTTGAATGTGCATAAACATGTCAAACATATATACTATGCGTGCTTTCATTAATCCACTAATGCCAAACATCCAAATGGCTTTGTGATATTCAAACTACTGTAAAGAAAAAGTCCATAAAATGACAGTCCTTATCGATGTGCAATGTTTGTGTGCTTTAAACATTAACTTCCAAAATGATACTTGATACTGTTATTCCACCTTCTGCTCTTGTGACACACACCGCGGTCACCGGACTCCAATGACTCCCTATTGTACAGCAAGAGAAGTCACCACAGCTTTATTGGTCACTTTGGGACCTATCGCGACCTTCAAAAACAGCTCCTTGCTTGGATCCTGTCCAATCCTTGATATGATCCCGATTTCTTCCAGTTGATTCAATAGTCAGGAAGTAAATGATAAAAGGAGAGGAAACCTCTTATGGTGTAAAACCTTCTTTTTTATTAAAAAATAATTAAAAAGGGGCACAAAAAACACCCAAACATCATTCGCATCAGTCCGCCTGCGGACCAGAAGTGACGCACTAGAACCTCCGCTTAATGCGTTTCATCATCAAATGGCGACGTCTTCAGAAGCCTGCGGTCCGCAGGTGAAACACACACCCGACTAAAGGCGGCATCCATCTTGCTTGGTCAATAGTGGACCGATGCAAATGATATTTGGGTGTTTTTTTGTGGCGCCTTTTAATTATTTTTTAATATAGAGAAGGTTTTACACTATGAGAGGTTTCCTCTGCTTTTATTATTTACTCCCTGCCTATTGAATCAACTGGAAGAAATTGGGATCACATCAAGGAGGGGACAGGATCCAAGCCAGGAGCTGTTTTGGAAGGTTGGGATATAGTGACTAACAAAGCTGTTATGACTTCTCTACTGCTGTACAGTAATGGATTATTGGAGTCCAGTGAGTGCGGTGTGTGTCACAAGAGCATGAGGTGGAATAAGAGTATCAAGTGTCATTTTGGGAGTTGGTGTTTAAAGCACTTAAGCATTGCACATCTATAAGGACTGTCACACCTGTTTGTTTTATGGATTTTTCCTTACAATAGTTTGAATATCACAAAGCCATTTGGAGGTTTGGTATCAGTGGATTAATGAAAACACGTATGGTATATATATTTGGCATGTTTATGCACATTATAGCAAACACTGTTTAACCACTTAAGGACCACCCCACGTACATTTACTGCGGCACGGCGACCCTTAAGCGCAAAATCACATACTTGTACGTGACTCCTTCCTTCGGGTCAGGGGCGTGCGCGCTACCAGAGACCCACTACCGCTGTGATTGCACACAACCCAGGGATCGTTCATAGAGAGGCAGAATGACGGTCTGCCTATGTAAACAAGGTAGATAGCCATTCTGCTAGTAAGAAAGACTTGTGTCTCTGCTAAGCAGGAAGACGGATCTCTGTCTTCTTACTAGTAAACCATCCCCTACACAGTTACAAAGCACTCCCTGGGAACACATTTAACCCTTTGATCTCCCCTGATGTTAACCCCTTCCCTGCCAGTGTCATTAGTACAATGACAGTGCATATTTTTCGCACTGATCACTGTATTAGTGTCGGTGGTCCCCAAAAAAGTGTCACTTAGTGTCCGATGTGTCTGTTGTAATGTCTCAGTCCTGCTAAAAATTGCTTTTTTTTTCAAAATAGTTTGTTTTTTTGTTTATAGCGCAACAAATAAAAAACACAGAGGTGATCAAATATCAGCAAAAGAAATCTCTATTTGTGGGAAAAAAAGGACATCAATTTTATTTGGGTACCTTGTTGCACGACCGTGCAATTGTCAGTTTATGCAACGCAGTGCAGTATCACAAAAAATGGCCCAATCAGGATTTGGGTCAAACCTTCTGGAGCTGAAGTGGTTAAATATATTATTTTATTGTCCAGAAAGGTAAGCATTACTCCTGATTCCAGCACCCCAAGGCTAAATGAGCAGTTTGTCAATCTGCTATAGCAGGGTTGGTAAGTGGTTAAATAGCAGAATTTCCTGTGCTTTGTGTCCATTCCTTGGATTTGTTTCCCTGGGAGTGTGATATACTGCTGAGTTACTGAAATTCTGGACTTTGACCTCTGCCTGTTTCCTGGATTACTCTCCTCTCTGACAATTCTACATTACTCTGCTGGCCTGCTTTAGACCACGCTTCTGGATTCTGAATTTGTACCTTGCTGTCAAGATTTGTTGCTGACCCAGCCTGCCTGACTTCGCTAAACGCCTCAACCCCCTAGCCAAAACTCCACTATGGACTTATCCTTTTTCAGGTACCTTACACTTTGCCAGCTTTTTGCTGCCCTGTCCCAACTTTTTTGAGACATGTTACTGCCATCAATTTCAAAATTACCTTTTTTTTCTTTTGAGATTTTTCTATTTTCTATTGTGAATAAAATATGGATTTATGAGTTTTGCAAATCATTGCATTCTTTATTAATATTATTATACAGGATTTATGTAGCACCAACAGGTTGCACAGCGCTTTACAACAGGATGGCAGACAGTACAGTTACAATACAATTCAAAACATTCTGTCAAAGGCTCATGACCGAAAAAGATCTGCCGACTGGCTCCCAATGGCTGAGATCACTGTCCGGAATGTTCTGGCAGGGGGTGGCGTCTTCCTGTAAGAACACAATAGAATATCAGGGGAGATCCTTGTACTAATATCGGATTGTTAGAACAGTGGCTCCGACCTGAGCTGTCAGGTTTTTTTTATTTAACCCACTGAATTGAACAAAAAAAACCTAGTGGTGTGTACTAGGCTTTAGAGCTTACAATCTAGGAGGGAGGGTCAAGTGATACAAAAGGTAATGTCTGTGGGGGATGATCTGATGGAGAAAATAAATGTGCAGTTATTAGGTAGGGGCAGAATAGGCTTCTCTGAAGAGGAGGCTTTTCAGGGATGATCTAAAAGAAAAAGAGTAGGAGATAGTTGGACAGATTGAGGTGGGGAGTTCTGTAGGATGGGAGAGGCTCGGAAAAAGTCCTGGAGGTGAGTATGGGAGGAAGTGATGAGGGAGCTTGAGAGCAGGAGGTCTTAGGAGGAATGAAGAGAACGATTAGGTTGGTATTTTGAGACAAGGTTATTGATGTACTGTAGCTGGGGGCCGAGTTGTGGGTAGCTTTGTAAGTTGTTAATATTTCGAATTTAATTTGTTGGGTAAGCAGAAGCCAGTAGAGGGATTGACAAAGAGGGGTAGCAGACACTGAACGTTTGGTGAGGTGGATGAGTCTGGCAGCAGCATTCATGATGGACTAAAGGGGGAATAGCTTGTGTAAAGGTAATCCCATGAGGAGGGAGTTGCAGTAGTCAAGGTGAGAGGTGAGCAGGGAGTGAACCAAGAGCTTTGTGGTTCCATTGGTTAAGAAGGGGCGTATTTTGGAGATGTTGCGGAGGTTGAGGCGGCAAAATCTGTTTTTATGTAGATTTTACACAGTATTGCCACTTTATTTGGGATTGGGGTTGTATTGCTATAGATGTCCCAATATTTATGTGTAGGTATTGAATTGCTCAGAGCAAATATAATCTTTAGCAGTCTGATGAACAGGCAGTTTGTTAGATTTGTAGTGTGCCAGCAGACTCCGGTCTCCAGGCTGAATTTTCAGACCGTAATTTGTGTATGTTTTCTTCTAATTGTGAATGAGTTTGTAATGCACATTTGATTAACTGGATAATGGACAATCAGAATTGTGAATGTGTGCAGAATTAAGATGTCCAAGTATGGGTATATCTACTGAGAAATTAAAACAGACCTGGAATCAAAAATTGAAGATTTGCTTTGTTATAGGGAAAAAGCAGAAGCGTTAATTGTGCTAAAGCAGTACCCAAAAAATTTACCTTTTTGTTTTGAATTACTCCCGAAAAATAGCAGAGCATTTCCTGGTATGTAGGGGTGTCTTGACACTTCTGTGCCTATAGCCTCATAGCTGTATAGCTGCAGTTTGAGATCTAAAGTGCTCCGGTCCCCACTGCTAGTCTCAGGAAATTTGGAGTGAGATTTAGTGACGTCACTATTGTACAGACCACAGATGTGCCGGATGCTTTGACATGAATAAGCAAAACCCTGCTGCTACCAGGCTGCCCCCCTCCACACAGAGACAGAGTGTCAGGGAATCCCTGTGAGACATCTAGTGCGCATACATGCGCGCAAGAATTTGCGATTGTGCACATGTGTGCACATGCACGCTTCCTGTTGGGGCCAGACAGGCTATTTAACTGCTTCAGCCCCGGAAGAATTTATCCCCTTCCTGACCAAAGCACTTTTTGTGATTCAGCACTTCGTTGCTTTAACTGACAATTGCGCGGCCGTGCAACATTGTACCCAAACAAAATTGACGTCCTTTTTTTACCACAAATAGAGCTTTCTTTTGGTGGTATTTGATCGCCTCTGCGGTTTTTATTTTTTGCGCTATAAACAAAAAAAGAGCGACAATTTTGAAAAAAACACAATATTTTTTACTTTTTGCTATAATAAATATCCCCCAAAAATATATAAAAAAACTATTTTTTTCCTCAGTTTAGGCCGATATGTATTCTTCTACATATTTCTCCCAATCCCAATAAGCGTATATTGATTGGTTTGCGCAAAATGTATAGCGTCTACAAAATAGATAGTTTTATGGCATTTTAATTTTAATTTTTTTAAATTAGAAATGGCGGCGATCTGCGATTTTTATCGGGGCTGCAACATTATGGTGGACAGATCGGACACTTTTGACACTATTTTGGGACCATTGTCATTTATACAGCGATCAGTGCTATAAAAATGCATTGATTACTGTGTAAATGACACTGGCAGTGAAGGGGTTAACCACTGGGGGTGGTGAAGGGGTTAAGTGTGTCCTAGGGAGTGATTCTAACTGTGGGGGGGGAGCTACACCTCACATGACAGCGATCACTGCTGTTAATGACAGAGAGCAGTGATCTCTGTCCTGTCACTAGGCAGAACAAGGAAATGCTTTGTTTACAAAAGCATCTCCCCGTTCTACCTCTCCGTGACAAGATCGCGGGCACCCGGCGGACATCGAGTGCGCAGGACCCCCGGTCACGGAGACTGCGGCGGGCGCACCCCGCCGCTGGCTCGCACGCACCCGCAGTACAGCTTCTTAAAGGGGACGTACCTTTATGCCCTTTTGCCCACCAGCGCCATTCTGCCGTCGTAAATTGGCGTGCGCTGGTCGGCAAACGGATAAAGAATGCTCATGACCATGTTCTGTACTGTCTGATCTTCAGCTGTTCCCGGTGTCCTGCATTTATCCTATATGATTCCCTTGTTGCTGACCTGGCTTACTCCTGACCTGATCTTGGATTCTGCCTCTGACCTGTTGTTAATTCCTGACTTTGACTTTGCTCATGATTTGGTACCTTGCTGCTTTCCTGTTGATGACCCTGGCTGTTCCTGTGACTACAATCTGTCTCTGATCCTGGCTTCCTGCCCTGCTCAGGTGCCTGTTTGGCTATCCGTTTTACCGGCTCTGTGCACCGCTGAGTGTTCCTGCCTCAAATCTGCTGAGAGCTCTGAAAAGCCGCATGTCCTGAACCAACAGCATGAGCGGAATGCCCCTTTAACTTGTGCTAGACTTCTGAACCTTACTACTGTTCCTGATCCATTGGTTTTCCAGTCCCCTTGGGACCGCATGTCCTGCTACAAGTTCTCCCATCAACATCTGCAGGCACTCATGTTCCCCTGTCCCTCAGTACCCTCTGTCCCACCTTCAGTGGGGCCTGGGCTGGAGATACAAGAGGCTGATCTCATAATTTCAGTATCCTATCAGGTACATGATACACAGTGCAGAAAAGGGCATGGCAAGTTAGAAATGGGAAAAGATCAGCTCTAATAGATCTATACTGATTGAGACATGCGTGTTTGATCCTAACAGAAAACTATGGCCACAGTGGTTCAAGGAAGTATGGCCTGGAAAAGGTTTTTGTAACAAGGAGAGACCCCCCTCCAAGATATATCAGGTACACGCTGTAATGCTCCTGATCATTTCAGAATAGCCTTTTACTATGTAAAAACTAAATTTCAGACATTATCTTTGATTAATGCGGTTTACTGATCTCAATCTTTGTTGCGAAACTGTGGATAAACTGAAAAGATGTGTTAGTCACCATACTCCTTTTCCTGTATTACATCACGCTTTTAGGTCAGTCTTGTTATAGAAATTAGCCAGTATGTCTTGTAACACTTTTCAACACCTTTTAGAATAAATGGTGCCGTGTGCATATATTTTAAAGCAGGCATATCAAACTCAAATGAAACAGTGGGCCGAACTAAGTTGAAATAATAGGGTCATAATATGTTTAGTATGTTAGTTAACACTTACACAGTTCGTGGAAAAAATATGATGGTGATAATTACAGAATTTCCGCAATATGAAAAACTACCCTTGCAATGGGGCTCCTGCCTTCCTGCAAGGGTTTAATGCATGTTTTTGCTTAGGGCATCAGTAAAAAGAACTTTTACTTACCTTATTCCTTGCTCACTCGGCAGTCACACTTTCTCTCTGGTGGTCTGGCTGGGGCCCAGCATCCTAACTTACAATGCAGGACCGATGGTCTTCCCTTGTTCGTGATGACATCACAGCTGAAACCACTAGCTGAAGCTCATAGGAGAAGAGGCTCCAGGGCATGGACACGTGGTGGGAGGAGCATAAGGGAGCATAAGGTAAGTAGATGTGCTTTTTACAGGTGCCCTAGGCTAAAATAAGCATTTAACCAGTGCAGTGCAAATTCCCACTGCAACAATGCAATGGTATTTTTTTCATTTCCCTGGAGTTCATATTTAATTTTATTGTACTAACAGCCATGTAGCACTAACTCTCGGTGGAGCTGCTGTTTTAAGCGGGCTGTTACCTTCACTCTCGATACCTCTGTTTCACCGGCACCGGGTCTAGGGTTCCGTTGAGTTTACCTCTGGACGATATAAGCACCAACACTTCAGTACATTTTCAATGCTTTATTGAACCAAGTAACGAAGGAAGTAGAAGGAAATAGGCAGGAGGAAAACTGCAGGGAAGCTCAAATACCTTTCTTTAGGTTTCTTTAGAACATCCTTTAAAGTTGAATACTGTAATTGAATGCAATCCCCTTTTGTGGGACACGATCTTTGCTCGCCTGGATAGGCCTCTCTCACTTGCCTAGCAGCCAGTACGTAGCACGAACAAAAGTCTCTGCCACAGACTTGCTTGAAATAAACCCATACGATCCTCTGCCACAGGATGTATCGGTTCGCAATGAATGTCAGACACAGTACTTGGACCTCTAAGCCAACCCAGCAGTACCATGCAATAAGACTACTTCAGGATACGTCCTCCAACCGAGTCACCAGGCCCCTCTCCAGACCAGCACTCTGCATGATCCTTCCATGACGGGTCCCCCCCTGGGATCTTCTCGGTTGTCCAGCTTCTTCACTCTGGATAGACAGCTCAGGACCATTCCTCGGCTGCTGTGGTAGACCCCAGACAGGCTTCTGGGCCCACCCAGGCGCCGCAGCGACACGGGCCTCTGGAACGGAGGACAACGAGGTGGTACTCTAACACATACCTGTCGGCCAGGAGGGCCAGCAGGTGGCTGAAAAAAACCCCTATACATGGCGTTTGTCCCATAAATACCCTCTCCCAGAATGCAACTTGGAGGACCACTTCCACCGAGTTGTCTCTGGGACAGAGGAGCACTCATCCGCTTTAACACGTTGCTTTTCCAACACCCGCCAAAGATGGTGACAACGACACCCACCAGCACAATGTGGAACCACACGCAACGTCAACCAAGCTGGAACAGAGGCAAATCTAACTTCCTATAACAAGCAATTCACTAAATTTACCTATCAGATGGTAGATCATAAATCTACCAGCGCTACAGCCATTTACAATGTTTTATCAATTAGAAAGGGTCAACAAACATTATATTAAGTAATCATCCTGGGGTCCCATGCAATTTAAACTTTCTGAGGATCATAAAGAAGAAGTGAGGGGGCTGCATGTAGCTGAAACAATTATCTACCTTAAAGGGAATACCTGTGAACAGAAATATGACAGTTGTGACTACTTATTTGTTTTTATTTATTTGTTTTTAAACAGCTTGGTGCATTTTTTACTGCAAGTTTGGTGCAGCACATTTCTGAAATGCAAGGAAACACACAGATATAGATATGAATGGAGCCTCGTTGTTCTTGTGTTAACCCACCAATTTCACTTTCAGGACCCATTCACATCTAGCATAGTGGGAGCGCACATTTTGTGTCTTGTTTTTTCATGGGACATGCATAGGGCAGCCTGCGGATTTAAATGGGCTGTGCTATATGTGGCTTACGGGACATGTTGGCGTTTTGTGGGTTGCATGTTTTTTACTGTGCGTTTTGCAGCATTTGCCATTAGTTTCTTCCAAAATGTATGTTTGCTTCTGTGTTTGGTGTGTTGTTAACAATTAATGGCACTGAAAGGGCAACTAGTAATTTTAGGTGTATAAAGGTGGCCAAACAATATACAATCTGATTGTACAATCTCCTTTAGAGGTCTAATAGATCTTGGAGGGGGGTCTCTCTAACAGAGGTCCTCTCTGTGTACGTTTGAGAGTCTATGTTAGAAAGAGCCCCCACCAGGCTCTATTGGAGGCTACAACTGAGTCTAATGGGACCTGGAAGTGGGTCTATCTATCAGAGGCCCTCTCTGTGACCATTGGAGAGGCTCTGATAAAGTCCCCTCCAGGCCCAATGAGAGACTACATTAGAGTGTCACTGAATAACAGTAATAATAAACAATATTATATTAATAGCTCTTTGATGCCCAGGCCCAGCCCTAGAAGACTTCACTTACCTTAAATAATGGGTACTGAGGCTGGCTGCTGGTCCTGATTCCTGGCTGCTGGTCCTGGGGCCTGGTTTTTGGGGCTGGGTCCTGGCTTCTGGGGCCTGGCTGCTGGGCCCTGGGGTCTGGTGCTGGTGCCTGGCTGCTGGGGCCAGGTGCCTGGATGCTGGGGCAAAGGGTCTGGTTGCTGGGGCAAAGGGTCTGGCTGCTGGGGCCTGTGAGCCATCCCAGTCAGAGAATTCTCCAGAATAAAGCAGATGGGCGGAGTCAGAGAGAAGACTGGGCAGTGTGATCTGCAGGCTGTAGCAAAAAAAAGAAAAAAACTTTCCCCAGTAAAGCAGACTTTTTCTCCACTTTCGGGTGCTGCCGCGCAGTAATCACCTGCGTGACAAGTACATGACAGTCCCGGTCTGCCCGGCGGATTGATATAGAAGAGGCCAGGACTGTCATGTACGTGTCACACAGGTGAATACTGGTGAAAGTGGAGAAAGAGTTTGCTTAATTGGGGAAAGTTTTTTAAAAAAAATTGCTACAGCCTGCAGATCATGCCGCTCAGTCTTCTCTCTGCCTCCCCCCACCCCCCTTCCTTCCCTTGAATTGGCCGGACCCCACTCAGAAAGTAGCCCTGTGCAGCAGCCAAAGCAGGCTGGGGACAGCCTATGGGCTATCCTCCACCCCTCTGCCTTATCTCGGAGCACCTGTGCGCGGTGGACACCGTGCAACCACCCAGGATCGGCCCTGCATCCACCTGTCACTAGAGTTGCCACCTCATCCCTTTAAACCCGAACACCTTTGAATTACACAGGTTCTGAGGCTAATTAAATGCAGATAAGCCACCAAGTGAGTTTAATTACCACCTTAATCAGCCACAGAACCTGTGTAATTAATATGTGTTTGGGTTTAAAGGGATGAGGTGGCAACCATACCTGTCACTCAGCCACAGACAGAAGACAGAGCAGCCCAAAATGGTCATACTCTATTCGGCCGCAGGGGCTCTCTGTCTTCTGTCTATGGCTGAGTGATAGGCCCAGCTGGGAGAACGCCCGGGGCTCGCGAACGTCTGGGAGCCCACAGTCAAATGCGGGAGAATTGGGGAGACTTGCTATGAGTGTGAGATATACTTATGGAATTCAATTGGTGCCTAGTCAATCTCAAAAAAATTTAAAATAGCCAGGGCTGGGTTAGGTTTTATTTAAACACCTGTTACCTCCGATATAGTTTGAAATATTTTCCACCAGAAACTAGTTATGCTTTTGCAAGACCATAGGATTAATTCCCAGTTTGGCAACCAACTTCACCAGCAGGGAGAATAGGAAGGAAAAATCTTAACTAGACGATATGGGGTATAATGCCATCTCAGTGAAATCTTTTGTGCTAACTCTCCAGGTTTTATACAGCACAGTGTGTTGCATTTTATATAGATTTAAGGGCTACATGCCACTGTGCAGTAGTAAACCTAGTTGTAAGATCTTCCTCTCATTGATGGAATGACTTTGTTTTAACAAAGGTCATCTTACCTTGGAGCAAATTGTAGAAAAGTGAAATAATGCAAACAAAGATTTGAGTGCTGCTACCCATATAGTCCACCATCAGCAGAGCTCACAGGTGCCTGATCCACAGTCGCCCATCTGAGAGTAATAGTCCATAAAGATGATCCGCACAACCGCTATTGCTCTAAAATCTTGCATTTTATTTAGGAAACAACAGTGTACAGTACGCAGATGGAATTAGTTGATGCGTTTCAGCCTACACGTCTTTAATCATAACTACAATAAAACATGAAACTTTGAAATATATAGTGACAAAAGTATCAAAGGCTCCCCCTACTTATTGGATAAATTGATTGATATAATTGCAAAAAACTGAAACAGCTGATGCAATAGCAGAGGAGCCGATGTAAATGCCACTATTCTTCACAAACAGACATCATAGAAAAACTGTATACAAAAAACATATGAATAAAAATTAATAACAACAGTATGATTCAATGGTTGCGTAATAAAGGGAGAGGTAAGGGGATAATAGACAAAAGCATACTGTAATTGTATGCAGAGAGGAGAAAAACGGCAAGAGAGGCAACCTAATGTACATGCAGGTCTAGATCCCATCTCATGTTTAACCCCTGAGGAGACCTAGTCTTTAAACTAAAAATCCACCTGTTTTTGCTTGGTCCTGTACTTTGTGGGGAAAGTCCTTTTTTTCTCTCTGCCATCTTTTCAGCACCTCCTAGCAGATTTGAGAGAAGTTACCTTAGGCATTGGTTACCACCTTATAAATGTTATGGGTTTGTCTTTTGTTTTTTTTGTTGCTTATGTACTTGTTTTCTAAGCCTGGGCATGCCCAATAGGCTTTGTTTTTTAACCTTCCCCCCTTTTCCAAACTTAATAAAAAGAATTTGCCAAAAAAAATTAAAAAACTAAAAATCCACCAGGCCTCTCTTCGCCAAAGCCTCCTCTCTCTATCTCCTCCTCCTGGCAAGTGTGTAAACCTCTCTATTCCCCTGAATCTAAATGAAAAGGGATCACCTTGATGAATAGCTCTAAAGTGAAGTGTCACATTAGAGATGTGCTTGAAGTTCGAAATCCGAAAGTTCAAAAATCTGAAAATTCTGAAATTCTGAAATTTGAAAATCTGAAATTAAGAAAGAACAAAAATCCGAAAATAAGAAAGAAAATCCAAAAGAACGATTTTGATTTTCGCATTTTCGAATTTCAAAATTTCGGAAAAATTAGTTAAACGGGTTTTCGTTAATTCAAATATGCTTTCGAATTAACGAATTTGTTGAATTTAGTCGAAAAACGAATTCGGAACTAAACGAATTGCACATGTTTAGTCATTACTGCTCACTTCCAAGGGTGCCTACATTCAGTCTCCTTGGTCCCACTGTAAGAAAAAGCGTAGCCACCCTCTCTTTCTCACTTCCGATTTGGACTAAGGACTATGGGCTATGAGATGTGTGGTTTGAATAGAGTAGTGCACATGACTACCACCAACGTGTACTTCTCATTTCAAACAAACAGAAGCGAAGGGGATAAGAAGAGGTTTGAGAGCCTACAGAGAACATTACAAGGAGGCATAAAAATACAGTATGAAGTGATTTTATAAAAATAGATTACATGCCATTTAGAGCATAGATTTTTTTTTTTAAAGGATATTGTTTGTTGTATAAAGATAAGGATGACAGCCGTAAAACCTGTACCCTTTGAAACAATTCAACAGTATCCTGATGGTTCAACAAAGCATGGTCCCACTATGGTAAGTCTAAAGATAATAGTTACTAAGAGACTGCAGACCACAAGAAGCTCTGTCATGCAGCTTGCAAATCCAGCCAGTAGGATTTATGAAGTGTCAAAAAACACCAAATTTAGAGGAAAATGTAACTTTTAACTATATATATACTGTGTTGTTTCCAGTTTTATTATATCTGTGTTTCTTCTGAGAGAACTGCTTTAACAATGATGGATTATTGCACTGTAAAAATAAAATGTTGAGCTTTTCTTTCTGTGAATATTCCCAGCTGTGGACGTGGGCACAAAGAACAAACAAATATACTTAACATATTGCGATTGCAAGGGAGCTTACATTAGCATTAGCTTACATTTTTCTTCCCAAATTAGACCCCAAGGAAGTGTTTGTTGTTCCCAGATGAATAATATGCCCCATGTCCTGTGAATTCAGCAGAAAAACAGTAAGGACAATTACTGCCTATCTTAAATAGTTGAATAATTCTGTGAACTTCCAAAGAGCCTTGCGCTTGGAATTTTGCCTGGTCATTATTAGAAGTACATTTTTCGTTTAACACAAAAGGGGACTTCTATGCTTGTAGAAATTCTAAGTACAGTATTTGTATTGATTTAGAGTTTTGCAACTATTACCAGTTCTGATGTGAGAATGGGATATTAAAGAATAAAATGCTTTATTTATGTACAGTACAAACAGTAGGTAGAATCAAACAAAGAATAGCTGACGACAAGGTTCCAAATACACCTGAGCATAGCAGTTTACTGATGTTTTGTAAGCATTTGTAGAGCTTTTTAGCTTTTTTTAGCGTACTAGGGGAGGAGAGAGAGAGAAAATTAGGGGTGGAGAGCTGCTGTTTGAGCAGAACACTAGTAACAAAATGCTGGTAAAACAATCAATTCAGGTATGTCTATTGAAGTCTATTAGGTCAAAAACATTTGTAGTCTGCCAAAAAGAAGCTTCAAGCAGAAAATCTTTCAGGTGGAACAGGGCCTTAGAGTCTAGGATCTTGTTTTTTCCTTAAATGAGAAGTATGGGTTTGGGGATTTTTCCCCCCATCATACTTACCTAGGTGGATGCAGCATTGGTCCGATCCTGCATCTGTCCCCCAGCGCCTCTACACTGAGAACCGAGCGATCGAACATCGTCAAAGGCTCGGTTCTCAGAGCTCCCCGAGCAGAGAGCTGGTGACTGTCAATCAGCATCTCTTCTGCTCTGTCCCCTCCTCGCTCACTGGAGCACTAAGCTGTGGAGGGGGCGACCATCTCAGGCTCTCAGCGGCTCACTGAGAGGCTGAGACGGGTGTCAGTCCAAGCACCAGGCGGATTCAGACTTCCATTGTCGGGATGACGCGGTGCCTGGACTGATCTTGATGACGTCAGCACAGAGCGGACTTCAGACCTCTCTCTGCTGAAAACGGGTCACAAGAGTGCCAAACAAATTGCACTCCTGTAACCAATAGGAGAAGCCCAGTCAAACGAGCTCAGGCTGGACTTCTCCTTTAAAGTATATGTAAACCCTTACCTTGTAAAACAACCCATTAAGTTTAAAATAGAAATACAAGGCAAAACATTTGTGTATACATATAAAAAAAAACATTATAAATACAATTTTTCCCCCCTTTTTTAAAATAAATGATCACATACCCTCTTGTCCTCAGCTGCATAAGGATCTTAGAGTGCTGGGGGAGGACAATGATCTTCCCAGTGAATGGCCGTGAGGGGAGGGGGCATGTCAGGAAAAGTCTGATCATTGCAGGAGAGCAGACTGAGTTACCAGCACAGCTGGAAAGCTGACCCCACTGTGCTCTAATGCCTAGTGTGGTCAGTTTTTGATTATAAAACAGATGGACTGGCAGAAACACCAGGGATTTCACACAAAAGGAAGCAATACAAAGAGAACAGGATACTTTTTCATACAAGTACATGGTACAGCAGGTACATATCAGGAATATGAAAGGCTGTGTTTACATATTCTTTAATATCGGAATGCAGAAATGTCATAATTTGTCCATTGAGTACGGTCCTCCTGGGTGTCTGTCTAAACTCTACCATTGCATTTAATGAACTTCTGTGATATTGTACAGGTACCTCTATCTACAATTATGGTGTGTGTCTTCATATCACTCAGAAAAGCTGTTTTATATATATACATATTATGCTTTTGGCATTATATCCTTAGGAATCCATAGGACTAGAAGATATTCTAGATATTCTAGGGTATTCTAGGGTATTCTAGATCTAGAGGCAAGGGTCTGAGCCACACCTAGCAGGACTATTTTTGTCAAAACATGCATGTCTGAGCCACCTCTTAGGCCCCATACACACTATTAGATTTTCTGCAGATTTTTGTCTTCAGATTTACCAAAACCATACAATATGAGTTCAAACCTTAAGAGTTTCAATTTGTATGCAATCAGGCAGGCCTTTGCACTACATGGTTTTGGTAAATCTGAAGACAAAATTCTGCAGAAAATCTAATAGTGTGTATGGGGGCTTTAGAGAGGGCCTTAGGCACATTGGAGTTTGTTTACCTTTTTCTTAAGGACATAGGGCATGACTTATTTAGTCTTGTTTTTTTGGGCTCACAACAAATAAGCAGAAATAAGCAAATAAGCTTTCTACATATAGAAAGTGACTAACTTTTCCTGTGAGTTTAATCTTTGCTTTAACCACTTTAACCACAATCTCCTTTGTTAATCATTGCATTATGTAGATTGGAAAATCCCATTTCAAGTTCCATAACACTCTACCTAATCTTAAGAATAACCATAAAGTTAAAGGTATGTTGATTTTTGGTATACATTCTTAAACCATAAAATAAGAGTTAGAATGTTTATTGCAGTAGACATTGAATACGTGTCAGGTTGTCTTGTCAGGACCTGTTATAGTCTGATAGCTGAATATATTACACATGTAGCAGTCTGTCACAGCTGTGCAAATATATCCTCTGGCTTAACATTTCTTGTATAGAGGTATCTGTAAGAAAAAAAGGGATCTTTCAGGAGGACACAATACAACTATTTGGTGTCACTACTAAGTAGAAAATATCTCCATTAATGAATCAGCATTATGCAAGTAGTGCAAAATAATGTACAGTAAATCAAGAACACATTGGGTTTTTTTTTACGTTTCCAGGTTGATAAAAAAAGTGCTGCATCATCATTACTAATCACTGAAATGTCAAAGGAAAGGCAGACAATCAGCTCAAAAGTTCATACAAAGTACATTGTTTTATGCAGCCTATTTTATTGTTTTATTCTGGACACTGCACTGTATTAACAATCACTGACGTTATGTATTAATAGATAATTCTTAAAGGATCACTAAAGATAATTTTTTTTTTTTTTAAATAACAAACATGTTATACTTACCTCCACTGTGCAGCTCATTTTGCACAGAGTGGCCCGAACCTGGTCTCCTGGGGTTCCTCGGCGGCTGTCTCGGCTCCCCCCCGCAAGGACTCAACACCTTCATGCGAGCTCCCTCGCATGGTGTTGAGTGCTTGCGGGCGCGCTCCCGTGATACAGCCGGCGGCCATAGCCGCTCACTGTATCACTCGGCCCCGCCCCCCGACATGCCACGTCATTGGATGTGATTGACAGCAGCGCAAACCAATGGTTGCGCTGCTTTCAATCCATCCACTGTAACTGATCAACGGCCAGGCTGAGCAGCAAACAGGATGTTGGGAGTGAGCGCGGGACTTTTGAGGGGTCAGGTAAGTAAAACGGGGGGGGGGGGGGGCGGCATTGTCGGATGTTTTTTCACCTTAATGCATAGAATGGGGAACTACACTGTATCTGAGCACCACAAACCAAAAGTGCTATTTACTTAACCACTACACATCCATGCTATGGCCGAATGACGGCCACAGCGCGGACCTGGATTCCCAGGAGGCTGTCATATGATGGCCTCCCCTGTGCACGCTCCCTGCGCGCGCCCTGCGCGCCGAACGCGTTGTGATCACCAAGTCACTGAGACTCAGCTGATCACCGATCCGTGTAAGGGACTGGTCCCGGCCCCTTACCATGTGTTCAGCTGTCAGACAATGACAGCTGATCGCATGATGTAAACAAAAGATCGGTAATCGTTGTTTTTTTTCTACTCACACTGATAGCGTGAGTAGAAAAAAAAGCCGATCACCGGGTCGGATGTGAGGGACATCGGTCCCCAAGTGGAAGAGGCACATCTGCCTCATCAGTGCCACCATAATAGTGCCATATAACAGTGCCCACAGTGCTACCTAACAGTGCCCACAGTGCCACCTAACAGTGCCCACAAGTGCCACCTATCAATGCCAACAAGTGCCACCTATCAATGCCCACAAGTGCCACCTATTAATGCCCACCTGTAGTGCCAATCAGTGTCACCTGGCAGTGCTGCCCATCACTGCCACCCATCAGTGCCCATCACTGCCACCCATCAGTGCCCATCACTGCCGCCTCATCAGCATACATCAATGAAGGAGAAAAATGACCCGTTTTAAATTTTTTATAACAAAATATAAAAAAAAAATTTTTTTTTTAATTCAGGTTTTTACATTTTTTTAACAAAAAGTAAAAACTGCAGAGGTGATCAAATACCACTAAAAGAAAGCTCTATTTGTGGTGAAAAAATGATAAAAATTTCATTTGGGTACAGTGTTGTATGACCGCGCAATTGTCATTCAAAGTGCGTCAGCGCTGAAAGCTGAAAATTGGTCTGGATAGGAGGGGGGTTTAAGTGCCCTGTAAGCAAGTGGTTAATTTTTAATATTCAAAGCATACTCACCCATGATTTAGTTTGCTGAGAAATCACCTAGAAGCCCCCCTAGAATTTCTGGCCTTGGCCATCTTGAGTAAGGGCAGATGATTCATGTAGCATTTACTTCCCGAAATCCATCTTCCCTTAGCTCAGGCATGCATGCAGGAGGGTGTGCATAGCTCAGGAAACCCCTCCTGGAATGTGACACAATATTCAAAATAGTCAATGTTGATTGAGAAGTGGAACTTTTAAATCAGCCTCTTTCAACAGGGGTTCCTTGAATCCTAGGATTTCTCCAGAGGTTGCTAGGGGTTTCTTGAGCAATGAGCAATTTCTTACTCTGAAATAGGTAACTACTGAAACCAATGATCTTTTTAGCTATTTTAAGGGAGGATTCTTCCCACTGAGCAACAAATGTAAGGAGCTTTCTTTCCACTGACCATTACACTAATATACAATGCATGAGCTGTAGATTTAGTCATTTTTAGCAGGGCTTCCGTGAGAAATGTAAAGGCTGAGAATGGGTGACTGAACTATTACGACTCTCTTATTGCCCAAGTGCCCTACATTTGAGAAATGAATTCTACTTTGACCCATCTATCTCATACCCAATGACCACAGTGGTTATATCGCTAAAAAGCTGTATCCAATTGAATACGTTTTGCCCATTTGAAAACACAGAGATTCACAATGATGAGGACTTCAGGGAAAATGTATTTTGATCATTAAATGAAAAGCGTTTATCATTCCTATTGGTTAATAAATGTTATGCATTGTAAATCTTCCTTATGCATGACAGGCGGTAAATATAAAAATACTGTACTCTTCATAACAAATCTACTATTTTATAGATCAAGTTATACAAACATTCCAGCTGTCATAGGTGTGCCTTAATGCTGCTAAATCTTTCATGCCAAAGGTACTTTTCTCAAAGCAGATCGACTCTCATGCTTGAATAGTGGATTCAACTTGCACATGGGTAGTGCAGGTAAATTTCCTTGACAAAACAGGATTCGCACTTAGGACCAGTTCGCACCACATGCAGTCCAGTGCTTTTTTTTCTGCATCAAAACCGCATGGAAAGTAGGTTATATGGTTTCCAATGGCATAGTTCACACCAGTGTAGTCAGTTCCAGGGCGTTCCAGAAAAGTTGAGCTACAACAGAAGATCAAACAAAGGACGACTGGAAAGAGGCCACTCTTGCTTCAAATGCTTAAAGGGGTTGTAAAGGTTTGAGTTTTTTCACCTTAATGCATGCTATGCATTAAGGTGAAAAAATACCTGTCAGTGACCGGCCCCCCAGCCCCCCCGTTTTACTTACCTGACCCCTCGAACTTGACCCACGAGGACGCGCTGTCTCTCTGCCCGGGGTTCTCGGCTCTTGATTGGATAGATTGATAGCAGCGCAGCCGTTGGCTCCCGCTGCTGTCAATCAAATCCAATGATGCGAGCGCCGGGGGCGGGGCCAAGTCCTGCATTCGGCCTCGATGGAGCACGCTCACAAGGTAACCCCCTCGGAGAAGCACTTCTCCGTGGGGGTTATCAGATGTGGGGAGGAGCCGCCGAGGGACCCCTGAAGCCGAGGTTCGGGGCCACTCCGTGCAAAACGAGCTGCACAGTGGAGGTAAATATGATATGTTTGTTATTTTTTTATTTTTTTTATTTTACCTTTACAAACACTTTAATCAATACGTCAGTATATGATCACTATATATGACCTATGTAGTTGCTTAATTTATGCAATTGATCTATAAAAAAAAAATTAAGCCAAGAAATTAAAACAAATCTATCTCTCATGCTTTTACCACATGTTTTCCAATACTTTTAATTTCTATAGCTGCTGTGCTGAAATAAGTTAAATAAACAAACAATAAAATGATCAATCGTTGCGGTGCTTCCTGTACTGATTTATCACTTTATAGCTTAATAAAGGTATAGCCATAACTATAATGCATAAACTGATGAACCATAAGACCAGTGGCGGCCGTTGGCACCCTGCACCACCACCCCCACCGGTCCGTTGGTCAGTCACCCGTAACACTTACCCCAGGCAGTGCTACCCTCCAGGCGACGGGCAGCTGGCTTCCCCTGCATCTCCTCCTCAGCATCACAGCGGTATCCTCGCTGTGCCTCTCCTCCTCGGCATCATGGCGGTGTCCTCGCCTTGCGTCTCCTTCCTCCTCCCTCGGCCATTAGGGTAGCTTCTCCTTTCGGCCAATCGTGAAATGGGTCTCGCTTTCTGATTGGCCGGGAGGCAGAATCAGTGTGACAATAGCGAATATTCATTCGTTATTGTCACACAACTGAGTGGGCTTTCGACGCAGTGCTCTGCGTCCAGAGCCAACCCTTTTTTGAAGTCTATTAGATCCTCTGGCTCTAATCAGGTGCTTTAAAAAAAATCCCCCATTGGAATCCAAGCGTCCGGCGCTCTGCATGTAGATCAGGGGCCCGGACGCATGGATGGGGGGGAAGGGGCGGTCGCCACTGCATAAAACTGATATCGAACAAGCAATCTTGTTGCTGGGGACAGTTGGGTCGGACCATTGAGATTCTTATCCCTTGCAAATGAGTGAGATTCAACAGCATTTGGGTCAGTGAGGGTGGGATTCCAAGGAGTACCCGCCCCCGGATAATCTGCCACTGGCAATACGTTGTAAGTGGCACAATCACCCATTTTAATCAATGTTCTTTTCTAGAATCCTTATTATTGTATTTTGCTGCTATGGACCAGTAAACTCTGGGCCCTTTAGACCTAAGAGCACCTGTACAGTTTTAAGAGGCATATAATGTTGCAAAGGGGGGGGGATATAGAAGGTGTAGAACATTGTTGTGGGTTCTATTGTAGTTTGTAAAGTTAAAGTGCATCTAACCCAAAAACAAAAATATAATATATTGTAGCTTACCAGTCCTTAGATGTGGTCACTACTTTAGTTCTCTCTTTTATGCTATTCTTTCTTTTCTTCTGATGAATGGCCTGTAATGCATTTCCAGTCTTAGGGCATTTCCTCCATCTATGGAGGAACAATGGAGACACCCATGGACATTGTTTGGAGAGATTATTGTTTTATGGACTAGTAGACCGAGATACATTTACATAAGTGACTTACAAATTAAAGCCTAACGTCAGCTAATGCTTTTTAAACAGCTACGGAAACAGGTTTTTTGCCATTTTGAATAAAGGTTTTGCATAAATGAATGAAAGCTGACCATTGTAAGCACCCCTGTCAGCGTTATTTGGTTTGTCTCATCAACCCTCTAATTGGCATAATTTGCTGGACAGCTTGGTCTGTTACAGAAAGCAAAAAAAAAAAACAGACTTACCAAGTGCAAAGCCCAAAGTAATAAATTAATGCGGTCACCACATTTAGGGCCAACTCACACCACAAATAGTGTGCTCACATGCATGGTTTTGCATGTTCCCACGCAGTGCGTTTTGTCAGTCCATTAATTCCAATGGGCAGTGAAACACCTGGCAACACACATAAAGTATGGTAGATGGGACTTTTAAAATTGCGCTGCACCAAACTGCCTGGTACGGTAGTATCATGCGTTTTGGTGGCCATGAGCGCACCCACATATGTGAGATAAGTAGAGGTGCCATTAAGAATTAATGGTAGCCGTGCACATCTGCAGCAGACCTCAAATAATCTAAATAGACTGCATGTGCTCTGTCATCCAGGCATAACCACATTTCTTGGGGTACCTGAGATGCTGCATGCCCATGTCATGAGCTTCATTCTTTTCTGCCATATGGGTGAAAGGAGGAGCCTACTCTTTCATGTACTGTATGTGTGCTGTGAAGTGAGGAATGATCCGGCCTGCCCGAGCCATTCTCTACTAGTGACCATTATCCCCAAGGCGACAAATGAGTGAAAATCCAAAGCATGAAATTAGGGCAAATCATCATTGGGAACACATGTTATGGCAACAACTGTCGATGTAGCACCCTGGAGTTTAGGCAGGGTTGCTCCTCACAAATTTGCCTGCCAGGAATAATTATCCTGGTTGATTGTTAGAAATCTATTGATTTTCCCTAAGTTTGGCCTCATTGCACTTTTATCTTCTACCACTGTAATGGATGTGATTAAGAAATGTGATCATGGTGAACTGTCTATTCCAATACATGCTTTATATACCTAACATATATATATCAGCTTCTACGCTTAATAAGCCTTAAACCATATTCAGATTTTTCTGCAAAGCTCACCCTTTCCCTTGCTGCTGTGGAAGAGTTAACAAAAAGTTTGCGCCTGCTTCTGAGAATACATTCAGAATATAATAACATAACACCAATGGATTAAAAGAAGCAAGAAATGCTGCAAGAACAAAAGTTACTTCCTCAAATGTGCACCAGCTAAAAGCCAAAACTTTGTCACATACTTTACATACTATATGTATTTTTATATTTGTGGTTTGTATGCGCCAGTCTTGTTGACGTATCTCAACCTTTAATGGAATTGTATAAAAGTCTTGAAGCGGAAATATTAAACAGAAGTTTTTTATTCTGAACTGAGAGGCAGCTTAATCACTTCAGAGCGTGCAAGCTTTTATATTCAATCTGATCAGGGATAGATATAATAATATCAGACTTTTGTTCTGAATCCAAATCACCACTAGGTGGCCGGGTACTTGGTGGTACTAGATATGAGGAGGGCAACGCAAGGTCAGGTTATGGGTATATGGGGTATCTCAGCCAATGGGCAGGGGTTTTCATAAATCCCTTGGCCTGCCTGGAGAGCCTATATATTCAGGTGGAGTCAGGTAATCTATGTTCTGTGCCAGCTGGACGGCTGTCTTGGTGGATGTGTGTTGTGGTGCCCGGGCTGCTAGGCCAGAGATTGGGCCTATCCTTGGCACATCTGGCTGCTAGGTTGTCTGAAGGCCTATCTAGAAGCAAGAGAGCTGCGCAGGGTTGGGATCCAACCAAAAGTGATGGTTCTGCCGGCCCTAGAACCTGTCTTGGTCACAGGTAGAGGAGAAGCTGTCGTCAGTAAGGGACTATCCACCTAGTTACCAGGGACTACAGTAAGTAACTGAAGCAAGTATCTGAGCAGCGTTCTCACTAACCAGGGATCAGTGGGTATCAAGCCAGGGACCCAGCCAGCAGAGGTGACGCTTGCAGAGCAGCCCTGTATGTCAAGCCAGGGACCGAGCAGGCCAGTAGGGGTGAAGCTTGAGCGGTATCTTGAGTGCCAAGCTAGGGACCCAGCAGAGAAGTGGGGGTGATGTTTGAGGAAGATTGGAGGAGCTCAAGGGATTCAGTGACAGTGAATCAGCGGGTCTAATGAGAGACTGGGAGCTCAGTGGGCTGAAGAACTACAAGGGGGTGGTTGTAGTGGAATAGAAAGGAACTGTACAGCTTTGTGTTAGGAACTGTTAAAGACTGTTGCCATAGGAGACAGCATTTCTGCACATGCAGATGTGGCGTCTTGCTGGATACCTTTCCCTGCATGGCTGTCCTCCTAGTCTCGGAGTCTGCTGATTGAACTTGCAACTACCTAAGGGTGTCCTGGCCCTAACCCTCTCTCCCCAAAAGTTTGTTAAGAGAAATAAACTCTCTTTTGTATTCAAGAAGTGTCTGGCGCCCAATGACTTTAATCATCTTGCACCCACAATGCCTCACAACCCACTATACACAGAAGGATGTCAGCTATCTCTGGTCCTGGAGGTTCTCATTAGACCGAAGGGAGCCTGGCACCTTGCTACATCAAAGATGAACATTCTGCCCAACTTGGGAAGATTTTGTTTCATTTGACAGGAAAGAACAGAAAGTGAAGGGAATTCTCTCCTCATGTGATGCAAACAGAAAACATAACCTAATAGGGGTTTTATTGCTTTTCTACCCTTCCCAAACTCATCTGGTTATACAGTATATACATTTTATATAAGCATGGTGATATTTTTTTTTTTTCGGATGCCTAGATTTTGTATTATTTACACTTAAAAATTATAGCAACTTGATTACAGTAAAAAATTTGACGTGGCATTCAGTCGTATCAAAACCTTTAATTCCTTCAGAAAAAAATTACTCTGACAGCTGTAAAATGTGTGCTTGATAAATACATGATATTTTCCCTTCAAAACAGATAGTTATACCAGTATTTATTTTCCTGGTCCTAACATCTTCATAGTGATGTGTACCTTGCAGACATAAGCTCAGTGACAGATGTCTGATTTAACATCGTTCCAGTTTTCATTCTGATGCCATAAACATTACCTGTCATTTCCACAGTATTAACATGTCTTCAGAGCATAATTCATAAATTCACAAATATTCAGGACAAGTACAGGATGCAGTCTTTATGCGTTAGATCTCCTATAATGATGTCACCCAGGTAATGCAGGTTAGGAACATCTTGGTACAGTTATTATTCATCTGCAAGAGTTATTGCTGTAATAAAACAACGCAAAAGAAAAGTGACCATTGACATAAAAACCCTCTCATCTGATCCAATGACAGACACAGTCAAAATCTAGTGAAAATGATCTTTAACTTCCACCTCCATGTGAATAATTATATGCTCTTGGTACAGTGTGCTAACACATGTCAATGTTAAAGCGGTAGTAAAAGTAAAAGAAAAAAAAAATCCCCTGAAAGGCAATGTCATAATGTGCTAGTATACAACGCACATCACATACTGGCACATTATTCGAGACATACCTTAAAACGAAGCCCTCCAGCGGCACGCTGTCACTGCTTACAGGGCTTCCATCTTCACCCGGTCTTCCTTTGGGGTTTGCGGCCTCCAGCTACATTAGTGGCCGGAGCCGCGATGACGTCACTCTCTCCCATACGCACGGGAGCCCTCGTTTACGGCACGAGCTCTGAAGGTCCGGCACATAACTGCACAATGCTTCTTAAAGGGCCCCAATGATAGCCAGCAAAGAACAACATAAAGGACTGCCCCTCCCGTAAAACCATCCTGCAGGTCCCCTTTGTTCCCTTCTCTCATTTCCTTCATTTATTTGGACAGTGCACATCTAGTCGGTCTAAGCCTAGCATAGTCGACACCAATACACTTTAGCAGTTTCGTTCCTATATATCCAGTTACAATCAGCGCCACCCCTACTTGTCTAGTGTAAATTAATCAAACCAAATAAAATAATTAAAATCCAAAAGATTCTGCAAAATGTTGCTAGCTGAACACTCTACAGTGATTTCACAACACTCTAATATAAAACTAAAATAAAATAGTGCAGTGCAACTCAATTAATTAGTGTCCAAACTAGTGGTGGCTGATCCATAAGAGGCGCAGGCCCCCCCCCCCCCTCAAGTTTTGACCAATAGGAAAGCAATTCATAGAACAATTTATTTTTAAATAAATGATAAGATGAGAAAAAAAATGTAACATCTTAAAGTTAAAAAATGTTAGTCATATTATAATTTATTTAAAAATGTGTGTGCAGTGCACTGTGCGGAGCGCCAAACTAATACAAGTCTGTCAGTATTTAACAAGCACATGATTAGAGCCTGAAGCTCTAATTGGCTTGTATTACGTTGTGCTCGGGATGCAGTGCTCTCCCACTTTTAATTTTAGCGATTAAAAATTCGCCATTGCGTCACTTCTGGTTTCACGTCAGGAGGCTGAAAATTTGAAACAGCTGTCGGGTATTAGGGGAGTCGTGACAGCCCAGGATGGAGGCTCCGTTTGCAGGTAAGGACCCGAAGGGGTTTGTTTGCCCCCTCACTTTAAAAAATGTTATCACCAGCCGCCACTGGTCCAAACATGTGACAAAAATTGTGAAAGCTCATTGATCGTTCTTTTAGATTATATTGTGAAATATACAGTCTTTCAAAATAAAAAAACTGATAAAAATAAAGATGCAAATAAAGTTGAAAAAATAAAAATCAGTGCTCCCTACAAGCGGTGAGCTACTATTACTCTCTTTCCTCCAGTGATCAGTGCACCTCCACACACCAGTTGAAAAACCTGCTCACCTCAAGCAAGAGACAACAAGCTCATCTATTTTAATCACTAACCAACTCGGATGGTCTCCTCTCTTCACTCCAAAGATCCCACTTGGTTTCCACTTTCAAATGTACTTATATTACACAAACGGATTACATGTAACAGATAGGCGGATACATAGTACTTCCCGTATAACAACTTTATTAAAAAGCCCCCAAAAAAATCCACTTACAAAAGTAACATAAGAAAAATGCTTGTACAGATTACATCAGCTGGCTCAGCACTCTCTGCAGCGATGGTGGCAGCATGACATCCAGTAGTCTTTATTACTAATCACCCTGTATGCTACATTGTGTTATTATCTTTGTTAATCCATTTTTTATGCTTACTTTGTTACCAGCCATATCAAATGACAATTTATTAGGTTTGCCTTACTGTTTGTTCAGTGCCTGTTTTCTTTTGCTACTGGGTACTAAGTATTACTTTCAGTAATTTTCTGTTATTTTGCATGCTTTGTACACTCAACATAGTTCGTCAGAGGGGCTGATGTCCTTCAAGATGTCAAGGTAAAGAACAGAGGACCCATCCTAACCCTACAGGGGTAGCACTACATGTAATTGAAAGAGCATATGTTGGAGTACTACTATTGTTATTTGGCAACCCAGCAGTGGGTGAATGAGCTTTGACTGGAGGCCTATATATACAAGAACAGTTTTCACAGCCCCCTGATGACACTCACAGAGGCCGCAGAGGAATGTTCCCCTTATTCTTCACTTCCCACAGCACACAGCACCACCTACAGCATGGAAGATAGACTACACCTGCCTACATGCTGTCTCTATGACAGGTGCAGGGGTGTGAAGGGAGCCACTATATGAATCCCCCTGACTGTGTCCAAATTCCTGACTAAGCATTACAGTGCAAAGAGCACAAACCTCATAGTTAAAGGGTCACTAAACCCACATCCTAAAAAAAACAAATAAAGGCTGTATTACATGCTGTTCATACTCACTCAGTCATTATGAGATTTACTTTCTATGTTCTGCAAAAAAAAACCTGGTTAATCCTGCTGTACTCTGTCTTTCACTTCTGTCTATGTGCCCCAATGCAGCTAGGGATTTTGCAGTCTGCAAAGCAGTGTTGACGACTCTGCACATGCTCAGTTTTCAGTGAGTTTCTGTGCTGAGAATTTCCTCCCGATCTCATCTGATCAGCCCATGTGACTATAGAGTCACACATATGGGCATATGCACAGTGGTAAATGACAGCCCACTCCCTCCTTCCTCCTCCATGCATACTAACCAGCTAAACACAATGGGGGCAGGATATTACATGTTGATTGATGGAGGCTTCACCTCCCTGTTATTCTAAGACACAGGCTGGAGGGGTAGGACACAGCCTGTGACTGGCAGAAATCTGCCCATACCATATTATTGCCAAAAAATAATAACAATTTGATGTCAAATATATATTTACATGACAATTTAAATCAGTTTATCGAAAATAATTATTTATTTTTACTCTGTATCCCAAAGGCTGTTTTTTTCTATTTTGAACATGTGACCAGCAGAAATGGAGTAGAAGCTACTCCTGCCACTGTATTCTTGCAGACAGGCTGGGAAAGATCTGGGTCATGTGACAGCTGTATATCGTTTAGGAAAAAGGTACAGTACTTAGAGGATTTTTTTTTTTTTTAATACAAATAATTACAGAGCCATCATCCACATACAGAAAGAGAGGAAACAATGTAAATTAAATAATGTGTGTTTAGTATCAATTTAATAGTAAGTGTAGCCATGGTGTTAGCACTACTGACAAACAATCCGCCAAATCACCCCACTGCCAGACTCCATGCATCCTTTCCAGAGACAATGAACAGTCTTTTGCAAGCTTTGTTTTTGTTGTTTTATTGTAGGGTACAACTTGGATAGGGATTGGGATATGGGATGCCCATAGAATTAATCATTGCCATCATATATACATATTTCAGTATACTTTGCTCATAGTTAGAGCCTGAAGATTGAATATGCACACTTGAATAAGTAGAAAACTTCTCCTGCAGCCCCATGCAGACTATTACTCCCTCTGCATCTCCGTGCAGACAACTGTTCCTAAGAGTTCTCCATCCATCACTGTGTGAGGGACAGAAACATCACTTTTGACCGTGTAAAAGCAATGGTCTTAGTTCTCTTCACCACCTGCTCAAACTTGCTTCCTTGCACACTTGTAATTACGTTTAAAGTATAACACATCCTCTTCTAATGGGTATGAAGAACTCACTCTGAACAAGCCCCTCTACTGGCTCTGGTGACTCACTGCTACTAGGCCTGAGGCCTGCAGAATCTCTCCCAGGAGGCCTAGTAGGTTAAAGTCTATTCTCCAGGAAATGGACTACTGCTCCCAGCTAGTCCAACTTGCAAACCATATGCCAGCCGGCCACACTGATCTGACACAACTCCCCACAGTCTCTTCTCTGATCCAGGACTCTTCACCATCCACCGTGTGCTCCCTTCCAGAATCCCTGGCACCTTCAGCCATCCACTGTGGTAACACTCACTGTGGTAACACTCAGCCCTGAGTCCTTGATGAGGAACTTGCCCAAACCATGCATTCCCACAGCTTCTCCTGCCCCTCTGCTCCAGAATTTCCCTGCCACCGACCATGTGGTGACAGAGACATTGCCAATGACCGTGTAGAGGCAATGTTCCCTCACAGTTCTCCCTGGGCCTCCTCCTGCGATCGCTACCCCCCCCCCCCCCAGATGGGGGTGTGCTCCTCTGGCTGTCTAGCACTCCATTCCTCACGTCAC
This sequence comes from Lithobates clamitans, assembly GCA_037952925.1. Taxonomy (NCBI): domain Eukaryota; kingdom Metazoa; phylum Chordata; class Amphibia; order Anura; family Ranidae; genus Lithobates; species Lithobates clamitans. The sequence goes on from JBBGZY010000368.1 coordinate 4,518,917, forward strand.
CCATTCGACTACTACTCCCCAGCAGCATGTCACCTCAGCATATACAGGAGGCCCGCCCCCTGCCAATGCCAGTTAGGGATTGGTCAAGGCTCCCACATGTGCTGCCTGCCACTCCAGCACTAGGCCCAGCCTCCTCTTCCAGAACATTCTCCCTGGAAGCAGGGGAGGCGCCTCAGAACTGGAGCGCAGGTGGTCACACCCACTGCTACTCTAACCACTCCCAGCCCCCAGATCAAAACATACAGGCCTAGCTTACAGCATAGGCCTGCCTAAATGTTCCTGTGCTGAACAACCTAATAAAATAACCCTTACTAGCACCTACCTTCTGGTAGAGGGTGCTACATAAGGTACACAAGGGCTCTGTTATCTGAGACTGTTATACAGGAGATGAATGGAGGGACGCTGTGGGGACAAATACACAGCTATTTGAAATGGGGCACAGCATGATCTGGGAAACCTAGATTCAGTTTTTTTGTTCCAGCTCACAACTTAACAGCCATAAGGACATGATAAGTATTGAGGCATATATGTTTTTCTGATACCACAATGATAGCCTAGGATGATTATGTATTATTTGAGATACATCTGTTGTTCCATGGTTGTCAGTCTGGAGTAGGGTTGCCACCTGTCTGGGATTCACCTGGGCAGTCTGGGTTTTGAATCACGTGTCCAGGTTTCAGTCTGCCACAGGAATGTGGCTTGGAACAGGGCCTGACAGGAGAGTGAGGGGGCACCATGCATGCCGCATTTCTATTCTCTTAGGAGCACCCAAAGGTGTCCCAGGTCTCTTATACGATAGTGTTTTCCAAAAAATAAAAAATAAAAATTTTGCTATGCGCCACTAAAATGTTCGGGTTTGGCTAGAAGAAAAAGTGGCAACCCTAGTCTGGAGGATGAATCCAGTTATGCATGGAATGACGCACTGCCATCTCAGTTACACCAAGGGTGATATTTTAAACTTTACTGCGGTGGACGTTCTCGAAAATGCCTTATGGAAAGGCTTTGTGTAAAGATATTTAACATGGAGGGTCTTGTATGGCCTATGGGAACTGTCTTCCCTGACATTTGAGATTATTGGAAACTTTATTGTGTCCTCAGGCTCAGTCTTTTTAACCAAGGTACGTTGTATTTGATACCTGTTGAAAATGATGCATATTACTAGCCCATAGCGACAGATGACTGTAAGAAGTGAGCACTGTTTACAGGCCTTGGGGAGAAGGAACAAAGGCTACAGTGAAATTGAGGACAATAAACCCTCCAACTCAAAGATTATTAGGAGGGTTTGAACTGAAGCTGTGATGAAACAAATATATTTAGGACCTAGCTGGACAATTTTCTCATAAGAATGACTGCCATTTTAACTCCTTCCTGTCCAGCTCTGGTGTCCCTTTTAACAGGGTGCATGCGTAGCAAAGACACAGCCCCGTAGTTAATAGGAAAGTAGACAACTAAATGGTTGTGTTATCTGACACTGTTGGGGAGATTTACTAAAACAGGAGCACTCAAAATCTGGTGCAGCTGTGCATGGTAGTCAATCAGCTTCTAAATTCAGCTTGTTCAATTAAGCTTTGACAATAGAACTTGGAAGCGTATTGGTTTCTATGCAGAGCTGCACCAGATTGTGCACGCTCCAGTTTAACTACTTTAAGTCCACTCCATAGCAGTTTTACTGCTACAGGGCAGCAGCTGTGTGTATATATACGTGCTCCGACACTTCCAGGTGGGGGGTACACCTGCGCACTGCTTACAACTGTCATTACACACAGCGGAAGGCGATTGGCGGGTGCAGGGTATGCGATGCGATCGTTGGGCAGAGAGAGAGAACTGCAATCTGCCTATGTAAACAAGGCAGATCGCCATTCTGACAGTAGAGAAGGGATGGAGTTTTTTGTCCCTGCAAATAAATTCCATCTCTTCCCCTAGTAAAAGCAGCACACACAGTATAACAAAACACTGGCTAGGCACACATTTAACCCTTTGATCGCCTTAGATGTGTAAACCCTTTCCAGCCAGTGTCATTAGTACAGTGACAGTACATATTTTTAGCACTGATCACTGTATTAGGGTCTCTGGTTCCCAAAAAGTGCCAAAAGCATCAGTTAGTTTCAGAATGTCTGCCACAATGTTGCAGTCCGGCTATAAGTCGCTGATCGCTGCCATTACTAGTAAAAAATAAATAAATGATTAAATCTATCTCATAGTTTGTAGACACTTTAACTTTTGTGCAAACCAATCAATATACACTTATTGGGATTTTTTAACACAAGAATATAGCAGAATACATATTGATCTAAATTTATGAAGAAATTAGATTTTTTCAATTTATTTATTGGATATGTTTTATAGCAGAAAGTAAAAAAATATTGTTTTCCTTTCAGAATTGTTGATCTTTTTTTGTTTATAGCGCAAAAAATAAAAACCGCAAAGGTAATCAAATACCACCAAAACAAAGCTTTATTTGAGGGGAAAAAGAGGACATCAATTGTATTTGGGTACAGTGTCGCACGACTGCGCAATTGTCAGTGGTCAGGCAATTGTCATGCCAGCAACTTTCTCTCTACAAAGATAAAAAGGGTTCCATTAGGTTTGTTTTGGTTAGTTGCATGTCTTTCTCAAGGAGCATTACCTCAAGTTACCTTACCTGCACTTTGTACTACATAAAAGTCGCCCTATTTTTTATTGTGATTTATAGCTGGCAACAAAATTGAGCTATGGCGTGCCACAAACCATGTTTATGCAGCTACAAAATACTTATATGCTACTGAATCAGTTGTTTATGTCGCTAAAAATCAATCGCTCAACATCTAAGGACAAAAACATCTGTCAGAGAAATTTTGTGGCTGTTACAAACTCTGCTTCATAACTTCTCATGTAATCTAACTCTTTTTGGGCCGGTTACACAGGTGGCCGGGTGGTGGTAAAAATAGATGGCTTAGCCATGGTTTAACTGGCCCCCGACCACTCACCTGCAAGTGAAGATGTCCACCAGCAATGCTAGTACAAACTGCTGTGGGTACGCTGCTGCAAAAAGGATACGACAGGTCACATTAGGCAGGCAGTACTGTAGCCAAACGCAACTCATTCAAGTGAATGGGGCCAAATAGCAACCGCCCTGCAAATGTGTGTAATGCATGCAGTTGCAGTATGGCCTTGCAGGCATTCAAGGGTTAAAAGAGGCGTCTAGGAGGTGACTTATTGCCTCCATGCTGCCTGACAATGTCCTCTAAAAAACAATCCCCTGTGGAGTGTAAAAAAACCCTTAGGGCTAGGCTCACACTGGTGTGTGGGAAAACACTGCATGTGATTCGCACAGGAATCGCACCACTTTCCTGTGTACATCACATGCTATGTGTGTGCAGTGCGATGACAGCCATACATTTTGTTTGGCTGAAATCGAATCGCTTTTGTACCAAAATGGTGCAGGACCCTTTTTACCTTCCGCACCCGAAATGCATTGCATGGGTGTTTTGGGATGTTGTTAAGATAACATTGACACCCACAGCAGATTGCATGGACGCTGTGCGATGTGGGGAAACGCAGCGAATCTTGTGCATTTCCCACATCGCATTAGTGTAAACCGATACTCATTGTGGTGTTTTAAGATGCTGGGTACCAAATGTGCCTGTCGCACTCAAAGCTTTTCAAATATGTTACAATATTATCTGTCCTTTAGATGTACTAACACCCAAGTTTTGTGAAGGCCTACCTGATTAGACATACTAGAAAGTCCTTCACCTCACAGGGACTGTTTGCACCAACTACTGTTTTAGCATGTAGGATAGAGGACATTCTGTGCCAACGGTGGGGAGTAATGTCTTGCATTGTAACAAAATTACATTTGCTTTCTGTATGTTTACCCCAGCAGAGCTGCGCTGTGGTGACCGGCTCTGTCATCAGGTAGGCTCTGGTGCATTGCCGTAAAATCCAGCGTGACTGCCAGGGGCGTTGCTAGGTTTAAAAATGATTTGGGGCTAGAGCCCATAGCAGCAAAAGAAAAAAAGTCATACGCTTGTGCGGGCATACACATGTATATAATGTACGTGTGTGTGTGTATATATATATATATATATATATATATATATATATATATATATATATATATATACATATATATATATTTTATTATATCTTTTCATGTGACAACACTGAAGAAATGACACTTTGCTACAATGTAAAGTAGTGAGTGTACAGCTTGTATAACAATGTACATTTGCTATCCCCTCAAAATAACTCAACACACACAAAAAAAAAAACAACCTCTGGATATGACGCTGAACACGTGCACTCAACTGCTTTGGTCGACCATGGCGAGGCCTTTTCTGAGTGGAACTTGTCCTGTTAAACCACTTGGTCTTGGCCACCGCGCTGCAGCTTAAGTGGAGGGCCACCCTAAAATAAAAAATAGCATGAAAAATCGTAAAAATTAAAAAAAAAAACATTTGAAAAAAAATAAAAATGTTAAACTTACCTGAACCCTTGTTGCTAGGCAGTCTTCCTAATCTGCCTCTTCCTATTCCGCGGTGTGTCCTGCTTCTCGGTGAGCGGCCCCGTTGCCTTCTGGGAACTGTGTGTGTTCCCAGAAAACCACGGGGCCATGCACAGGGCGCCGCGCCGCTCGCGCGTGCACAGTAGGAAACTGGCAGTGAAGCCGCAAGGCTCCACTGCCTGTTTCCCTTAGTTAGGATGGCGGTGCCGGGACCCGAGAGCCGAGGGATGTGTCGGCCTCGGGCGGCCGACATCGCGGGCACCCAGGACAGGTAAGTGTACTTATTTAAAGTCAGCAGCTACAGTGTTTGTAGCTGGTAACTTTTAAAAAAAAATTTTCCTGGCCGGAATCCCGCTTTAGTTTCAGGGCCTTGGCAATCTTCTTATAGCCTAGACCATCTTTATGTAGAGCAACAATTCTTTTTTTTCACATCCTCAGAGAGTTCTTTGCCATGAGGTGCCATGTTGAACTTCCAGTGACCAGTATGAGAGAGTAAGAGCGATAACACCAAATTTAACACACCTGCTCCCCATTCACACCTGAGACCTTGTAACACTAACAAGTCACATGATGGTTGGGGGGGGGGATTAGCTAATTGGGCCCAATTTGGACATTTTCACTCAGGGGTGTACGCTTTATATATATATATATATATATAAAAAACATTATATAGTTATATAGTATCATTACATCAGTGTCCCCAAAGCCCCCCACATTACATCAGGGTCCCAGAGAGCTTGCCACGTCACCTGCCACCAGATGCGGATTTTTGCATACAGAGAGGCTAGGGTTTATAGAAGAGAGGCTAGTGTATACAGATAGGCTAGTGTATACAGAAAGGCTAGTGTATACAGAAGACAGGCTAGTGTATACAGAGAGGCTGTATATACAGAGAGGCTAGGTATACAGAGAGGCTGGGTATACAGAGAGGTTGGTTTATAAACAGAGAGGCTGGGTATACAGAGAGGCTGGTGTATATACAGAGAGGCTGGGTATACAGAGAGTCTGGTGTATATACAGAGAGGCTGGTGTATATACAGAGAGGCTGGTGCATATACGAAGAGGCTGGTGAATATACAGAGAGGCTCAGTATACGTACAGAGAGGCTGGTGTATATATAGAGAGGCTGGGTATACAGAAAGGTTGAGAATACAGAGAGGCTGGTGTATATACAGAGAGGCTGGGTATACATAGAGGCTGGTGTATATACAGAGAGGCTGGGTATAGAGAGAGGCTGGTGTATATACAGAAAGGCTGGTGTATATACAGAGAGGCTGGTGTTTATACAAAGAGGCTGGTGTATATACAGAGAGGCTGGTGTGTACAGAGAGGCTGGTGTGTATACAGAGAGGCTGGTGTATATACAGAGAGGCTGCTGTATACAGAGAGGCTGGTATATACAGAGAGGCTGGGTATACAGAGAGGCTGCTGAATATACAGAGAGGCTTGTGTATATACAGAGAGACTTGGGTATACAGAGAGGCTGGTATATACAGAGAGGCTAGTGTATACAGAGAGGCTGGCTAGTACAGTGTCCCCCCTCCCCCATGGTCTGCAATCACCTGCTCAGGAGATCGCGTGAGAAAGTTCCTCCTGACTCTATGATATGGGCGGAGCAAGGAGGAGACTCGCTCTTACACACATTGATCTCCTGGCTCTGAAGCACGGAGTGAAGACTCAGTGAGAGTGCCACGGCTGTGCGGGAAGCGCAGTGTCCAGCAGCCAGCGACACTCTCACAATAGGGCTGGCCCTGGACTCGGGGGCTATGGGTCCCAGATTCGGGGCTAAAGCCTCAATAGCCAACCCCTAGTGACGCCACTGGTGTCTGCATTCTTCCTCACAGCACTGCACATCACACAGTCATTCAGATTTAGGCACATTCAATGGTTAACAGACTCAGATCTTCAGGTAGAACAGCAGCATGGTATCACGTAGCAGATGCTGGAGGCCATGGACAGAGGACTTGCTTTGCAGCGAAGTTCCAGAGTCCCATAAAGGTGAGACAGGAGGAGTCAGGCACAAAGTAGCACTGGTCACCTGTAGAGTTGCTTGCAGGACCCAGGAATACTGCTGATGTGATGAACAGAGTCTGCAGGCAGGTGGCGCCTATGAGATGTGACAGGTCTGTAGAATCAACACTAGCCGGGATCAGAAACCAGGTGGGAAGCAGAGCCGACAAAGTCATGTGGAAGCCGAGGTCAACACGAGAAGCAGAGGGTATCCATTAGACAAGCTGGTGGTCAGGGACTGGAGACAGGCAGGAAACAGGTAAGGAACAAGCTGGGTCAGCAACTAGGGATAACAGAAGCAAGAACTCACAGGTACACAGGCAACAAGCTGAAGATCAATGAGCAACTTCAACCACTGTCAGGCTTCCTTATAAAGACCCATGTGAAGTGCTGGTGGAGATGTTGGTTCCCCTTGGTTGGTTGACCTGACACAAGGATGGTTCAATGGGGAAACGCCCCCTTTTTACCTCCTCCTCCACTATTGATTGATTACACTGCTTGTAACACTGAATGAGAGAGAGAATCCTGTGATGGATCAGACCACATCATAAACCTTCCTCCTTCACATTACAGCCCCCCTTTACATCATAGTCCCCCCCCCCTTTACAACAGTGTCTTCAGCCTTTCTCACATCACAACCCCCTTTTTTACATCACAGCCCCCTTTCACATCACAGTTCCTTTGTCCTCTTTACATCACAGTCCCCCATTGACATTAGTGTCCTCTGCCCCCCTCCTCCCTTCCCATCAAACCTCCCTCGAGTTCAGTATTTCTCCTGTGAGCAGTGTCCCTGCCTGATCCTGTGAATTGTTCCTACTCCTGTGCCTTGTTCCTGATCCTGTGCCTTGTTCCTGTGACCTGCTCCCAATACCCTGCTCCCTTGTTCCCTCAGTCCTGCCCTTGTCCTGCTCATGTGTGCTCTCTCCATTTGTACATAGTTAGGTTGTTGTTTGGGTTGCTGCACGTTTATTGTGTCATTTTACATTGTTTATGGTTTATTGGTATTGGAAGATTGAAATTTATGTTCAAAAACTTAATTTAACCTTATTCAGCCTGGTTACTGATTTCTTAAGGTACAGCCCACTTATCTGGTCATCCTTGCAGGATACCTGCATTTGGTATCCCTTACAGATATATAATGAATCCCTTGATGGAGGATTTTACTTAAGAAGCAGATCTGTGCAGCCTGATTCTTAAAGCTGCATTACACCTCTTGTATAGTGTCAAGGTCCATCACAAGAGGGTACTTCTTTAAGTGCATCTGGGTGGTATGTGGATGGCATCAGAAGAATTCTGATTTACTGTTTCTTTGTTGTTTTACCGTCATTGCATAGAAGTTCCAGTGTGATTCACACGTTATTTATTGGGACATTTGCTGAAACTGGTTGTAAATGCAGAAGGTTTTCTATCTCAATGCATTAAGATGAAAAGGCTTCTGGGTGCAGCTGCCCCCCACTGCCCCCCTAATACTTACCTGAGCACCCTCCGATCCAGTGATGTGCATGAGCGCCTTGACTGTCCAGGACTCTCCCTCCTCATTGGCTGAGAGAGCACCATAATGCCATTGGCTCCCGCTGCCGTCAATCAAAGTCAGTGAATCAATGAGAGGTGGCGGGGCTGGGCATGCCGCTCCTTGTCTGAATGGACACACGGAGCTGCGGCTCGGCTTGGGTGCCCCCATAGCAATTTGCTTGCTGTGGGGGCACTCAACAGTAGGGAGGGGCCAGGAGTGCCAAAGAGGGACCCCAGAATGAGAGGATCTGGGTTGCTCTGTGCAAAACCACTTGCACAGAGCAGGTAACTATAACATGTTTGTTATTTTGAAACAAAAAAAAAAACCAAGACTTTAGTTACGCTTGAACTTGTTTGCACATTTTTTATTGATATTTGAGAAGATATACATGTTTATATAAATAGATGTTTAGCCCCGATTTACATATATGCGTTGTGGGCACACATCGAATCCTGAGCATTTCACGCACCGCATTGAAATTGCACTCAGTCCATTTGATCTGCCAACTGTCAATGTTAAATTAATGGCACCCCAAAACAGGTCGCAAAACGCAGTGCGATTCCAAGATTTGGATTGTATGGGTGCGGCAAAAAGAAAAAAGATGCCTGCACCTTTTTCATGCAGTACGAACTGAGCCCAGACAAAATGAATGGGCTCAAATCGAACTGCAAATAATTGCATGAGATTTGAATAGGAATGCGGTGCGGTTCCTATTCAAAGCATAAGTGATGTCCAGCACCATATAAGTGTAAACCCAGGCTTAATGTTCACACGGTTTTCATAACTGCATGTTCTGAGATTAATTGATTACCAGTGGTGGCAGGTGCTCTATTTTTTCGGGGATGCGGCAAACAAACCACCCGCCACCCCCAGTCGCTCGGTCGATCCCCCCATCGCTCGCTCGTCCGCCCACCAGCCCCGCACTTACCACTAGACATGTGCACACTGAAATATTTTGTTTTGGAATTTTGCTTTGTCCGAAAAATACATTTATTTAGTTACTCCCGAAATTCGTTTTTATGTAGTTTGTTTCGTTAAAAAAATGCAAAATAAAGCATTTGTGTATGTCGGATCTTTCGGTTTTCGGATTCTGCACGTTCGCTATCGTTTGTCTAAACGATAACGAAAATACCCGAAATTCGTACGAAAATGCATTCGGACGAAAACGAATGCACATGTCTACTTACCACATTTAGGTCTCAGGCAGCTTCGGATCCTTCCTGCATCTCCTCCTCCTCGGCGGCTTCATGGCAGCTTCCCCTGCGTCTCCTCCTCCTCGGCGGCTAATACAGTCCCTTCTCCTCTGCGCCCTGAGCCCACCCTTTTTTGAAGCCATTTAGAGCCTCAGGCTCTAATCATGTGTTTCCAAAAAAACCCATTGAAATCCATGCGTCCGGCGCCCTGCTTGTAGATTAGGGGCCGGGCGCATGGATTGGGGGAGCAGTGCCCCTGCGCCCCTTATGGACGGGCCACCACTATTGATTACCATATCAATTATTTTGCATGAGTGGAGCACTTCACTATATTTACTTGTATATTCGTTTTTGTGTGTTGTGACTGCTGCACATTTTAGTGGAAGCTGCTCTTGTAAAATATTTATATATTACAAATTATCTTAGGATTAGAACGAGGATATTCACTGATTTAGGTCCAGGTTGTAGCCAGTGTTAACTTTAACATCAAATTTTTATTTAGTTGTAGTCATAGTCTTTTGACTAAAATGTCATTTTAGTTTTAGTCCTATTTTAGTGATCTGAATTGTTTTACATTTAGTTCTATTTTAGTAGACTAAAATCTTCAGTACATTTTAATCAATTAAAATGTAATTGTTTTTAATTAAATTGTAATGTATTATTTAAGCATTTCTCTACAATTGGCAAACTCATATACTCCTGGAGTAAAAATCTAATAACATGTTGTTATTTATGGTATTAAGGTTTGAACATGCACTATAGACACCGATTTAGCCGTTGTGATATATAATATCTTTATATAAAAAAACAAGTTTCATAAACAAAAATATTGCTTTTTGACAAACAAAAGTGCAACTTTAAGGCCTCATGCCCACGGGTGTTTTTACAGACGTTTTTAGGAGCGTTTATCGAAGCTTTAAAACGCCTCTCCATGTTAGCCTATGGCCTCATGCCCACCAAGGCGTTTTTGAGCTGTAAATGGCAAAGGCGTTTTTAAGCTTCAAAAAAACCCAGGACCAGCGCATTCTGAGGCTCCAGCGCTAGAGCTATAAAAACGCCAGACGCCGGTAAAAGCTTTTAAACGCGGCTTAACAATGTATACAGTGCGTTAAGCCTCATCAGGTGTTTCTCTAACTCTATTCAAACTCAATGCTTCCCTAAGTCGCACCAGAAGTCAGATCATGATGATCTTACTTGTAGTGCGACTTGTGTGCTGAGGATCTTGAAGGGGAACCCTGCCAAAAACCAAAAAAAAATTGGCCCCCTTTGGTCTGGTATGGATCTTATGGATCTTAAGGGGAACACCCCACGCCAAAAAAATGGAGTGGGGGCCCCCAAGATCTATACCGGACCCTTATACATGCACCCAGCCCAGTAGGTCAGGAAAGAGGGGGAACGAGCCCCCCTCCTGGACCATACCACACCACATACCCTCAACATAGGGGGTGGGTGCTTTGGGGCAGGGGGGGCCCTGTGGTCCCCACCCCAAAGCACCGTGTCCCATGTTGATGAGGACAAGGGCCTCTTCCTGACAACCCTGGCCGTTGGTTGTTGGGGTCTGCGGGCGAGGGCTTATCAGAATCTGGAAGCCCCCTTTAACAAGGGGGCCCCCAGATCCCGGCCCCCCACCCTATGTAAATGAGTGTGGGGTACATTATACCCCTACCCATTCACCTAGAAAAAAAGTGTCAAAAATAAACACAGTACACAGGTTTTTAAAGTATTTTATCAAGGCAGCTCCGGCGTCTCCTCTCTGCGTTGTCTTCTCACTCTTTTGCCAGCTCTTCTCGCTCTTTTGCCAGATAATCCTGCTCTTTTGCTGGGTCTTCTCCCTCTTCTGATGTTGACTCAACGCGATCTCCCGGTGTAATGCTTGGTCCACTATGTGCAATGACTTATATTGGCATGGGGCGGGGCCACCCTCTGACATCATCCAGAGGCCCCCGCCCCCTTGTGACATCATTGCCCCATCATGCACCAGACAATGACATCACAAGGGGGCCTCCGGATGACGTCAGAGGGTGGCCCCACGCATGCCAATATAAATTATTGCACATGGCAGACCCAGCATTACCATGGAAGATCGCATCGAGTCAACATTGGAAGAAGAGCAGATGGCGAAGACTCAGCAAAAGAGCGAGAAGACAGTGGAGAAGACCCGGCAAGAGAGCAAGAAGACAGCGGAGAGAGGAGAAGAACTGGAGAGGGTGAAGGACCGGCAAGGTAGAAGACATCGCCGGAGAGGGGAGAGGAAATCGGAAGAGACGCCGGAGCTGCCTTAATAAAATACTTTAAAAACCTGTGTACTGTGTTTATTTTTGACACTTTTTTTTAGGTGAATGGGTAGGGGTACAATGTACCCCATAGTCATTCACATAGGATGGGGGAGCCGGGATCTGGGGCCCACCTTGTTAAAGGGGGCTTCCAGATTCCGATAAGCCCCCACCTGCAGACCCCAACAACCAAAGGCCAGGGTTGTCGGGAAGAGGTCCTTGTCCTCAACATGGGGACAAGGTGCTTTGGGGTGGGGAGAGCAGGGCCCCCCTCCCCCAAAGCACCCACCCCCCCCATGTTGAGGGCATGTGACCTGGTATGCTGCATGCTCAGATAAGGGTCTGGTATCATTTTGGGGGGGGAACTCCACGCCAATTTTTTTTAAAATTGTGGCGGGGTTCCCCTTCAGAATCCTTAGCACACAAATCGCACCGCAAGTCGGATCATCATGATCTGACTTCTGGTGCGACTTCTATTCAAATCAATGGGATCCCATAGGGAACCATTGATTTTAAATAGAGGCAGAGAAATGCGGCTGAAAGCTAGAGCGGCTAAACGTGCATTGACGTCAATGCAAAACACTTGACAAAATCGCATTTTTAATGCCGCTTTTTTCCTGGCATCGGTACTTTACACCCTATTTTTTATAACACCCATGGGCATGAGGCCTAAAATATAAAAAACAAAAAAACAAACTGTAAACTTTTTTGGCTGTTATACCATTGCACATGTTACCTGAATATATTACCACCATTAAATATTTAGATAATTTAGATTAAATATTTTTTTATCAGCAGCTTAGTAAATGCCCCTACTTATTCTTATGTGGTAGTGCAGTGTTTATTTTGACCTTAAATTTTGATTTAGTTTTAGACTTAGTCTTTTGGCTAAAATGCCATTTTAGTTTTAGTCGTATTTTAGTCTTTTGAGTAAAATGCCAATTTAGCTTTATTTTAGTCATCTGAATTGTTTTAATCATATTTTAGTTGACTAAAATAGTGTTAATTTAGTTGATGAAAATTTTAAACTGGAATGGAGAAATCTTTAAAACCCCTTTGTAAATATTCCTGCTTTCTAGAGCAAATTGCGGCCCGGGGGCAGGATGTGGCCCTTTATTCCTCCCACTGATACAAAGCATAATTCCTGTCACTGACCCCAACTTTAGGGTACTATTCCTGCAACTGACCAACACAATGGGGCCCTAATCTTCCCACTGACACCAATGATGTGGCACTATTTCTTCCCCGATACCAACAATGGGGCAATATTCCTCCCACTAATACCAATGATGGGGCATTATTTACTCTCAATGATGCTGGGGCATTTCCTACTCCCACTGGCCACAGTTCGGCCCCCTCCAAGTCTGAAGGACAGTAAACTGGCCCTTTGTTCAGAAAGTTTGGAGACCCCTGTTCTAGAGCATAGCCATCCTTGCTTGTGGTAAGGCATAGGTAAGGTATCATAAAGTCACACTTATGGTGTTGCACCACCCCTCATTGTTCCATGTCTATTCAGTAAAAGTAATTTTCTATTAATTCCTTAGTGCTTCATCCTTTCTGAATAACTTAAAGTGGGTCCTATATGGGTCCCCTTATTACAAGGTGCCCCCCATGTGAATATGGCACATTTTACTTTTAAAAAATAAACGCCCACAGAGAAAAGTTATCTGAAATAGAAATATATTTATCATACATCTGGCCTCTACATTGAATAGGGTGATGATCCTTCCAACAAGAGCCAAGGAATGCTGAGTATCCTAAATCTCATGAGAGGACACCCACACACATCGCAGGTGTATCTTTGTGCTAAATTTAGAATCCTCTGTGTTCCTAGGATCTTGTTGGAAGGATCTTGACATCTGCTATATCTTCTAGCTTTTTCCACATGTATTTTTCCCAAAAATAATGCACCATTTTTCATTCAAGTTCCAGCGCTTCCAGAAAGTGCTGGAACTGTCTGACATTCAGGTATATTGCGAGAAATAAGAGCTACTGCAGGAATGTGCAGGCAGCTCTATGTGCCAGCACTTTATACTATACTTTAATATACTAGCATTTTAAGGAAGGAAACGGGATTGCATAGCTCCCAACTGTCCCTGATTTTGAGGGACTATCCCTGATTTGGAGCAATGTCCCCCTGTCCCTCTTTCCTCCTCATGTGTCCCTCATTTTGGTCTGATCTATATAGTTTTACTTTAAATGCACTTTTTATCTTTCAAAAAGTGTTTCCCAGTGCTAAACCTTTCATCCAAATTCAAAATTTCTGCATTTGTAAATTTTAAAAGCCAATATAAAGGAATAGTAGTGGTAAAAAAAAGCCCTTGTGGATTTAATTAACCTTTTTTGGGGGTTAATTCTCCTTTAAGGGGGTGTGGCAGGGGGCATGTCCCATGCTCACATATGTTTGCTAGTAGGTGTCCTTCATTCCCATCTCAAAATGTTGGGACGTATGGGATTGGGAATGAATAAGGGATTGCCCATTACACCCCTGATATTTTTACAGAATAGGTCAAGATAGGTCTGAATAATGTGTCTGTGTTTCAGTCTGCCTGAATCCCGGACACATAATTCAAAACCCGGACTGTTCGGGTCAATCCCGGACAGGTGGCAACCCTAGGTCAGGACCTAAGTGTCCTTTCCTCAAATCTGGGCCTATGCGTGCTGATGGCATTGTCATAGTCAGCAGTCCAAAGGCAGGCATAGGTGCATAGCCAGAATACAGTTACACATGGATATCAAAGAGTGTATATGAATTTCAGTAGAAAACTTTAATAAAACTCAGCAATCTGCAGAACGGCTGCTATAAGGAAAGATAAGGAAAACTCATAAAAGAAGGAGGCCTTTTTAAATTAAAAATGAAAACAATTTTTGATTTTCCTGCTCTTTCCTCATAGCCTGCTCATTCTGTTGTGATACGCATCTCATCTCATTGCAGGAACACCTCTGCTTGTGCTGTTCTGATTAGATTTGGCAGCGTTCTCTTAGTACGCAGAGCGAGGGAAATGATGAAGTCATCTTCCAGCCCCTGCCAAGCTGTCGTCATATTATTTGAATACAGATGCATGTCTGCATCACAGCCTTTCCCACTTCTTTTCACTGAACCTGGTATACTTACTAAACAAAGGAACACACCATACAATGGAGCAAAGATGGCCTTCAAAGTACACAATGCAAACTCAGAACAAAAGATACAGATTCTATTCACACAAAGACATATTTGTTATACATACAGTATGGTGGCCATACAAGCTTCAATTTTTTTTAAATTCAGATTGATGTGTAGGTGAGTGTAGGTGGGGCCAGCGTGTGTGGCAGCAGTAACTCACACAGAAAAGGGCAATAGAAAACTTGTATTGAAGTAAAGCAATAACAGTTTACAACAACCTGGAGGGACACCTGCCCAACGGGCAGTGGCAGCCCATCCATAAGGGCGTAGGGGCGCCGCCCCCCCAAGCCATGCGCCCCGGCTTCTAATCTACATGCAAGACGCCAGACACAAGGATTTCAATGTTTTTTGTTTGTTTTTTGAAGCGCATTATTAGAGCCTGAGGCTCTAATTGGCTTAAAAAAAAGGTGGGTTCAGGGCACAGAGCACTGCGCCCTGAGCCCACCCAGTTGTGTGACAATAGCGAATTAATATTTGCTATTGTCTTCCTGATTCTCCTCCTTACCTGTCAAGAAGCGGGTCTGAAGACCCAATTGGACGAGAGGAGAAGCGATTGTATTGGCCGCCGAGGAGGAGGAGACGCAGGGTGAAGCCACTGAGTAGGGAGAGATGCAGGGTGAAGCTGCCGAGGAGGAAGCCACTGAGGAGGAGGAGACGCAGGAAGGAGCCAAAGCTACCTGCGACCTAGATGATTAAGGGCTCGTGGGCAGACGAGCGAGCGGCAGGGGTGGGGGGTTTGACTGACCGACTGACCAACTGGGGGGGGTCGTTGGGGGGTGGCAGGTGGTTTGTTTGCTGCCCCCACCAAAAGATGGAGCACCAGTCGCCACTGCCAACCAAATATACCCTAGAATTCCAATGGTGTGAAGATGACAGGTATCAGCTGGGTTGACAGCGTCTGCTAAGAGAGCGGAATGCGGCCTGGTCATCAAGTGCCCCAAACGGGAAGATGTCCAAAGGAGTTGCAACCCTATGCTTTCCCTCCTCGTCAGGAACCTTTCCCTCTCGCTAGTGCTGTCCGTAACAGGTGGAGTACCTGGAGACCTGTCCCCCCCAGGTCCTTGGGTCTAGTATGGATTCGGAGGGGACCCCCCATGACAAAATAGAAAAAAAATGGCATGGTGTCCCACCCAAAATCCATACCAGACCCTTATGCGAGCATGTACCCCGGCAGGTCAGGAAAGGAAGGGGGCGAGAAAGCGGCCCCCTCATTTCTGAACCATACCAGACCACATGCCCTCAACATGGGGGGGGGGGTGAGTGCTTTGGGGCAGGGGGGGACTCTGCGCCTCCCACCCCAAAGCACCTTGCCCCCATTTGATGGGGACAAGGGCCTCTTCCCGACAAACCCTTGCCCGGTGGTTGTCGGGTCTGCGAGCAGGGGGCTTATCGGAATCTGGAAGCCCCTTTTAACAAGGGGGCCCCCAGATCCCGAATCCCCCCTATGTGAATGAGTATCGGGTACATTGTATTCCTACCCATTTACCAAAAAAAAGTAGTGTATTGTGACCAAACACAATAGACAGTTTTTGACAAGTCCTTTATTAAAAATGTCTCCTTCTTCCTCTTCCGGACTTCTACTTTTTCTTCCTCCGGTCTTCTCCTTCTCCCTCCAGTCTTCTCCTTCTTCCTCTGGTCTTCTTCTTCCGGTCTTCTTCTTTCTCATGTCTTCTTTGTCTGGCTTTGGGGTTAAAAGTGCCCTGCTAGCAGCCGAAAAGCGCCGTGGCCCCAGTGTGAAAGGGGTCTAACTGTTTTTGAAATGGATGTATTTAGTTCTGCTTTATGATTTACTGCTGTTCAGGGGCTCTGGGCTTCAGCTAAATGGCAGCCTCCAGCAATTTACAGCACACACTCATTTTGGTAGCCTAATAATTCATGTGGAATGTATGTTCCTTGCTAAAGAACATTATTTTTTATCAAGTCGTTATGCCTAAAGTTCTGCTTTAAACATTAAAAGGCTGTACCATAGACCCTCATATTCTGTACTGTAGTAAAATTTGTAGGGCGGCCATTAGCTGTGGGCCCAGCAGGTGGCGCTGCTCGGAAATAGCGGGGGCCTTTTCAGCCATTGTCTCCTCTTTCCCCCGGGTGTTGTGCAACTCGTTGCTTCCCATGTTGTGATCACAGAGCAGCGATGGCGGCCGCCGAGAAAAGCACGAAGGAGAAGCTGCTGTCATTGCTGGATGATGTGGAGGTTCTGTCCAGGTAAGTTATGGCTTCTCTCTGGTACTGAGTGCAGGGACAGACGCTTTACACAATCGGTCTAGCATAGCCCAGGCTGGGCTCAGTGTATGGCTGTTCATTCATTCTCATGGAGGCTCCTCTTTCTCTGGAGGGTCCCATTGACTTCTCAGGTTTAGTTTTCTGGCGGACTTGAATATTACATTGAACCTGCTGTGAGGACAACACTGAGGCTGCCATTGGCTGAGCTCATCCATCCCTAGTCCTCTCACAAGAGGTTTAAAGCTGGTCTGCAGACACAAAAACTTTCATCTAAAGCATATGTTCACCTTTTAACAACAAAGAATGCACATTTTTTTTTTTGCAGGCAAAAAAAAAAATGTACATTTACTTTGTTTCTGGAGCCTGTAAAGCATTGCACATGTGATCAGTAGGTTTCTGATGCCATGTGGGTCTCCAGCAGACCCGTCAGTGTATCTGTGTGCCCACACATCCTATATAGGCAAGCAGATACAATCAGACAGAGAGAATGAACTACCACAGTACCATGGTAGTTCATTGAGAGCTACAACCTGACAGCCGCAACGGATGATGGGGTTTGTAGTTCATTCACACACAGCGCTGTGTGAACGAATGATGCGGCCATGTGAGTGGACCGTGCTGATTTCAAAAAGTGACAGCTAGTCCGGGTTACTTCCCGTAGTGATGTTACTGGGAGAGAGAGCCGTTGCAGTATTGGGAACATGTTGCATGTTCCACCCTAAAATCGGATGTTACATGTTCACAAAGGTGACCTTCTTCTCCTTTAATCCCTTCTCGACCAGTTATACTGCGGCAGGATGGCTCCCCTGTGCGAGCCGTCGTAGCTGTACGTCGGCTCTTTAAGGAGCTGTAGCAGGCGCGTGCAGCGTGTCCCCAGAACCGATGCCCGTGCCCGGCGGGCACCCCTTGATCGCTCGTGATAGAGCGAGAACCGAGATCTGTGTCTGTAAACGCATTGCCATTACCCCAGTATATTCTGAAGCGGCGGAATGTCCTCTTTTTGATAAAAGCAATCTCTGTGGTGGATTCGCTGCAAGATCACTTTTATCGGGGGCGGGAGAGGGCCTCTCCTGCCCCACTCTGGTCGGCTCCGCTGCTTACCGGAGCCATCAGTAGTGGCAGAGCCGATCAGGTCCTCTCTCCTCTGAGACATGGAGCAGAGTGAGGGAAAGATGGCCCCTGCTTGGCTCTATAACATTGGATGATGGAAGCGACGTCAAATTTCACTTCTGCCCAATGCTCTCTTTGTTTTTTTTTTTTTTTGTTTTTTGTTTTTTTGTGTTGCATTTAAGTGGAAATGTGAGATCTGAGGTCTTTTTGACCCCAGATCTCACATTTAAGAGGTCCTGTAATGCTTTTTTTTTCTATTACAAGGGCTGTTGTGTGTTTGTTTTTATTTGTTTGTTTGTTTTTTTAAAGGATAGTGTGTAAAAAAAAAAAAAAAAAAAAAAAAAAAATTCAAGCAAAATAGGGGGGAATAAAAAAGTAAAGCATCATGTCCCGCCAAGCTCGTGTGCAGAAGAGAAGCGAACGCATACGCAAGTCGTGCCTGCATGTAAAAACTGTTCAAACCACACAAGTGAGGTATCGCTGTGATCGTTAGAGCGAGAGCAAAAGACCTCCTCTTTAACTCAAAACTGGTAGCCTGTAGAAGTTTTTAAACGTCAGCTATGGAGTTTTTTTAAGGGTCAAAGTTTGCCGCCAATTTTGAAGCATGACCTGTTGTTGGGTATCAATTTACTCGGCATAACTTTATCTTTCACAATAAAAAAAAATTGGGCTAACTCTACTGTTGTGTTTTTTTTTTTTTAATTCACAAAAGTGTATTTAAAATAAATATGCGCTTGTAAGACCACTGCACAAATATGGTGTGACAAAGTATTGCAACGACTGCCATTTTATTCTCTAGGGCAGGGATGTCAAACTTGGTTTCATCGAGGGCCACATCGCCGTTAGGGTTACACTCAAAGGGCCAATTCCACTTTTCACTACAAGTGCACTTGGAAGTGCAGTTGCTGTAGATCTTCGAGGAAGCTCTGCTGATTTTTATCATCCAATCATGTACAAGCTAAAATGCTGTTTTTTATTTTCCTTGCATGTCTCCCACAGATCTACAGCAACTGCACTTCCTTGTTCACTTGCAGTGCACTTGTAGTGCAAAGGGGATTTGCCTTTAGTAAATAACCCCCTATGTATGCAGAGTTCAGAAGTGTGCGACATGCAGAGTGCACAGTTTAAGGGTTCACGGTTCAGCTCTTTCACATCTCACTTCCACCCCTCCTCCTCGGTTCTGACTTCTGCACCACTCTCCCCCATCCCCCACCTCTGCACAGATCTCCCTCTACAGCCCTCATCTTTCCCCCCACGCCAAAAGCTTCTTCACATAACACCTATCCAGCACAGCTCTAGTACCTCCTGGCAGTGTAGGCGGCCTCTTTCTTCTGCAGGAAGCTAATTGGTTGGCATCTGTCCCCGCCGTGAATGCATGTGCGAACCGCCAAGAGAAAAACTGTGTTCTTGTAAACACAGAAGCCTTCTACTGATAGCGGTGAGCAGAGGGGGAGAGCTGGGGGTGGCGGAATGGAGTTCCTCCACGTTCCAGGTACAAAAAAGCCCTGGCTGCGAGGGCCACATGAAATGGCCTGGAGGGCCAGGTTCGGGATTTGAGTTTGACACGTGCTCTAGGGTGTCTGAAAAAAAAATGTTTGGGGGTTCTAAGTAATTTTCTAGCGGGAAAAAAAATTATTTTAACTTGTAAACGGCAAGTTTGAAAAATAGGCCTGGTCCTTAAGTAGAGGATTAAGGGAATCCAATGGTCACATCATATGCTTTCATTTTATAATGTCAGCATCATCATAATTATTTATTTTTGACAATCAAATATAAGCTTACTTGAAAAATGTTTCATGTTGTGAGTTCTGCCTGTCTGCTGGCTCTTTCAACAACTTCCTGGATTCCCAGCATGCTTTGCAGCATCTCTTTGTTTAGTATCAGTTTTTAAGGACTATGGTCTTCATTCACGAAATGGTACCTTCTGCTTTTAGGATGGCTCATGGCGTTTTTAAAAAATCTTTTTGCATTTCACTAAAGAACGCTACTAAAATACAGCATGCACGATTTCTTGAAGTGATGCTGTATTTTAGTTAGGGGTGCACCGAATGGGTTTTTTGAAACCGAAAATGAAAAATACACTAGGCCAACATCCGAAATCGATACCGAAACTGAACGATACCGAAAATGACTGTTTTTAAAAAATATTTTTATACAGGAGATGGTCAGAGACTGGGGACATGGTACAGGAGATCAATGCAGCCTCACCAGTGCCTGTCAGATGCAGCCAGCCTGTGTGCCCAGTGCAGCCAGCCTGTGTGCCCAGTGTGTCCCCAGTGCAGCATGCCTGTGTCCACCCACTGCAGCCAGCCTGTGCAGGGGAAGAGAGAAGAGCCGCCGCCTGGTTGATAACAGTGCCAGGAACATCACGGCTTTCATTTCAATGGCTGTGTGTTCCCCACCACGCGTCGTCACATACTGCCCCTCCCCCTTGTCGGGGGAACTTTGATAGACAGGATTGGACGGTGATCTGTCTGTCAAAGTTCACTGGACAAGGGGAGGGGCTGTATGTGACGGCGCTCGGCAGGGAACACACAGCTATTGAAATGAAAGCTGTTATGTTCCCGGCGCTGTAATCAACCAGGCGGTGGCTCTCCTCTCTCTCCTGCGCTATAGGACACCCCTGTGATGGGTGGCACCAGTGGCAGGGGGCACAGACCCGCCCAGGCCCCGCCCCATTTTCAGCTCAATTATTGGCCATTTTTCTCTTTCGGCAAATTGCAGAAATGGCCATTTTTGGCCAATATGTTTCGGCGGCCAAAATTTCGGTGCATCCCTAATTTTTGTAGTGAAAATTTGTGGTATTCTAAAGCCAACAGCTGTCAGCATCCTTAACAACAAAAGGCTTGTTAAAAAGGAGCTCCAGGCACCCCCCCCCCAAAAAAAAAAAAAGTCAGCAGCTACAAACCCTGTAGCTGCTGACTTTTGATGTGAGGACACTTGCCTGTCCAGGGATCCAGCAATGTCCTCAACCGAACTGATTAGCAAGTAAGGGAAACAGGAAGCAAAACCTTGTGGCTTGCACCCTGGTCACATGGATCTCAAGAAGCCATCAACTTCATTGAAAGCTGACTTTTTAATTTATTTTTTCACGGCTAGCCGCCGCTTTTTTTGATGCAACACAGACTTATGGTGGCTGGACATGCATAGCGCAAAGTTTTAAGACTTGATCCCCTGAAATGTTAAGCATACATTATCATCTTTTAGTTTAGTTTGCTGCACTTACTGGCATGGTTGTTTTAAAGCAGGGTGGATTTGATTTAAATCCTGATTTAAATCGCTAGTAAAAAGGCTTGATTTAAATCAACTTGATTTTAAATAATTTTTAAAGAGCAGCTGTCATCTCTGTCCCGCTGTGGCTCTTCCTCTGACCCACTGTTGACTCACCGACAGTCTCGTTCAGTTTAATAGGAGGGCTGGTGATGCGGCACAACAAGGTGAGGGACGGGGATGTCCACTAACAGGCGCTGCCATGATGGATGACCTTTAAAATATAAGAACTTATTTTTGCTGCTGGTAGTTAAAATCTTTAATATTTGCAAACAAAATGAAGCTTTCCTATTTAGAATAATAAGCTGTCAGGTTAGTAAAACAGCGATATCAGAACTAATTCAATCATACAGTTTGTATTGTATGTTGATTTGCAAAACAATGGGATAAAAGAATATTCCTGAACTTTGTTTTATCTCATAGTTACTGTGAAATTGTGTGAAAGCATCAATACAGTGCATGTTATCTCAGCTTGCAGAGCTTGAATTCATTGAATGAGTTTACCAAAAATGTAAATATTGCAGGATATACAGCCTGATGCTACATAACTAAGCTCCATTTCATGCTGAATAAACTAAATTCTTAAAGGGGTTGTAAACACCCGTGTTTTTTCACCTTAATGCATCCGATGCATTAAGGTGAAAACGTCTGTCACTGACTGCCCCCCCCAGTCCCCCTGTGTTTCTCACTTGTGCCCTGTAATTCCCATGCCGGAGATGCGCTCTTCCCCTCTGCCCGTTGTCTCGGCTCTTGATTGGATAACTGATAGCAGCGCAGCCATTGGCTCCCGTTGCTGTCACTCAACACCAATGACGTGGGGGGTGGGCTGAGTCCAGAATTCTGCCTCTATGGACACAAATGCTGGACTCGGGAGTGCGCCCACGAGGCAACTCCCCAGGAGAGCACTTCTCCTAGGGGGTTGTACGATTCGGGGAGGAGCTACCAGCGCCCCCCCCGGGGAACCCAGAAGTTAAGGCTCGGGGCCACGCTGTGCAAAACGAACTGCACAGTGGAGGTAAGTATGACATGTTTGTTATTTAAAAAAAAGCTTTACAATCACTTTAATGTATCTTAAATAGAAAACTATCTTTAGATTTTTACTTCAAAAGCATTTATTAAAATAAATTTAATAAAAAATTTTAAACATCTGATTTTTAGTTTTTTTTTTTTTTTTTATCATTTATTATGATTTTTATCCATCCTGCTTTAAAGTGTATTAGTGCTTGTTAGAGAAAGAGAAACTGAATGTCTTTAGCCTGGACAGAGTTCTGCTTTTTTCTCTTCTGCATGTTTGCTTTTAACGGAGGCAGCTACAGATTTTTTAAAACTTGCAGTGATATTTCCTCAGTTTTTATATATGCTGCAACATGTTCCTCTTTTGCAGAGAGTTAATCGAACTTTTGGCACTGTCACGGAACCAGAAGCTAAATCAGCCCGGGGAAGAAAATCAAGTAAGTTTTTCTGCATATACTCTACCTTACAGCTTTTTATATAGCTTGGCAAAAAACAGGTGCCATGTTGTCACGGCAATAGAAAATACATATCTTGTGACCTGACTTTTCTTATAGCCAGAAATGATTTGTACACCTAAATTGTATTTGCATTAGAGAAGTTATCGCTTTAGATGGAACCCTCTTCATGGATAAGCTCACCTTTTTATAAAAAAAAATGTAATGCATATCTGTATGCAAGTAAAAAAAATATGCTTTTAATTTTTTACACTGGAGCATGTAAAGCATTGCACTCTTGAGCCAGGATCCTGCAGACTATTCGTACAATGTCTGCATGTACCTCTGATACAGACATTTAGTTACTAAATTGTAGGAAGAATCAATGCACTATGAGCGCTCACCAACACCCTCACAGTTCAAGCGGAGCTCCAGTCGTTTTTGTGTTTATTAAAAGTCAGCAACTACAAAGTGTAGCTGCTGATTTTTAATAAGCACACACTCGCCTGTCCCAGGATCCAGTAATGTGGTCACCCAAACAATCACTTCCCTGCCTCTCCTCTTGCTAATGCTGGCATTTCAACTGTGGGCACCCGGCTATGACAGCTTGTCCCTTCACAGCTGGGTGCAAACTGCGCATGCTTGAGTCGCCCTGTGCCTGCTGAATGGTTTGGCAATCTTCTGGGACCTGTGATGTGTCCCAGAAGATTGCAGGCAGGGATGGGGGAGGAAAACTTCTGCTTGGATTGCCTAGGCGGTCCAAGTGAAAGTGGGTACCTGTCAAAACTAGGTAACTGCCCCCCCCCCCCCCAAAGAAATTACATGCCAAATGTTGCAGGGGCGGGCAGTGCTTAAAGTGGAACATTCCCTTTTGGGTGGAGCTCTGCTTTAAGAACTACAAGCCATTGGCTGCGGTGGACGACAATACTTGTAGTTCATTCATTCAGAGAACTCTGGTGAACCTGGCTGAAGAGATAATCTTGCTGAAAGATTAACAGTTGATGCTTCTGGAAGCATCAGATCCCTGGCTCCTCACTGCGTTCTGCAAACCCCTATGTCAATACAGGATGCAGTAGTGATGTTGGGTAGTGTCAGATATTGAGGATCTTTCAGCAAAGTTTAAAAAAGTGTTGAATGTAGAGCAGAATAATTTTTGAGCCGGTTTCAAGTTGTATGAGAGCCCTTATAAATATATTACACATTCCCAAGACATCTTTCAGGACAGCGCCTGAAAGATAGTGACTCCTCCCACCGGACCTTAGGAAACACCTTCTTCCTCATCCAGATCTTTAAAGGGGTTGTAAAGGTAATTTTTTTATTTTTTAAAAATAACAAACATGTTATACTTACCTTCACTGTGCAGCTCGTTCTGCACAGAGTGGCCCCAAACCTGGGTCTGGGGTCCCTCGGCGGCTGTCTCAGCTCCTCCCCACAATAACTAACCACCTTAATGCGAGCTCCCTCGCATGGTGGTTAGTTATTGCGGGCGCGCTCCCGTGATACAGCCGGCGGCTATAGCCGCTCGCTGTATCACTCGGCCCGCCCCCCAGCGCGCCGCGTCATTGGATGTGATTGACATTGCTTCCAATCCATCCACTGTAGCCAATCAGCGGCCAGGCTGAGCAGCGGAATCGAGGACGTGAACGAGCAGCCGAATTTCGAGGGGTCAGGTAAGTAAAACGGGGGGCTGGGGACGGCGGTATTGTTAGTAGTTTTTTCACCTTAATGCATAGAATTTTTACCTTTACAACCCCTTTAAAGGGAGGCACCTCCCTACCACACCTCAGTTTTTGTGTTTGCCTCTGGCCTGGAGAGAACATCTTTTAGGGAGGAGCTAGGATCTCTTAGGTGCTGCTGAGACACAGGGTTTCCTCTCGTTTTTTCCTCCTCTTCTATTAAAAGAAAAAAAAAAAAGATCCCAGCCCTCCCACCTTACCAGGTCTTTTGGCAGTGGTGAGTTTGGGCTCCTCTTACCCCCTAAGTATTCGGGGAGGGCCGCAGTAGGTTCAATGACCCACTCCAGTATTGTGAGAACGGCAGCTGCATGTGCATTTTGTACGAGCCAAGATTGATCTCGGTCGCACCGGAAGTGACACTTCCCATTAGCAGGTCACCAGGTCAGCGCCATTTCCTGCGGCCGGGCGCAAGGGGAGGAGGCAGGAACTGGTGCCTATTTCCGCTTCTGGTGCAGTGGAACTCTGGAGTCCAGAAGCGGTGTGCAAAGCCATGAGTGGAGCGCTGCACACCCGCTATAATGGACGTGGTGTCTGCAGCAGTAGGGACATGCACAAACAAGGCTCAGGTAGGGGGCAGTTAATTAAGTCTGCCCATTTCCTTTACCTTTCTGGTCTTTCCCTTTTTTTTCTTTCCCCCTGGTAGTGGGGGCTTGTCTGGACACTGGAGGCTGTATTTTCTTCCTAGTGCACCTTGTTGGGTGGTCCGCAGGCAGAGACTGGATCTCCCAAAGGGTCCCCTGGGTTTTTCCCTTTTTCTCTCTCAAACCAAAAGCTCTGACCCGGGGAAAAAGATTCCCCTAATGCAAGGCTAAGGTGGGAGAAAATTGGGGGGGGGGGGAGCCCTATGCAGTACCTGCATTGCTTCTTTAGTCAAAGAGGAATCTGCTTCTGTTTGTGATGACTTGGTTGCCTCAGTAAATAAGGAACTATATGCCACGATTCAGACATTCCATGAATCATTAATTAGTCCAGCTGCTAGTCAGCCCTCCACTTCAAAGTCTTCTCAGGGTTCACTTCCTGTCCCGGTGTTAGAGACTTTGTCTGAAGGTCCTTTTACCAGGGAAAAACAATCCTCTGTGCCTTCCATCGATTTGGAAGAGGAGAGTGAAAGGGGCTGAAGTGGTCCCCTCCAAGTTTAAGCTATCTCTGCAAGAAGTTGGTGGGCTTCTTTAGAGCCATACTTGTTACCCTTGGCCTAAGTAAAGAAAAAAAGGAACTAACGCTGCACGACCGTATGTACGTGGATCTAAGTGAGCTTAAAGTTCATTCTGTCATCTCGGACTCCATAAAGAAAATGTCAGGAACCAGAGAGAGAACCTTTTTTCTCAATAGCCCACAAGAGACTCTTTCCGTTTTGAGGAAGACCGCTTTGTGTTATGGAACAAGGTACCCAAGCTGGATGCTGCCTTCTCTCAGGTCTCTAGCTCCACCGATCAGGCCTTTGAAGACATGGGGGTCCTAAGGGATCTAATGGATAAGCATATGGATCTCTTGCTCAAGAGATCTTGGCAATCGGTCATGAGCAATTTAAAGCCAGCTATGGCCACAACATGTGTAGCCAGGAACCTAGAGTATTGGGTTAAACAGCTAAAAGTTCATATGGTAGCTGATTCACCCAAACAGGAGATTTTGGATTCCTTTTAAACCTTGTCCTCTGCAGTAGCCTATATAGCAGATGCCTCGGCCTTAACAAATTCGGCTAGAAGAGCATTATGGCTGAAGACTTGGCCAGGTGATGCAGCATCGAAAAGTTAACTCTGTGGGATTCCTTTCTTGGGTGACCTTCTTTTTGGCCCTGATCTAGATACCATTCTAGATAGGACTGCTGATAGAAGTCCTTCCCAGTAAAAAAAGAAGAAACAACCCCGGAAGCACTTTTTTTCGACCTCAAAGAGCTCAGGTGCAGGACAACAAATCCCAGGGGAGGAGGAAGAATTGATCTGCACAAAAAGCTGAAGGCAAAGGCGTAATCCTTTTCCATCTTCCTATGCAAGCCGAAAAATCCCACTGACTCGACCCTGGAGGTAGGCGGAAGGCTGCAAAATTTCCTTCCGCACTGGTCAACCATAACATCAAATCAGTTTATACTGACCACTCTTAGGGCTACGCAATAGAGTTTACGGTATCCCCCCAAGAAGATTTCCTGTGCGAATACCCCAAAGGGTCCAGTAAAAGCCCTGGCCATGAAGTCCTTATTAAAGGAGCTGATGCAGCAGGGTGTAGTGCTTCAAGTGCTACCAGAAGAGTGGTAATAAGGCTTTTATTCTCATTTTCTTGGTAAGAAAGCCAACCAGAAATTTCTGATTGATCCTCAATCTAAAACCTCTGAACAAATCTGTAGGTTCAAGATGGACTCCATTTTTTCAGTCAGAAATCTGCTGACCCCAGAATGTTACATGGCATCAATAGATTTTAAGGGATGCATACCTGCATATCCCAATCTCGCTTCAGTCCCAGAAGTATCTCAGGTTGGCTGTAAAGATGGAAGGTGTGATTCATCTGCAGTTCAGGGCCTTGCCGTTTGGGCTGTCATCCTCACATCGGATCTTTACCAAGGTGATGGCGGAAGCCCTAGCTCCGCTTCGTCTTCAGGTAATTGCAGTGATTCCCTGTTTGGACGTACTATTCTTCGCCCCCTCAAGGGAAAGGGTGCAGGTCAACTTGGCCAAAGCACGCAACCATCTGGAATCTCTAGGATGGATTCTAAACCTCCAGAAATCCTCCCTAAACCTGTCACAGGAGGTTCGCTTTCTGGGCTACCACATCAATTCAGTAAAACAGAAGATTTTTCTCCCGCAAGAGAGAAAGGACAAGGTTCAGAGCACTGTGTCAATGCTGCAGACCAACCAGCTAAGGCAAGTTATGTCGGCATTAAGGGTACTGACCTCAACAATGCTGACTATTTAGTGGGCAAGACTGCACTTCAGGTGTTTGCAAACTTTTCTCCTGAGGTCATGGGATCCCAGCTTAAGATCTGCAGGTGAAGAGGTCACTGTGGTGGAGGAGTCAGGAGATCCTATCAAGGGGTCTAGATTGGGCCTTTCCAGTTGAAAGGATACCACAGATGCCAGCTCTTGGGGATGGGGAGCCCGTCTAGAGGAAAACTTCGCCCAGGGAAGTTGGTCCAAGAAGGAGGTGACAAGGTCCTCAAATTGGAGAGGGCTAAAGGCCTCATCTCTACTAAGGTTCACGCAAGATCTCCAGTTTCACCACGTTCAGGTCTTGACGGACAACGCCACTGCTGTGGCTTATCTAAACAGACAGGGGGGCACAAGGAGCAGGTCCTTACAAGCACTGGCAACAGAAATCCTTCTGTGGGCAGAGAAGCACTTGCTATCCCTATCAGCAACCCACCTAAAGGGGACCCTGAACAGAGTGGCGGATTTCCTGAACAGGCACCCCATTCAGAAGGCAGAGCGGTGTCTAAATCCGGAGGTCTTCACAACAATTTCCAGTATGTGTGGACAGCCAGAGGTGGACCTGTTTGCCTCAAGAGGGAATGCACAGGTTCCTCAATTCTTTTCCTTAAACAATATCGCTGGATCACTAGGGACAGACTCTCTGGCGCATCCATGGAGATTTCAACTTTGCTGTGCTTTCCCCCCATTCCAGTCAATCCCACTGGTATTTAGGAAGATCCAATGGGAAAAAGTACCAGTCATCCTAATTACTCAGTTTTGGACGAAAAGAGCCTGGTTCTCAACCGTTCTGGGAATGGCGACCTTGCCTTGTTGGCATCTACCTCTCAGGCAGGATCTGCTATTCCCAGGGTCCAGTAACTCACCCAGAAGTGGCCAGCCTGTCTCTCGCAGCCTGGTATCTGAGGAGCAGCTCCTGAAGAGCAAGGGGTTTTCAGACCGTCTGATTACAATATTACTATCAAGCAAATAAGGGTAACAGGGGCCATCTATACTAAAGTCTTTAAGGTCTATAATTCATGGTGCGATTCATCTGCCCAAGGAGGCTTGTTTCCAGCTTGGAGTTTTTGCAAGATGGGGCAGATAGGGGACTAGCAGTCAGTACCTTGAAAGTACAGGTTGCTGCACTAGCGGTGTTCTTAGAAAAATCTGTGGCTCTGAACCGCTAGTAGCCAGATTTTTTTTTTTTCTTGATCTCTTGCAAGATCAAGGCCAGCAACGGTAAAAAATTTCCCTAAGTGGGACTTGTCGGTAGTCCTGCAATCCCTAACAAGGAGTCCCCCTGAACCTCTGGAAGAAGCGTCACTCAAATGTCTCACTATTAAAGCTGTGTTCCTAATTGCCATTACTTCAGCACGCAAGATCAGTGAGCTACATGCTCCATCAATTAGGGAACCTTACCTGTCAGTGTTTCTGGATAGGTATTCTCAGGACAGACCCAAAGTTCTTACCAAGAGTAGCTTCAAGACATTGTGCTCCCAACCTTCTGTGCTAACCCTTTGGGGGAGAAGGAGACCTTTTTTTTATACTTTGGATGTCAAAAGGATTTTGTTACGCTATCTAGAAATTACTAAGGACTTTACACGTGCAGTCTCATTGTTTGTCTTGAGGGCTGAAGTTATCCATCTTGGAAGCATACTCACATGCAGAGTTGTTTCTACCAGATGGAATTCGTGCAAACTCAACCAGATCGCTTGCGACCACTTGGGCAGAAAGAGCTGGTGCCACCCCTGAACAAATTTGCAAGGCGGCAACGTGGTTAAGTTTCCGCACCTTTGTGTGACATTGGTGGCTGGACCTCACATCTGCCAGCGATCAGGCATTTTGCAGGAAGGTCTTGTAGGCTGTTATCCTGCCCTAAGGGGGTAAGTCTCTGTTATCCTCAAGTGCTGTCCTGAAAGTCTCCTTGGGAAAATTCAAGTTAGACTTACTGGTAACTTGTTTTCCAGAAGTCTTTCAGGACAGCAATGAACCACCCTATTAGTTTGTACTATGCTGTGACTAACATATGTTCTTATGTGTTACAGCCGTGGCCGGAGGTTCTCTTCTACAACTGAGGTGTGGTGGGGAGGTGCCTCCCCTTGAAGATCTGGAGGAAGAATGTGTTTCCTGTGGTCTGGTGGGAGGAGTCACTGTCCTGAAAGACTTCTGGAAAACAAGTTACCGGTAAGTCTAACTTTTGTAGAGGTTGGTTCTCCTAGAAATCGGCTTAAATTTTTTCTTTGAGTCAGTGACTACCACTCAGGTACTTTAGTACAAGGCTGCCAAACTAATCCTCTTTTTTTTTTTTTTTTTTGTTTGTTTTTTTTTTCCTTTAAAGATCTTATATTGAAAAGGAAGGCCTACTTTTTCCCAGCCCTCTGCTCCACCAAGAAAAATGGTTTCAAAAAGCCTTTGATCAAGATACCACCCCCACCAAAAATTTCTACCCTGGCTGGCTTTCAGCTCATCGAAAGTGTTTTTTCTTTGAGGGCCCAGCTCTACCGGAAGGCACAGGTCATGTCGCTGTGCATCAAAAGCTGGGCTACAAATGCACATGTATAGATATAGCCAGTGTTGTTATGGGTGGGAGGCAGGGACTGGCAAATGATAGCAGACCTTCTGTTTTCTGTGGAAAGCCCACTTTAACTCCTAAAAGCCAACTCCTCTTGAAACTGATGTTCTTGTTCTGGTTTGGTTGCTGTCAGTTTTAATCTCATGCTGGCCTTTTTGTTTTGCTAAGTGAGCTTCTGTGATGGCTCAACCAGTATTACCTGTTCCAATAGGCAGAGTTGTGCTGTGCCCCCTTGCTTATGTAAAAACATATTGAGAAGTTCATTTTACCTTAGAGTGACACCTATATTGTGATTTTATATAAAAGGTTGTGGAGACCAAAGTTCTTTTGGGAAAACCTAATTTTATGAAAGATTACAGGTGATTCAGTTCACCGGTACCCACCTACAACCGCTATTTCCACTTTGAATGGTGTACAAAGCAATGTTTGGGTTGATTTTTGTATAGTAGCTGTAAAGAATTTGTGCTGTTTTTAAAGGCTTTAAAAGTTTCTAATACTGATTTATGTGCAAATCGAACGCTGTGTTGGGACAGTACGCAGATACAGGAAATAACCCCATTATTTTTTGAGACTTTTTAGGAAACTTTTGAAATGCCTGTCCATAATGGTTATGATTGGTTGGCAGCTCTGCACTGGTGGAATGATCATCACTTAGGATTATTCAGGCCATCAGCACATACCCATAACAAAACCTATCATTTTTTTGGGTGGGCTCACTATTAATGGATTCTTTTAACAGTGCAAATCTTGTAACCATGGTAATGCTGTACATAGATTGGGATCAATTTTATTTGGTATCCTTTTTTTTCTCAGATTTTGGAGCTATTAATACAGCAGGATGGAGAGTTTCAGGAACTCATGAAGGTGGCCTACAGTCAGGGCAAGATTCATCAAGAAATGCAGCTTTTGGAGAAGGAAGTTGAGAAAAGAGACAGTGATATCCAGCAACTACAGAAACAGCTGAAAGAGGCAGAACACATACTGGTAAGTGGCCCTTAATGTTCTCTAATCTATATAACAGTAACAGTTGAAGTCAAAACAACCCAGCTCACACTTTTTATTATCAGTTACTGCAAGCTTTTTTTTTTCCCTTCTTGGGATAAGGGTTTTGCATAAATAGAAGCTGATCATTGTAAGCACCCCTGGCAGTGTTAAATGGTTTGTACCATCCCTGTAAACTTGTACATCTGGAAGAGCTTGTTTTGAAAAACAGACTTATTGGCTGGATCACCAGGGGAGAAAACATAAGTAAGAAAACGAATGCAGCCATCCAGGACTCGACAAATCCCTGCCGCCAGGTTGCCATTGTGACTAGAAATGGCATCCTGGTGCCTGGGCATTTATCGGCCCCAGTGGTGTAGCATGGGGGGCTGCCGGGCACAATGGCAGTCACTGCATCGGCGTCCCAGGAACAATCCTGCTATTGCCGAGCAGCCAGTAGGTCTCACTATGCCTCGTGCATAAGGGGTGACGGATTCAAGGAGAGGGGCGAGTCAGAGGAAGAGCGGAGCTGACTGGTGGCATGGAGTCCCTAGCAGAAAGTGTCTAGTGCGTCTGTGTCCCCATGGCGGTGTGGACTGAGCCTCTCGCTCCTGAAGCTCCTCCAAAAGTGGTTCCAAGTCGAGTCTGGATATCCCGGGAGCCCGCTATGCCCTAGACAGCCCAGAGCTGGTTTGGCCACTTATCAGTGCAACCTCATCAGGGCCCATTATTGCCCATCAGTGCTGCCTCTTCAGTGTCCATCTGTGCAGCTTTTCAAAACTTTCGGTCTTTTTTCATGTATTTGGCAAAAAAATAAAAAGCCCAGTGGTGATTGAATACCACCAAAAGAAAGCTCTATTTGTGTGAAAACAGTTCTAAAAATGACATTTGGGTACAGTGTTGCATGACTAACGCTGAAAGCTGAAAATTAGCCTGGGCAGAAAGGTGGTGAAAGTGACCAGTAGGCAGGTAAGTGGTTAAAAAAGAACTGGCTCCTAGATTCAAAGCAAATTTGTCAAGCCCTGCAGCCATCCCATCTAAGGCCAGCCATAGGCGGTTCGAATCTCAGCCAGTCCAGCAGGAACCAGCCGAGATTCAAGCCGTGTGTAGGCTGGCTGAATGTACTAAGTTGACTGATCAACTTTGGTACCACCAGCCTGCCAGATTCACTTGTGATTTATTGCTAGCGAGTGCTATAGCCGCTAGTAGAGCTGCACGATTCTGGCCAAAATGAGAATCACAATTTTTTTTTCCTTAGAATAAAAAGATCATGATTCTCTCAACGTAAAATCTTTCACATTTTACAAAAAAAAATGGGCTAACTTTACTGGTTAGTGTATTTTGTTTTTGGTTTTTGTTTAATTCATTAAAGTAATTTTTTCCAAAAAAATTGCATTTGAAAGACTGCTGCGCAAATACAGTGTGACATAAGATATTGCAATAACCATCGTTTTATTCTCTAGGGTGTCTACTAAAAAAATATATATAATGTTTGGGGGTTCTAAGTAATTTTCTAGCAAAAAAAAAATGATTTTAGCTTGAAACCAACAAATGTCAGAAAAAGGTTTAGTGGTTAAACTTTTTTCACTTACACACAGTCTATTCCATTGACAAATTTTTACAATGTTTATACTTAAAGTGGATGTAAACCTGAACCCTTTTTTTTTTTTTTTTTTTTTTAGTTATTCCGTGATATAAAACTTGACAAACAGAGAAAAACTTTGTCAAATCCTCCCCCCTGCTGTGAGTGACAGGTGATTTACATATCTTGTGCACTAGCCTAAGACATGCATTATTTTTTAATTCCCTCCCCCACTCATTTCTTCAAGAGCTCTGCAAGGATTGGCTGTTCCACACCTCAGCATGATTTGGAATGCTGAAGTCATGTGGTTACTTTCCTGTCTTTTCACTGGATGTTAGAGATCATAGCAGAAGTTCAGTGTTAGAAATACACAGGAGAAAATGCATATTGATAAGTGGAGTGTAGAGGTGGGTGGGGAGTCTGAGATCACGACTCCACCTACCGAGCTCCAGACAACAGACCCACCCACAAACTGCGGTTTTTCGGCTCTCATAACAGACAGAGGGGAGACATTTGACAGTTAAAGATACATGCAGGAGGCATGTATATCCTTATAGATAACCCCTATGGCAGTAGTTTAGAAAGGATGACATTGGGTTTATATCCACTTTAAGTTCAACTGATAAAGAATGTTATGATTCTTGGCAGACTTCCCAGTTTTTCCCTTCCTTTCTTTTTATGGCTGTGGCTTCAGAAGAGCAGAGAGAATTCTTTTAAATGCCTTCTGTAAAGGCATGCAAATCTTTCTTTAAAGCTGAATTCTAGGAATCCAGCTCCTTTGTAAAAAGTGAAGGCACACTATGAGTTAAGTCAAGGGCAGTGCTTGACATCTCCTGGGCTTATCTCTATTTACATCTGACAATTTTATTACACTCCCAGGGGACAGATAGCACTGTATTTCCAAGAGCCTGAAGCTTATGCTTCAGGTCTAAGCATCTTTAACGTTATATTTTGGTGCAGCAGCTATGCCTCCCCCTCCCCTCCTTTTGCCCAGTCACAGAAGCCTTTGCATTATGTAAACTCTTTTGCAAAGGCTTCTCTAAATGGGCAGCAGTGGGGAGGGGGCAGGCATAGTTGCTCTGTGTGCCTTTCTCTCCTCTGAGCCCTGAGTTTGTGTAATGCTCCGGCAGAGCCATAAGAAATAGAGATATTAAATAATAGAGAAGAGTTCAGGCTATATCGTGCACCTCCTTGGACTTGCCTCATAGTGTGCCTGCACTTTTTACAAAGTGTATGTTTAAATTTCTGGAATTCAGCTTTAAAGTATAAATCCACCCTAAAACTAAAATCTCTGCATCCTACAGACATCCACAATATAACACTAACCTATCTAGCCCTGTAAAGAAGAAATCAGTATACATACCTTTTCTCAAGCCGATCTGGCCCTTTCTCCAACAGCGGTAGCTCTGCAGGGGACACAGCCGACAACGGCTGTGAAATGAATGGGGAGTGACGTCACCCATAGAGTTACTATGGGGCTTCCGTTGTCGGACATGTCCATTGAACCCGCCTCCACAGCAAAGCCGCAGCTGAGCTTGGGATCCAGTTGGATCGGCTGCAGAAAAAGTATGTATGCTGATTTCTTCTTTACAGGGCTAGATAGGTTAGTGTTAGATTGTTGTCTGTAGATGCAGGGTTTTTAGGGTGGACTTCTATCTATATTAATGGCCGTGGATATACAGCATACTATATATGACTGAGGCCGGGTTCACACTGGTACAACACGACAGTCGTACCACTTTGGATTCAACTTTGCCCTGCGACTTGAAGTCCAACATGCATTTGACTTCAATGAACAGGCATCCGACTTTGATCCCCGACAATACCAGTCTGTTCTCTCTTCTCTCTCTCTCTCTCTCTCTCTCTCTCTCTCTCTCTCTCTCTCTCTCTCTCTCTCTCTCTCTCTCGATAAACGTTTATGCAACCATCATGGGACCTACAAACTGTGGTTTGGAGGTTTTTACCCCTCACAAACTCTAAAATCCGGGGGGGGTTTAGAGAAGGGGATGTAGAAAATTGCAAAAATGGTCTGGGTACCTGAGGTTTAAAGTGGGAGTATGGGGCCTGGCAGCAAAATGGTTAAACAGATACATGGTTGGTTACAGATTTTGCAGTCTTGGGCATTTTGGCTTTTTATTTTGGGGATCTTGGGCGGAATGGCTGCGGCTCTGCATGCAATCTCAAATCGTACTACAATCACAAAATGCATGTTCGGGTGCTGTTTTAGCACGAAGCTTGTCGCCCAAAAAAGGAGCAGGAGCTTTTTTTGGGCAAGGAGCGTTGTAGATTGCTGTGCGATAATCACAGCGAACCAGCTCCGCATTTAGGTGCCATTGAAAATGAATGAGACCCTAACATACATTTTTGAGATTGTGGGCATAATCGCAGCAATTCTGCACAAAATCCCAAAAGGCCAAATATGAATGAAGCCTTTTTGTCTGGTCCTTAAATGGCCAGGAGAACATGAGAAGGGAAATGTTGTGTTTTATCAACTCTTCTAGTTTAATTTGAAATACACCAAAGCTTTTTTCATTTCTTACCAGGCTACAGCAGTATACCAAGCAAAAGAAAAGCTGAAATCAATAGACAAAGCAAGAAAAGGTTAGTGTGACTGTTTTTTAAGTTTCTACGTCAGCAGTCCCCAACCTCCCCATCACCAGGGACCGGCCTCTGTGATGACAACCCCTTCACGGAGCGGGTGGGAGTATTGGTGCTGCCGTTTCTTGTTACCTCTGGGGTGTGTGTGTGTGACGTGATCCCCTTGGGGAGAAGGGGGGTTCAACCTGTTACCTCTGGGGGTGGGTGCTGCCTTTTACCTCCCTTGTGTGCACCGCCTGTCACCTCCCAGGGGGAATGTTTGTGTGCAGCCTGTCGCCTCCGGGCCTCTCCCTTGCTCTCCTCCTTTTCTCCCTTGCTCTCCTCCTTTTCTCCCTTGCTCTCCTCCTTTTCTCCCTTGCTCTCCTCCTTTTCTCCCTTGCTCTCCATAAGTAAGGTGACCACAGAGGTGGAATGGAGTAGAGATGCTAAGAGAAGGGAAGTGGGCACCCTCTGGTGGTGGGAGGGTGGTGGCAGTGCAGGTTATGCTGGCTAGCTTGCCTGCTGCGTGGCCTGGGGGTTGAGGGCCCTTGTTTTTACATACATTTATTTATTTTTTGCGCTCCGAATCATCCAGCCGGCTCTCTTCTCTCTCTTCCCCTCAGTGAGCACTGGGAGAAGGACTCCCATGCAACTCGCCAGCCGGTGGTGCCCCACCCCCCTCGCTTCCAGGCAGCCCACGAGGGCTGCTATACAGTATGGTACTTGGTTTAGACAACATGTTTGTAATTTTGCCACATTAAGCTGTGTACACATGGGGCTTAACTTTGTATTAGGGCGGTGTCTGCAACAAATTTTTACAAAGCATTTTACAAACAGGTTAACAGTTTGCAGCTTTCTTAAAGCCTTCAATGCACCCTTCATCTTGGGGCTGTCAAACATAGATCTTACTGGGAGTGCTGTCTGAGGACTGCTAGCAACTACGTTAAATTGACAGGCAACTCTGACCTTAATGAGCTGTGTTTAACATTCATAAATTGGAGATAATATATGCTTTAAAATGCTTAAAAATAAATAAATAAAAAGCTGCTAAAGGCAATCTGAAAGCTTTCCAAAACTTTCCAAAAGTTTGCTGTACACACTCATGTAAACTAAAGTCCATGTATTATTAGGTATGCAGACCAAGCTTTCCGGCAACATTTATGCCCCGTACACATGATCCAAAAATCGGACGACAGATCGACTTTTTTCGCTTACTAGTTGTCTTAAATCCCTTGGCATCCTGGGGGCACCTATATATATATTTGGGTGGAGTCAGGTGATCAGGGTTCTGTGCCACCTGGACAGCTGTCTGGGTGTAGCTGTGTTATATTGCCTGGGCTGCTAGGCCAGAGTTTGAGCCTATCCCGGGGACATCTGGCTGCTAGGCTGTCTAAAGGGCCTATCCAGAAGCAAGAGAGCAGCGCAGGGTTGGGACTGCGGCTTGCAGTCCAACCAGAAGTGACAGTTCTGCTGGCCGGTGAACCTGTCAGTGGTTGGAGGTAGAGGGGAAGCTGTCCCCACTAAGGGACCGACCACCCTTTTACCAGGAACCACAGTGAGTAGCTGAAGCAAGTACCGGAACAGCATTCTCACCTACCGTGCTACATTGTCATTTACTTTAAGTAACTGTATACAGTTTCAAAATGCTGTACAGTATTTTTTCAGTGTTGGTTAATAACTCTTTAAATTAGGGCTTGAAAAAAAGAGCAGCACCTGTATTTACCTACCCAACACTGACTGTGTATCCTTTATAATTTTTTAATTTATTTTTCCTAATTATTTATGTAGTGTTGCACTCAGAAGGACCAACCCATGGGTAAATGGACTGGTATTCCCATAGCAGAAGGATACAAAATGTGCTTCCCTTGCTATGGTACTACCCACACTAACAACATGAACCTGTTGCTGATGGGTGCCAGGGTCCAATAAGGTGATATTGGTGGGTGACTCATGGAATATTTATCTCTTCACTAGGCAAAATTCAAGTGTAAGAAAAGCTCGTCTAACTATTCTAAAAATGTTCTCTCCTACCTATACTGCCTAACCTATATAAAAAAAAGTGTGTACTTGCCTATTTTTATTCTGGTCCAATTTGGTCACACGATCCCTGTCACCTATGTCAGTGAGCGGCTGCTGCAGGTGGGAGGAGGGAGCGAAGACCGTGTCTGGGCTCTTGTGGATAACATCATGGCTCCTTAGGAAATCCCAGCTGTTGTCAAGTGCTATCTGAGCTGGATTATGTGACTGACCTGGAGAAGATTAAAAATGCATACACTTTTATTTTTCATATGGGTAAGAGCCCTTTAACGCCGACACCCCTGCGCTGGCAGTGTGAGAGTGCTGCTAGTTTTAGTGGCGCTTTACCGTTGTTTTTAGAGGAGCTTTTATCCCCTGCTAGCAGCCGAATAAGTGCTGCTGCCACCCATTGATTTCAAAGGGCAGGGGCACTTTAGGAGCGCCTTAAAAAAATGCTTGCAGGACTTTTTTTGACGTCCTGCCAGCGCAGCACCCCAGTGTAAAAGCACTCAGGCTTTCACACAGATTGCAGATGAGGCATTTTACAGGTGCTATTTTTAGTGCGTTTTTTTTTTTTTTTTTTTTTTTTAGCCTAAAAAAAGGAGTCTTGGGATTTTCTGCCACTTTAAAAAAAGCCGTAAACTCGTACGCATCACTTCAATAACTGCCATATCCACAAGACATCTAGTGAACATGTTGCAGGCAAAAAGGACAAGTGGTGCAATCCTTTAAAAAAAACAAAGATAACAGCAAAAACAATTGTAAGCTGAATACTTGGAGCAGAAGCTTCCTTGGAAACCCACTCCTTTATAAAAGGGTTTTCGCTGTTTATAAAGGATATCAGACCAGAGTCTGACCATGTATATTCTGGAATTTCAGCTCCTGATCATGGTAAAGCTGTTAGGTCAGGAAACCCCGCCTTGTTTAGGATTAAGTGACTATTGCATTTAAACCCATGTTTGAAAAGTAGTAGGTTTTAGTACCAGCTGTTCAGCAGCATTATATTTGGTGTAAGAATGGTAGCTACTTTAAGGGGTAGTAATGTCCAGCATTTATAGAGTTAAGGATAGGTGTATTAGTTGTAATAAACTTTTTTTTGGTTTGTAAAATATAAGATTATTCAGGGCAAGAGTGTCTGTGTAAGGCCCACATCCTGGCCAATACTCTCCTCTCCAGTGATCTCCTTTTACTTCTTCCTGTGTCGCAGCTTCCACCATCCCCATTGTTGCTTGTGTTGGGAGTTCAGGGGAGTAGTGATAGTAGCCTCTCTATCATGTGATTGTGCCTATGTCTAGCAAGTGGCTTCTAGGCCCAAGCACTGCATCATTGGAGCAACACATGCTCTTCTGCACCTGGGAACACCAAGTATTTGGTAATGGCAGCCACAGAAAAAGGGGCAGCAGTGGAGCGCTGGAGGGGTGAGTACAAAACTGTTAGAGGGATGGGCTTTATGTGCATATTGTTGCTTTTTCTTGAATGGACAAGTGTCTTTTTAAGGCCCCATGATTTCCAATGAGAACTATTCATATCTGTGCAACTTCAAGTCTCACTGACTTCAAAGTAGTTCCTGTACTACTTTGGTCTGACTTTGATGCGCGTTGAGGTCCATAGACCTCAAGTTTACACAGGC
Source organism: Lithobates clamitans (assembly GCA_037952925.1). Taxonomy (NCBI): domain Eukaryota; kingdom Metazoa; phylum Chordata; class Amphibia; order Anura; family Ranidae; genus Lithobates; species Lithobates clamitans. Next base: position 4,557,603 of record JBBGZY010000368.1, read on the forward strand.
GTTCCCTAAAATCACTGCAAAATCGGGTAACTTTAAAGTTGCTGCAGTGTGAAAGGGGCATGAGAGTTTAGCATGGGTGCCTTAAAGGATAAGTTCACCTTTTTTAACAAAAAAATAAAAATAAATGCACTTTTTTTTTGCTGGTAGAAGTGCATTTACTATCTTTGTTTTAGGAGACTGGAAAGCATTGCACCAGTGATCAGCAGATTGCTGATGCCATGCAGGTCTCCTGCAGACTGAAAAACTGCCTGTCCATACGATGTACGAGCAAACCGCTTACACTGACAGTAAGTCTCAATGAACTACCCAGGTGCTCAACAAAGCCATGGTAGTTCATTGAGAACTACCAGCCGACAGCTGTAAAGACTGTTGGGACTTGTAGTCTTCTCATTCACAGAACACTGTGAATGGATGATGTGGCCAGGTTAGAGTTCGGGGATGTGGGGGCCAGTAAACTTGTAACATGTTACAAAAGGTAAATCCTTTTCCTTTTCCTTTCTTTTCATCAATGCCAGCTTTAGGCAGAAAAAACATAAAATGTTGATGAATTTTGCCCAAGACTTCTCAGTTAAATTTTTTCAAAAAGTTAGCATAAAAACATCTTGTTTCACATGTCTCCCAGGTGCCATCTCGTCTGAGGAACTGATTAAATATGCCCATCGGATTAGTGCAAGCAATGCAGTGTGTGCTCCACCAACATGGGTTCCAGGTAAGAATTTTTGTTTTTAATTTGATTTAATCCTGTGTTATCTGCAAAGGCGCACAGCTTTATTGCCAGCAAGAGATACGGTCATGAAAATAACAAATACTGCTGCTGGAACGAAGTTTAGACGCTGAACATACCTGCAGCAGCCTCTTGGACCCTCCCATCATAGAATAATCCCTAGCCATTCTGATAGGCAAAGCCTCCCCCAACCTATTCGTATTTGTACATTACTATGATGGTAGGAATGTCAGGTGGTACGAAGAAGCAGGCAGGTTTCCACATGATCAGGAGGTTTTAAAGTTTTGCCTGTCAATGGCCTGGGATTCTGCTGTTACAGTAGGCTTTTAGAGGTTCTGTTTAGGTGCCTGCACTTTATGTTTTTAAAAATTTGTTCTTTTTAAAGTAAATTAGTTGCAAGCCTGAAGTTTGTTTTATAGTTGGCATATGATGGGTAAATTAGCTGTTTCCAACCTCCCAAGTCTTCCTATTGGTCTATGATGCCTTCCTTTACATTAAAGATTAATAGGAACATGGAAAGAGTGGGCCCCAAGTACAAGTTTTGGAGGTTTACGTATATGGTTATCTGTAACGGTTGATCTGCATTTGACATCTCATTTTCACTAAAAGTAAACTGCTTCTTATGTGTTTTTAAATGACCAAATTTAGTTTTATTTAAACCAGTTAACATACGACATGGCCATATGTGATGGTGAAACCCACCTGTGTTTGGCATAAGATGTATTGATTTTATGTTGACCTGAATTATTATGATTTTGTTGTACCTGCATTTAATGTATTTATATTTCTTCATTGAAGGGGATCCACGTCGCCCTTATCCTACAGATCTGGAGATGCGAAGCGGATTATTGGGTCAGATGAGTAACCTACCTACAAATGGTGTTAATGGGCATTTGCCTGGGGATGCACTGGCAGCAGGGAGACTACCAGGTAAATTGAAGGCATTTTTTCAGCTTAGTAAGAAAAATGTTGGGGGAGAATGAGATCTATTCAATCCTAACATTAAAAAATAATGGGGAATTTAATTTTTTGCTTTCTTGACTGAGTATTATTCAGAAACAGATTGTCTGTTAAGTACGTGACTTTACTGATGCTAAAGGGGAATACGGTAGTTGTCTTATTAATTTTGTAAATGTACGTACAGTATCTCCCAAAAGTGAGTACTCCCCTTTTTTTTTTTTTTGTAAATATTTTATTATATCTTTTCATGTGACAACACTGAAGAAATTACACTTTGCTACAATGTAAAGTAGTGAGTGTACAGTTTGAAGAACAGTAAATTTGCTGTCCCCTCAAAATAACTCAACACAGCCATTAATGTCTAAACCGCTGACAACAAAAGTGAGTACACCCCTAAGTGAAAATGTCCAAATTGGGCCCAAAGTGTCAATATGTTGTGTGGCCACCAATATTTTCCAGCACTGCCTTAACCCTCTTGGGCATGGAGTTCACCAGAGCTTCACAGGTTGCCACTGGAGTCCTCTTCCACTCCTCCATGACATCACAGAGCTGGTGGATGTTAGAGACCTTGCGCTCCTCCACCTTCCATATGAGGATGCCCCACAGATGCTTAACCACTTCAGCCCCGGAAGGATTTACCCCCTTCCTGACCAGAGCACTTTTTACAATTTGGCACTGTGTCGCTTTAACTGCTAATTGTGCGGTCATGCAATGCTGTACCCAAACGAAATTTGCGTCCTTTTCTTCCCACAAATAGAGCTTTCTTTTGATGGTATTTGATCACCTCTACGGTTTTTATTTTTTGCGCTATAAACGGAAAAAGACCGAAAATTTTGAAAAAAAAAGATATTTTCTACTATTTGTTATAAAAAAAATCCAATAAACTCAATTTTAGTCATACATTTAGGCCAAAATGTATTCGGCCACATGTCTTTTGGTAGAAAAAAATGTCAATAAGCGTATAATTTATTGGTTTGCGCAAAAGTTAAAACGTCTACAAACTAGGCTACATTTTCTGGAATTTACACAGCTCTTAGTTTGACTGCCTATGTCATTTCTTGAGGTGCTAAAATGGCAGGGCAGTACATACCCCCCCCCCCCCAAATGATCCCATTTTGGAAAGTAGACACCCCAAGGAAATTGCTGAGAGGCATGTTGAGCCCATTGAATATTTTTTTTTTTGTCCTAAGTGATTGAATAATGACCAAAAAAAAAAATTTACAAAAATTTGTCACTAAATGATATATTGCTCACACAGGCCATGGGCATATGTGGAGTTGCACCCCAAAATACATTTAGCTGCTTCTCCCGAGTATGGGGATACCACATGTGTGGGACTTTTTGGGGGCCTAGCCGCATACGGGGCCCCAAAACCAATCACCGCCTTCAGGATTCATAAGGGCGTAAATTTTTGATTTCACTCCTCACCACCTGTCAGTTTTGAAGGCCATAAAATGCCAAGATGGCACAAAACCCTCCCAAATTACCCCATTTTGGAAAGTAGACACCCCAAGCTATTTGCTGAGAGGCATGTTGAGTCCATGGAATATTTTATATTGTGCCACAAGTTGCAGGAAAATGACAAACTTTTTTTTTTTTTTTGCACAAAGTTGTCACTAAATGATATATTGCTCAAACATGCCATGGGCATATGTGGAATTACACCCCAAAATACATTCTGCTGCTTCTTCTGAGTACGAGGATACTACATGTGTGGGACTTTTTGGGAGCCTAGCTGCATACGGGGCCCCGAAAACCAATCACCGCCTTCAGGATTTCTAAGGGTGTAAATTTTTGATTCACTCCTCACTACCTATCGCAGTTTTGAAGGCCATAAAATGCCAAGATAGCACAACCCCCCCAAATGACCCCATTTTGGAAAGTGGACACCCCAAGCTATTTGCTGAGAGACATGGTGAGTATTTTGCAGCTCTCGTTTGTTTTTGAAAATGAAGAAAGACAAGAAGAAAAATTTTTTTTTTCAAAACTTTGTGACAAAAAGTGAGGTCTGCAAAATACTCACTATACCTCTCAGCAAATAGCTTGGGATGTCTACTTTCCAAAATAGGGTCATTTGGGGGGGGGGGGGGGGGGTTGTGCCACCTGGGCATTCCATGGCCTCCGAAACTGTGATAGGCAGTGAAGAGTGAAATAAAAAATTTACGCCTTTAGAAAGTTTGAAGGCGGTGCTTGGCTTTCGAGGTCCCGTACGCGGCTAGGCTCCAAAAAAAAGTCTCACACGTGGTATCCCCCGTACTCAGGAGAAGCAACAGAATGTATTTTGGGGTGTAAGTTCACATATTCCCATGGCATGTTTGAGCAATATATCATTTAGTAACAACTTTGTGCAAAAAAAAATAAAATTTTTTTGTCTTTTTCCCGCAACTTGTGTCACAATATAAAATATTCCATGGACTCGACATGCCTCTCAGCAAATAGCTTGGGGTGTCTACTTTCCAAAATGGGGTCATTTGGGGGGGTTTTGAACTGTCCTGACATTTTATGCACAACATTTAGAAGCTTATGTCACACATCACCCACTCTTCTAACCACTTGAAGACAAAGCCCTTTCTGACACTTTTTGTTTACATGAAAAAAATTTTTTTTTTTTTTTTTTTTTGCAAGAAAATTACTTTGAACCCCCAAACATATATATTTTTTAAAGCAAATGCCCTACAGATTAAAATGGTGGTTGTTTCATTTTTTTTTTCACACAGTATTTGCGCAGTGATTTTTCAAACGCATTTTTTTGGGAAAAAACACTTTTTTTACATTTTTAATGCACTGAAACACACTATATTGCCCAAATGTTTGATCTTAGGCCGAGTACATGGATACCAAACATGACATGCTTTAAAATTGTGCACAAACGTGCAGTGGCGACAAACTAAATAAATTTTTAAAAGCCTTTACAGGTTACCACTTTAGATTTCCAGAGGAGGTCTACTGCTAAAATTACTGCTCTCGATCTGACCTTCGCACCTCACATGCATGGTGAAATTGCTGTTTACATTTGACGCCAGACCGACGCTTGCGTTCGCCTTTGCGCGAGAGCAGGGGGGGACAGGGGTGCGCTTTTTTTTTTCTTTCTAATTTTTAAACTGTTCCTTTTTTCATATATTTTTTTTTATTTCAGGGAATGTAAATATCCCCTATGATAGCAATAGGTAGTGACAGGTACTCTTTTTTTTTTTTTTTTTTTTTTTTTTCAAAAAAAAAAAAAATTGGGATCTATTAGACCCTAGATCTCTCCTCTGCCCTCAAAGCATCTGACCACACCAAGATTGGTGTGATAAAATGCTTTCCCAATTTCCCAGTGGCGCTGTTTACATCCAGCGAAATCTAAGTCATGAAATGCTAGAAGCTTCCGGTTTCTTAGGCCATAGAGATGTTTGGAGCCATTCTGGTCTCTGATCAGCTCTATGGTCAGCTGGCTGAATCACCGGCTGCATTCTAAGGTTCCCTGTTGGGACAGGAGAGCCAGAGAAAAACATGGAAGACAGTGGTGGTGGGGGGGCATTCCCTCCCACTGCTTGTAAAAGCAGTCTAGAGGCTAATTAGCCGCTAGGATTGCTTTTACATGAAAGCTGACTGGCTGAAAAGAATGATACCAAGATGATACCTAAACCTGCAGGCATCATTCTGGTATAACCACTCAAAGTCCAGCAACATTCCAGTACGTTGCTGGTCCTTGGGCATATATTGTAAACTTTTTTTTTTTTCATGCAGCCTGTGGGCTGAACGAAAAAAAGATATTGATCAGTGGGTATGCCCACCATTAGAATACCTCCCTTCATCCACCCACTTCTAATGATGGGCATACATGCACCGTTTATATATGCCGAAGCATGGGGGCATCCGCCCCAAAAGGTAGGAGCAAATCGGCATATATGCTGAAGTATGTAACTGTGGTGGTGAAATCACCTCCGACAGCGCTGGAGTTGTGGCTTTATGTATCGTGGGAGCAAACGCTGTTGCTGTCAAGATAAATAAATCCGCTCTGCAGCTGAATGGCGTACCTGAAAACAAAAAAAGGTTAACAATAAAACACCGTAAAGTATAAAAAAAATTGCATACCTATAAAGCAAACATTATAAAAACATAATAATAAAACATTGCAGAATAGAATACAGTAAAAAAGAGCAGAATAGAGAGAATAGGGAAGAATAAAATGACAACTATTTTTGGTTTTATTTTATGTATTTTTTTTGTGTTTTTTGGTGGTGTGTTTTTTTTTTTTTTTTTTTTTTTTTTTGTAACTTTAACTTTTGTTACCGGTACCAGGTTTGGGTCTCTCAAAATGCGATGGCATCTTGGGAGACCCTGTGAAAGTGTGTCCTAGTCTGTGCAGTGCTGTACCCTATGCTAATACTCAACTAGTGTATGGTAGCTTTCAAAACATTCACCAATACAAAAACCAGGATTGTCAGGACAGGAGGGACAATAATAGCGGGTGTCACGCCTATATCCGTGCTTGCTGCAGACACTACCTCTTTTTTGGGGGGCTCGTTGGGTAGGGGTACTTGGGAGGACATAAAGAAAATGCCTCTCATGCAGCCGGCTTGCTGCATTTTGGTTGGGGAAGGTGAGGTAGAGCACCGTCTGGAAACAGAAGGGCTCTGATGATCTCTTCCTGGAATTTTTAAGGAAGGATCCAGTCCGTCCTGAAGCTCTGTATAGCACATAAGCGTTCAGCAAAGCCAATTAAAATAAATAAACAGACACTTTTTTTGTACCAGCGTCTGGCCTTACAGGCAACTAGGTACGGTGCCAATAACTGGTCGTTGAGGTCCACCCCTCCCATGTTAAGGTTATATTCGTGGACACAGAGGGGTTTCTCCACAACACCAGTCGCCGTAGTAATTTGGGTCGTCGTGTCTGCATGAAGGGAGGTGAGAACGAAAACATTCTTATTGTCCCTCCACTTCATAGCAAGCAAATTATTACACTGCAAGCAGGCTCTCTCCCCCAGCCTAAGACGGGACTCTACAAGCCGCTGGGGAAAGCCCCGGCGATTAGGTCGCACGGTGCCACATGCTCCAATCTGATGATCAAAAAGGTGACTAAAAAGTGGCACGCTCGTGTAATAATTGTCCACGTACAAGTGGTACCCCTTTCCGAATAAGGGTGACACCAAGTCCCACACAATCTTGCCTGCGCTTCCTATGTAGTCAGGGCAGTTTGTCGGCTCTACGTGACTATCTTTTGCCCTCGTAAACCATAATAACTACATGTATAGCCTGTGGCCCTGTCACAGAGCTTATACATCTTGACCCCGTATCTGGCACGCTTGCAGGGAAGTTACTGTTTGAATGACAAGCGGCCAGAAAACTTAATCAGGGACTCATCAACGCAGACAACTTGATGGGGAGTCAACAAGGCTGCAAAACGTTGGTTGAAGTGGTTTATGAGGGGTCGAATTTTGTAGAGCCGATCGTATTCGGGGTCTCCACTAGGACGACAGAGTTCATTGTTGAAGTGCATGAACCGCAAAATCTGCTCTTATCGTGCCCTGGCCATGGAAGCGGAGAAAAAGGGCATATGGTGAATTGGGTCAGTGGACCAATATGACCGCAATTCACTCTTTTTGGTTATGCCCATGAGGAGGGAAAGGCCCAGAAAGATCTTAAATTTGGAAATCGTAATTGTTTTTCAATCTCTGGCAAGGGAGGACTGGGGAATAGTGGTGATGTGTTGATCAGCATACAAATTGCTTTGGTCCACAATAGTTCTATAGAGATCTTCGGTGAAAAACGGCGAATAAAAATCAAGTAGCGTAAAATCAACTGTTTCCACCTGAATGCCAGGTTGGCCAGTGAATGGGGGAAGTACGGGTGCTGCAGAAGTGGTTCTGTCATGCTCAGAAACGTGTAGGCCTCTTCACTAGTGTACCTTCGATTTTACATTTTGGGCTCTAAATTTAGTGGTACACTAGTGAGACTCGCAGGCAAAAAAGCTCCTGACTGTTAGCGACTGATTCAAAACTCTACCAACAAAAACAGTTAGCGATCGCAGGGATCCGGCCTGACTGAGGCTAGGCCGAGGGGCAAAACGCAGGTGCTAGCAGGTATCTGGGCTGATCCCGCTAACACTGCGTTTTTGGGAACCCTAAACTGCTGGGGATGCTAATATAGATCTGATTGGATCAGATATTGATCCGTTCAGATACTATACCACTAAGGGAGGTGTATGGTGCGTGGGTGTTAGCGGTACTGGCGCTAACCTGACGCTGCTTGGGGCGACGCAGACCTTATCTGACCCTAAAACTTAACTTATATCACCGACGGGCGATTAGGGGGTTAAACCTTTTATAAGGTAATAAACGGTGGGTGCCCTGAAACTATAATAAACAAACTAACCAGCGTCACCCGTAACAGTTATACGGTGATCACTGGTGAAAGGGATAACTAGGGGGCAATCAGGGGGTTAAAACCTTTATTAGGTAGTATATGGGGGTCCCTGTCGCTAAAAAACACTGACGGCGAACCTATATACTTACCTCCCTAACTAGCGTCACCTGTGACACTAATACAGCGATCAGAAAAACGATCGCTTAGTGACACTGGCGATGGGGGGTGATCAGGGGGTTAAAACTTTATTGGGGGGTGCCTAGTGTGTTGGTGCAACTCACATTGATGTCTTCTCTCCTCGGCGCCGGAACGAAAAGACCGGCTCAAGGAGAGATGACATCACTTCCTCTGCCGCTGTTTACATTACAGCAGCAGAGGAAGATTTTCATTCGTTGAGAGTGATCGCGAGGGGGTGGCCACGAATGAGTGGCCTCCCCTTCAGCCTGGATCGCTCCCCTAACGAAGCCGACCGCCAGGTACGTGATTTTTGCCTGCCCATGCCTTTCTGCCGCAGTATATCTGTGTTAGGCGGTCGGCAAGTGGTTAATAGGGTTTAGGTCTGGAGACATGCTTGGCCAGTCCATCACCTCTACCCTCTGCTTCTTTAGCAAGGCATTGGTCGTCTTGGAGGTGTGTTTTGGGGTCCTTATGTTGGAATAAGGAATTGGAATTAATAGCTGTGTGTTGAGTTATTTTGAGGGGACAGCAAATTTTACACTGTTATACAAGCTGTACACTCACTACTTTACATTGTAGCAAAGTGTCATTTCTTCAGTGTTGTCACATGAAAAGATATAATAGATTTACAAAAAATGTGAGGGGTGTACTCGCTTTTATGAGATACTGTATTTCTTGCTTTCAGTGTTTTTAAATGATTGTGTATGTGGTAAATTTCTAAATGTTACTTTTTTTTATTTGGGTATTTCAAATTATGGGAAGGTTTTTTTTTTGTTTTTTTTTTCTAAAAGGTAGACCTTTGTCAGGGAGAAACGTCTATCCTCTTTTTAATGACCATTTTAAGCTTTTCTGGCCCCAGGTATTTTTTTGTTTAAACTAATTGGTCCACATTTCTAGAAAATGTAAGACCTTTTACAAAAGATTTTATTTTTTATAAAGGTATTCATGACGGCATTAAAAAAACAAGTAAGCAGTGCCAGCTCTTATATTCTCATTGGACAGGTTCTGTTTAATCTAGTTTTGATAATTAAGTTGTATGTTTGGTTTTCCCAGATGTCCTGGCTCCCCAGTACCCATGGCAGTCGAATGACATGTCAATAAACATGTTACCGCCAAATCACAGCAATGACTTCTTAATGGAATCTCTGGGACCCAACAAAGAGAATGAAGATGATGTTGAAGTGATGTCTACAGACTCCTCCAGTAGCAGCAGTGATTCAGACTAAGCTATATACAGAATGCAAATGTTACTTGTGTTAGGGAAACGCATACATCCCGGCTCTTCTATTCATAAACTGAACTTTTTTCCTTCTTGACCCACTTGCTCAGTTTCAATGAACTGGGAAATTTTTGTAACTTTCATCATTATTTTTTAGTGGAATTTTTGTATACATGAGGGTCTCTATTTTGTCGTGTATTCATTTTTGTCCCATTATTTGCCATTTATATTTCCATAAATGGTCTTTGTTACCCACTATATTTCTGTAGCAAGAACAAGTTGGCACCACTGTTATTGTATATAAGTTACTGTGTATACCTGTGTGTATGTAATATATATAGGTTTATGTTTACACATGGTGGTATGCTTGTATATGCTAAAGTGTACATAATGACTGTGACATTTCTAAATATAGATTTTTGTAATGTAAATTTGAATGCTGTTGTATGTTTGGTTTTATACCTTGTAAAATGTAAAGCAAGTCTTTAACATTTGGCTTCTATTTCTACCTGCAGGAGAATTGTACAATGGTAAAAAATGAACATTTCCAGTGGGTTCACCATAAAAGGAATGTACTGTATGTGCTTTCCAGCTGGTGTGTGTTCTTTCTCAGGAAAGCAAAAATGGACATTAATGAACCCACAAATTTACTAAAACTGGAGAGTGCAAAAACTGGTGCAGCTGAGCATGGTAGCCAATCAGCTTCTAACTTCAGCTCATTCAAGTAAGCTTTTTTTAAAAAAACAAAAAAAAAACACCCTGGAAGCCTTTTGTTTATGCATTTTTATTTATACAAATCAGGAGTGCTTTGAGAACAAAAAAAGCACAGGATAACAATCCCATTGACCATATACAGTGCCATACATACCATATTTATCAGCGTATAACACGCACCCCAAGTTTAGGAGGGAATTTTAAGGGAAGAAAAACTTAAAATGCCCATCAATACAGCCTTAGCAGTGTCCATCTGCAGCCTTGCACAGCGTCATCTGCAGCCTTGCCCAGGCTGCAGTTAAACTGCAGTGACTTGTCAGTGTCACTGCAGGTTGAAAATGGCGCTGAGATACAGAGCCGGTCCTCGGCTCTTCTCGTAGTCCCGCCCTATGATGGACATCTACCTTGGTGTTGTGGTAGCTACCAGGACAGAAAAGCACAGACCACAACAAAAATTGTCAGTGGTTGTAATACCTCACTCGAGGTTTTTTTTTTATATAATATATACTGTGTCTGTCTGTTGGAAAGGGTTTCCCATTACTTTCTGTTCTGACCTGAAGCAAGTGGAATTCTCCATAATAGAAATAGAGGTGGCAATAAAAAAAATAAAAAGTCAGTGACTCTAACCTTTCAATATTTTTCAGTATAAAATTAAATTTTGGCCTGGCGTTAAGTACCCTAAAGCAGTTTAAAATGTATAATGCAAAATCCTGATTTATTTTGTGTATTCTTGACTGTGTAATGCAGCTGAACATATACCCGTTATACAGAATCATAAGATGTCATTCATATTCTGCAAGGTTTACCATCAAACACAGATGCACCATTTAACTTTTAGTATATTATTTATATATACACACACACCGTTCCCGTCTTGTTTTCACATGTTACCTTTTTTCTTTACATAAAGAAGGGCCTCTGTTTCGAAAAATGCCTTTCTGTATCGATGATATTTTAATTTTATTTTTTTAAATACTTTTTCTTGAGTTTTCGTGTGAAAAAGAGGGTTACATAATAAAGCATCTGGGCATACCCTGGCTTAAACAACATACATTGTAACAGCCCTATAAGATCTAATACATTCTATAGAAACATCTACAAACTTAAACTACTTGTGTTGTCAAATTGGAGGGATACGGGGAAGGATAATGGATCGTATGCTTCAGGTGACCACTTCAGGGAGAGATGCTGAGGTTGGGGATAACGCATCTAGGTGTACCTTCAGATAACCGCAATATTCAGTCTTCACCGCTACAAGACATTTACTTAAAGTAAGCAATCAAAGGGATCTGGATCCTATTGTGTTGTTTTTGTGACATCTGATTTTAACCACACGTGTCAAACTTAGTTGGGCAGCATCTGGTGATATAGTGGTGCCACTATACAAAGCGGCCTGGGTTGATCAATGATTTTCATGAATTCAAAGTGGTTGTTTCCGTTTTATGAGTAAAAGCCTTCCTAGCATAAAATAATAGGAGTCCTATTAGAGTTCTGGTTGCACAACAGCAGGCTAGGGAGTCCACCAGACCCAGTAAGCAGATCGACACGTTCAGGGGAACATGAATCATGATCATAGTTTCAATTAAATTTGTGACTGCTTCCCAAATGGCCTGGATCCTGGGACAGAACCATAACATGGTTGAAGTCAGCATCTACTTTACCACACTTCGAACATTTGGAGGAGGAATTTGGATAATATTTGTGGCGACAAATATACCCTGTGAATCAGTTTAAATTGTATCAACCGATCTCTGACAGATATACTGTATTTATTGGCGCATAACACGCACTTTTTCACCCTGAAAATCAGGTGCAAAGAGCGTGTGCGTGTTATACACTGATGCTTCAATTTTAGCTGCCTTGGAGGGGACAGGCAGGGGGGGGGGGGGGGGGGGTGGGACGCACACCGTCAGATTACATACAGTGAGAATCTCCTGTTTACTTGGCGGCCTCTGTAATAGAAAGTCCTGTCTCCTGGGCTGCCATTGGACCACTGTTCTGTCTATCATAGGAGATTCTCACTGCATGTAATCTGTCAGCACTCGTCCCGCCCCCTCTCTGTCCCTTATAGGCTGCAGATGGGCATCGATCAGGCTGCACTGATGGCAATGTTGAGGATGTTGAATTGAAGGCAGTGGTGAGGCTGCTGCATTGATGGCAATGGTGAGGCTGCAGATAGGCATTGATCAGGTTGCATTGATGGCAATGGTGAGGCTGCATATGGGCACTGACCCTTATTTTGTTTCAATTTCCTTATTTAAAATTTAAGTTTTTTTCCTGAAACTTCCCTCTTAAAATGATTGTGCGTGTTATATGTCTTTGCTTGTTATATGCTGATAAATATGGTAAGTTGTAGAAAAGGATACTCCCAGGTGTCTTCTGAATCCAGATCAGGGATCTCGCCTTGCCATTTGGAGAACAAATCCTCCAGACCAAAGTGGACTGAGGGTAATAAATCTTTGTAAATGGTAGAGGTGGGTTTGACCAGAAGGACATCCCCTAATGTGGATTCGAGGTTGGACACAAGGAGAAGCACTGGGATGGATCCAAATTGGGTGGCGAAGTTGAAGATATATAAAGAATTGGCAATTAGTAAGCCCAAATTTCTCCTTAAAGGAATCAAAGGATAGAAGGGAGCCACTAAAACAGATATGCTCCAGTTTTTTGATTCCTCTAGCAGCCCAGAACCCTGGGTTCGGGGCAGTCAGAAACTCTGATGTGGGTTAAGCCACAAGGGGGTGTCTGGAGAGGGTACCCTTGAAGTTTACATACCAATAGTTGCCAAACCCTGATCACCGCCTTCATGAAAAGTGTAAGAGGAAAGGGGGCCCTGCCACCCCTATATAAAGCATTTCTCAGCACCTTGTAGGAACCGAGGTGTGCAGCTTCAAGGACTACAGCACCATTGGTATCATCAGAGGCTAACCAGTTATGGACATGTGATAGTAGTGCAGCAAAGAATATTTCTGAAGATCTGGACAGGCTAAACCACCCTCTGGCCAGGGCCTTTTTAGTATAGATTAAATTATTATGGGGGGGTAACATTCCACAGAAAGGAGGTTATAGTGGAGTCAAATTTTTGAAAGAGGGCTTTGGGGATCCAAATTGAGGAGTGCCTCAGAGCATAAAGAAAAACTGGGAGGAATTTCATTTTGAGTAGGTTATCCTGTCTATGAGGCATAATGGCAGGTAATTCCAAGCTCGAAGTTTTAGTTTGAGTTAGGTGAGTAAGGGGTATAAATTTAATTTAGCAAAGTCAGAGACTCTAGGGGTAATGTTAATGCCCAAATATCTGATAGAGGAGGTCTAGGTCAGTGAGACAGAGGGGTCTGCATGAAGTTTTGCCTGAGAGTCAATAGGTAGTGTTTGAGAGTTGTCCCAATTGACTCAGCCCAAATAATTCGGAAAATGCAGAAATAATATTCAGAGCAGCACGGAGGGAGGGTCCTGGGTCATTGAGAAATAGCATGAGGTCATCCACGTATAGAGCGAGCTTTTCAGTGATAGCACCTACTTTAATGCCCTTTACTGAGTCTGAGTTCCTGAGGGCCATAGCCAGGGGTTCCATGACCAGAGTGAACAAAAATGGGGAGAGGGGACACCCCTGCCTGGTACCTCTCTCTACTGAGAAAGGATCAAACAGCAGGCTCCCTAATTTGATTTGCGCTACTGGGGATTTATACAATATATCTATCCACTTGCAGAAGGAGGGACCGAATCCAAAGGACTGATTTCATGTATTGTCAAGTTACCATTACACGGGTTTGGGAATGAGAATTTGGGAGCTGCAGATGAGTGGGAACTCTGCACAGGTTGATGTCAGTGGATTTTCCTGGCATAAATCCAGTTTGATCAGCGTCAACCAGTTCAAGCAGATCTCTGACCAACCTAGTGGCGAGGACCTTGGCCAGAATTTTTAGGTCGTAGTTTAATAAAGAAGTAGGCCTGTAGGAAGCACAGAGTTTTGGGTCTTTGCCCGGTTTAGGGATGAGTATAATATGGGCACCGTACATAGTCGGCAGTAAGGAGTTAACCTCTAAGCAGTGGGAGAAAAGTAGCTGAAGTTTGGGAGCTATCTTGATATTTTTAACATACAGCAATTATCCTATTAAGAGCTGTCCTCCACATTTTTTGTATTCTTTACTCCCACATGCAAGCTGCTAATTTTTCTGCTCTTTTTATAGTAAATGGCTAAAAGTTGACATATCATCCTCTGCAAGGGAGAAGAAAACACACAGGTTGCTGAATTATGTATTCTATCTATCAACAGGGTGTAATCAGAAATCTTCAGGTTTACATTATTCTATGCTTCATCAGATGGTGCGTTTATGTCACCGGGTCGACCCTCCTCAGCTATAAAACAGCTGTCACCAAGAAGAAGCGTCACTCGGTGGGAGCCTCCCATGGAGGCTGAGCTGTTGCGGCTTTTTTTGGCTTGGGCCACGTGAGATGGATTTACATTTCGCAACATTTTATTTTTTTTTATCTTTTAATAATCCCAAAGTGTCTCCTGTCTTTTTTTACTATTTTTTACACTTTTTTTTGTGAAATGGTAGGGGTACAATGTACCCGTTACCAATTCACTTGGAGGGAGGCCAGTATCTGGGGGTTCCCTTGTTAAAGGGGGCTTCCAGATTCAGATAAGCCCCCCGCCCGCAGACCCCCACAACCACCAGGCAAGGGTTGTGGGGATGAGACCCTTGTCCCCATCAACATGGGGACAAGGTGCTTTGGGGGGCTACTCCAAAGTACCCAACCCCATGTTGAGGGCATGTGGCCTGGTGCGGTTCAAGAGGGGGGCTGCTCTCTCCCCCCCCCCCTCTTTTCCTACACCCTGCCAGGTTGTGTGCTCGGATAGGGGTCTGGTATGGATTTTGGGGTGACCCCTATGCAATTTTTTTTTACATTTTGGCGCAGGCTTCCCCTTAAAATCCATACCAGACCTGAAGGGCCTGGTATGGATTTTGGGGGGGACCCCTACACCATTTTTTTTTAATTTGGCGCAGGGTTCCCCTTAATATCCATACCACATCCGAAGGGCCTGTATGGATTTTGGGGGGACCCCCACGCAATTTATTTTTTTAAATTTTTGGTTCAGGGTTCCCCTTAATATTCATACTAGACCCAAAGGGCATGGTAATGGACTGGGGGGGAACCATGCCGTTTTTTTCAATGAGTTTTATCTATAATGCCAAGACCCGACAATTTATTACAGCCGCGATCAGTTTTAAATTACTTTTTTTCCTTTAGAAATGTCATTTTGCTGTGGTATTGTTCTAAACACGGGAAAACTGCGTCACTTTACAGGCATACTATAGACACCCCCCAGGCACGATATTTAAATATATCATTTCACTTTAAGCATTATTAAACTCACTGCTCCCAAAAAAACTACTGTTTTTGGGGCAGGACCCGGGTCCCCAAACACTTTTTATGGCAATAAATTGCATTTAAGCCTTTAGAATGAGCACATGTGGTTTTTCATAAACTAACGGTGTTCCGCAGCTTTCGAATTTGCTGCGAACACCGCATAATGTTTGCTTTTCAAGTCGAACCTACGTTCAACTTGAACAATCGGGCTCATCCCTAATAGTCAGCTTGTAAGTGTTTAAAACCGGTGCTGCAAAATATACAATATGACTAATAATACTTTGGTGTCTTTTTAATAAAAATTTCATTAGATGAATGTAACAAGCATTTGTCCAGGCTGCAGGAATTTTTCATCTATTTTTTTTCTAATACTATGACTTCCTATGATCAACAGCTCCATCTAGTGGCCAAAATGCTGTATATTTTCTGACTGCACTTTATTAGAAAAATATACTGCACTTTGGCCACTAGATGGAGTTGACAAACCTAGGATGTTAGAGTAATAGAGAAAATACAGGAAAGTTTTGTGCAGCCTGGATGAATGCTTGTGACATTAGCCCAATAAATATTTTATAAATGCGCCCCTAGGTCTTTTATTACCGCTTTGTAAAGTGCTTCAAAACATTTAAACTATGTCCGTCACAAATATTACTGCCTACTGTGTAAAATGTAATTGGTGGAGTCTTTGCTGGAACCATTCTTTGTATTTATTTCTGTAACCGTTTCTACAGTTTGCAATCTAAAACAGAAAAAGTAGTGAGGCAATAAAAAACAAAACTATAACCCTCAGCTAGTTAAACTACAAGTTGTTACAGCTGGAAGTTAGGTTGAAAACACAGAAGGTAAATAATGTACGTTGCCATATCACAGCATATTAAAGAAAATGTGCAGTAAATAGATTTTCTACTATAAAATCTCTTGTTGTCCAGGGTCATCTCTGGGCTGGGTAGAGATGATTAAAATCTTCTGTGAAGGGATTATATCCTTGCTGTCTTAAACAGTACAAAGCCCAGAACAGCTGGTCATTTGGAGGAAACTCTTCCCACTTAACCCAATTCCAGCCTACAATATGAACAAGAACAAAAAAAAAAAAAGAAAAAAACACAATTTGCAGTCATGCACAGTATATCTTTAAAGTGTTTGTAAACTTTATATATACCCAGTGAAGGGACTATCCTCAGGTGGTACACATAAATGAAACAAATATTTCTACATAAGTTGTACCTGTCTATCTGCAGTCTTCTCTTCTCTACATCCATTCAAAGTGCTGAATTTATAAGCTTGTCCGAGAGTGCAGAAAAAGGGGGTGGAGAGCTGAAGTTACACTTTGCCGAGCTCAGTTAAGAGAGCTTTGAGAGCTGATTGGAGGGCAGGGACACCCCCCTCCTTCTCTCGCTAGACAACTTACAGGTACAAAGCCGAGGCTGTCAATCAGCTGGAGGTCCTTCCCCATCACTATTTTTCTCTTGGTGTCGGGAAAACTTGTCAGAAATGACACTTAGTGCTCTTAATTGAGACAAGTACACACTATAATGGGATATACTTTGTTCATATTTCATGTCTGAGGTCTACAACCACTTATGGTTAATTTTGGCTGAATGAGAACAAAGCCCATGACATAGGATCTACATATAATTTTTTTGTAGGCTTTAAAAAGGGGAATTTGGAGGAGGGGAGGGGGAATTTCAGACCCCTGCCACGCATCCCTCAACCAACAGGTATGAAAATATGTCTGGAGCCAAACAGCTCAGAGTATACTTCTGCCTTTTCTGGCGATTTTTTCATTCCACAAAAACATGTTCATTATGTGGCTTGGCGTTGACTTGCTTTGCTTGGTCCAACAGCATTTTTAGCACAGCCTAACTACTGATATTAGGTGCTTTGCTTCTCTATCTAGGTCTGTGGATACTTAGCCTAAAGAGCAGGCTCTACAATATTTTAAGATTAATTTAGAGTGGATATTGCTGTCTGCTCTCTGTTAAACACTGCAGTATTGCTCAATAACGCAGCCTGCATTTTGTGGCCCATTCTTAAAATGCAGTCCCTGGTATCGAGCTTGTGTTAGTTCCCAGATCTCTCTCTGCAGCAGAACTGTGTGTGATTGCACATCTTCCCTGCTATATTATTTGTCATATACAGATATAAGCTTAAAGTGAAATCTTTATTGCCAATTTACATTGGTCCAACTTGGCTTTATATAATTATCCATAATTTATATCTGGAGGGCTGCAAACCACTGTTGTAGCTCATGCTACATACAGTTATAGCCGTGATCGTCTAGGTCCTGCTTGAGTGGCTTCCCCTCTGCACACTGACCACAGGGTTTTGCTCACTTGGCACTGCCGCAATTCATAGAATGCACTGTATTTTTCAATGAATATAAGGCGTTCTCTGATTAGACAAGGTGGGGAGGAGGGGCAGTTGACGTCACAAAAAATGCAAGACATTCTCTGAACTGTGGCGGTGCTGAGTAAGGACCCCCATGTTTAGTGTTTTTCAGAATCCCCAACAGCCATCCAGGTACTGTATAGGATATGGATACTTGCATTAAGCCAAGCTGGACCATTATTAACCACTTCCCCATTGGGCACTTATACCTCCTTTCTAACCAGGTAAATTTTCAACTTTCAGTGCTCTTACATTTTCAATGACAATTACACATGCAACACTGTACCCATATGGAATTTGTGTCCTTTTTTTCCCCACACAAATAGCGCATTCTTTTGGTGGTATTTTAATCACCTCTGGGGTTTTTATTTTTTGTGCTATAAATGAAAAAAAGACAGAAAATTTGGTAAAAGAAAAAAAATGCATTTTTCTTTGTTTCGGTTATAAAATTTTGTAAATTTATACTGCTAAATATCTTTGGTAAAAATGACCCAAATCAGTGTACAGGTGATACTCGAAAAATTAGAATATTGTGCAAAAGTTCATTTATTTCACTAATGCAACTTAAAAGGTGAAACTAGTACATGAGATTGACTCATTACATGCAAAGCAAGATGGTTCAAGCTGTGATTTGTCATAATTGTGATGATTATGGCATACAGCTCATGAAAACCCCAAATCCACAATCTCGGAAAATTAGAATATAGTGAAAAGGTGTAATATTCTAGGCTCAAAGTGTCCCACTCTAATCAGCTAATCAAGCCATAACACCTGCAAAGGGTTCTTGAGCCTTTAAAAAGTCTCTCAGTCTGGTTCAGTCGGAATCATGGAAAGACTGATGACCTGACAATTGTGCAGAAAACCATCATTGACACCCTCCATAATGAGGGAAAGCCTCAAAAGGTAATTGCAAAAGAAGTTGAATGTTCCCAAAGTGCTGTATCAAAGAACATTAATAGAAAGTTATGTGGAAGATAAAAGTGTGGAAGAAAAAGGTGCACAAGCAGCATGGATGACCGCAGCCTGGAGAGGATTGTCAGGAAAAGGCCATTCAAAAGTGTTGGGGACTTTCACAAGGAGTGGACTGAAGCTGGAGTCAGTGCATCAAGAGCCACCACACACAGACGGATCCTGGACATGGGCTTCAAATGTCGTTTTCCTCTTGTCAAGCTACTCCTGAACAACAAACAACGTCAGAAGCGTCTTACCTGGGCTAAAGAAAAACAGACCTGGTCTGTTGCTCAGTGGTCCAAAGTCCTCTTTTCTGATGAGAGAAAATTTTGCATCTCTTTTGGAAACCAAGGACCCAGAGTATGGAGGAAGTATGGAGAGGCACACACTGCAAGATGCTTGAAGTCCAGTGTGAAGTTTCCACAGTCTGTGTTGATTTGGGGAGCCAAGTCATCTGCTGATGTTGGTCCACTGTGCTTCATTAAGTCCACGGTCAACGCAGCCGTCTACCAGGACATTTTGGAGCACTTCATGGTTCCTTCCACAGACAAGCTCTATGGGGATGCTGACTTCATTTTTCAGCAGGACTTGGCACCTTTCCACACTGCCAAAAGCACCAAAATCTGGTTCAATGACCATGGGATTACTGTGCTTGATTGACCAGCAAACTCGCCTGACCTGAACCCCTTAGAGAATCTATGGGGCATTGCCAGGAGAAAGATGAGAGACATGAGACCGAACAATGCATACAAGCTGAAGGCCACTAATGAAGCACCCTGGTCTTCCATAACACCTCAGCAGTGCCACAGGCTCATAGCTTCCATGCCACGCCGCATTGAGGCAGTAATTGCCGCAAAAGGGGCCCAAACCAAGTACTGAGTACATATGTCTGCTTATACTTTTCAGAGGTCCGATATCATTCTATGTACAATCCTTGTTTTATTGATTGCATGTAATATTCTAATTTTCTGAGATTGTGGATTTGGAGTTTTCATGAGCTGTAAGCCAAAATCATCACAATTATGACAAATCACGGCTTGAATTATCTTGCTTTGCATGTAATGAGTCTATCTCATATATTAGTTTCACCTTTTAAGTTGCATTAGTGAAATAAATTAACTCTTGCACGATATTCTAATTTTTCGAGTATCACCTGTATATTATTTGGTCTCTATTATTGTAATCTATTACCAGAAAGCCGTGGAGGCTGCAGGCCCGCCTTGAGGTACCCAGTCTTCCACGGCTTTCCGGTAATAGATTACATCTCTTTCAGACTGCAGTCCAGGTCCTCTGCCTGGTACTGTCTGCACAGCCTGACCTGGCCGTGCCATACTGTGAATCGGACATTATCATCAATTCCAGCTTCCGGGCGTCAGTCCGTGCTGCGGGGGCCTCCCCCTTTGCCCCTGCGGGGCGTCACATGCCATATTTTGCCGCCACGGGGAGGGATATTTAAATCCCACATGGTGCAGATGCTTTTGAACAAGCTGGGAGCTCATTAATTATATGGACGAGATTTAAGATATTTATTTGATGTAAGACTGGCTACATTCCTATTTGGGACTTTGATGGACTTATGAATGATGATGCTATATATATCTATCTATCTATCTATATATATCTATCTATCTATATATCTATCTCTTTTTGCTGTATAGATCGATCCCAGCCATTCTTAGCTTTGGCATCTGGGGAAGACTGGAGTCATTCAATAGCAAGACATACTGAGGTGAGAAGTTTACTTTGAAACTATAAGGGTGGGCTTGAGAATTTTCTCACATTACAGAGTACTTGATAGGCATCTCCATGTCATTTTAGATTCCTTAGATGGGTGTGTCTGGCTTATACATAAAGGATACGCCATTGCTTTGCTTGGCTTTTTTCGTCCATATGAGCTCCCAGTATAGATATTACTATACCAATAAAGAAATAAGTTTGAGGTGAGTACAGTTCTATATGGACTTGTGCCCCCTCCATCCTTTAAATGATGTAATCTTACTAATATATTGCAGGTATTGCTGCACTCTCATTTGACTGTCTTAACCGCAAAAATCACATCCCTCCCTACGGGAGATCTGACATTTTTGGACTAGTTTTGGATGCAGGTTTTGGAGCCATTTGGGATCTTCCCAATTGAGCTCACTCCTAGACTTCTATTTGAAGTATTGTGTTTGGGCTTCTTTTGGGGTTGTGTGGGATTGGGGTGGTTGTTTTCTCTTTTTTTTTTTCCCCCTCCCGAGCGATGGTTGGGGGCATTTCCCTTGCTCTATTTTGTGGATGATGTGTGGTCATGCATGTGCAGTACTATATTGCGTTAACATTTTTGTATTGCAATGTATTAATTTTTGTGTTTTCTCTGTTTACACACCTAAGGTTGTGCATATTTCGCTGATTTTACATGTATTAATGGAATACCCTCTTCCTTTTCCTGATGAAGCCATCACGGCGAAACATGTCGAAATTCTAGGACGTGGAAATAATTTGTATGTGACTCCAGCTCTCTCATTGGTCAGGGTTAGGATATGTGTGTATACCCAGGACTATGATTGTAACTGCAGTCCTTACTTTTATCTGGTCTTTTCTAAATAAATGATTTATATTTTTTATATTATCATATTTGTCTTGCCTTGTATATGATGTACCTTTAAAGTCCCATCTTCTCAATTTCCTCGTTTCATACATACAAATAAACCAAAACAAATACATTCAGAAATTAAGTTATTGTATTTATCGGTGTATAACATGCACAGGCGTATAAAACGCACCCTAATTTTAAGAGGGAAGTTTCAGGAAAAAAAACTTTCCACAGCCCCCCGCACAGCACTGCACAACACACGGCCCCCCCACACACAGCACACAAACCCCCCGCCCAGCATAGAACATGGACCCCCCCGCACAGCACATTTTCCTGCACAGCACAAGGACCCCATGCACAGCACACAGACTCCTGCACAGCACAACACATGGTTCCCCCTGCACAGCACACAGACCCCCACCCAGCACACGGACCCCCTGCACAGCACACAAACCCCTTTCATTATAAAGTCCCCGACCCCTGCACTCACAGGAAACCCCCAGTCTCCTGGGACGACATTACCAGCATACTCTAAAGTTGAGAAAACATCACTGTCAGCCCTTTCTCATACACCGCTCATCCTGTGTCACTCTCATTGTAAATCAAAGCTTCTATATACCTCAATTAACGCCACTCTCTCGTGGACACAGTCATGTGACTCACCTCTGCTGTTTCATTGATGGTCACATGACTGCTCTCCTCCTCCAATTAAAAGCTACACTCAAGGAGGAGGCAGAGCAGGAGAAGGAGAGCGGCCAGAACAAGCGGCATTACTTGCGGTTAATACAGGTTCCATTTATATTGAGAGCGACACAGGAGGAGCGTTTTATGAGAAAGGGCTGGCAGTAATGTTTTCAAAAGGTTTTAAAGTATGGCAGCGCCATCCCAGGGCCAGGAGAGGCGGGGCGGCCGGCCTGACATCCTCCCAATGGGTGGCACCCAGGACGGACCTCCCGGTCCCTGCCCCCCCCTTGGTAAAAAAAAAAAATATTGGCGTATAACACACAGGCACGGTTTATCCTCTATTTTCAGAGTAAAAAAGTGTGCATTATATGTCGATAAATACGGTATGTGTAATAAAATGTAATAACACAGGGAAAGAGTATTGAACACACTAACTGAAATTGATTTAATACTTGGTACAAAATCCTTTGTTGGTAATGACAGCTTCAAGACACCTCCTGTATGGAGAAACTAGTCGCATGCATTGCTTGTGGACCATTCTTCCACACAGTCTTCAAATCTTGAAGGTTCCGTGGGCCTCTTTAGTTGATCTTTAGTTCTTTCCATAGATTTTCTATTGGATTCAAGTCAGCTGATTGGCTGGACCATTCTAGCAGCTTTATTTTCTTTCTTTGAAACCAATTGAGAGTTTCCTTGGCTTTCTGTTTGAGATCATTGTCTTGCTGAAATGTCCACCCTCATTTTATCTTCATCATCCTGGTAGATGGCAGCAGATGTTTATCAAGCATGTCTTGGTACATTTTTCCATTCATCCCTCCTTTAATGATATGAAGTTTTCCAGTACCTTATGCTAACAAACAGCCCCACACCATGATATTCCCACCTCCAAACTTCACTGTTGGTATGGGGGTGTTTTTGGGGTGATGTGCAGTGCCATTTGACCTCCAAACATGGTGTGTATTATGGCATCCAAAGAGTAAAATTTTTGTCTCATCTGACCAGACTATATTCTTCCAGTATTTCACAGGCTTGTCTAAATGTTGTGCAGCAAACTTTAAACAAGCTCCAACATGCATTTTCTTCAGTCTTGCTTGGTGAGCGTACATATAGCCCATGGCATGAGTGCATTACTTATTGTTTTCTTTGAAACATTTGTACCTGCTAATTCCTTCTGTAACCAATGCCATTGGTATGTTTTGCAACAATAAGGCTGCGAGGGTCTTGAGAGAGCTATTTGCTTTTACCCATCATGAGATATTTCTTGTGTGACACCTTGATAACAAGACACCCTTTTATAGGCCATCAGTTGAGACTGAACCAGCTGATATTAATTTGTACTGACAAGGGGCAGGATTGCTTTCTAATTACTGATAGATTTCAGCTGGTGTCTTGTCTTTCCATGCCTTTTTGCACCTCCCTTTCTTCATGTGTTCAATACTTTTTCCCTGTGTCATTCAATTTTATTACACATAACTTAATTTCTGAGCCAAAGCCAAACAGTTTGCTGAAGACAAGCAGATTAAGGACATGGTTTACTGGAACCATGTCCTGTGGTCTGATGAAACCAAGATGAACGTATTTGGTTCAGATGGTGTCAAGAGAGTATGGCGGCAACCAGGTGAGGAGTACAAAGACAAGTGTATCTTGCCTACAGTCAAGCATTGTGGTGGGAGCACAACCCCCCCGGTTGTAAAGAAGGAGAGACTTATAGTGGGACCCAGTGCCTCTAAGGCTCAGTTCACACCTAGGCATTCCGGATTGCTGTGATTCTGCTTGCAATTTCCAAATTGACGCACAGACACGCTTGCGATCCCATTACTTTAAATGGCACCCCAATCGCGGTGCGATTTTGTGGCAATTGTCCCTCAACAAATTGCGACAAAATTGTGGGACGCTTGTTGACCAAAAGAAGCTCTGGAATACCTAGGTCATGAATGTAGCTTTATACACTGATCAGTGCTAATAATATGCACCGACACTGTACTAATGACAACGGCTGAGAAGGGGTTAATATCTAGGGGCATCCAAGGGGTTAATTGTGTGCCCAACAATGTGTAATGTGTGTACTGATTTTTACCAGTGACTGGCTTGTTTATTTTCCCTGCTTTGCAAGCGAACATTTCCTTTGTATAGAGCCCTGTGTTGATTGTCAACACAGGGCTCTGGGCTGTGACATAGCCAGTCAATAGGTCCCAGCCATGAATCACTGGTTAGGATCTGCTGACACTCCCACTGTGTCAAATCACAGGGGAGTAGGCGGGCAGGGGCATGCACCCGAAACCCTAAGCCTAGATTCACACTGTAGCAATGTGAGAACCAGTGCGATTCCAGCGCCGGTTCCCACATCGCATCTCTCCCACAGGCAGTTCACGCTGCCCTCTGAGAACCGCTGCGGGTGTCAATAGAATGTTAATACCACCCCCAGATCGGTTTGCAGATTGCAGTGCGAACTGTGGATTCGGACAGGAATCTGATCGAATGGGTGAGAACACACGAACATGCGATCTGATTCTAGTGTGGGAAAAAAATAAATCCCTGCATCTTTTTTGTGCAAATCCAATGCGAGTTCAGCCATACAACTGTACAACTGTATGGCTGAACTCGCATTGCACAGACATCGCATGTGATCGGGAGTGTGAGTGCGAATCATATGTGATGTCTGTGTTCGCTACAGTGTGACCCTAGGCTGAAACAGGCAGTGATGGGTATGTCGCGGTGCTTGTAGCTGCCACCACATAGCAGTATATGTACTGCGACGGGTTGGCAAGTGGTTAATTACCAATGGTATTTGTAATATGCAGCATGAAGGGGTTAATGTGTATTATCAATGCACAGTGCCACTCATGCAGCCCAAAGGGGTTAAATAACTACCACTTGTCACTAATGCAGCATTGATAATACACATTAACTACCCTTCATGCATATTAAAAAAATACCATTGGTAATATATTAACCGCCCCCCAAAAAAGGAGTTAACAAATTCATCTGCACATGGCTTACTTACTATTGCTTGGTTCCTCCTCCTCTAGATCACACTCGTTCCTGTCGAGAAACGTCCCCTATCTGATAGTGTCCGCCCTGTACTGCGCAGGCGCACAAAGGAGACGCCGAAAGTCTCCGAAGATGAACGGCTGTTCAGGGCGGATCTTTCTCGTCAGAACAGCGCTGCGCCTGCGCAGTACAGGGCGGACAGCCCAACACAATCCCATGGGGGGGGGGGGGGGGGGGACTTTCTTGTTAGAACAACGGCAGTCAGACAGAGATTGCTCTGCCTGACAGGGAAGTGAAGGGCTCGCCCTCGCTGTGCACTAGCGCATGGCACAGACATCATAGCAGCTCTGACTGGCTGTGCAGTATTCTGGGTGTATAGTCCAGCCACTTCACCTGCGCCCCCCTTTCTCTAGTAATTTGTCCCGCCCAGGGCATCCGCGCCTTCCTTGTACCGGCCCTGGGTGGGAGTGTCATGGTCTGGGGCTGCATGAGTGCTGCCGGCACTGGGGAGCTACAGATCATTGAGGGAACTATGAATACCAACATGTACTGTGACATACTGAAGAAGAGCATGATCCCCTCCCTACTGAGACTGGGCCGCAGGGCAGAATTCCAACATTAAAATGACCCAAAACTCACCTCCAAGACGACCACTGCCTTGCTAAAGAAGCTGAGAGTAAAGGTGCTGGACTGGCCAAGCATGTCTCCAGACCTAAACCCTATTGAGAATCTGTGGGGCATCCTCAAATGGAAGAGCGCAAGGTCTCTCACATCCACCAGCTCCGTGATGTCATCATGGACTAGTGGAAGAGGACTTCAGTGGCAACCTGTGAAGCTCTGGTGAACTCTGTGCCCAAGAAGGTTAAGGCAGTGGTGGAGAATAATGGTGGCCACACATAATATTGAAACTTTGGGCTCAATTTGGACATTTTCACTTAGGGGTGTACTCACGTTTGTTGCCAGTGATTTAGACATTAATGGCTGTGTGTTGAGTTATTTTGAGGGGACAGCAAATTTACACTGTTATACAAGCTGTACACTCACTACTTTACATTGTAGCAAAGTGTCATTTCTTCAGTGTTGTCACATGAAAAGATATAATAGAATATTTACAAAAATGTGAGGGGTGTACTCACTTTTGTGAGATACTGTACATACTATATATATATATTTTTCTCTGGTGCTTCCAAATATCATATACCGGTATATATATATATATATATATATATATATATATATATATATATATATATATATATACACACACACACATACACACATACACACACACATTGTATATATTTCCATGTACTTATTATTCGTTACTTTTATTTGCTAAGAAGCGCAGTAAAGTATTGCTGATGAAGGATTTGTAATCTCAGCCTCCCACTGCCAAGCCTGCTCTTGTTTCTAATACAGTGAGGTAAGTTAGGTGCCTGACTGGGTTTTGTTTTCTATTCTTATCTATTTGGCCCTGAATTATCACTTTAGTTTGATAGTAAGACATTGAAAAAGAAACATTTGTACTGGGCCCACTTCACTGTCAACCCCCCTGGTTATACAGATAATAAACAGTTTGCTGTTTTCTCGTTTCTCAGGAGATAAAGACTTACCTTCATTTTTTTCAGGCTCTCTATTTGCTGGTTCTGATGGATAATTCAAGTCTACTTCCCCTTTCATTAGAATTGTGATATAATGATAATTATGTTCAATGCTAATTGAATTGACTACTGAAGCAAAACGGACATTGGTAAGGTGAAGTCCTGCTTCCTCCAGGGTCTCCCGCTCCGCACAGGCCTCCCAGCTTTCACTGCAACAACAACACATCAGCAATCACTGAACTGTCAGATGAACAGATTTTAAAGCCATAAGCACAAAAGTATAAAAATGCTGACATTTGCAAAAATCACAATCCAAATTAGTATAAACATATAATGGTTATATATCCTAAGAAAAGAAATGAAAAGCTGAATTCCAGAAAAATATATAATATCACCGATTAAATAAAAATTTACCAACATTCCCATTGAAGAGAAGCTGATCATTAGATCAACTTTTTTCAAGCGGGAAAGGCCATTGATGGATCGAAATTCGACCAGTCCTTCCTGAACAGGCTGATTTTCGATTCCACTATGGTCAGATTTAGAGTCGTGTCATAATAGATTTAGATAATATTTTTTTTTTAATTGGCAATCAAGTTACCTTGCAAGAATTTTACACAAACCTGATAATCTCTAAATCATGTTAAAGGCAATTATTATTATATTATTATTATACAGGATTTATATAGCGCCAACAGTTTGTGCAGCGCTTAACAAAATAAAGGCAGACATTACAGTTACATTACAATTTGGTACAAGAGGAATCAGAGGGCCCTGCTCATTAGAGCTTACAATTTCAAAAGGAAGGGTCAATTGATACAAAAAGGTAAATAGTATAAATTAATAATTATAATAATAGTATAATAGTATAATAATAAGCTTGTGGGGGATGAGCTGATGGAGGAAGTAAAACAGTGTAAGTTAGAAGCAGGATAAGCTTCTTTGAAGAGAAGGGTTTTTAGGGATCGTCTAAAGATGGATAGATAGGGGATAGTCTGACAGATTGGGGTAGGGAATTCCAAAGGATGAGAGAAGCTCTGGAGAAATCCTGGAGGCGAGCATGGGAGGAGATGACAAGGGAGCTAGAGAGCAGGAGCTCTTGGGAGGACCGAAGAGAGCGGCTTGGTTGCTATTTTGGGAATAGGTTAGTGATGTAGCTGGGGGCAGAGTTATGGATGGCTTTGTAAATGATTGTTAGTACTTTGAATTCTATTCGTTGGGTGAGTGGAAGCCAGTGGAGGGATTGGCAGTGAGGGGTGGAGGACACTGAATGGTTGGTAAGGTGGATGAGTCTTGCAGCTGCATTCATTATGGACTGAAGGGGGGATAGTCTATGTAAAGGTAATCCAATGAGGAGGGAGTTGTGGTAGTCAAGGCGAGAGATAACCAGGGAGTGAATGATAAGCTTGGTGGTGTCATTAGTAAAAAGCGGCGTATTCTGGAAATGCGGAGACTAAGGCGGCATGATTTGGACAGGGATTGTATGTGGGCCTGAAAGGACAGTTCAGAGTCTAAGGTTACCCCTAGTACCCTGGCATGTAGGGACGGACTGATAGATGTGCCATTGATCTTGACAGATAAGTCAGGGGAAGTCACACGTGGGGGAGGAAATATTAAGAGCTCAATTTTAGATTCAGTTTGAGGAAGTGGTTTGACATCCAGGCTGATATATCTGTTAGTAGATAAGTGATGTGTAAGGAGATTGATGGGATGAGCTGAGGGGCAGTGAGATAGATATGGGTGTTATCAGCATATAAATGGTAGTGGAAGCCATGGGAGGCTATCAGCTGACCCAGCGAGTACATGTAGATCGAGAATAGTAGAAGTCCAAGGACAGAACCTTGGGGGATCCCAACGGTAAGAGGAGTTGGAGAAGAGGATGTAGAGTTGTAAGTGACACTGAATGTGATGAGATAAGATTCGAACCAATGGAGAGCGCAGCCATGGAGACCAAGCAAATTGAGTTTTTTGAGGAGGAGGAGGGAGTGGTCAACTTTATCAAAGGCAGCGGTAAGGTCTAAAAGTAAGAATATGGAATAATGACCGCAATGAGAAACGAATTGGTCCTGATACATACACAATGCTATTTGGCAAAAAACTCTATTATGACTACATCTTCATTAAAGCCTAACCTGGAAGGCATAAAAGGGGCTGCCAAGGCTGAAAATGCAAGTTGCCTAGCTGCCATGCCAAATCAGATATAGAGTTCTGACTTTATTTTGGTTTAACTTGCTGTCTGCTTGTTCCTGGCAGCCTGGACTAGTGACTCAAATTGTACTTCGCAAGTCACGACCAGGCAGCTAGCATTAACAAACACAGGTCTGCAATTGCAGCAGCATAATCCTGTCAGCACTGGCTTTGTTCAAGAATGGATTCAGTGGCAAGAAAAGCCCTTATCTAAAAATGCCATCTGTCCTCCGTCGGCTCTAAGGCTGAGAACCGAGCGATCAAACTGTCAGTCACCACTGTCTGCTCTGCCCCCCCCCACACGCTCACTGGAGTGCTTGGCTGTGAAGGGGCAGGAGCACCTGGCTCAGTCTCTCAGCAGCTTGCGGTCCAGGCATGTGGACAGATCCTGATCTTGCCCGAACCTGGACCGGCTGTGTGACGTCAGCCGACAGCAGGCTTTAGCCCGCTGTCTGCTGAAAACCGGTCACAGGAGTGCAAAATGATCTACACTCCTGTGATCCACAGGAGAAGTACAGCCAAATGAGCTTTGTACTTCCCCTTTAAAGTGGCACTACATATGAATATTTTGTGAAGATCCCAAGAGTAAAGACTAACTCCTGAAAACAAAATTTGTACCCCCCCCCCCCAAGAGTTAACTAACTGTGATTTTTACATAGTTAATTTGGGTCAAGATGGCGCAAACAAACTATTTCTTTTACACAAATGTGTGTGCTCTGTAAACTGTGTGTCACATCAGCTACATACATTATGCATTGCTTTGTTCCGGGAGCTGATGGGAGTCTGTCACACTGCTGGAGAGACCCCGTTGCAGAGTAAAATAATATCAGTATTTCTCTTTATTCCAGCATCCCTATACCTAACTTGAATTTAATCCTTGCAGTACAAGGGGCCCACTGCAAGGGCATTTTTTTTTTGTTGTACTTGGAGTTGGGCTTTAAACTAGAAAAACAGCTGAACACACAACAGGAAAACAGCTGAACACACAACAGAAATATATACTGTTTTAGCTGCCAAACTATTTACAATTCTGTACAGCCAATCTTGTGATTTACATTAAACACAGTGCACAACCAAGAAGATCACTGTACAGCAGGGGTTCCCAACCACAAGCCCGTGTAGCCTTCCGATGTGGCCCGCCACCTCCTGCTCTGAGAAGGTGGGTCGGCAATCCCAGATCGCGGGTTACCGACCTGCCAACCCAGAACATCATAGGAAAAAAGGAGATCCGGATGCACTCCAATGAAATATATTTATTAGTGTCAGTCCATACAGCAAAGAGTAAAAAAGATTGACACGTTTCACATCGTAGTTACAGGTGCATACTCATAGCTTGATCTTAAAACAGATAATAATGACATATATGTAAATACAGAAACGGAAATAGCCTTAATTGCCCAAGGGGTCAAAACTATATCACGTAGAGCCCTTATCCTTGGTGTAACTTTGTCACCTAGCCACTACACTAGTAAACGATCACGTTCACATTGGCTACAATTCAAGGGTACATTTAGATGTGGGCAGAATGGATGTTCGTGTTGTCCCCATATTTTAAAGGGGGACTCCTTTCAGGCTACTGCCATTAACAAACTATCTAGAATCACATCATTTATAAATTGTAGTAGCAGGTATTTGGTGTACAACATTACATGCAAGCTATGCCATGTACAGAATGTTGGACAGACAACACGGAGGTTGCGGGATCGTCTTTACGATAATATATATGACATACAGAAGGATCATAATACCAAATATAGCCAGACATGGAATGAGCTACACCAAAAAGATCTTTCTGGTTTAGTTATTTAGGCAGAGGAGAAAATAGTTATGCCAGTTAGAGGAGGAGATAAATTCAGGGTTTTATGTAAAAGAGAGAGGTCTACTGGATCTTCTTTTTTAATACCACAAAGCTGGCAGGTATGAATCATGAATGGGATGTTTCCCATTATTATGAATAGTGTTTTGAATCTTTTCTACTCAGGAATCTGAACATTTATGGTTTGTGTTCTTGTGTGGGGGATGACATATAAGAGAAAATTCACACATAAGCACCTTCTATCATACTCGCCCTGAGGGGCGGGCCAGCCAGCAGTACCTGCCAGCCATATCCGCCCTGCGGCACAGCCAGCAGCAGCCGCCAGCTATTCCCGCCCTGGGTGACAGCAGCAGCCACCAGCCATATCCACCTGGAGGACAGCAGCAGCTGCCAGCCATACCCGCCTTGGGGAAAGTAGCATCCAGCGATAACTGCAGGATTCCTGAGGAAGAAGTGAAGCTTGAGGTCAGTTTTTAATTAAAGTCAAACAGCAGTGGGCATATCTGTTCTCTACATGGGTACACTAGCTACACTGGGCTGCTTTCAAGTTGCACTGGACCTGTGGGTTACCTACACTGAGCCATAGACATCTGTTATTACCTGCAGGTTTGGTGCGTTTTCAGAAAGTGCACCGCACCTGCAAGATATAATAGAATTTTATGACAAAGCGCAGCTAGCCTGCAGGAAAGCCACAGGTACACCACGCTGCACCCATGATGCGGGAAAACCACATTGCATCAGTGTGAAAGCAGTCTTAGGCCCCTTTCACCCAATCAGTTCATCGGGTCTGCCTGTGCCGAGGCAGACCCAATTGGACCCTCTATTCACCTCCGTTTACACCCACCTACCTCCAATCGATCTGCTAAAAAAAAAAAAAAAAACCAGAAGGGGATCTGTCCCCTTTTGTCTAGGTGGATAGGATTGGAGGGCCCATAGAGTGGAATGTGCTGTGTCCCTGTCTGCTATGCTTATGCAAAGTGGACACAAATCTGTCATCCGCCCGCTCCGCTCATTGTGGCCCATGACTGGCTACCAAGTCACTTAGTGTTACTAAACCCACAACAGTAAAATCTGTCGTCTGTATATGCAGCATAGCATGCTTGTTATACTCACTGTGGAACTTAATCCTCTGCATTGTGTAAAAAGGCTGTTTTAACCTGTATGCACAGATCCTTCCCTACTGCACTGTCTATCTGGGGAAGGCCAGTTAACACAGGCAGAGTAACTTTTGCGCAAACCAATCAATATACGCTTATTGGGATTTTTTTTGACCAAAAATATGTAGCATAATACATATTGGCCTAAGCAGGACACGGAAGCGTGCCCGCACGGGTGTCCTGAGGGAGAGCGCCTCTCCAATGGGGCACTCGAGAAGAGGAGGAGCCAGGAGCGCTGCTGAGGGACCCTAGAAGAGGCGGATCGGGGACACTCTGTGCCAAACCAACTGCACAGAGAAGGTAAGTATGACATGTTTGTTTAAAAAAAAAATAAAAAAATGAACCTTTAGATATACTTTAACCACTTGCTTACAGGGCACTTAAACCCCCCTCCTATCCAGACCAATTTTCAGCTTTCAGCGCTGATGCACTTTGAATGACAATTGCGTGGTCATACAACACTGTACCCAAATGAAATTTTTATAATTTTTTCACCACAAATAGAGCTTTCTTTTGGTGGTATTTGATCACCTCTGCAATTTTTACTTTTTGTTAAAAAAATGTAAAAAACTGAATTTAAAAAAAAATAAAAATTTTATTTTTTTATATTTTGTTATAAAAAATTTAAAACGGGTCATTTTTCTCCTTCATTGATGTACACTGATGAAGCGGCAGTGATAGGCACTGATGGGTGGCAGTGATGGGCAGCACTGCCAGGTGGCACTGATTGGCACTACAGGTGGGCATTGATAGGTGGCACTGTGGGCACTGTTAGGTGGCACTGTGGGCTCTTTTAATTGGCACTAGTAGGTGGCACTGATGAGGCAGATGTGCTTCTTCCATCCCAGCCGGTGATCGGCTTTTTTTTCTACTCACGCTGTCAGCGTGAGTAAAAAAAAGAAAAACAATTACCAATCTTTTGTTTACATCACGTGATCAGCTGTCATTGGCTGTCAGCTGATCACATGGTAGGGGGCCGGGACCGGCCCCTTACTCGGATCGGTGATCAGCCGAGTCTCAGTGACTCGGTGATCACAGCGCGCCCTGCACAGGGGAGGCCGTCATATGACGGCCTCCCGGGAATTCAGGTCCACGCTGTGGCTGTCATTCGGCCATAGCGCGAACGTCATGTGGTTAAAGTAACGCGGTGCTGTATAGCAAAAAATGTCCTGGTCATTAAGGGGGATAAATCTTCCAGAGGTCAAGTGGTTATGTAACACTTTATTATTATTTCATTATTTTAACTATACATTGTTCACCATGTGCATAAGCCATACCCAAATTCCAGATGTCCTCCTGGTAGTTGATACATGCCGGCTCCTGGAGATCCCTTTGCTTTCCTTCTTCCCAGCAGAACACAGCCTGGATGAGATGTACTTGTAATCACAACACCAACTCCGACTCCAGGTCTACCATTGGTTGCCATAGTGCCTCAGATTTTATACAGGTTTGACAAAATGCAGATACTTCTGGCTACTGCTGGCAGGTCCTGTAACTGAATAATTTATTATAAATACATTTGTTTTTTAACTATAATAGAACACAATGACAAAATAAGGTTTCCAAAATCATGAATGATAGGATATGGATGATAGGTATCATTCCGACACAGTCATGTAGCTATAGTATCATGTATTCAAAGATCACACCAGCCCTGCACCAACAGTAGGAAACAACAGAAATGTTTGAGCAATATTTCCAGTAAAGAGCAGTGTTTCTCAACCTTCGTTCAGTCATGGCACAATTTCCAAGTATACAAAATCTCTAGGAACCCGTTTACATTTTAGACTCTAAAGACCTCATGCAAATTGCATGCGTTTAGCCACGGTACATAAGGCCCTGGTCTTTAGCTGTGAGTGGAGGGAACAGGTGCACCGTCCTAGCCTTGCTGCACATAGCCTGTCAAACTCTGTGAGGGGATTGACAGCTGCTGCAAATGGATGGGGCAGAACAGCATATACAGTATCTCGCAAAAGTGAGTACACCCCTAACATTTTTGTAAATATTTTATTATATCTTTTCATGTGACAACACTGAAGAAATGACACTTTGCTACAATGTGAAGTAGTGAGTGTACAGCTTGTATAACAGTGTACATTTGCTGTCCCCCGCAAAATAACTATTAATTAATGTCTAAGACCCTAAGTGAAAATGTCCAAATTGGGCCCAAAGTTTCAATATTTTGTGTGGCCACCATTATTTTCCAGCACTGCCGTAACCCTCTTGGGCATGGAGTTCAGCAGAGCTTCACAGGTTGCCACTGGAGTCCTCTTCCACTCCTCCATGACAACATCACGGAGCTGGTGGATGTTAGAGACCTTGGGCTCCACCACATTCCATTTGAGGATGCCCCACAGATGCTCAATAGGGTTTAGGTCTGGAGACATGCTTGGCCAGTCCATCACCTTTACCCTCAGCTTCTTTAGCAAGGCAGTGGTCATCTTGGAGGTGTATTTGGGGTTGTTATTAAGTTGGAATACTGCCCTGCGGCCCAGTCTCCGAAGGGAGGGGATCATGCTCTGCTTCAGTATGTCACAGTACATGTTGGCAGAGGAGGGACACCGTAGATGTCAGATTGTGCCTCGCTGTCAACCTGCGGCGCAACAGCAAGGCACTACAAATACGGTGTTCCTCCGCTGTTTGCATACCATTCAGTTGTGCCTGAGAAATGGTATCTCCCATCGAAAAAAGGCTCCTGCGATGTGTGTATGCGATATGGAGACGTCACTCCAGCTGATCGGGAAATCAGCTGGAGTGCCCTTCCGCTCTGTGCATACGCGGGCACTTTTCGATGGTGGGCACATATCAACAGAACACCCGCAGCACTCATGCAGCCACTGACACTCCCACCACCATGCTTGACTGTAGGCAAGACATACTTGACTTTGTACTCCTCACCTGTTTGCCGCCACACACACTTGACACCATCTGAACCAAATAAGTTTATCTTGGTCTCATCAGACCACAGGACATGGTTCCAGTAATCCATATCCTTAGTCTGCTTGTCTTCAGCAAACTGTTTGCGGGCTTTCTTGTGCATCATCCTTAGAAGAGGCTTCCTTCTGGGATGTGTACTGTCTCACTTTTGTTGCCAGCAGTTTAGACATTAATAGCTGTATGTTGAGTTATTTTGAGGGGACAGCAAATTTACACTGTTACACAAGCTGTACACTAACTACTTTACATTGTAGCAAAGTGTCATTTCTTCAGTGTTGTCACATGAAAAGATATAATAAAATATTTATAAAAATGTGAGGGGTGTACTCACTTTTGTGAGATACTGTGTATTTAGGGCAGTATGTGCCCAGAGACTAATGCTTGGAAAGCAGACTGCTTGCATTCCGGGTATTAGTCTCTGGGCATATATACGTCCCTACTGTAAATGTAAGCACCAGCAGCTGTCAGCCTCTTATAAAGTTTGACAGGTTGCCAGCAGCGGGGCTGGACAGTGCACCTGTGCCCTCCATGAGCAGGTAAACGCCAGAGCCTCATGCACCGGGGCTAAACATAGATTCTTGGGGGTGGTTGTAAGTGCTGCATGTACACCCTGTATGCAAACAGTTGCAGCTGTCCAAGGCAGCCAGATTGTCGTTTCTGCACAAAACTGCATGCAGCCATAGCAGTGTAGTGCTGATGCATCTGGAGGCAGCATTTAGCCAATTCTGAAGACAGCAATTTATTGCTGCTAATCTGCTGTGTGTATGGAGCCTAAAATGTAAAGCTCCATTTACACTGCCTTTATGTTAAATTCTCTGTTTCAGCATGCAGGCATCTGTTTTTGCCTGCAGTGAGCCGCAGTAATGGAGTGGTGTAATGCACATATCAGTGCGCGTCGCGGAAAAACGCAGCATGCCTGCATTTTTTCACACTGCAGCGCACATTACATCAGCGATGTGGGGTGAACGGGACATTATAGAAAACAATTGTTTTACACTATACACTCTGATTGTACAATCTTCTTTATCTCTAGTCTACCAACATTCATGTAATATAAAAGCTTGTGTGAGTGGATAGAAATTGATTGTATTTGTTTAGGTTTGTCCTCATATTACATAATTTTGGTAAATGTAAATGAGATTGTACAGGGATTACTCAGTGAGGTTGTAGTGAAGTATGGCCACCCTATGCCGGGTGAAAAATTATCAGCTGAACAGTGCCTGCATACTATCAGGGCAAGCAGTGGCCCCGTAATCAGTAAAGCTGCGGGTGCCACAAATGCTGAAGAGGGATGAGCTCATGTGTGTTCCGATCCTAGTTCCAACACACCTGAGCTATCCTGCCAGGAAGCTGTCACTGTGCACTGCCAATCATAAGTGACCAGGTCATTCCCCATCCTGCAGCTGCACGTATTTATGCCCTTTTCATATGTGCATCTTAACCGCTTATGATTGGTGGTGCATAGTGACAGCTTCCTAGTGGGATAGTTCAGGTGGGTTCAGACTAGGATTCAAACACCTCTGAGATGATCCCTACTGCTGAATAGCCCACAGCCGTGAAAAGCATGGGTGTGTTCAGACTAAAGCCGGCCATAGATGGTTCAAAGTTTGGCAGGTTAAGCAGGGACTAAGGATGTGCTCCGGGGTGTTCGCAAACAGCACAGCGCTAATCACAAGCAGTAAGACATTGTCTCGATGCAGAGATCGGGAAATGTCTCACTGCCTGTGATTAGCGCTGTGCAGTGCCGACTTCCTGGTGGGCTCTGCATGTGCTGTTTGCGAACATGCCTGAGCTCATCCTTAGCAGGGACCAACGGAGATTTGATCTATGGGAAGGCTGATTGTACTTAAGTTAATCCATCGATTGACTTGGGTACAACCAGCATGTCGGATTTTTAGCATGCAAATATTGCCAGCAGCTATAGCCGCTAGCAGTAATCATGGCTCTACAGGCCCCCCCCCGCCGGGAAAACACAATAGCTCTGCAGGAGGGATTCCCCCATCAGCCGTAGTTGCAGGAAAGAAAATCACATAATCTATAACCTGCTTAAGATCTGAACCCACATGGATGAGCCCACAAGGAAGGAGCCAATCCAGCTGCCACATGTAGGAGCCAATCATCTGTGGCTGGGGCATTCCCTGCAGCCCCGAGCATACAAGGAGCTGAGTTGCAGTTTTACCCCCCCCCCATCCCTATCCCCTTTAGCTGCTGAAGCACATGATGCAGCAGAAATTAAGCCCCCTGTTGCTTTTGCAATGCGCTACCACCTGCGAGGCATAACCCATTCAAATAATTCCACCACTCTGCAAGTGCCCCGCAACTGCATTCTTCTGCGGGGTCCAAGGGGTTAAAGCAGGTGATGAAAAAAACACCACAACGCTGCCTGCTTTAACCCCTTGCTTGCTGTACTGCACAAGGTTGCAGGGCACTGGCCTCATTTACTAGGTCAATAGGTCATGCTTGGCAGGTGCTACCCACCAACCATGACAGGGCGTGTAACTCCTACTGCAGCTGCAACATGGGTACACCCCTGGCCACTGCAGCTAAATGGGCAGTGGTTGGGGCAGGGGTGATAAAAAAGACGTCTTAACTATGGGATTTTATCACCCCCCCCAAACTGCAAATGTAAATAAACCCCTAGGGCCGGTTTACACTGCTGCAAAACCACTGTGGGTTCCCGCATCGCATGTCTCCCAGCAGCAGTTCACACTACCCTATGCGAACTGCTGGGAGTGTCAGTTAAAAGTTAATCACACCCCCAAATCAGTTTGCATATTGCAGTGTGATCTGCAAACTTGGACAGGAAAAGGATTGCATGGGTGTGAACACCCATGCGATCCGATTCTGCTGCGGACCAAAAAAAGGGTCCTGTGAGAGTTTGGTCCGAATGCTATGCAAATTCAGCCATCACTATCTGTATGGCTGAAATCGCATTGCAGAGATTGCATGTGATTTGCACTGCAGTGCGGTGCGAATCCCATCCGATCTCGGACATCGCAGCAGTGTGAACTGGCCCTTACTATTCTGAGCTCCCTACAAGGTTGTTTTCACACGGATCTGAAGATCTCTTCTTCCCTGCTGCTGGCACCACTCTGGAGACTACTAGCTGACATAAGAGCTGGAGTGCAGTTGGTATCACTTCCTATGGGACAGTAGTAGAGATGGGCTTGGGCGTGTTCGGGATCCCACGTGCCCGATCCCGCCAGGGAGTCGACACTGCACACCACAAATCACAGGCAGTGAGACACTTCCCGATCTGTGCAGCCGCGGACTGGGAAATGCCTGTGATTAGCGTTGTGCAGAGTCGGCTTCCTGATTGGGTAGGTGGGATCCAGAAAACACGCCCCAAGCCCGTTCCTAGACAGGAGCCAGCACTACAAATGAGGCATTGGTGTATGTGGCTCTTGCTCCAACTTTACCAGTAGTCCCTCTGCATTGCACAGTTTGATGCCCTGGAATGGCGGGTCAGTAATCTCAGATCCCGACCTACCAGTCCCCTGTCCACGATTTAGAGGTTGCTGACCCCCGCTTTAGAGCAATGGGGGCCTCATAGGCAGCTTTCTGTTTTCTTTACATATTACATGTCTGTTCTATTATTAGGTACAACGGTGTTCAGCGCAGTTCTTCACCATACAATACTTTTTATGTCCCATAACTATATACTGCTCTAAGACTTTCAAATAACAGAGATTGCAAGGTGCAGACAAAGAGAATAAGGAATACAAAATAAATGAATGTGTCCAGAATGAATGAAAACAAAGCATGAGAGGCACTAGCTAAGAATTCCTATTATTTACCTTCCCAGTGTCCCAGTTAATGTTCACAAGTTATAGTCTTCTCTGGTTCAGTCTCAGTCCTGATTGATATACTTACTGTGCCTTACATCCACATTGTACAATCTCCTGATGTCCTCACTGCAGCACCATGCTTCCTGTACTGCTGGGGGCGGAGCCTGTGACATCAGAGTGAAGTGTCAGCCCAGGCTCTCTGCTGATGTGTTGCTGTCCCCTGTAATAGATGTGCAGAATCCAATACAAACACAGGGTACAGGAAATCTATAGTGCATTAGGTGATTCCTTTGCAACTATATTTATAAATCAATGTAAACTGCTGATCACTGAATTTCCTTGTAAAGAACGTACTTCTGTTTATACATTTTACTCATAAAGGATCATGGGCAGCCTTATTTATCCAAAAAGATTTGGGGGGGAGGGGGGGTTGGAAATTCATCAAAAATTAAACAGACAGAATCCAGAGCAGCTGTGCATGGCAACCGATCATCTTCTGTCTTTAGCTCGTTCCGTTAGGCTAGGTTCACATTTGTGCAATGTGGTAGAGCACGTGTTGCCGTGCGTTATCATGCATTGTGTTAGGGTAGACCATTCATTTGAATAGGCTGACTCCTACATCTAAATCGTACAAAAGAAGTGCATGACTCTTTCTTTAAATCACGCTGCACCAAAATGCAGGGTACTTTGTTACTATGGAGTTGATTTACTAAGGCTACTATTACACTGGCGCTCACTTTAGCTGCGCTTTACCCTCGTTTTAGTTGCGCTTTTAGGCCGCTAGTGGGGCGCTTTTAACCCCCCCACTAGCGGCCGAAGAAAGAGTTAAAACCGCCCTTATTGTGGCGCTTCTGAATCGCTTTTCAGGCTTTTTCATTCCAATGGGCAGGGGCGGTTTAGGCGTGCTGTATACAGCACTCCCAAACCGCCCCAAAGATGCTGTTTGCAAGACTTTTTGTAACGTCCCGCAAGCGCACCGCCCCAGTGTGAGAGCATGGGAGGTGGTTTTCAGACGCTTAACAGGCGCTATTTCTAGCATTTAAATGCCTGAAAACCGCCTTCAGTGTGAAAGGGGTCTAAAACTGGAGAGTGCAAAAACGGGTGCAGCTGTGCATAGAAACCAATCAGCTTCTAACTTCAGCTTGTTCATTTAGGCTCGATTCACACCTATGCATGTTGGTTTTGAGCATTTCTGCAGTGCTTTTTGCGGTGCTTGCCGTGTTTTTGAACATACGTTTTTGCCGCGTTTTTTTTTTTTTTATACTGTATACAGTGAAAAAAAAAGAAAGAAAGAAAGAAAGAAAAAAAAACACAAAACGTGGTAAAAACGCGGTACTTGCGTTTTTGATGTGGGTCCATTGAATTCTATTACATGCAAAACGCTGCATTTTGCATGAAAAAAAGTCCCTAACCCTTTCCAAAAACCCAGAGGCACAAAAATGCATTGATGTGAACATGTTCCATAGGAACTAATGTTAAAAAATTCCCATGCATTTCTTCAAAATGCAAAATGCTTAAAAAAACGCATTAGTGTGAATAGAGCCTTAAAGGGTAAGTTCACCTTTACAGAAAGATCTGTCAGGTGAAATTGTAGTGCAGCGATCTCCTATTCTGAGCCCAGGTATAGCCGCCTCAGTGGTCCGGGGCTTGGAAATCCCTTCTGCTGAATCTCCAAAACATACCTCGTCAGGCGCTGACCAATCAGAACCTGCGTAGCCCGTCCTGTGAGCGGCGAAGAAGACGTGTGAATGCCGAGGGGATTTCTAAGCCCCGGACCCCTGAGGCGGTTATATCAGGGCTCAGAATGGGAGATTGTCATGCAACAGGTCAGCGGGACTGGTGGGGCTAGGAGGGGGTCCTGTGTAATTTTTATGGAAAGGTGAACTTACACTTTAAGCTCCATTCAGACCTAATCGTAGCAATTTACTAGCATTTTTGCGGCTTTTTACAAGCGTTTTAGAAGTATATTACAATAATTTTACAGCTTCAGGCATTTTTGTTTATCTATTAGAAAGTACTAGGGGGAGGGGGGGAGAGGAAATTAAGGGTGGAGAGCTGCTGTTTGAGCACAAAACTAGAGTTGCCACTTCATCCCTTTAAACCTGAACACATATGAATTACACAAGTTCTGAGGCTGATTGAATGCAGATAAGGCACCAAGTGAGTTTAATTACCACCTTAATTGGCCATAGAACCTGTGTAATTAATATGTGTTCGGGTTTAAAGGGATGAGGTGGCAACTCTATACAAAACGCTTCTAAAACACTCAAGTCAAGCGTTTCTTCTGAAGTCTATGGGGCCAAAAACACCTGTAATCTGCCAAAAAGAAGCTCATGTACTTTTTTGAGCGACAGGCAACAGAACGCTCAAATGTGAACAGGGGCCCTTGAAATCATTGGGATTTGGCTTTAAAGTAGAAGTCAACCCTAACACTAAAACACTAAAATCCCTGCATCATTCACGATCTAGCACTAACACTAAATCAAAAGAAGAAAACAGCATACATACCTTTTCTGAAGCCGATCCGACCTGATCCCACGCTGAGCTGCCAGCCGTGGTTCTTGCTGTGGAGCCGGGTGCAGAGGACACATCCGACAACTGAAGCCCTATAGTAAGTCTATGGGTGATGTCACTTCCCATTAGTTTCCCAGGCATTGTTGGCTGTGTCCTCTGCAGAGCTTCCGCCGTTGGAGACCGGACCAGCTTGTTAGATCGTGGATGTCTGTAGATGCAGGGATTTTAGTGTTAGGGTAGACTTACACTGTAAGCTTTGACAAAAAAATAATTTTTGAAATAGAAGAGTAGTGGGACTTTAAACGGTTCCCGACCAGCCGCTGCAGTTATACTGCGGCAGGTTGGCTCCCCTGGGCGAGCCGTCATAGCTGTACGTCGGCTCTTTAAGATGCTGTAGGAGCGTGTCCCCAAAGCCGATGCGAGTGCCTGGCGGGCGCGATGACCGCCGGGCACCCGCGATCGATCGTGACAGAGCGAGATCCGGGATCTGTGTGTGTGTGTAGATGCGCTAACTTTTGTGCAAACCAATCAATATACGCTTATGGCGATTTTTTGGTAAAAAAAAAAATATGTAGAAGAATACATATCGGCCTAAACTGAGGAAAAAAATTGCTTTGTTTTTTTAAACTTGGTATATTCATTATAGCAAAAAGTAAAATATATTGTGTTTTTTTCAAGATTGTCACTCTTCTTTTGGTTATAGCGCAAAAAATAAAAACCGCAGAGGTAATCAAATACCACCAAAAGAAAGCTCTATTTGTGGGGAAATTTTGTTTGGGTACATCGCTGAATGACCGTGCAATTGTCAGTTAAAGCGACGCAGTGCCGTATCGCAAAAAAATGGCCTTGTCAGGAAGGGGGTAAATTCTTCCGGGCTGAAGTGGTTAAATATCCCAAATGAGAACAGAACCAAAATAAAAATATAAAAATAAATTTTATTATACATAAAACATTTTCATAGACACAATATTAAAAACATAGATATGCATAGAGAAACTTTGCAATAAATACAAAAATATGTAAATCTGATGGATACATGCACTTGTAACTGGTCTACGCGTTACCATACATATATTGCAAGTGTGTATATACAGAATTTCTTACTATAGAAAAGAACAACTACCTCCAATCCGACACATTTCATTTGGAATAAACAGAAAAGGATGCAGTCTTTTTCGTTTTTTTTTTCCAAACCTACATGCTCAGAAGTAAGTGGTTGTAAACGATCACAAGTATTACACAGTTTACATCTGTCTGCCCATAGGCTTGCATGGAACTTCCGATAAGGTCCGAGTATAAGCAGGTACTTACAGGGCACCCTTGAATGTATTGCTGTCGCTGTAATAAATTGCCCTATGTGGCTATGCAGATAGTTAGGCTGCCCGGGTTGGGAAAGGGTTAACGTGTTTCTCTCCTTTCCTGGGTTTTTCTTGGGTCCAGCTCCATGGTGTGAATCTTTAACCTCCCTGGCGGTATGATTATTTCGGATTTTAGGTGCTGAAAGCGGTACAATTATTTTGCATGGAAATTTGGCGTTTTATATTGAAGGCCTGTAATTCTTAACAATAACACACTTAAATCTGTCCAAACAAGAGTCTAGTAGATATCCCGGGTATGATAAAGTTTGAAACACAAAAACATAAATTATAATATAATAAATAAAAATAAATAATTAAAAAAATAAAAATAAATACTAATAAAATAAATTTCCCCACGGTCACGGCACAGGCCCTGAAGAAACGGCATGGGCAAGCTGATTGGTTGCCATGCACAGCTGCTCCAGATTCTGTCTGCCCCAGTTTTGATAAATTCTCCCCCCCTGACTGTATTCTGTTGTACAGAAATTATTTCTATTTAAAGTTTTTAAAAACTTTAGGCAGACTTAAAGCGAGAAATTAAAATTTTTTTAAGGTCAGCATCTACAAACACTGTAGCTGCTGACTTTAAATAAGTAGACTTACCTGTCCTGGGTGCCCGCGATGTCGGCCGCCCGAGGCCGACCCGTCCCTCGGCTCTTAGGTCCCGGCACTGCCATCCTAGGTAAGGGAAACAGGCAGTGTAGCCTTACGGCTTCACTGCCAGTTTCCTACTGCGCACGCGTGAGCGGCGCGGCGATCTGTGAATGGCCCCGTGGTTTTCTGGGAACACACACAGTTCCCAGAAGGCAACGGGGCCGCTCAGCTAGGAGCAGAACACGCCACGGAACAGGAAGAGGCAGATTAGGAAGACTGCCTAGCAACAAGGGTTCAGGTAAGTTTAAAAAAAATTTTTTTTTCAAATGTTTTTTTTTATTTTATTTTTTTTTTTAGGATTTTTGGTGCAATTTTTTTTTCAGGGTGGCCCTCCACTTTAAAGTGGTTCTAAAGTCAGAACTTTTTTTTATCTTAATGCATTCTATGCATTAAGACCCCTTTCACACTTGTGCGACTTGTCCTGCAACTTGCGACTGCAAGACAAGTCGTACCCCATGATTTCCAATGAGTACTATTCATATCTGTGCATCTTCAAATAACAGAGAAAGTAATCCCCTGCACTACTTTGGTCCGACTTTGAGGCGACTTGAGGTCCATAGACATATAGGGATTGAGGTCCATAGACATATAGGGATTTCTTCAAGTTGCGTCAAAATCGCAGCAAAAATCACGCGACTTTCAAGTCGCACAAGTTTAATAGGAGCCTAAAGGAGTTGTAAAGGCAGAAGGTTTTTTTTAATCTTAAGGCTGGGTTCACACCTCCGATGGATGCGGCTCGCAGCAGGGGTCCGGTGCGTCCCTGTTCTCCATTTCAGAGAAGAATCAGGGCCGAATTTTTGCCTGAATTCGGCCCTAAAACAGAGCCAAAGACGCACAGCGTTCCTGTGCAAGCCGCTCCGCAGCCGCAATGGAGATATGTGAACCAGCTCCATAGAGAGCCGGTCACAATCTCCTGTCATGCGAATTGGATGCGGCAGCCAGCCGCAGAATCACCAGCAGCAGAATCACGCAGGGGAGCCTTCCATGACTGCATCTAGGCTCGGACATCTGTCCCTATCCCCATGTAACCACTTAGAATGCAGCTATCTGCGAACAGCAACAGCTGCTGTTAGCCTGTTGTTACTTTGTACAGGCCGAGCAGCCACCACTATTCACATACACCTGTCATTCCGGCTGCAAGAATCCACAGATAATTGCTACTGGAATCCATGTGAAGGAGCTGAAGACCATCAAGTTACTTTCTGACTCAACTCTGTTCCCGAAATAGGCTGTCTGGCTCCAAGACTGGGATCAAGCACGCATGCCTGTGTGCCTGTATGTCTGCAGGACATGCCCACGTAAATTAGTGTGCTTGTGCTTTACACACAAATGACCCTCTCTCTGTATATTGCGCACGTGAACAACTTCTTCTGATGCCATCCTGACAGAA
This sequence comes from Lithobates clamitans, assembly GCA_037952925.1. Taxonomy (NCBI): domain Eukaryota; kingdom Metazoa; phylum Chordata; class Amphibia; order Anura; family Ranidae; genus Lithobates; species Lithobates clamitans. Next base: position 4,602,108 of record JBBGZY010000368.1, read on the forward strand.
ATATCAGGAAAAAGCACACAACTGCACTTTTCTGTGTTTTTTTTTGGTTTTTGTTTAAGTTATCCCTATGTGCACATATAGATTATTTCATGTCTCTCTATCTCTCCTCTAAATATAGCAATCTAAAGATATTGCAGGGGTCCACTGACTTTTACTGTCAGCTGCTAGTATCATACTGTAACATAAAGTTATATACAGTATGTCACTTCCTAACTTAGGGGTTGTTGGGAAAAGATCCTGGAAGAAAGACTTGAAGAGAAAGAAGGTCTCAGTCACATGTTTTGTCCATGCTACTAATACCAGATCAAAAGTGACAATTATTGCCAGATAACTAGGACTGCGTTCCAGGCTGGTGGGTCTCCCCATCACCGTAGCTCTTGTCTTCGGGTCTCCAGCACAAAGACAGATGCTACATTGTCCTCAGGGGCCCCTGCAATGGGACTTTGCTGCAACATTCATCTAGAGGTATCTCTATTAAAGCTGATCTCCAGGTTTTCTGTGACTTTAAATAGTTAGTTTGGGCCAAGCTGGTCCAAACAAACTATTTCCATCACTAAGTGTTGGGCTGGCTCTGAGCACTGTATCTACTGCATGTAGCTTCAGCTACATATAGTACACAGTTCTGGGTTCCAGCTGTGAGACAATAACTCTTGTCTCACACCAGGAACAAAACTGAGTTGGTCTGAGCAGCGCTGAGGCAATTATAAGCAGCTTTGTATTCTGTGAATGAATAATAAAAAGCTTCCTCTTCCTGAGTTGGAGAGTTTGATGTCATCAGCCCGCCTCTCTGCCTCAGTCAATCAGAGTAAGCTCTGTATTCATTCGAAGAATACAAAGTTGCTTATGAATGACTGAGCACTGCTCAGACCAACTCTGTATTGTTGCGGGTGTGGGTCAGAAGTCTGGCTCACAGCCAAAACCCAGCACTGTGTACTGTATGTAGCTGAAGCTACATGCAACACATATGGTACTTAGAAACACTGCAGCAATTAGTGAAGGAAATCGTTTGTTTGGAACAGCTTTAACCACTAGCTTACTGGACACTTATACCCCCTTCAGACCAGGCCAATCCAATTTTCAGCTTTCATCTCTCTCACTTTGAATGACAATTGTGTGGTCATGCAACACTATCCCCATATGGATTTTTTAATTTTTTTTTCACACAAATAGAGATTTATTTTGGTGGTTTTTAATCACCACGGGGTTTTTTATTTTTTGCTAAACAAACAAAAAAAGACTGAAAATTTTGAAAAAAAATAACAAAACGTTTTTAATAGTTTGTTATAAAATTTTGCAAACAGGTAATCTTTCTCCTTCACTGATGTGCGCTGATGGGCACTGATGAGGCTGCACTGATGGGCAGCACGGAGAGGTGGCACTGATAGGCGGCACTGAGGGGCAATGGTAGGCGGCACTGAGGGGCAATGGTAGGCGGCACTGAGGGGCAATGGTAGGCTGCACTGATAAGTGACAATGATGATAAAGCACTGATAGGCAGCACTGATTAGCAGTACTGATCGGCACTGATAGATGGCACTGATTAGCAGCACTGGTGGGCACTAAGGGGACCTATGTCCCTCTAACACAGGGGTCTCAAACTCCAGCTGTTGCAAAACTACAAGTCCCATAGGGCATTGCATGGCTGACAGTTACAAACATGACTCCCACAGGCAGAGGCATGATGGGACTTGTAGTTTCGCAACAGCTGGAGGGCCGCCAGTTTGAGATCCCTGCAACAAAAGCCAGTTAATGGCTTTCTTCATGCTGACAGCTTGAGGGGAAAAAAAAGCCGCTAACCGGTTTCTGCTTACTTCCGTGATCAGCTGTCATTAGCTGACAGCTAATCAAGTGGTAAAGGGACCGCTGTGATTGGCCCTTTTAACCCGATCTGTGATCAACTGAGTCACAAGGGAGCCCCCCTGGAGTACACAGGCAGCGTGGGGTCGGGAGGACGTCCATGGACGCGCTCCCGGCATTTTAAACCCTGCTGTAACCGTCTTTTGGCTACAGTGTGGGCGCCAAGTGGTAATAACTATATATACGCAGGTGTATGAGCACAATTCCACTAGGACACCTACTGTGCCCTTTGCTGATAATATCTATTTGTACATTGGCTGTATGTACTGTTAATATTCTTTTCTTATATAAAGCTTGTATTCATTCTATACTGGTGTGCATCTATACATGTTTATGATTAATGTTATATGCTGGTTGCAGTAGTTCTTCTTCTCCCAATTACTTTTATTAGATAGCTGGTTAATTTCCCAGAAAGAAGGCCCTGTTCTGGGGGGGGGGATGGCACTGCTAATTTTATTATCAATCCCGCTTTTCCATTTAGCAAAAGTTCTGGTTCTCCTTTTTACCTGTAGGTTTAGCGCAATATCCTGTTTGGGGAGGGAGATATCTCCTAACCCCCCCCCCCAAAAAAAAAGGGTTAAAATATTTTATCACTTGGACCATGGGACACTATTGTGGAACTTGCTATAGTGATAACTTGCTGGACTAAGGGAACTCAAGCTTTGATGTCTTCATAGCCATAAATATAACCACATAGGGTTCCAAGAATGATATGTAAATTACATTTTTCTTCAGATGAATCCAATTTTCTTTTTACTGATATTAGCTGATGTTCCAAAGTCACAGTGACAGCCAATACCAAGCAACAAACAGCTCTGTTAATATTGGTGTGAATATATTATAGTCTTACATAATAACATATTGTAGTCCTCTGATGCTCAGTATTGTCCTGGTGTCAATATCCTGTTTTCTTGCATAAAATATAGAGATAACTGAACAAACGGTGATTATTCTAGCAAACTAATGCATTACTGACAATAGGTTGTGAGTCCACCATGGAGAATATGGTATTTTATGACAATGAGGTCAGCATAAGGAAATTAGTTTGATAAAACACATAATTTTAATAGAACTATATGGAATAATTGAGACCTCTGGGCTTTTTTATATGGGGTTGTCCTATTCTGATCAGTTAACAATCAGATTACCAAAAACAAATATTGTAGTTACAGATGGATGCATTTTTTTTTTAATCGCCCACTGGCTTCTTATTCCTCTTTCCCATCATCCCGGTACTGTTTTTTTGGAGCCAACGGTTGACTCTCTTGTAAAAGCAAGAAACAAATACCCTCCAAAAAGAGAATACGAGACTATTGACTGACAACACAGACAAATTAACTTCACAGCATGAATATATAAAAGTATACAAATCTTTATTATACTAGCACAGAGACCATAAAATATGTGAATAGATTAAAAGCATGTAAGTGGCTGATACATAGACTACACACAGTTGTGGTTGAACATAACCTTGATTATAAATGCATCCTTTGCATTTCGAAAGTAGGAATTTTATGCTCTTTTTTTTTTTTGTAAGCTCATGTCTAAACTCAAGGATGTTCGAACTGTGTTGAATTGTTGAATATATATATATATATATATATATATACACAGTGGGGACGGAAAGTATTCAGACCCCCTTAAATTTTTAACTCTTTGTTAAATTGCAGCCATTTGCTAAAATCATTAATGTACACACTGCACCCCATATTGACAGAAAAACACAGAATTGTTGACATTTTTGCAGATTTATTAAAAAAGAAAAACTGAAATATCACATGGTCCTAAGTATTCAGACCCTTTGCTCAGTATTTAGTAGAAGCACCCTTTTGATCTAATAAAGCCATGAGTCTTTTTTGGGAAAGATGCAACAAGTTTTTCACACCTGGATTTGAGGATCCTCTGCATTCCTCCTTGCAGATCCTCTCCAGTTCTGTCACGTTGGATGGTAAACGTTGGTGGACAGCCATTTTTAGGTCTCTCCAGAGATGCTCAATTGGGTTTAAGTCAGGGCTCTGGCTGGGCCATTCAAGAACAGTCACGGAGTTGTTGTGAAGCCACTCCTTCGTTATTTTAGCTGTGTGCTTAGGGTCATTGTCTTGTTGGAAGGTAAACCTTCGGCCCAGTCCGAGGTCCTGAGCACTCTGGAGAAGGTTTTCATCCAGGATATCCCTGTACTTGGCCGCATTCATCTTTCTCTCGCTGCAACCAGTCGTCCTGTCCCTGCTGCTGAAAAACACCCCCACAGCATGATGCTGCCACCATCATGCTTCACTGTTGGCACTGTATTGGACAGGTGATGAGCAGTGCCTGGTTTTCTCCACGCATACCACTTAGAATTAAGGCCAAAAAGTTCTATGTTGGTCTCATCAGACCAGAAAATCTTATTTCTCACCATCTTGGAGTCCTTCAGGTGTTTTTTTTAGCAAACTCCATGCAGGCTTTCATGTGTCTTGCACTGAGGAGAGGCTTCCGTTGGGCCACTCTGCCATAAAGCCCCGACTGGTGAAGTGCTGCAGTGATGGTTGACTTTCTACAACTTTCTCCCATCTCTGATGGAGATCTCTGGAGCTCAGCCACAGTGATCTTTGGGTTCTTCTTTTACCTCTCTCACCAAGGCTCTTCTCCCCTGATAGCTCAGTTTGGCTGGACAGCCAGCTCTAGGAAGGGTTCTGGTCGTCCCAAACGTCTTCCATTTAAGGATTATGGAGGCCACTGTGCTCTTAGGAACCTTAAGTGCAGCAGAAACTTTTTTGTAACCTTGGCCAGATCTTTGCCTTGCCACAATTCTGTCTCTGAGCTCTTCAGGAAGTTCCTTTGACCTCATCATAGGCGTGCGCACAGGGTGTGCCAGGTGTGCCTGGGCACACCCTAATTGCCTTGTGTGCTGCATATTCCCCCCTGTTTAGACCACTGATATTTCATTCCCCCCCCCCCCCCCCCCAAAATGTTACACAAGCCCAAAAATTTGGGGAAAATAAAATTAACAAAATTACACTGTCCACTGGGGAAAATAAAATTAACAAAATTACACTGTCCACTGCCCTACTGACACCATCAGTACATATACACATGCATATGTATTTGAGCTTTGGGGTGCACACCCTAATGCAAGAAGCTGCGCACACCTATGGACCTCATGATTCTCATTTGCTCTGACATGCACTGTGAGCTGTAAGGTCTTATATAGACAGGTGTGTGGCTTTCCTAATCAAGTCCAATCAGTATAATCAAACACAGCTGGACTCAAATGAAGGTGTAGAACCATCTCAAGGATGATCAGAAGAAATGGACAGCACCTGAGTTAAATATATGAGTGTCACAGCAAAGGGTCTGAATACTTTGGACCATGTGATATTTGTGTCAATATGGGGTGCTGTGTGTACATTAATGAGGAAAAAAATGAACTTAAATGATTTTAGCAAATGGCTGCAATATAACAAAGAGTGAAACATTTAAGGGGGTCTGAATACTTTCCATCCCCACTGTATATATATATATCTATAGATCTATCTATCTATCTATCTATCTATCTATCTATCTATCTATCTATCTATCTATCTATCTATCTATCTATATATATACAATCTCAGTATCTCACAAAAGTGAGTACACCCCTCACATTTTTGTAAATATTTTATTATATCTTTTCATGTGACAACACTGAAGAAATGACACTTTGCTACATGTAAAGTAGTGAGTGTACAGCTTGTATAACAGTGGTGTAAATTTTCTGTCCCCTCAAAATAACTCCACACACAGCCATTAATGTCACAAAAGTGAGTACACCCCTTAGTGAAAATGTGCAAATTGGGCCCAAAATATCAATATTTTGTGTGGCCACCATTATTTTCCAGCACTGCCTTAAACCTCTTGGGCATGGAGTCCCAGAGCTTCACAGGTTGCCACTGGAGTCCTCTTCCACTCCTCCATGATGACATCACGGAGCTGGTGGATGTTAGAGACCTTGTGCTCCTCCATCTTCCGTTGGAGGATGCCCCACAGATGCTCAATAGGGTGTAGGTCTGGAGACATGCTTGGCCAGTCCATCACCTTTACCCTCAGCTTCTTTAGCAAGGCAGTGGTCATCTTGGAGGTGTGTTTGAGATTGTTATTCTGTTGGAGTACTGCCCTGCGGCCCAGTCATGGGGCTCATGCTCTGCTTCAGTATGTCACAGTACATGTTGGCAATCATGGTTCCCTCAATGAACTGTAGCTCCCCAGTGCCGGTGTTCTGCCATATAGTGTCCTCCTATCGGATAGTGTCCGCTCCGTACTGCGCAGGCGCAGTACGGAGCAGAAGGAGATGCCGAAAATGTCCGAAGTTGATCAGCTGACCATCAGCTGTACACGGCGCTTCGGCAGTTCTTAGCAATGGCTGTGTAAGAGGACCCCTCGCGGGCTCGCTTCGCTCGCCACGCTTCGCTCGCCACGCTTCGGGCACGGCCTCGCTGCGCTCGGCAACTATATATTCTCACTCTATGTCCACTTGGATAGTAGGGAATGATTCTGGACACAGGGTGAGAATAAAAGCGCAGGCGCCGTGTACAGCTGATGATCAGCTGTTAAACTTCGGAGACTTTAGACGTCTCGTTTGTCCTCCGTACTGCGCAGTACAGGGCGGACACTATATGATAGGGGACTGTATTTGACAAGACACCGGCAGCACTCATGCAGACCATGACACTCCCACCACCATGCCTTACTGTAGGCAAGACACATTTGTCTTTGTACTCCTCACCTGGTTGCCGCCACACATGCTTAACACCATCTGAACCAAATAAGTTTGTCTTGGTCTCATCAGACCTCAGGACATGGTTCCAGTAATCCATGTCCTTAGTCTGCTTGTCTTCAGCAAACTGTTTGCAGGCTTTCTTGTGCATCTTTAGAAGAGGCTTTATTCTGGGACGACAGCCATGCAGACCAATTTGATGCAGTGTGCGGCGTATGGTTTGATCACTGACAGGCTGACCCCCCCACCCCTTCATCCTCTGCAGCAATGCTGGCAGCACTCATTTGTCTATTTCCCAAACACAACCTCTGGATATGACTCTGAGCACGTGCACTCAACTTCTTTGGTCACAATGGCGAGGCCTGTTCTGAGTGGAACCTGTCCTGTTAAACCGCTGTATGGTCTTGGCCACCGTGGTGCAGCTCAGTTTCAGGGTCTTGGCAATCTTCTTATAGCCTAGGTCATCTTTATGTAGAGCAACAATTCTTTTTTCAGATCCTCAGAGAGTTCTTTGCCATGAGGTGCCATGTTAACCTGCCAGTGACCAGTATGAGAGAGTGAGAGCGATAACACCAAATTGAACACACCTGCTCCCCATTCACACATGAGACCTTGTAACACTAACAAGTCACGTGACACCGGGGAGGGAAAATGGCTAATTGGGCCCAATTTGGACAATTTCACTTAGGGGTGTACTCACTTTTGTTGCCAGTGGTTTAGACATTAATGGCTGTGTGTTGCGTTATTTTGAAAGGACAGCAAATTTACACTGTTATACAAGCTGTACACTCACTACTTTACATTGTAGCAAAGTGTCATTTCTTCAGTGTTGTCACATGAAAAGATATAATAAAATATTTACAAGAATGTGAGGGGTGTACTCACTTTTGTGAGATACTATATATATATATATATATATATATAATATATTTATTATGGTCATAGCCGCAAATTCTAAAAACCAAGATGGAGGTACACGGGTTGTCTCCCTGCAGAACCACGAGGGAACAAGCCCAATTGGTGGTATCTTGAGCCACAGGTAATTGGCTCAAAATACCACCAATGAATTGGCAACAAAATGGGGTGTACATGTGGTTGGAGAAAAGGCTGGAGTAGGTGAGATACAAGCTGGCATGTATTGAAAAAACCTAATGGCTGAATATGTGCATGTAAAAGGTCAATCTATTCACAGTAGATAGGAGGGCATCGACTGGGCACTCAGGGTGACTATCAGGTAGATTGCTTTTACAAGCAGTGGGAGAGGACATAATGCCCTCCTGCGGCTCCATCGGGCTGTCCTACCCCACTGGGACACTTGATCAACCTGCTGGGCTTCCATCGGGTGATCATAGAGACAAACAGAAACTGGAACCACTTTGCTTGTTTCTATGATATAGAGAACTGGATGGGGTGATCTTACATCACTTCCAGTTTACCCGGATGTAAATAGCACCATTTTTAAAAATAAAAATAATTTGATCACACCGATCCTAGTGTGATCAAATCCTTTTAAGAACAGAGGAGAGACCCCCAGATCTCTCCATAAAGAGTACCTGTCACATGCCTATTGCTGTCACAAGGGATATATTAACATTATTTGTGACAGTAATAAAAGTGATCCAAAAAAAAATCAAAAATTAAAGCGGGAGTTTAAAAAAAATTGAAAACGCGAATTCATACAAACGGCGATTGTCCCACACATGTGAGGCATCACCATGAACATCAGATCAGTAATTCTAGCACCATAACACCTGTGTAAGTCTAAAGTGGTAACATGCAAAGGCTTTTAAAGCGTTGCCTATGGATAATAAAATGTATCTTGTTTGTCACCATTGCACAGGCGTGCCATGTTTGGAATCTAAGAAAAGATATACTTGTAGCCTGTACATGTATTTAGACCCCTTTCACACTCACAGCATGTCCGTGTTAGCAGTAAAGCGTCGCTAGATGATATGATAGAATGGCAACAGTAACTCAAATAAGGACTCGTTACAACCAAGGTATGTAGAATACCATCTCTGAACGCCTAACACATCAAACCTTGAAACAGATGGGCTACAGCAGCAGAAGACCACACTGGGTGCCACTCCTGTCAGCTAAGAGCAGGAAAGTGAGGCTACAATTCACACAGGTTCACCAAAGTTGGATAATAGAAGAGTGGAAAAACATTGCCTGGTCTGAGGAGTCTCGATTTCAGCTGCAATATTTGGATAGTGGTCAGAATTTGGTGTAAACAACATGAAAGTATGGATCCATCCTGCCTTGTATCAATGGCTCAGGCTGGTGATATAATGGTGTGGGGGATATATTCTTGGCACACTTTGGGTCTCTTAGTACCAACTGAGCATCCTTTAAATGCCACGGCCTACCTGAGTATTGTTGCTGACCATGTCCATTCCTTTATGACTACAGTGTACCCATCTTCTGATGGCTCCTTCCAGCAGAATAATGTACCATGTCACAAAGCTCAAATCATCTCACCACTGGTTTCTTCAACATGACAATGAGATCACTGTACTCCAATGGCCTCCACACTCACCAGATCTCAATTAAATAGAGCACCTTTGGGATGTGGTGGAACGGGAGATTCAGATCATGGATGTGCAGCCGACAAATCTGCAGCAACTGTGTGATGCTATCATGTCACTATGGACCAAAATCTCAGAAGGAATGTTTCCATCGCCTTGTTAAATCTATGCCATGAAGAATGAAGGCAGTTCTGAAGACAAAAGGGGGCCCAACCCTGTACCTAACAAAGTGTCCCAGGAGTGTATATGGCCTGTTGTCCAGTCAGTTGCATGATGGATGAAAACATCAACCAAACATTCAAAACCAAGAGCTGGGAGGATTATGTCCGTATTCCGTGATGCTAGGCATACACTGAGTCTCTGGCAGTTGTGAGGTTAGGCCACCAGATGGAGCCACCCCCTTAGATGCTGTTTATGTGCACCTGGCATCCTAATCCTGTATGTAAACCTTTACTTATACCCAGTAAAATGACTGGCCTCAGGTGGTGCACAGAGATGAAACAAATTTTCCCACATAAGTTGTACCTGTTTATCTGCAGTCTTCTCTACATCTGTTCAAAGCATAGAATTTATAAAGCTTGCCCGAGCTGTCAGAAAAAAGGGGTGGAGAGATGAAATGGTACACTGCAGAGCTCAGTGGAGAGAGTTCTGAGAGTTGATTGGATGGAAGGGACACATCCCCTTCACACAGCAAACATGAACAGAGCTAAGGCTGTCAATCAGCCAGAGATCCATCCTGTCACCTTTTTTCTCTTGGTGTCAGGAAAACTTGTCAGAAGTGATTCATGCTAATAGCAGAGGAACAAAGCAGCAGACAGAAATTACACTTAATACTCTTAATTGAGAAGTGAAGTACACACTATAGAGCAGTGCTCTCCAGACTGTGGCCCTAGGGCCGGATGCATCCCTCGCTTGCTTTTATCTGGCCCTTGGGGCATTACTTCCCCCACCATCAGCAACAGTGGGGTATAGTGGAGTGTCTGCCACTGACACCAATGACGGGGCACTATTCATCTCATTGATACTAATGATGGGGCACTATGCCTTCCACTGACACAAATGATGGGTCACTATGTCCACCAGCCACCCGCAATCGCGGTAAAGAGAGCCAGAACAGGGAGAAGAAAGAGATCTGCTGTTCCTAGTGTTCAGGAATAGCAATCTCTCTCCTCCTCCAGTCAGTCCCCTCCCCCCCACAGTTAGAAACACACATGAGGGAACACATTTATCCCCTTGATCACCTCCTAGGGTTAACCCCTTCCCTGCCAGTGACATTTACACATTAATCAGTGCATTTTTATAGCTCTGATCGCTGTATAAATGCCAATGGTCCCAAAAAAGTGTCAAAAGTGTCCGATTTGTCCGCCGCAATGTTGCAGTCACGCTAAAAATCGCAGATTGCGGCCATTACTAATAAAGTATAAAGAATAAAAATGCTATAAATCTATTCCCTATTTTGTAGACGCTATAACTTTTGTGCAAACCAATCAATATACGCTTATTGCGATTTTTTTTTACATTTTTTTTACCAAAAATATGTAGAATACATATTGGCCTAAACTGATGAAGAAATTAGTTTTTTTAAAATTTTTTGGGGGGATATTTATTATAGCAAAAAGTAAAAAATATTGTTGTTTTTTTCAAAATTGTCACTTTTTTGTTTATAGTGCAAACAATAAAAACCGCAGAGGTGATCAAATACCACCAAAAGAAAGCTCTATTTGTGTGTGGGGGGGGGAGTCAATTTTGTTTTGGTACAAGGTCGCACGATCGCGCAATTGTCAGTTAAAGTGATGCAGTGCCGTATCGCAAGCAATGGCCCGGTCATCAAGGGGGTCTTTAAGTAGAACAAAAGTTACAGTTTTTTGGGGTTTTTTTGGATAAAGGAGGGTTATCACGCCTCTTAGGGGTTTTTTTTTTGCCATCTGTGTACCATTGTGGGAGATTTCCCCCTACTTTCTGCCTCATAGCCAAAATGTGAAGAGGAAATCCCTGGCTGTCCCCATTGAAAGATTTCCCCTCTATTCCTGTTCTGGTGACAACATAAAACTTCCACTCTGGGTGATCATGAGAAACAGGAAGTAAAAATAGAGAGGGTGAATCTCTCTAATGGGGACACAAACAGCAGTAAAACCAGGCTTGTAATTCCTTTTCCACTTTATCAAAAAAAAAGTTTTGCCTTGAGCTATACTGTAAAAGTAGATCTGCATTCCTTTATCTTGCAACATTTTTGTGCCGCCTGCCCCGGCCATGTCTGCATATTAGTGCACGGCCGCCGCAGGCGAGAACCGAGAACTTGTACAGCTACCATTGAGTTTGACCTTCTACCCACATCCAGAGATAGAGCGTCCACCGCGTGTAAACAACCCCCACCGCAGTAGGCGGCCGCTCCGCTCGGACGGCTCTATGGTAACGGCGGCTGCGCCTGCGTGAAAAGTTGAATGTCGAGGTGTGTCTGACAGAGACAACATGGCGGCCTCCATAATGTACAGCCGGCTGTCAGTGGGGCTGAAGAGTCGGGCTGCTTTGGGCTGTGCTGCACAGGTAATGAGGACATTGTGGGGGTCGGAAGGAGGTGTGTTTCGGTCTCGGGGGTCTATGTTGTCCTCTCAGTGTTCCTAGGACTGTAGAATATGGAGCTGGGAATGATATGCTGGACGTTGTAGTTTTCTGTCATACAAGAGCCTGACGTGTGAGCTCAGCACATAGAGGAGCCCAGCTGTCTGCACACCCCCATTGTCCTCTCTGCCCTCAGGGCCCAGTATGGGAAGGTGACTGGTGCAACGTATATGGTTGCCTATAGCAACCAATCAGAGTGTGAGTTTCATTTGCACTGTAGAAATGGCTTTTTTTTTGTGCAGGATTCTGTCCGTGGGGCTCAATTGTTCTCTATGTGCCCTGCTCATTATTATTATTATTATTATTATTATTATTATTCAGGATTTATATAGCGCCAACAGTTTGCACAGCGCTTTACAACATGAAGGCAGACAGTACACTTACAATACAAATCAATACAGGAGGGATCAGAGGGCCCTGCTTGTTAGAGCTTACAATCTAGAAGGGAAGGTCAAGTGGAAACAAAAGGTAATAAATGAGCTGATGGAGAAAATGAAAATACAGTTGTTAGGTGTGGGTAGGATAGGCTTCTCTGAAGAGAAGGGTTTTCAGGGATCGTCTAAAATCTAATAAAGTAGGAGATAAGTGGACAGATTGGGGTAAGGCATTCCATAGGATTGGAGAGCCTCTGGAAAAGTCCTGGAGAGGTCATGAGGGAGCTGGAGAACAGGAGGTCTTGAGAGGAACGAAGAGAACGAGTGGGTTGGTATTTAGAGACTAGGCTAGTGATGTGGCTGGGGGCTAAATTGTGGATGGCTTTGTAAATAGTTGTTAGCATTTTGAATTTAATTGTTTGGCCGAGCGGAAGCCAGTGGAGGGATTGACAGAGAGGAGTAGCAAAGACAGAGTGATTGGTAAGGTGGATGAGTCTGATAGACTGAAGAAGTGATAGACTATGTAGAGGTAAGCCAATGAGAAGGGAGTTGCAGTAGTCGAGGCGAGAGATGACCAGCGAGTGAATTAAGAGCTTTGTTGTGTCATTGGTTAGAAAGGGGCGTATTTTGGAGATGTTGCGGAGGTTGAGGCGGCAGGATTTGGACAATGATTGGACATGGTGCTTAAAGGAGAGTTCAGAGTCCAGGACTACACCTAGGACCTTGGCATGTGGGGATGGGCTGATAGTTGTGCCATCGATTTTGACAGAGAGATCAAGGGAAGGGGCATATGGGGGAGGAAAAATTATAAGTTCAGTTTTGGATAGATTGAGTTTGAGGAAGTGGTGTGACATCCAGACTGATATATCTGATAGTAGGAGTGAGCTGAGGGGTAGAGAAATAGATTTGGGTGTCGTCAGCGTAGAGGTGGTATTGGAAGCCATGGGAGGCTATCAGTTGACCCAGGGAGGAGGTGTAGATTGAAAATAGAAGTGGTCCAAAAACAGAACCTTGGGGGACCCCAACTGAGAAAGGAAGAGGAAGTAGCGTTGTAGAAAAAAGCTAAATGTGCGATTGAATAAGTAGGGAGAGAACCAGGGAAGAGTACAGTCAGAGACCAAAGGCATGGAGTTTTTTGAGGAGGAGGGGGTGGTCAACCATATCAAAGGCGGCAGAGGGGTCCAGGAGTAGGAGTACAGAATAGCGTTGATTAGTTTTGGCTGTTAGTAGATCGTTTGTTAGTTTTTGGAGAGCAGTTTCTGTGGAGTGTTGAGGATGAAATCCAGACTGAAGGGGATCAAGAAGGTTATTGTCAGCGAGGTGGACTCTCAGTTGGTTGTAGACCAGACGTTCCAGGAGTTTGGATAAGAAGGGGAGCAAGGAGATGGAGCGTAGGTTGTTAAGATTGGATGGGTCCAGAGAGGGCTTTTTAAGTATGAGTCTGACAAGTGCATGTTTTAGAGAGTTGGGGAAGATACCAGAAGAGAGGGAGAGATTGAAGATGTGGGTTAGATAGTGTAGCATAGAGCCAGAGGGTGAACGTAGCATTTGTGAGGGAACAGGATCCAGAGGGCAGGTGGTAAAGTGGACATTACCAAGTAGTTTAGCAACCTCGTCTATAGTGGTGGGGTTGGAAGAGGGAAGTAATGATTGTGCCTGTGGACAAGAAGTGTAAAGCGTGGAGGGTGTCGGAACAGTAGAGATCTCCTTATGAATTGTATCAATCTTCTGTTTGAAGTGATTGGCGATCTCTTGTGCAGTGAGTGAGTTGGCAGGTGGAGGCCAAAGTAGAGAAGAGTTGACAGGGACGGGATGATAAGTTGCTAATGAGAGTGATAAAATAGGTCTGCTTGGCAGTGAGGAGGCAGGAATTGTATTTTTGGAGGGCAGATTTATATTGGTTGAAACCTCTCTGGGACTTAGTCTTATGCCACAGGCACTCAAGAGCACGACTACGTTTTTTCAGACTTCTAGTATCATCTGTTTGTCAACATCTTGAAAGGGAGCATGAGCATCTTGATGGCCCTGCTAATGCCATGAAGATGTACTGAGGTGGGTTGCCGTGTGTTGTGTAAAAAAAATCAGAAATGCAGCATTTGTATGCAAGGTACCGCATGTCACATGCATGTAATTTAAGTTTCATTATTGAGACTTTAAAGAGGAAGTAAAGCCTCTGGGGGGAAAAAAAAAAAAAAAATACACCTTGCAAGACAAAGGCATAATGAGCTAGTATGCATAGCTAGCGTACTAGTTCATTATGAATTACTTACCTGAGATTGAAGCCCCCACATCGGCCCTCGTTCGCCTCCTCTGACGCCGCCATCTATCCCAGAGTGACTTCTGGGTATCGCGGCTCCGGCGCTGTGACTGGCAGGAGCCATGATGACGTCACTCCCGCACATGCACGCTGGTGCCGCCACTAACGGCATGATCGATTAGAAACGGCACACTCGGTGCGCCTGCGCCCGATGTCTACGGCACATGGCTGCCGCTATTTCTGCAAATATCTCCTAAACCTTTTAGGTTTGGGAGATATTTCTTGCACCTACAGGTAAGCCTTAATCTAGGCTTACCTGTTGATTAAAGTGGTTGTAATGGGTTTACAACCACTTTAAAGCGGTAGTAAGTCCATGCACCATCAGTGCCCATCAGTACTGCATATTAGTGCCACTGTCACATGACAATAAAAAAAGTATCGGTATTGGCAAGTAATTGGGGGGGGGGGGGTCTGGGAGAGAGTATCGGTTTTAAAAAAGTGGTATTGGTGCAACCCTAATAATTATTAATGTGGAATGTATGTTCCTTGCTAAAGAACATTATTTTTTGTCAAGCTGTTATGAGTAAAGTTCTGCTTGACCCTGGGTTCAAACTAGTGCGATGCGGGAAACAGCGCAATTTCAGCGCCGGTCCCCGTATCGCTCCTCTCCCGCAGGCAGTTCACACTGCCTTGTGCGAACTGCTGCGGGTGTCATTAATGACACCCCCAGTTTAGTTCACAGATCGCAGTGCGAACACGCCCACAGGAATCGGATCGCATAGGTGAGAACACCCATGCGATCCGATTCTAGTGCAGGGAAAAAAGGCCCTGCACTATTTTCTGTGCAAATGCAATGTGAGTTCAGCCATACATCTGTATGGCTGAGCTTGCATTTCTCAGAGATCGCATGTGATCAGCACCTGCTGTGCGGGTGCGAATCACATGCGATCGCTGAGATCGCGTAAGTGTGAACCCTGGCTTAAAGTGGAACTAAACCCACCGATTTAACAGTTTCAAAAAACAGTTACAAACTGGACTTGCCAGAAATGCTGTCACAAGTGCTTGTGCTCTCAACCAAAGTGTCAAATGTCTGGTGTCCTAACTTATCACATGTGCAGCACCATGGCAGTTGCAGATCAAACCAAGGCCAAGATGGCAGCTTCTATGGCTGAAAAGGATAGAAGGATTTAGTTCCACTTTAAAGGTAGATCTGCCCTAATGTGCTAATATGCAGCGAATAGTAGCACTTTATGGCATAACACTGGGATGGGGGTCTATTTAAAAAAAAAAAAAAAAAAAAGTGGTAGAGATTACTACTGCTTTAGGCTCTGTTCACACCTAGGCGTTTTTGGGCGTTTTTCTGCTGTAAGCCTCAGCTCTAAAAATGCCCAACAAGGCAAATCCCCTTCTTTTCAATGGCCCCTGTTCACATCTGAACGTTTTGTCATCTGAAGCAACATTGGTGACCTTTTGACCTGTGCAAAATCACGGCAAAAATTGCAAGACTGTCTGCCTGAAAACAAAATGTCTAGGTGTGAACAGAGCCTCAACCACTTGCCAACCAACCGCCGCAGTTATAGTGCGGCAGGGCGGCTCTATTGCGCAAACCGCCATACCGGTACGGCGCTTCATTTAATAGATATAGCGGGTGTGCGGCGCTGGAGCCGATGCATGTGTCCAGCAGCTGCGATGTCCACCGGCACCCCGCTTTCGCTCCACAGAGGCAAAACGGGGATCTGCCTTTGTAAACAAAGCAGATCCCCGTTCTGTCAGGGGAGTACAGTGTGATCGTCTGTTCCTAGCTGATTGGGAACAGCAATCTCTCTGTACTTCCAGTCAGTCCACTCCCCCCACAGTTGGCAACACTTCCCTAGGGCACACTTAACCTCTTGATCGCCCCCTAGTGTTAACCCCATTCCCTGCCAGTGTCATTTATACAGTAATCAGTGCATTTTTATAGCACTGATCGCTGTATAAATATCACTGGTGTCAAAAGTGTCCGATCTGTCTGCCGCAATATCGCAGTCCTGCTAAAAATTATTGATCACCGCCATTACTAGTAAAAAAAAATGTAAATAATAAAAATGCCATTAATCTATCCCCTATTTGGTTTGCGCAAAAGTTATAGTACATACAAATCCATACACACTTATTGGGATTTTTTTTTTTTTTTATCAGAAATATGTAGCAGAATACATATTGGCCTAAACTGATGAAGAAATTATTTTTTTACCTTTTTTGGGTGGATAATTTATATATCAAAAAGTAAAAAATATTGTTTTTTTTTTTGTTTGTTTTTTTTTTCAAAATTGTCAGTCTTTTCTTGTTTTATAGCAAAAAAAATAAAAACCGCAGAGGTGATCAAATACCACCAAAAGTAAGCTCTATTTGTTGGAAAAAAGACATCAATTTTGTTTGGGCACAGCGTTGCACGACTGCACAATTGTCAGTTAAAGTGACACAGTGCCGTATCGCAAAAAAATGGCCTGGTCATTCAGGGGTTCCGGGGCACATAACACATTGCACTGTCCCTGCCACCAGCAGACATGGCTTAGTATGCAGGCTGGTGTGAACAGTAGAGGGCGCTCTCACACTGGTGGTTCTGCTGCTAAGATTGTTAGTGCTCTGAGTATTGCCCCAGGGATCTGTGTTTCCAATGGTTTCTGTATGTGAATATTTTTACTGGATTCACAATGACATCTCTTGTCTGACAGCTTTTTTTTTTTTTAAACAATAATGCAAAGGAAGTGTTTTGCAAATAACAATTAGGAACAAAAGGGGGAGAGGTAAATAAGTAGTGAAGAAAGTGTTCTTTGTTTGAGATTCACCTGCTCAGAAATTTAGATTCCCTGTTAATCATTTTAGTTGCCTATTGCAGAGACTGTCCTCAGTGTTTCTCTCTGACTACTCCTCCATTGACAGCGTTTGGTACTCATGGTTTGTCACTGTAAACTTTTTGTCCCAGTGGACAATCCTGATTTTTAAATGTAACCAATTGCACATCGAACCGCCTACCTTTTTTTTTTTTTTTTTTTAGCATGTATGATTTAATATTTTACATGTTGGTTGCTAAAGTTTTTAAAATGCCCCTTTCTTGTAGCCATGACAACACTTAAAGTAGTAATAAACCCTCAGTGTTTTTTGGTTTAACACGTTAAGCACAATATCATAGCCATTCCCTAATAAACTCTTTGTTAAAATTCTCACCCCAGCAATTGCAGTTTTCAACTTTCAAATCTGCTGGCTCTTGTTCTCTCAGTGTTGCTTCCCTGAACTTGGTCTTTACCTGAAGTGTGAACAGTGGATAGTGCAGCTTCCAGGCAATATGTTAGCTCGGAGAAGGGATGGGAATGAAGGATCAGGGGGTTCCCTTGATATCCTAAACTATGGGGCGATCTGTTTCTTTTGATGCAGCCAGGGTGATTCCATAGGATGCTGAAAGAAAAGGGAGCCACCCTGAAACAAGAAACCTGGGGGAGCAGTCATGGCATCTGTTATCTGTGCTCCCACAGGGGACATTCTCCTTCTCTATTTATCTCATTATCACAGAGAATGAAAATAAATTGAGTTGTCACCAGAACAAGATTTGAGGGAAAATCTTGCAATCTGGACGCTGGATCTGGTGAAGGCCAAGAGTTTTCCTCACTTTGGGGGGATTTCCTCTCACTTCCTGCTATGGGACAGGAAATGAGGGGGAAATGTCACTGTTACTGGGAGACAGATGGGGAAAAACCCACCAGGGTTAACCCCCTCCCCCCCCCCCATGCCATATAAAATGTGCAGAAAAAAAGTTTTGGCTTTAGTTTACTTTAAGCTTGCCATAGACAACTTGAATGTCAGATAATTCTTGCTAAATTAGCTTACATTTGAGCAGTGGGTGGCCTTGTTGGTGCCACTTAGATCCACAAAAGCTGCTTTAAAAATCAAGTGAATTGAGTAGGAAAATTATCAGCTGAACCGTGTCTGCATCCAATCGCGTTGTTTTGAATAAATGAAAGAATCTATTGATTTTATTTTCCTTGTTCAGCCTAGGTTCACACTGCTGCGGGTTCCTGCACATATGTCTATTGAAATTGCAACCAAAGTCGCCAAAAGTAGTGCAGAAACTACTTTTGGGAATCGTGTGGTGCCGCAAAGTCAGCATCGCACCAATTCGAACAGTGCTATTGCCGGCAGTAGCTGCTGTTCTGGCATGCATTTGACATGTCGAATCGCTCAATGTGAACCTGGGCAACCTTGCAGGGCTCAATAAGGCTAGGTTTCCACTAATGTGACCCCAAAGTCGTGTGTTTTTTTTGATGCGATGTCATGCGACCAGTGAGAATCATAAGAGAACAAGTCGCACCAAAGTCAAAACACAGTAGTGCAAAAACCTTTATTGGAGTTGCTGCAACTTGAGTCACATCAATTAGAATGGGGACAATTGAAATACATGGATTTTGATTTGTCATGCGACTTGACATGTGTCAAGTCGCACAACAACTTAGAATTAAGGCCAAAAAGTTCTATCTTGGTCTCATCAGACCAAAGAATCTTATTTCTCACCATCTTGGAGTCCTTCAGGTGTTTTTTAGTAAACTCCATGCGGGCTTTCATGTGTCTTGCACTGAGGAGAGGCTTCCGTTGGGCTACTCTACCATAAAGCCCCGACTGGTGGAGGGCTGCAGTGATGGTTGACTTTCTACAACTTTCTCCCATCTCCTGACTGCATCTCTGGAGCTCAGCCACAGTGATCTTTGGGTTCTTCTTTACCTCTCTCACCAAGGCTCTTCTCCCCCGATAGCTCAGTTTGGCCGGACGGCCAGCTCTAGGAAGGGTTCTGGTCACCCCAAACGTCTTCCATTTAAGGATTATGGAGACCACTGTGCTCTTAGGAAACTTAAGTGCAGCAGACATTTTTTTGTAACCTTGGCCAGATCTGTGCCTTGCCACAATTCTGTCTCTGAGCTCTTCAGGCAGTTCCTTTTGACCTCATGATTCTTATTTGCTCTGACATGCACTGTGAGCTGTAAGGTCTTATATAGACAGGTGTGTGGCTTTCCTATTTAAATCTAATCAGTATAATCAAACACAGCTGGACTCAAAGGAAGGTGTAGAACCATCTCAAGGATGATCAGAAGAAATGGACAGCACCTGAGTTAAATATGAGTGTCACAGCAAAGGGTCTGAATACTTAGGACCATGTGATATTTCAGTTTTTCTTTAATAAATCTGCAAAAATGTCAACAATTATGTGTTTTTCTGTCAATATGGGGTGTTGTGTGTACATTAATGGGGAAAAAATAAACTTAAATGATTTTAGCAAATGGCTGCAATATAAAAAGAGTGAAAAATTTAAGGGGGTCTGAATACTTTCCGTCCCCACTGTAGGCCCATATGCTGCTTCAATGTCTGCAGATGGATCTGTGGATGGCCACTGATAGTGTATTAATGCTAATGTCTTAGTCAGTGCTTCCAGGTATGTATTTATAACCACAGACCTGCGCTCACATCTTGAGCCATGAGCTTACCCGGAGACCAACCATGATCATTAAGGTAAGAGTCAGGTAGGTATACTATCCTTAACGTGCACGGGCAGTATGGAAGGTAAAACTCCAGCCCCTAATACCAGCACTACTCTCCAAAGGAAGAGAGGCAACTTGTTCCTTCAATAGTGACAAGTCTTCTTTGGCTCTGAAGAAAACCGCTATGCCAGTGATGGCGAACCTTGGCACCCCATATGTTTTGGAACTACATTTCCCATGATGCTCATGCACGCTGCAGTCACTGTAGTTCCAAAACATCTGGGGTTCCAAGGTTCGCCATCAATGCGCTATGCATTCCAGGTGCTGCCAAGAGGGGCAGACCAAAGGAAATCACAATAGGGACCATCCTGGGCTGTATGTGGAGTGCGAATAGCTGATGTGCCGGTCAAGGTGCAATGTCAAGTTGCATATCAGGTGGCAGTAAACAAAGGCAGATGGCTTAACCCTCAGACTGCATATACCTCTTCTAAGGCAAATTGACTGCTATTCAAGATAAAATCAGTGATGTCTAGATTTGGGACTAATCCCTTAGGCTAGTCACATAGGCCCATAACAAAGAGTTGGTGTCAGGGCCTGAGAAGAGCTATAGAAGAGAATGAAAGATCCATAATCCTCTTTCTTTGGTCGCCTAAATCCAAGTCTGCTCCTCCCTAGGAGCAGCACAGTTGCCTTTCACTTAAATTTGCCCAGTAGGTGTTGGATTGCAGGAATTATTGCACATTTGGGCAGAGGAGGCCCAGGATCTGTGGGGCCTGTGAAATAAGGAAGTCATTGGAATCTTCTTTCCACTCCTCCAACTCATCTAATTCCCACTATAGTTCAGAGCAATCATAGCTTTAAGCAAATGTTACCAAATCTTGTTCCAGCAGTGAGCCATCTGTCCCTTGTTCTTAGTCGAAAAGCAGATTTAGGCAGGAAGTGTAACAAAGGATCCAAAATTCATATGTAGTCATTAAGAGCAATCACCCAAACTATCAGATATGGCAGCTGTATGGTTGTCTCTAGATCTAGATGATGTGTACATACGCTTTTTGATACACCTATGCTTCTGAGAGTTTCACTTCAAGTTCATTCAACAACCTTTGGCCTTTCCACATACCCAGGACATTTTCCAGAACATTACTTCCAGTAGTGGCCATCTTGTGGAAGCAAGGGCTGCAGGTTCCTTTAGCTTGACAACACCCTGCGGGTGGTTCATCCTCCAGCTCCTGGCAAATTCTGATTTCAGACTCCGATCAAATTTGAACAGATCATCAGCTGGGGGATGCCATCTAATCTCATTATTATAATAGTGATGTTTTGGACACTTAGGAGAATACTATAGAGTTGCCCTCAGAGAAGGTGACAGTATTGGGTTCTCACTTTGGGCAAGTCATAGCTCTATCCCTTCTGTGTGTATCTCATGGTCTCAAATGGTAGAGAAGTAGTCTGCAGTAATCAATGCAGTCTGCGGGACTCACTGGAAGGTTGAGAACATTATAATCTGGCCTTCTAAAGTAAGGGAAGATTCGCTTCCTGCACCAGAGAAGATGACCCCACATATGATACAAGTCCCGTTGGTGGTGGCTAAAGTCATTTAATATTTTCAGCTTTCATCAGCTTCCTGACATGCCAATCAGCACAACCTATTCACTTTGTTGATATTTACCTCAGTGACCTCCTAGCCCAAGATCAATAACATGTGCCAATGGAGGACGAAGTGTCCAACAGTAGGGGTGAAGTGAAGGCGTTGAGGTCGTTTTGGCAACACAGCCTAGGGAGCCTCAGTTATGCTCTAAACCAACGGCAATGGTAATTTCCTATCCTTGTGTCAAGAAGGAATACAGGATTATGCAACATATGTCAGAGGTATCTTCCATTCAGGTTTGCCAACAGTAGAACCTGTCTCATCCCATCGTTCTTTGTTTTCTGGCAGTTTAATGAATCTCAGCCTGACAGTACCCTCTATGGTCATGAATGGCAGTGATTCCTGCAAGAAGGAGCTTCCTAGAAGTGGAAACAGTGGATCTACTAATATCCAGCTGGGTCGGCAGGTTAGCCCTTTATAGCCACCAGGCCCAGTGGTCTCCAGGCTCCTCATCAGGATCTGTAGTCATCCAGCTGTGATGGGGGCAATCATTTCCAGATGGCCTTGCAGGCTATGGTGTTTGCAAGTACAGTCTTTAGTCTAAGAACCTCCTTTTTCTCCTTCCTGAGATTTCAGACCTTACACAGTGGCGAAAGTGTATTATCCAAATTTAGCCAAGTTAGATCTAGCAGCTGGGAGACCAAGCAGGAAAGGCTCAACTAGGGGTCTCGCCTTCAGTATTTGAAACCCTGTGGAAGCCAGGGCACCTGCTACAAACTTCAGATATACTAGAACATGGTTAACCTTGAAGAATTTTAAGGATGGAATCCTCTGCTCCCTGCTGTAAAGGTTGAGATGTCTGGAAGTGAGTCAAAATAAGGGATTAAGTGGTAGTCAAGTCTTGGTTAGGTCATCACTTCCTGGAATCCAGTGACTGCCACACATCCTGGTGAACCAATTCTGAAAGGCCTGTACAGATCGTTCTTTCCCCTTAGGACTTGCAGTGCAAATGGTGCTGGGAAGGTGGTCCCCCACTCCATTCTTCTGAACAAGACTTCCTCAATTTTCTCAGTGGCTCTGAAGCAGTATTTCCTAAAGGGGTTGTAAACCTTCATGTTTTTTTCACCTTAATGCATCTTAGGCATTAAGGTGAAAAAACTTCTGACACTGACCGGCCCCCCAGCACCCCCCCCCCCCACCACTGTTTTACTCACCTGAGCCCTGTAATTCCTACGTTGGAGACGCGCTCTTCCCCTCTGCCCGTGTGTCTCGGCTCTTGATTGGATAGATTGATAGCGGCGCAGCCACTGGCTCACACTGCTGTCAATCAAATCCAATGATGCAGGCGCCGAGGGGTGGGGCTGAGTCCGGCATTCTGTGTCTTTGGACGCAAATGCTGGACTCGGGAGCGTGCCCACAAGATAACCAACCCACCGGGAGAACGCTTCTCCTAGGGACATGTTTGTTGTTTTAAAAAAACAAAGCCTTGCAATCACTTTAGGGCTATCATGTCTTGGAGGAGGATTTCAGATATCCAAGCGTCTAGCGATAAACTACTTTATTGCTACCATTCTGCATCTTTGCACCTGGTGAGGACATCGCCCTTCCAGCATGTCCAAACTAGAATGTCTGAGTCACCACAAGCTTTGGTAGTGGACTCGATGTGGAAGAAATACATGGATGTGGCCCTTCTCTAGAAGGTCAGACAATGGCCTCTTCAGGCCTGGCGAAGACTTTCACTGTCCACTAGGACAATGGCATTATCCCTGGTCAAAGTAGCCCAAGGGGCTTATATGGCGAAGATGAATCCATCAATCTAATGCAGAGCCCACTTTATCAGACGGATTGCGCGGTCATAGGCAGAATTCAATGGTCCTCAATTATTTTACAGGATACCAATCAGGTTCATATACTACAAACCATTTCTAGCCTGTTACAAAGTGAATCAAGCAAAATTGGAAGCAGGGGAGTTGACTTCAGTTCTAAATTAATCTAATGATAGGTTGATTAAAATGCTTCAGCAGTGCCTTCCCATGTGGTGTTTTGTTGGCGTGCTATATCCCGTACATGTATGCGGTCATGCTTGTGTCAGGAAAATGGAAAATTGTATACTTACTGGTAATTTTTCTTTCCTCATGCATCCTTGGGGCTTCACATTTTGAGTATAGTTACGAGAATGCCGCCTTGGGGGAGGCGACATATTTTTATATAGTATAACCGATCCTCATTGGGCGAGGGGTGGAGCTTGTACCCTTACGTGTATGCTGTCATGCGTCTGCATCAGGAATGGAAAAATACCGTCAAGTTGTACAGTTTTCCGTTTTAATCGTTTGCTTCTTACAAAAATCTGCAGAGTTTGAGGTCAAATTGCAGAAAGCTTGATGCATGGAATATGGCATCCTGACAATGTCTGAACCTCCTGTCTGTTTTTTTTTTTTTCTGTTATCTTTTGCTCCATTGAAGAGTTCCCTCCCTTTGATTGTCCTTGGAGCTTTAAACTAAGGTAAATGGAATTGGTTGTGTTTCCATCTGCACATTAAATGAAAGGAAATTTTGTACTGTGAGAAGCATACCCTCTCCCTCTTTAACTGTTATGTGTCTGACATCTGCTTGTCTGCACCAGACTTGAGATTGTGGCACAGTATTCGGTTGGAAGTAAACTCAAGATAACAACCTACTGTACTAAGTGCTGCTTGTCATTAAATGCTCTAGAACTGTTCTTTTCCTGAGATCTAGCTGCTGACTTCCAGTAAAGTAATTTTATGCATGTGCATTCTTTCTCTCATTCTTGGCATCCTGGCCATGCCGAGATGTTCATAGTGCCCAACCATAATGATGAGCTCATCTGTCTCTAGCATGGGAGTTTGCTCTTCGATCCCTTAACATCACAGGGTTTGCCAGGGGGATGAGCTGAGGTCAAAGCAACATGGCAACCTTCAAATCGTAAAGCAGCTTGGCTCAGTTCGTTCGGGGAGGCTGACAGAAAGAAAAGGAGGAAGTATATACTGAAATTCAGGCAAGATAGTGCCAGCTCCATCAAGAGGGGGAGAGCATCCTACACCTGGAAACAGTGAGGGGGGTAGATACCGATCTTTAGAGCTTGTAGCAAGAACTAGCCAAAATAAGTAAATGGAGCCATTAGGTTTTCTGTGGCAATTGACATTTTCAGGAGGCCAACAATGGTAGCCACCATGTTATTACTATTATTAAGAAAAAATTTATATATATTTTTATTATGGTTCCAAGTTTTGTAATTCCTGTTGCTTGTCTGCAGTTTACTGGTTTTTCAATATGGAGCACAGATGAGCACATCAAATCATCCTTCCACCAGATTACACAAATCTGTAGTGAGTGGATGTTGTTGACCAACAGTTCACACAATGAACTGGTAATGTGGCCTCAAGACCAGTGTTAATTTCATAGACAAAAATATTTTTGTCAGCTGCACATTTTTAGAGACAAAAACTAAACACAAAAAAAATTCCAATTTAGTAAATTGATCCGCCTTCCTCTGAGCTCCACCTGTCTGTTAAAGCCCCAGAGCCCTGACGAGCTGTATTGGCTGAGAGATGCAGGCTCCCTCTGTCTGCCTGGAAGTTCTGGAACAATGACCTGCAAACTATGTGGTGAGTGTTTCTCCTCCCAGCAAGGTAGCTGTGCTTAGCACTGTGTAAAATAACAGCCTCCTCAGACCAGTTCTCTGCCCTGTGTACTCCCTAACTCCTATTTACTTCCCCATTCCCACTACATGTTATTAGATTTTTACTCCAGGAGTATATAATGAGTTTGGTAATTCTAGAGACATGCCTATATAATGCATTACAACGAAACCCATTTAATTTTAGTCGACTAAAATACGACGTAAACAATTCAGATGTCTAATAGGATTAAAACTAAAATGCCATTTTAGTCAAGACTATGACTAAAACTAAAGCCAAATTTGACTGCAAAATTAACACTGCTCATGAGCAGTGAATAAACACTGCTGTATAAATTAACATGGGGGGGGACAAAACAAATTTGTTTCTACTAAGAAATTATGATTTTGTAGAGAATTCCTTCTTCACTTCTCCCATTGCTGCCTGTCGGCTTCTGCACTGCCAGAAGCCCTATTTGTAGACATTCCTCTTGTTGCGTTTGGGCAGAGCTCAGTCGCTACTGTCCCCCTATTCAGTGTGTGCTGCTGCCTTCATACATAATCAATGGTGGTAGATGAAATCCAGAAGCTGCCCACAGCACAATCTTCAATGGATCATGTTGATACAAAGAGGACAGGTCTGTATTGCAATACACTTGCCCCCTTATAACTTATTAGTTAGTTATGAAGTCGCACCCATATATCATCTATATATGAGGTCTGTTATCTCGAAATCTACTAAATCTCAAACTGAGAGGCTTCCTGCTGGGCCCAGGGTTACCCTCTCTCAAAGCCGACAGGCCCGCTGCTGTACACAAGATGATGACTGGCATAAAAATGCAAAGTATTAGGTGCCCTCGTTGCCAATTTGCACACATCTGCCTTGCCCACTCCTTCTAAAAGTGTTGTGACAGCACAGGTCTCTGGAAAGCACCTGGTGCCCAGACTGGCGCTGTCTATCAGAGCGAATAGTTAAACTTCACCTATGGAGCAGCGTGGTTGAACAGTGGTGGGGTAGGGGGGACATGCTGTTGACCATGCTAGCTCTGGATCCACAACACCTACAAAAACAGGACAACGTGCAAAATACGAACAGGATGAGGAAATGGCTTCATAGAGAGATTTGTTCTTAAAATTCCTCTACCAGTTCTTGTATGGCTGCCATTTTTGGAAATTTCATACACCATAATGGCAGAAGGTGCAAGGGGTTATAGAGGTGACATTTCTGCTCTAAAAGATCATTGCCATAACAAGGAATTCTGTAAAAAGTTAAAGTGATTGTAAAGGTAATTAAAAAAAAAAAAAAAAAAATAACAAACATGTTATACTTACCTTCACTGTGCAGCTCGTTCTGCACAGAGTGGCCCCGAACCTGGTCTTCTGGGGTCCCTCGGCGGCTGTTTCGGCTCCTCCCCCGCAAGCATTTACCACCTTAATGCGAGCTCCCTCGCACGGTGGTGAGTGCTTGCGGGCGCGCTCCCGTGATACAGCCGGTGTTCTGCCGAGAAAGTTCCGCTCGGCGGATTAGTTCCCCCCTCTACTGCGCATGCGCAGTAGAAGCCGGCGGAAATAGCCGAAGCGGAACAGCTGAAAATCAGCTGTACACGGCGCCTGTAAGAGGGCCCCTCGCGGGCTCGCTTCGCTCGCCACGCTTCGGGCACGGCCTCGCTGCGCTCGCCACTTTTAGATTCCCCCTCTAGGTCCACTTGGATAGTGGGGAAGGAATCTGGACCCAGAGCGCAGGCGCCGTGTACAGCTGATCGAAGCGTTTGAGCTTCGGCTATCTCCGGCGGCCAACAGTAGTACGTACTGCGCAGGCGCTGCGCCTGCGCAGTACAGGGGGGGAACCTATCCGCCGAAGGAACTTATTCGGCAAGACACCGGCGGCTATAGCCGCTCGCTGTATCACTCGGCCCCACCCCCTGGCGCGCCGCGTCATCGGATGTGATTGACAGCAGCGCGAGCCAATGGCTGCGCTGCTTTCAATCCATCCACTGCAGCCAATCAGCGACCAGGCTGAGCTGCAATGAGGACGAGCAGCAAAGATTCGAGGGGTCAGGTAAGTAAAACGGGGGGGCTGGGGGCGGCGGTACTGTCAAAAGTTTTTTCACCTTAATGCATAGAATGCATTAAGGTGAAACATTTTTTACCTTTACAACCCCTTTAAGCTATAAGGCTCCATGCACACTAGGCACTAAAAAAAAAACACTGGATGAAAAACGTTTCAATGTGAGCTGTTTTTTTTTTTTTTTTTTTTTTTTTCCTGGCGTTTTTTAATTTAATTTATTTTCTGTGCTGGCGTTTTGCTGACATTTAGCAGCGTCTAGCTGACCTTAACAACCAATGACTCGGCTGTTAGAGGGGTTCCCTGTTGACAACTGAATGTAAATAAAAGAATTGCCAGCAATTCAAATTTGAGGGAAAAAAGTGTGTGGGGTCTGTCTTTTAATAGATTGTTTTTGTAATCTGCTGAATGCAAAATTGCTGCTGCTGCTTACTATGTACTATAATGTGTGTAGACAGAACCCTTTATTATCAATACAATTCCCATCTCCAGCATGCAAAATGTTAGCATTCCTCTTTGGTTCCCAGGAATACTTCCAAATTCTGTAAAGGCATAATGGTAGGCATGTGTCACTGTCCTGGCTTTGAATGCCATATTTGCCAGCAACATACAAAACCAGAGTTGTTTAATCAATGAATCAATGCAGTGTGTATATTATGCAGAGCACAGTATGTCTCTACTGTCTTAGACAGATCTTTTTTTGCAGCATGTAGGGAGCAAGTAAGGAAATGTGGTGGGGAGGAGGGAGTGTTCTGTTGCTGCAGAGTGTGTCCTTGTACTGACATCTAAGATCAGCTGTCTTGAGTAAATGTAACTTGGCGTTCTTTTGCTTAGCAGCATTTGGAATGTTACTTCTAGGCTGTTAACTACAGATGTGAGTTGTACTCTAGACTCTCTCTGTGTGATCAGTGCTACGTAGCGGGAATGATAACACAACTTCTTTGTGCCACATGGCCTTCAAAATATTGAACACGTGCTAATGATCTGGACTTTTTTTTTTCTCTTTGTAGTTAGCCATTAAAACTGATCTCCAGGAGAAGCAAATTATTATCTACATACAAGAGGCATGCATTTTCTTACTTGGTTGTCAGTGGGCTTGTGTATTTTTCCAGATCTGTGTAGTAATTGTGTGACACTTTGGATTTGTGCAGGAGGTTCCTATAATAAAGACCAGTCACTGCTGCTCTCTCTCCTTGGGCAGGATGACTGGTCTTGTATCTGCCTCTACCTGTAGTTTTCTGCAGGCAGCCACTAGTGGATGGAGCCCGCTGCGTCTTTCCCACACCTCTGCACTGGCTATGTACAGGGGAGTGATGATGTCACCACTAATTGTACCTGGGTTTTCAACAGCACACAAAGTGGTTTTATATTTTTTGTGGTTGTTGAGGGATATATTTAAAAGAGTTTTTGTGTCCAGAGTTTGGCTTGAAGGATTTTAAAGCGGAACTAAGATCTCTCAGGCTCCATGCACACTATCCTTTTTTTAAGCTCCTAAAAACCGTTGTTGGCTTTTTTTGTTCTGTTCCTATAAGCCAAATAGTGTTATCCTATGGCCGTGTACAGGAATTTACGACAACTAAATTGTGGATTTATTTCCGACGGATGTTGGCTGAAACTTGTCTTGCATACACACGGTCGCACAAATGTTTTCGGAATAGAAAAAGGAAGTTCAATAGCCATTGCGGCTCTTCTGCTTGATTCCGAGCATGCGTGGAATTTTGTGCATCGGAATTGTGTACACCCAATCAGAATTTACGACAACGGATTTTGTTGTCGGAAAATTAGAGATCCAGATCTCAAATTTTTGTTGGTAATTCCAACAGAAAATGTCCGATGGAGCCTACACACAGTCGGAATTTCCAACAACAAGCTCACATCGAACATTTGTTGTCGGAAATTCCGATCGTGTGTACGTGGCATAAGTGTCCATGCACACTACTTTAGGCTATTAGCAATTTTTGAGCTTCAGTATCTAGCAACAGAGAAAAATACTTTTTGTAGTTTCTTGGAGTGCTTTTCCAACAAAAGTGTTTATTAGCTTAAAAAAATGCTAGTATTCATTGAGCCTCAGTCAACATTAACTATTTTCAATCCTTATGCTGCTAGCATTAGTAAATAGAATATGATTACTTTATATATATATATATATATATATATATATATATATATATATATATATATATATATATATATATATATATATATATATATATATATATATATATATATATATTTCACACTTCTTCAGTTGGTTTCAGGCCTTGGCAAATGTCCTTTTTGCCCTTTCTCAAGATGGCCGTGGCTATAAATGCTAGATGGTGCTTTCTCAACAAAATAAGAGACGTGGATGGAAGAGTGGGCTTGCCTTAACTACTAAATTAACCACTTAAGGACTGGAAGGATTTAACCCCTTAATGACCAGGCCATTTTTTGTGATATGGCACTGCATCGCTTTAACCACTTCAATACCCAGCCATAGTAAAATGACGTCCTTGACTTTTAGGGGGGTTATCTGAATGATGAAAATATCTGAAAAAAAATATTAATTACAAATTTTAGGAACTGCAACCATTTTCATACAACCCTATTTTGAGGGGTTCAAATTTAATTGGACAAATGAATGTAATCTTTAATAAAATTTTGTTGAGAATCCTTTACTGGCAATGACTGCCTGAAGTCTGGAACCCATGGACATTACCAAAGAATGGGTTTCCTCCTTTCTGATGCTTTGCCAGGCTCTAACTGCAGCTTTCTGCAGTTGTTCTTTGTGGGTCTTTCTGCCTTTTAGTTTTGCCTTTAGCAAGTGAAATGCATGCTCAATTGGGTTGCGATCAGTTGATTCGGCCATTGCAGAATTTTCCACTTCTTTTCCTTCAAAAGCTACTGGTTTGCTGTTGCAATGAGTTCTGGATCATTGTCCATCTGTACTTTGAAGCACCGTCCAATTAACTTTGCTGAATCTGGGCTGACAGTATATCTCCTAAACACTGCTGAATTTATCCGTCTGCTTCTGTCACATCATCAGTAATCACCAATGACCCAGTGCTACTGGAAGCCATGCACTCCAAATGTCATCACACTGCCTCCACCATGTTTTACAGATGATGTTGTGTGCTTTGGATCATAAGCTGTTACAAGCTTTCTCCACAATTTTTTTTCCAGTCGTTCTGGTACAGATTAATCTTAGTTTAATCTGTCTAAAGAATGCTTTTCCAGAACTGGTAATGGTTTTTGGCAAAGTCTAATCTGGCTTTTCTATTCTTCAGGCTTATGAATGGTTTGTACCTTGTGGTGAACCCTCTGTATTTGCTCTTGTGAAATCTTCTCTTGATTGTAGACTTTCACAAAATAGAAGAAAACTGGGTCACTTTTACAACAAACGCGTCTAGGCGATAAAAAGGTTTTGGCTTGCTTTTATGGATTTATATTGAATCTATCTTCACATGTTCCTATTAGAAATGTAGCATTAAGCCTTATTTGCTGCAAAAAAGTCTATTAATCTATAGGGATGTTGAATATAATTGCAGCATTGGTGCATCGCAATTCTGATGTTCACGATGCTGCGAGTTGGCCGAATCACTTTGTGCGGTGCTCTGCCTCTCCGGGAGAAACACAGAGGCAGAGGCTGCATGGTGGATAAAGCCCCCTCCCCTTCACTGAAGCAGAAAGTCAGTTTATGAGCAGACAGCCAGTACAGTGCAGGGGGGAGGAGCTCAAGGAGACCCGACTTTAGGAGAGGCTTCACTGGAGGCACCGAAAGGAGAAAACACACTGCATGGAGGAGGGGTATCGACTGACACTAGGAGCAGGTGAGTGCCAGCGTCACTAATCCCATCCCTCCACTACCATCGCTCCCTCTGATCCCATTGCTCCCTCTGCCTCTGATCCCATCGCTCCCTCTGCTCCCTCTGCCTCCGGAGGAAAATGTTAGGTTTTTCTGACTGCTGGAATTTTTGGTTAAAAAGTTTTTAAGCATGCACAGTAATTGTGATGCATCGTAGAAGATAATAGGAATCAAATCATGAGACTAGTGAAGATGCACACCCCTACTAAGCTAACAGTTCTAGTGCTGTGTGTTTGTTTTTGTTTTTTTTTAATACAGTGGTGTAGTGAAGTGATTGATTCGGATATGTGTGTGCATGGGTCTGTGTTTTTATTTTTGCTATTTATAATTGAGATCCATGATTTTGATGGAGTGTGAGCTAAAAATATAATTTGACTGAGAAAAATTATTAGAGTTTGCATACACTATCATAAAATGTTATGTGCTCCTTCTGTTTAAATGTACCATAACATTTTTTATTATATCTGACAAGTGCAAAAATTAAATAGCTGTTCATCCTGTCAGATATTGACAGCTGATAACGTGGACTGTTACCAGTTAGCATGTTCCCTGCTATCTCTGGATAGCAGGGAACGAATGCAGCCACCACCACATCTAAGGGCCAGTAAGATGCGATACTATCAAATTTGTGTTCTTGGGTTTAGAAGTAAGGTAGCAGAGCCAAAGACTACTGTTTTTTGTCTTTATTTCTGGATATTTTATGTACAGTATCTGTGTTCAAAACTGTGGATTGAAAATACTTGTGATTTAGGTTTTAGAATAAGGTGTCCTAAGGGAATTTTTCTTTACATGTCCGGGATTTGAGTGGAGGAGCGGAGTATAACTTAAATTAAAGAAGTGAAAGAAGTGAAAGTAAAAACTTTTTTGACATTATTTTATTGCAACTTTGTTACATTGTAACTGGCATTGATTAGTCATGTTATAAACACCCGATGGACTGTGAGCCCTTTATATGAAGGATTTTTTAGGAAAAGGAATTGATCTTTGCACATTTGTATTTATTTATATTTGGTAAATTTCAAGTGGCACATTATACACTCATATATATGTATTTATCATTTTTAGAAGCAACAGATATGTTTTTGAACACGTGCATATTATATTAATTTTTTTTTATACACGCATTTTTTTTAGCACATCACGCTCACAACGGAGGGATAAGTTTGACTTTTATAATTTACTTTACAAGAATTTTTTAGATTATTAAGAGCACTTGGTGTTTTTGAAAGTGTTTTTTATAACTCATCACTAATTACAATGGGTATATGAGGATAATATCAGCGCAATTAACCACCATACTATTTATTAAACCAGTAGTGTACTTTTGATTTTGTGCTGCCCTAGGCAAGAATAAATCTGGTCTCTCCCCCCCATCTTAATTTGTTCCACCCCAACTGTGTTATACCGTTCTTGTCTCAGGGTCTGATAAGGAAGCTCCAGCTGTTCACAGTGAACGGCCGTGACTTCCTCCTCAGACTCTGAGACATGATTCATCCAAGTGCCACTTATGTGGTCAGCAGGGCAGAGGATGAGGGGGGACTGCACTTATAATCAGTGCGCTGATAATCAGTGTAGATGTCCCCTTAAAACAAGACGGTTATCGGCTCTCTTCTCCTCTCGCTGTCAGTGTGAGCAAAGAAAAGCCGGTAACCGGCTTGTGTTTACGTTGTCAGCTCTCATTGGACACGTGGTAAAGGGCCGCTGTGACTGGCCCTATACCTTGATCTGTGATCAGCTGAGTCCGAAGGACTCTGCAAAAACACAGAGCGCGCCGCGATCACGGGAGGACTGCCGTATACGCCCTCTCGGCAAAGTAAGCCCGTGCTGTAGCTGTCTTTCGGCTATAGCGTGGGCAGAAAGTGGTTAATTTGCCTCTCCTCAGATTGCCAATCCTGTTGTCCAAGGGTAGAACCATTGCTCATCCATCCTAAGTGAAGCTACCCTATTTCAGGAAGTGTGATCACCAGGTGAAAATAAAGGAAAAAATTCTAACAACAAAAAAATTTGCATCCACCACATTTACCACTTCCCATCCAGGCCAATTCTGACATTTCTCTCCTACATGTAAATTTCATATTTTTTTTTTGCTAGAAAATTACATAGAACCCCCAAACATTATATATGTTTTTTTTTTTTTTTTTTTTGCAAAGACCCTAGAGAATACATTTGCGGTTGTTGCAACTTTTTATCTCGCACGGTATTTGCGCAGTTTCAAAAAAACAGTTTCATTCTTTAAGAAAAACAAAACATTAAAGTTAGCCCAATTTTTTACCGCCGGAAATCTCTATGATCACCATCCGGGGCCGGCGGATCCTGTCTCTGACTCACGATGGAAGCGGTGAGTCGGTAGAAGCACCGGAGAGCGGCGGGAGGGGGGGCGTCCCCTCTCCCCACCCATAAGAACGATCAAGCGGCGGAACAGCCGCTATGATCATTCTTATGGTGTAGGGAATCGCTGGCACTAAAAGATGATATCTGAATGATGTCTACAGCTGCAGGCATACCCGCCGCAAAGTCAAGGACGTACCTTGGGTGGGAATTGGTTAAGGACTGGTAAGGTAATAGCAACTATGTGTGTTTTGGGGCCATGCACTTGCATGGGGGTCAAATTGGGTGCAGCTGTTGTGTCCCAATTGACTTGAATGGGACTGCCTGCACAGGGATGCATCCTCTTGCAGGGAAACGGGACCCTTGCAGAGGCGTATCATGTAGCACTCCCTTGTTAACAAGGCCCAACCCTTGTTTTTGATCCCTTAACACTGTAACACAGAGTTCCTGCTTTTGCGTGGTGTACTGTGCTCTCCTGTAATCTGTCATTAGTTGGGTTGAAGAGAACGTTACGAAGTGTCCTTGTCTAACCTTTTGACTGTGAAAAAGAATTTTTGTAGTGTTTTATGTAATAGCATTCCCTGGTCTCAAGTTTCCTGTACATTCCACAGACTGTAAAACTTTCCTATGGGCCTTGTACTCTAAGGGCCTTTTCAAACTGGTGCGATGTCAGATCGGATGTGATTTGCAAAGCACTGCAGTGAAAATCACATGCAATCTCTAATGCGATTTCAGCCATAAAGATCGTATGACTGAATTTGCATCAAACTCGCACAGGACCCTTTTTTTTGTCCGCAGCAGAATCGGATCACATGGTTGTTTACACCCATGCGATAGGATTCCTGTCTGAGTTTGCAGAACGCACTGCGATATACGAACTGATTTGGTGGTGTCATTAACT
Organism: Lithobates clamitans; assembly: GCA_037952925.1. Classification (NCBI taxonomy): domain Eukaryota; kingdom Metazoa; phylum Chordata; class Amphibia; order Anura; family Ranidae; genus Lithobates; species Lithobates clamitans. The sequence goes on from JBBGZY010000368.1 coordinate 4,636,342, forward strand.
TTTACCTGACACTCCCAGCAGTTTGCATAGGGCAGTGTGAACTGCCTCTGGGAAACATGCGATGCGGGAACCCGCAGTGGATTCGGAGGGTTCCCGCATCGCAGCAGTGTGAACTGGCCCTAAAATGCGTTCTTCCTTTCCTAGAAAATGTGTTCTCTGCCGTATCACATTGGGATAGTTGTTTCCTAATTGCTTTATGAATAATACAATCGAAATCTCATCAATAAATAGAGAATTGCTGAATTCACGCCAAGTAACACTAACCCTCTAATGCCTGAAAACCACCTCCCATTCATTTCAGTGTGTCTTTTCACACTGGGGCGGTGCGCTTGCGGGACGTTGGGAAAAGTCCTGCAATCAGTCCTGCGCTGTATACAGTACTCCCAGAATACCCTGCCCATTGAAATGAATAAGCAGCGTTTCCAAAGCGCCTGAAAAGTGCTTCGGAAGCGCCGCAACACAGGCGCTTTTAACCCCTTCGGTCGCTAGCGGGGGTTGAAAGCACCCCGCTAGTGGACGAAAAGCGCCGCATAAACAGCGCTAAAATGAGCGGCGCTTTAGCACTGCTGCAGGTCAGTGTGAACGGGGTCTAACTACATTCTAAACCTGGGGTGTGGAATTTAAATTCAGTGGTCTTGTCAGTAAAATATTCTTCCAGAAGAGGTGCAAATCTAGTGTTTGTACCATGATTCAGATCCCAGTATATGTGTCTTATCAATGAAACTATGTACAATTTCCATAAGCAACTTGGCTCCAGCGACATACCGGTACTTTGCTAGACTTTGGTTATATGAGGATGATGCATCATCCTGGTATTGCTTTTTTTTTTTAATGTAATCTTTTATATAAGAAACATTTTTCATACAAAAAGAAAAATGGTGTGACACAATGTTCAACCTCAGTAACAAGGCTGTACCATTTGCTATGAAAAGAAAAACAAAGTTAAAGTGCATGAGTTCGCCAGGTACCATAGCTTCTGCATCCAACCTGGGTACCTCATGGTGCGGAAAAGTTATAACCGAGGATTACGGCTGTCAGACTGGCTTGCTTTCCACTGACAAAGATGGGTGGGCCATACTCCTGTGAGGGGCATCCCAGCGAAGGCAAAACATGGGGACCTAGGCTGTATGCGTCCAGGACTAAACGAGGTATTGGTAACATAGAGACATTAAAAAAAAAAAAAAGGGCCGAAACAACAACTTAGTATATAACCAGAAAGGCTTATTCAAAATGTGCCAGGACTGCAGGCACCCACACCAATCCAGGAGGCTGAGAGAAAATAAAAAAGTAATAATAAACATAAGCTGCCAAAAAAAAGTACGATGGCAAAACTCGGGAAATGGCTGCAGTATTCAAATACTGTAGGTACCTTCTACGAGAGCTAGAAGGGAACGAAGGACGGAAGAAGGGTCAGAGATGTGATCTTGCCATGTCGCCCAAACACTAGCGAAGCGCTCCCCTCTGTCATTACATGTCACCACCCACGCCTCCGCTTTCATGACTTCATTCAACTTCCTGCTCCATTCCCCCCTATTGGGAATTTGCTATAGGGTTGCACCGATACTGATACTAGTATCAGTTTAGGCACCGATACTAGCCTTTTTCGTGAGTTTCGGTACTCACTAAAATGCTCTGATACCAGAAGTGACGTCGCTAGGGAGCGGACCGCCTCCTCCCCTCCGGACTGTGCCATCCCTGCCTACTCCTCCCAGTGGCATCGCTAGGTGCAGGCCCGCCCTTCCTAACAGCCCACCAGCCTTGTCTCCTCGCTGCACACCTTCCTTTTCCAGCTCTGACTCTCGTCCACACAGAGCGCTGTATGCTGAGGCTTTGTGTGTATACACTGAACGGGCGGTATCCTGTTGTACTGGGCAGCAGGGCTCTCTCCCTCCTCAGCGTGCTGTCCAGCCAGCTCCTCTCCTGCGAGAGACAGAAGATGTGGCCAGATCTATGGGGGTGCTCCCCAGATTTCAGTTGTGCCCCCCCACTATGGACATTGTTGCTGCTGAGCTTCTCTTCAATCCCCGCACTCAGCGCTGGGACAAGAGGCAGAGGACAGGAGAAATGGTGGCAGAGAGGAGGAGGTGCAGGCTCTCTCCATTCTGTTAGTGAAGTGCTCCTCTATAGAGTACCTTTACCATGTCTGCCATCACTGCTATCACTTCTGCCTTTTTCCTCGTCATTCCCTCTACCAGCTATCACCTCTGCCCCCATGTCTTCCAATAACCCTCCCCCACCCCAAGCAATCACAGCCTTTTCCATCCCAACTCTCCCACCCCACAATCTCTATTTCACCCCACCCTCAACTACCTTGCCCTCACTTACCCCTCCCCTCCCACTCTACCGTCACCCAACTTCCTAACAGCAACCCCCTCCAAAATGGCGCATTGTGTATGTCTGGCACATATTGCCCATAGATACTGGTGGGCTAGTTGTCGTACATACTGGCGTAGACACCTTACATGTTTCAGACTAATTATAGTCCTTCAAAGGTTTTATGTCAAATGGGTAGTAGTAGTTCTGCAGTATAAATATATCATATTAGTATCATAGTAATAAAGAAATGCATATAGAGCAAAGAAAAGTGCATTCATGTATCTATATATGGCATAAAAAGATCATATGTTTTACTTTAAAAAATGATAAAAACCAAATATTGCATAAAACTGATGAGTAAGTGATCAGTTGTTTCCCAGAGAGGGCAGCACCAGATAAGAACCACGAGGACCGCATGGAAATTAGCCCAAAACTGCACATACAGGGACCCCAGGTAATGAGCAAAGGCTCCCACCATGTATTTCCAAACAGCCACTTAGTAATCAGTCATAAAAAGGTTTTCAATGCTCATCTGTATAGATAAACAGATATAGAGAGCTGTTATTATGATGTACAGGTATGCAGGGACATTTAAATGAGGCATAGATGGAAACGCTGGTGCCTAAGTCTGGGCATCCAACGTTTATCATGGATCGAGCCGCATCCCGCAGCAGTGTGAACCCAGTCTTAATAGCTGACCAAAAAGGAAAAATCGCGGGGCACTCCCACTCCAGGTGCAGGAGTGTACCACGCTGGCTGCAACCTTTCCAGCAAAGATCTGTGACTGAAGGGTATATGCGTGAAAAGGCTGTAGGTACACAATACTAACGCGTTGGCAAGTTGTAATTGGTCTCCTGAGTCTTCGAGTCAATGGAGCTAGAATGCGTTCATTAGTAGAGATGTGTAATTTGGTCGTCTGAAAGTTCTGTCCGAAGGTGGGGGTGAAACTCGGTAGTTTATAGAGTTCCGAGACTAGGTGGGTTGGGGCTCTTTCGCTATAAACAGTCGCTCAAATGGGGTAAGAGTATAAAGTTTCCTAATAGAGCATGCAGGTGGCAAAGAAATATTGCAATTGCCTGTGGCGCCAACAATCTATGGTGAAACCTCCAAATCTCTCCCTCCAGAGAGAGCAGCCTACCGTCTTTTAAAAATTTACCACAGCTAGGGTTGCCTTCGGCTGCCCACTGTCCAAAAAAGGCCATGCATTCCCCAGGACACCACCTACGGGGGTCAGCCGTTAAGCAGAGGGAGCAAGAGAAAACAATTGATTAAGATGATCCCAGACTCTCAAAGCGTTGTTAGTGGAGATGTTTTCATTGACAGCCCTCTGTATTCTCGGGGCAACCATGGGGCATAGGATAAATTAGGCCCGCCAGACATTTCTCCAAGGAGACCCATCGTTTAGTTTGAGTGTGGAAGCACCAATTTAAAATGCGTTGGAAGATCAATAACCCTATAATACTATCTCATGTCAAGTAGTACCAACCCCCCCCCCACCCTCTTGGCATGGTGGAGCATGGCCATTGCTATACGTGGCTTTCTCCCATCATTCACAAATCCAATAAGCATGCTCTGAAGCTGAGCGAAAGGTTTTGGGCAAGGGAATGGGCAGCATTTGCATGAGAAAAAGCACCCTGGGAAGGACATTAATCTTAATTATATTGGCACGACCCAGCTATGTACAGGCCGTTTTTGTCCAGATTTGTAAGTCCTTGCATACAACGGTCAACAGCACAGGGTAGTTGCTAAAATATAGTGTCTCGAAGCAGTTGGTGAGCTGAACCCTTAAGTATTTAAGGGAAGACTTGGCCCATGTGATAGGAAAGGCCCCACATAGATTAGAAGCCAGAGTCTCTGGACAGTTTTATTGTTAAAACTTCAGGCTTAGTGAAGTTTAATCTTAAAGTTGGATAACCTCCCAAAAAGCTGTAGTTCTCGCATCAGGTTTGGCAACGAGACATGGGGGTCCATGAGATGAAATAGGACATCATCAACGTAAGCTGATGGCTTATGTTCTTTTGTCCCCACTGTTATCCCTCTAATGTCCGGATTCATCCGGAAAAACTGCTCTAGAACCAGAGCAAAAAGAAGGGGTGAGAGGGTGTAGCCCTGCCTTGTGCAATTCCGTATGTTGAACCTAGAGGAGAAGAGACCATTAACCCTGACCTGAGCACTGGGGGTCATATATGAACACATGATCCATTGTAGCATACATGGACCTAGGCCCAAAGTCTCCAAGACTGCCTGAAGATATTACCAGTGTACATGGTCAAATGCCTTTTCGGCATCTGTGGATAAAATAAGATGGGGTACAGGGGCCTGTTTAGAGCGAGCTTGGTGAGTAAGCTGCGTGGCCCAAATGAACTTATCCCTAGCTTCCACAACAGCTAGACAGCTAGAGATCAGGCTCGGGGCAAAATTCCACATGGGATAGATCACCTGGCTCTGATCTGGTGCCCTGCAGGGGGCTTGAACCTGAGTAGGTAGGACCTATGGGGGGGGGACGTAGGGGGACGTGGGATCCTGCCCACCCCAACCTTTGTAACAAAAGGACAGGGGGACATTAATAGGTCATGGCTAAGAGTCACACTGGGCCTTTCAGGGGCAGCAGCTGCTCCCAGCTAGGTGGGGAGCAGGGGCGGACTCCCCAGATGGTAAATACCAGGTGGAATGGTGGATTCTAACCCCATTATGACACAACCCAGTCCTTACAAGTATGAAGCAATTAAATCTGTCAATGAGCAGGAAAATGGGTCCGCAAAGCAAAAAAGAAAAACGCAGGTTTCTGAGGGCGGCAGCAGGAGAAACCTTCCAGACAACCTCTCGTAACTTGTAGGCTGAAGGGAAACCCCCATCTATAGGTGAGGCCTGCATCCTGGATTGCAGCAAGTAGAGGAGGAAGGGCCCTGCATTGCATAAGGGTGCGCCTGGAGAGATCTTGGAAAAAAAATAGGTGGGCGCCATCAAAATAAAACAACGGCCGTTTATGCATTTTTTGCGTTATGCGGTCTTTAAGCGTAAATTTGTGGAATTTGCAGATCATGTCCCTGGGCATCTCAGGATCATCAGATGGGAGCGCTGTGTGGGCTCTGTCAATTTCAATAGCAGCAGTAGCAGGGAGTTTCAGGATTTCACAGAATATGCCACGCAAGGTAGGAATGATATCCTCAGGAGCTGTGGCTTCAGGAAGACCGTAAATGTTCACCTTCCTGCTACAGTTCTTGAAGTCGTCCAGCTGGCAGAGAGAGGCTTGCATTTTCTGATCTTGAGCTGAGCATTGGTCATATCGTTCCCCGTCGAGTGTGGCCAGATCGTTGTGGCTGGGGGGAGGCCTGCCGGCATTGTGACATGTTGGTGAGAGGAATTCACCCCCGTAGCTGGTATTGCAGCTGCGGTGTGGACAGAGCTGCACAGCGGCCCCTCTGGTATAATTTTCTCTAAAACAGACAGTCGGCCTTCTGGTAAATGTAATCCTAGTGGCTAATTAGCAAGAAGGGATGTGTAGCCCCCCACCCCCCCCCACCGCCTTCCACATCTTGGGCTCTCCCGTTCCACGCCATACAGGTAAGCAAAGGCCACAACAGCTCTGACCACCTCTATGGTAAAGGAAACAAAGTGCATTCATCACTTACATTTCCCCAGATGTAAATGGTGCCATTTTTAAAAAGGGAAACCATTTGATCACACCGATTTTTGGTGTGATCAAGTACTTTTAAGGGCAAAGGAGACACCCCATAAAGAGTACCTGTTGCTATCACAGGGGATACTTTTATAAAAAAAGGGACAGTGTAAAAAAAATGAAATAAATGAAAGCCCTTGTGCCCCGTTGTCCTCTCAAAGGCGAACGCATGCATCGGTCCACATGTGAGGTAACAAATCTTAAATGGTAACCTGTAAAGGCTTTCAGAGCGCCACCTATGAATATTAAAATTTACATTGTCTGTCACAGTTGCACGGGCTTGCACAATTTTAAAGCGTGACATGTTTGGTATCTATTTACTCAGTGTAAAATCATCTTTTATATTTTAACCAAACAACTGGGCATAATATTGTGTTTTTGTGCAAATACCACGTAGCATTAACAAAACTGCAAAACCGACCATTTTTCTTCTCTAGGGCTTCTGCTTAGAAAAAATGTTTTATGTTTGGGTGTTCTAAGTCATTTTTACTTTTTTAAATTTTTTTATTTTTGTTACATGTAAACAAAAAGTGCCAGAAAAGGCTTGGTCTTCAAGTGGATATTTGTCAGTTATCAGTGTGCCTTTTTTAATTTTTTTTTTTTTTTTTTTGTGTGTATATAGGAGTTGGGGTAGACGTGGAGTCACAAATACTCCTACAAAGGCACCATCCCCTGAGAATATGCAATTATGTTTCAAAAAGAGTATTAAAACAGGCTGGGACTTTAGTTGTGCCTTTAGAGGAGTGTAATAAAGAATATATATACACATACTTGAATTTATAGAAAAATATACAAGCTTTATTCATCTGCCATATGGTAGTGCCTTATAGGAACAAACAGGTTAAAATGAGATACAGTTTTGGAGTTTTGAGGTCAGGGTGTGCCAGTCCCAAACAAAATAGAGAGGATATTGCCTACGCATTTTTGCTTCATCAGGGCCTTGGGGGTAGCACCACAGTGGATATCACATGAATTCTAGAAATACCAATAAACAATATGTAAGTGACATAGTTTAACATAGGAGATTACAAATTAAAAAAAAAAAAAAGGAAAAAGGCAGATATAACGATACATAGGTGTACACGGATATCATATCGTGTATAACATGTGTTGATACAGCTTATATTTTATATATTGTAAAAAATCCAACAGTGTATATGCACAGTTACTTTGCATAGATGTTCATGAACAGAGGCGTTTTTACGTGCATAGAGTATTAAAGTTCAAGTGCTCATATAGATATAAGGTTGAGAAACGTATAGGTGTGTTTTCATGCAAGAGTTTAGTTCTCACCGCATGTCACTGTAAACTATTTTAATCTCAAGTACATATATCTCAACTTACCCGAAAACTGTGGACGGAAGACACCGGCTCAGAGGGACATGGGTTTGGCCTTTGTGCCCGTGGAGACACTCCACCGCACCACGATGGAGGAAAATTGGCAGAGGGGAACCCCTGTGTGTGAATAAGGAGGTCTGAGTCAGGTGACCTAGATGTAATGAAAGGGGGGGGGGGGGAGAGAGAGTGGGGGAGGAAGGGTTGAAAAAGTGAAAAGTGAGAAAAAATGGAAGGGGGGATGGAGGGAAAAGGAGGCGGGGAAAAGAGAGGATAGGGCAAAGAGTGGAAGGGAGAAACAGAGGGGAGAAAAGATGGGGGGGAGGAGGGGGAAAAAAAGGGGGAGAGGGAGGAGGGGAAGGGTATGGGGGGGGGGGGGGGCGAGAGTAAGTGACAGACATAAACAGAGGGGGGAAAAGGGAAATATGTGTGAGGTAAGATACATGCGATATCAAAGGGATTGAGAATGATGATTATTACTCACCCAGAGTATACTGTGAGTTACAGATATTTCTGATGGAGCAATCAAGCATGCACCAAATGTCAGCTAATCAAGTAGATTAAATTTAGAAAAGGTGGCATATGTGCAGACAGACTTTGGGGAAAAAATGAACCGTTCAAAAGACTCATTATGCCTCATAGTTTATTAGTTCAGGTGTTAGCTTTGCAAAATGGGGTCATTTTGTGGGCAGTTCCATTGTCCTGGTGCTCCAGGGCCTTCAAAAGTGTAATAGGTGGTTGAGAAATTAGATGTATAACTTATGCTCGTAGAATGCCTGAAGGTGCTACTTCAGTGTTGGGCCTCTGTATGTGTCCAGGCAGTGTAAAAGTCCCACACATGTGGTATCGCCATACTTGGTTTTCCCAAGAATTGTAGGAAAAAATTACAACTTCAAAAAACTCACTATGCCTCTTACTAAATATCTTAGACTGTCTACTTTGCAAAAAGGGGTCATTTGGGGGTATTTGTACTTTCTTGGCTTGTTAGGGTCTCAAGAAACTAGGTGTGATCAGATATGATCAGTTTTCTGTGATTGGCACCATAGCTTGTAGACTCTATAACTTTCACACAGACTAAATATTATCCACTAATTTGGGTTATATTTTTACCAAAGATATGTAGCAGTATAAACTTTGGCCCAAAATTATGAAGAAAAATTACTTATTTGCAAAATTTTACAATGGAAACTAAAGTGTGTGGTTTTTTTTTTTTTTTTGGTTTTTTTATTAATCTTTGCTCTTTTTTTCGCTTATATTGCAAAAAATAAAAAAACCAGCAGTGATTAAATACCACCAAAAGAAAGCTCTATTTGTGAGAAAAAAATAATAAAAAATGTGTTTGAAAACAGTGTAGCATGACTGAGTAATTGTCATTCAAAATGTGAGAGCACTGAAAGCTGAAAATTTGGTCTGGGCAGGAAGGTGCATAAGTGCCTGGTATTGAAGTGGTTAAAGCTTCCTTTTTTCACTTGCATTTTTGGGAAAGCAAACTGCGTTGCATCAATTGAAATTTTTTCGAATGTTATGTTCCTGTGAATTTGGAAAAAAATTGTTCAGGTTCGGTCTCATAGTACCGACACAAATTGTACTCATTAAAAACTGCAACAGTTTTGTTGCATATGAGACACGATGCTTTATTGCTTGCTTGTACAAAATGGTACTTTATGCTCCATTGTTCACTAAACAAGCGGCACTCACTGTCAACTCTTTCTCTTTTCCTTCCATAACTGAACGAAAAGATATGAGGGTTTATTCTTGTATCAGAATCCAAATCCGAGTCTCCTCTTACATCGGACTCCTCCCTTATGTCAGAGTTCCCTCTTAGCCGTACAACTGTATCCCCATCAGAGTTTCCGTTCACATCTGTGTCCCTATCAGCACCTTTCCGCACATCATTTATGTCCAGCACATTGCCCCTTAGATTGCCTCCTACATTGATGTCTTTTACTACTGTACTGCAGGCTGTATGCGGAGGGAAACGCTAATTTAACAGCAGACAGAAGGTGCTGCACTGATCATGTATTTGCTAGGATGCCAACGTGGCGGCGCCGTAGGTGAGGGAGCGGCTTTGTCTGCTGCTTGCAGGAGCTTGCCCTGAATACTGCCAACAGCTGCAGGGTTTGCAAAAGTGAGCAGACTGGCAGTGCAAGTATCCGAGAGCTATGCTGTAGGCTGGAGTAAATGTACAATTGGGCTGAATGTGGCCTGTGGGCTGGACTTTGGAGACCCCTGCTCTAGAGTAAAAGCTTTGAACTGCCTCTAAATTCTTCCAAAATTTTTCAAAAGATTAAAAAACATCCTGTGCATAGCTGTGTAGTGTCAAAGCAGAGCTTGAAGTGTGCAAAAAGAAATTGGTAATGCAAAATGTAATAACCAGAAGAAACCGTATACGTTGCTATGGGCTGTTTTGGCTTTTCTAAAAATCTCAATTTTTTTTTGGGGGGGGTGTGGTTAGTTATGATTTCTGACTACTAAACTATAACTTGATTTCCAACACTGGTTTGGCTGTTCTTTTTGTAGTAATAGTTTCTTTTCCTTGCAGGTTCTTGGTGGATTCCCGGGTCTCTTCGGTTGTCATGGGTTACAAGCACAACAGCACAGGAACTTATCACTGCATGAGTATCTAAGCATGGATCTTCTTAAAGATGCTGGCATCTCCATCCCTAAAGGCTTTGTTGCAAGAACGCCAGAAGAGGCTTATACTGTAGCTAAAGAAATAGGTATGGGTTTTCTGGTGTCAAAAGGGTCAAAATTTATTTCAAAGTTGGGAGTTAGCTGTTTAAATAAGAGGCAATTTATAAGTATGTGAAGTACACCTCATGGAAATTATCGACGACTTCACATTATAACAGGCGAACAATTCAAATAATGCCTACAAATAAAGGTAAACAAATATAACATAACATTTACATGACATTTCAGTTCTCATAATCTAAATTAACAAAAATTCAGATCTGTCACATGGAAAAAGTACACTTATGCATTTCCAACCACTTCTTATTCATGAGGTTAGTGTCAGGTGTTTCAGATTAGATGGCAACAATTAGAACCCCTTTACCAAAAACAGGTTACACCTACATACTGTATTTAAAGCAGCCTTTGCCAGCTTTTTACCCCAGAAGAACCCCTAAAATCATTTTCAGGTCTCGGGGGAACCCTTACTTAACCACTTGTCCTCCAGATGATTCTCTTCCCCCCCCCCCCCCCCCCATTTTCCCTTTCCGTCATTTCAGGACAGCCACAATAGAGAGAGATTAGTCTCCTCCCCTTCCTCTGGAAACACTGCGCCAGCCCATAAAATCTCTCCTCCCCTGCCAGACCTCAGTTATTAGTGTTTCCTCCGGTGGGGAGACACTGTGCAGAGGAACCAGGCTGGGTGCAGTCAGGGAGACTGTGGCCTCTTTCTAAGAAAAGCATCCCTAGGGAAGCAGGGGCTTCCAGGATGAGGAGTGGCGGTACATACCGCAGCTGAAAGCCACCCCTTCCTTGCCGAGCGCGGCATCAGGTCGTGGGGGACCCCTATCGCGTCCACAGGGCCGCAGCAGGGAGACAGTCCGCTCTCCCCTGTATCCATACAGGCCGCAAAATTTGGAACCAGCGGGCCGGACGACGGGTGACGTCATTTCCGGCGGGGGGGCGGACGCTTTCCCTTTGAACCGCGACTTCCGGTTCCGGGTCGCGGGGCTGATAGGGGGCCGGGCTCAGGCTGGAGTGAGTCGCTTCACATGTACACAGTGTGAGACTCTACACAGGCAACCACCTGCAGTCATGTCTGAGGCAGATGCTGCAGCTCATTCGGACGCTGTCTCCAGCCTTCCAAAGGTAAGAGTTCCCTGGGGAGGGGTCCTCTCTATCTAAGGTTTGCTCTCCCTCTTGTATGGTTCCTTACTTAGAGGGAGGGCAGTCCCCCTGGGTGGTCAGGGGGTGGGGGGGTGAGCACAGTTCCCTTAAGATGGATCTGGTACTCCCCCAGGGTTGTTTCCACTTAAACTTGCTGGAAGTAATATGGTTTTTTTGTATGTATTTTCAGAAATCTACAGAAAAAACAAAGTCCACTCATGTCTCTAAAAGGAAGTGTGCCTCTTGTAGAGACAGTTTAGGGGAAGCATGGACTAAAGTTTTATGTAAGGAGTGCATAGACTCCCTGGTTAAGGAAAGGGAATCTGAACAGCAGTCTGGGTTGGCAGCTTCTGTGAAAGAGCTGTCATCCACCTTTTCATCTTTTAAAACCCTTTTTGAGACGTTCAAGCTTCCCTCTAAACCCATTCAGCAGGACACAACCCCGCCTCATGCTCAGGGCTCTGCACCTGCCAGATCTACCAATTTAGTTATGGCAGAGGAGATGTCAGGCCCTTCCGGGGTGGAGCAGAGGCAACCGGACAGTGGCACGTCTGATTCCCATGAGGAATCAGAAGGGGAGGACCAGGACGGGGAGTCCAGGAAAATCTCCAGGTATAAATTATCCCTGGATGAGGTGGAAGATCTCTTGGGGGCAATATATACAACCCTCGGGATACACGAGGATAAAAAACCCCTATCTCTCCATGACCTTATGTATAAGGGCTTGGGAGATCAAAAAAGGAAAGTTTTTCCAGTACATGAAGTGCTGGTGGAAACGATTAAGAAGGAGTGGCAGGATCCTGAGAGGAAACCCTTCCTTCTTTTCTAGCTCCCTTAAGAGAAGGTTTCCATTTTCAGAGGATCCAGCGTCCATTTGGAATAAAAATCCCAAGTTGGATGCCGCCTTCTCTCAGGTCTCTAGACACACAGACCTGGCATTCGAGGATATGGGGGCTTTGTCGGATGTCATGGACAAAAGGATAGACTCACTTCTAAAAAAGACGTGGGACTCAACGGTGGGTAACTTAAAGCCAGAAATGGCTGTTACGGTCGTAGCCCGCAATTTAGAGCACTGGCTTTTCCAGATTCAGGAGCACATTGAAGCTGGCACAGCCAAGGAGACTATCCTAGCCTCGTTCCCCACGATTCTGCGAGGAATCGCATACATTGCAGACGCCTCAGCAGAGTCAGTCCGTATGTCGGCCAGATCAGCGGCGCTGGCGAATTCGGCCAGAAGAGCGCTCTGGCTGAAAACTTGGCCGGGGGACACCGCCTCCAAGGTCAAATTGTGCGGGATACCCCTGACAGGTGATCTACTCTTTGGCCCTGGTTTAGAGACGGTCTTAGACCGTACAGCGGACAAAAAGAAGTCCTTTCCGCCTAAGAGGAAAGCCCCAGCTCAGACGAGAAAGGGGTTTCGTCCGAAAAAAGGCAAGGAATCTCCCAAGCAAGGGAAGAAAACTTGGGGCCAAAGAGGCAAGGGCAGAGGAGGGGCGATTTTTCGCCCTCCTGAGAAGGCCCGTAAAGATCAATGACTCTCTAGGGACGGTGGGAGGAAGACTGGGGGCCTTCCTTCCACATTGGGAGACCCTCTCACCCAATCGATTCATCCTGGGGATCATAAGAAGGGGGTATCTCTTGGAATTCTCAAGACCACCCCCGCAAAGGTTCCTTGTTACGAAGCTTCCCAGCTGCACAGCAAGGGCCGAAGCTTTGGTGGACGCCCTGAAGGAACTGGAGATTCAGAACGTAGTTCACAGAGTACCAAGGGGGCAGGAAGGAGAGGGGTTCTATTCCCACGTATTTGTGGTGAAAAAGCCCTCGGGAAAATTCAGACTGATTCTGAATTTAAAACCCTTAAACAGGTCAATTTGCTACAAAAGGTTCCGCATGGAGTCAATCTTTACGGTCAGGGCCCTGCTACCACACAACTGTTATATGGTGTCTCTGGATCTCAGAGACGCATATTTACACGTCCCTATCGCAGAAACCTCCCAGAGGTTCCTCCGTTTAGCAGTAGACCTGCAGGGCACAATACTGCATCTGCAGTTTCAAGCGCTGCCCTTCGGGCTATCCTCCTCGCCCCGCATATTCACAAAGGTACTGGCAGAGGCGTTGGCCTTCCTGCGACTCCAGGGGGTATCAGTTATAGCCTATCTGGACGACCTGCTTCTTTTTGCAGTATCCCCAGAACAGTTGATCAGAGACCTCGATCTAACCAAGAGGGTTCTAACAGGTGTGGCTGCTGAACTTAGAAAAGTCCAGTCTCATTCCCTCACAGCGCATTGTGTACCTGGGGTACCTGTTGGACACTACGCTCTCGAGAGTTTTTCTTCCAAGGGAAAAAATTTTTAAAACTGGACAGAGCAGTTCTCTCCCTCCAGTGCAACCATCTGGTGTCCAAGAGGTCCATAATGTCAACATTAGGCCTTCTAACTTCTACTCTTCCAGCAGTGCAGTGGGCAGGATTACATTTTCGCCCCCTACAATCATATGTACTAAGAGTATGGGACCACAGTCAGAGGGATCTAGACACCTTAGTACAGGTTCCCCATCAAATAAAGAGATCTCTTTGGTGGTGGAGGAAGGAAGTGAACTTGTCACAGGGACGTCTGTGGCTCATCCCAGTCCCACAGATCCTAACCACGGATGCAAGTGGCAAGGGCTGGGGGGCACATCTGGGATCCCTTCTAGCGCAGGGCACATGGAAGGGCGACGAGCTGCAGAGGTCTTCCAATTGGAAAGAGCTGAGGGCAGTAGGCCTAGCCCTCAGATTCTTCAAAAAGGAACTCCAGGGCCACCATGTACAGGTACGGTCGGACAACTCATCCACCGTGGCCTATATAAACAAGCAGGGAGGCACCAGGAGCGGAAGTCTGCTGGCCCTAGCAGAAGACATTCTAAGCTGGGCCGAGTCCAACACTCTCTCACTCTCAGCGGTTTTTCTGAGAGGGGAGAGGAATATAATCGCAGATTTTCTCAGCCGAAGGAGTCTAAAGGAAGGAGATTGGGCCCTCAACCAGGAGGTTTTCAATCTCATATCCGAGAAATGGGGACCCCCGGAAGTGGATCTTTTCGCTTCAAAAGACAACGCGAAAACCCCCTGTTTTTTCTCCCTAAACGCAGGGGAAGGAGCACTGGGAGTGGACGCATTATCTCAGAGTTGGCATTTCAGGACATGTTATGCCTTCCCTCCTCCGGTACTATTACCGGCGGTTCTGAGGAAGTTTCAATTAGAGAGCACCTCTCTTATTCTGGTAGCTCCACATTGGCCGAAAAGGGCATGGTTTTCAATCCTCAGTCAGTTAGCAGCGGAACCTCCCCTTTTCCTTCCACCTCGAAAGGATCTTCTGTCGCAGGGTCCAGTCCTCTGCCCACAGGTGCAGCAGTGGAAATTAGCGGCCTGGCTACTGAGGAGGGTATATTAAGATCCAAGGGGTTTTCAGAGAGCTTGATCTCTACCCTCCTCAACAGTAGGAAAAAGGAGACCCGTAAGATTTACAAAAAGGTCTGGCTCCTTTTCAATAAATGGTGCATAAAAAACTCCTTCTCGGTGCAGAGTCCCGTAGCTGTGTTGGAATTTCTGCAGTGTGGAGCGGACAAGGGTTTATCTGTAGCTACCCTTAAAAGTCAGGTTTCAGCACTCAGTGCTTACCTGGAGAAGTCTCTGGCTACCAATCCATGGGTGGTCAGATTCTTTAAGGCACTGTCAAGACAGAGACCTACCAGGGGTCCTCCCTTTCCCGGGTGGGACCTATCTCTGGTTTTACAGAGCCTTACGGGAAGTCCCTTTGAGCCATTGGACAAGTGCCTGTTAAAGGAACTTACCCTAAAAACAGTATTTTTAGTTGCAGTAACAACTGCCAGGAGGGTCAGCGAAATTGAGGCGTTATCAATTAGACCTCCTTTTTGTGTTATTTTGCCAGACAGGATAGTCCTTAAGACTGATCCAGCTTTTTTGCCAAAGGTGGCGTCAAGCTTTCATAGAAGCCAGGAAATAGTCCTACCCTCGTTTTGTCCCAATCCTTCAGGTGAAAGGGAACTAAGATTTCATTTTTTAGATGTAAGGAGGTGTATCCTACAATACCTAGAGATGACTAAGACAATAAGGAAGTCTGATTCTCTATTTATTTTATTTTCTGGGGCCAGAAAGGGTCTCAGAGCGTCCCGACGCACGATTGCCAGGTGGCTTAGATTAGCTATTGGGCAGGCATATTCTTTAGCGGGGAAGGAGGTCCCTAGAGGCATAAAGGCACACTCCATCAGAGCAGTGGCAACTTCCCAGGCAGAGAAGGCTGGAGCAACGCCAGAGCAAATATGCAAGGCAGCAACATGGTCCAGCTACTCCACTTTTGTCAGACATTACAGAGTGGACCTGGTGGCGGCAGGTGAGCAGGCTTTTGGGCGAAAAGTTCTGCAAGCTGTAGTCCCACCCTAATTGGTAAGTGCTCGATTATCCCCTCTATTGTGGCTGTCCTGAAATGACGGAAAGGGAAAATTAAAGTTACGTACCGGTAACGTCTTTTCCTGTAGTCTTTCAGGACAGCCCTAGTTACCCACCCTAAGCTTGGGGGGGTCTTATTAAAGACCAGAACGCAATATGGTAATGATATTGATTGGTATGTTATTAATGTGTTCTTGTGTCTCCCCAGCGGCCGGAGGTACTCTTGAAAGAACTGAGGTCTGGCAGGGGAGGAGAGATTTTATGGGCTGGCGCAGTGTTTCCAGAGGAAGGGGAGGAGACTATCTCTCTCTATTGTGGCTGTCCTGAAAGACTACAGGAAAAGACGTTACCGGTACGTAACTTTAATTTTTTTACATTGCGTGTTACTTTAACTGACAGTTGCACTGTCGTGGGACACTGTACTAAATGTATGTCCTTTTTTTTTCCCCACAAATAGAGCTTTCTTTTGGTGGTATTTGATCACCTCTGCGTTTTTTTGCACTATAAACAAATACAAAATCCCAATATTTTTTACTTTCTACTTTAAAACCTATCAGTTAACCACTTCAATACCTGGCACTTTCCACCCTTCCTGGCCAGGACAATTTTTATATTTCAGCGCTGTCACACTTTGAATGACAATTGCGCAGTTATGCAACACTGTACCCAAACTAAATTTTTAACATTTTCTTCCCACAAATGGAGCTTTCTTTTTGGTCATATTTGATCACCTCCTGCGGTTTTAAATTTTTGCGCTATAAACGAAAAAAGACCGACCGATTTTGAAAAAAAAACCTGAAGGGCACTGACAGGAGCTACTGACAGGCATTATTGATGGGGCACTGATTGGCACTTTTATGGGCACTGACAGGTGTTTATAGATGGGGACAGGCTGGCAGGTGATGGGCACTGATTGGCAGCTGATTTGGGCTGTGCTGATAATCAATGTGCTGTCAGCATGAACCGAGGAAAGCCGTTTACCGGCACTTCCTGGTTCACGCGACCAAATTACAGCTGATCACGTGGTAAGAAGCTCTTTCAGAGGCTTCATACCATGATCGGAGTTGCGGTGTGTCAGACTGCAGTCGCTGCGATGTGCGCCGACTCTATTATCATGACGTCCAGTCAGGATAACACAACCACTTTGCCGCTGTCATTTTTCTATAGGCAGACGGCAAGTGGTTAAAAAAAATTTAAAAAACCTAATTTCTTCAGAAATTTAGGCCAATATGTATTCTGCTGCATATCTTTGGTAAAAAAAAAAATCCCAATAAGCGTATATTAATTGATTGATTTTGTGCAAAAATTATAGCGTCTACAAACTATGGGATTTTTTTATTTACTTTTTTTTTTTTTTTTTCTCTAATAATGGCGGCCATCAGTGACTTATAGCAGGATTGCAATATTGCGGGGTGACATTGTGACACTGACACTTTTTGGGAACCAGTGACACTAATAACAGTGATCAGTGCTAAAAATATGCGCTGTCACTGTACTAATGCCACTGGTTGGGAAGGGGTTAACAGGGGCGATCAGAGGGTTAACTGTGTGCTTAACCAGTGTTTTACTACACACTGAGGTGCTTTTACTAGAGGAAGAGATGGAATTTATTCCCTGCTTGCAGGGACACAAACTCCATCCTTTCCCACCTGTCAGAATGGCGATCTGTCTTGTTTACATTGGCAGATCACTGTTCCGTCTCACTGCCTGACAATCAGCAGGAGCTGGAGGATATTAAAGTATCCGTAAGTCGGGAATCGTGTATGTATACGTGATTCTGGCGCACAGCTGCTGCCCTGTAGCAGTAAAACTGCAATAGGGCAGTCGGCAGATGGTTAGAACTAAAGGCAAAACTTTTTTGGACAGAGTGGAGAGGGATTAGAGCCGCTGTCAGGTTTTTATTGCTGCCTGTATTCCCGTTAAGGAGGCACCCCCCCTCTTTATTTTGCCCTGTTTACTATTATCATTCAAAGTGAAAGTAAAGAAAAATCCAGAATTTTGGGCTGTCCCAGGAAAAGTAATATAGGGGGCATCTTCCACTAGGGACACTAGTTCTGGTGACCTGGGTGTCCCCAAGGAATTCCCCTAATTTGCAGGGATTTCCTCTCACTTCCTATTTGGCTATGGGACAGGAAGTGAAGCTAAGCCTCCACAAAGGAACACAGATGGCAAAAAAAAAAAAAAATCTTTACAGGGTTTATAACCCTCCCTTGCTCTATTCAAAATGGAAAAAAAAAAAAAAAAAGGTTTTGCCTATAGTTCTACTATATTTCACTACTCACCTTGTAAAACAACCCGGCAAAATGATTCTGTATAGATATAAACATTATAACTACCCCCCCCCTTATTTATTTTTTATATACATTCACTGGCCACTGTATTAGGTACACCTGTTTAATTGCTTGGTAACACAAATTTCTAATCAGCCAATCACATGGCAGCAACTCAATGCATTTTGACATCTAAATGTGGTGAAAACGACTTGCTGAAGTTCAAACTGAGCATCAGAATGGGGAAGAAAAGGGGTTTTAAGTGACTTTGAATGTGACATGGTTGTTGGTGCCAGATGGGCTGGTCTGAGTCTTTCAAAAACTGCTGATCTACTGGTATTTTCTTGCACAGCCATCTCTAGGATTTACAGAGAATGGTCTGAAAAAGAGAAAATATCCTGCGAGTGGCAGTTGTGTGGCCCAAAATGCCTTGTCAGAGGAGAATGGGCAGACTGGTTTAAGATGATATAAAGGCAACAGTAACTCAAATAATCAAGGTACCATCTCTGAATGCACAACACATCAAACCTTGAAGCAGATGGGCTACAGCAGCAGAAGACCACACCAGGTGCTACTCCTGTTGGCTATGAACAGGAAACTGAGGCTACAATTCACACAGGCTCACCAAAATTGGACAATATAAGATTGGAAAAACGTTGCCTGGACTGATGATTTCCGCTGCAACCTTCAGATGGTAGAGTCATAATTTGGCATAAACATGAAAGCATGGATCCATCCTGCCTTGTATCAACAGTTCAGGCTGGTGGTGGTGGTGTAATGTTGTGGGGGATGTTTTCTCTGCACACTTTTTGTACAAAATGAGCATCGTATCGATGTTAGGGCCTACCTGAGTATTGTTGCTGACCATGTCCATCCCTTTATGACTACAGTGTCCCCATCTTCTGATGGCTACTTCCAGCAGGATAATGTACCATGTCACAAAGCTCAAATCATCTCACCACTGGTTTCTTGAACATGACAATGAGATCACTGTACTTCAGTGGCCTCCACAGTCACCAGATCTCAATTCAATAGCGCACCTTTGGGATGTGGTGGAACAGGAGATTTGCACCATGGATGTGCAGCCGACAAATCTACAGCAACTGTGTGATGCTATCATTTCAATATGCCCCAAATTCTCGGAGAAATGTTTCCAACACGTTGTTGAATCTATGCCACAAAGGATTAAGGCAGTTCTGAAGGCAAAAGGGGGTCCAACCCTGTACTAGCAAGGTGTACCTAATAAAGTGGCCGGTGAGTGTAAGCGATCATATAAGCTCTGTTCTCAGCTGCGAGAGAGAGAGATTGGGGCACAGTGATCTTCCCAGTAAAAGGCTGTGCAGTGGGGTGTCAGGACAAGTCTCATTGAAGGCAAGCAGGCTGAGTTTTCAGCACGCTGTGCTCTCCTGCTTAGTGTGGTCAGCTTTTAATAGAAAAGGAGAGGGACTGGCAGGAACACCAGTGATTTCACACAAAGGAAGCAATACAAAGAGAACAGGATACTTTTTTCAGTACATGGTACAGCAGGCACATATCGGGAATAGGAAATGTTGGGTTTACATATTCTTTAAAGCAATTAATCAGAGGATCGATGGGATAAATGCCCTCTACATTGATGATGAGTAGGAAGAATGCTACCCTTTTCTGTGGTGGTCAGAATGTTATCTTTACAGACAGCTAAATATATCATTGGTGTCATGCTGATGGCTTTGCCAAGTGGTGTTGACCCTGGAACTAAGCCGGTATCATCAAATGGAAGGACAATCGACCATAGGCTTAAAAAACCCTAGGAACCTAGGAGCCCTAGTTGGGAATGGATGATTTGGTCTCCGTTCGCATTTCCACGTTCTGAATCGGGAGCGCAATCACCACAATTTGTCACCACGCCCGTGCTTTTCTCGTCAGTTTCAATAGCACCCCAAACGCAGCGCACTTTTCCGGCTATTCGTCAGGCGACAATCGCAGTAAAATTGCGCGAACAGAATCGTGGGACGCTTCTTTTGGGTGACTGGCGTCCTGCATTCTTTTTGCACGATTTTACCGCAGTTGTCGCCCCCCATATGCCAAGATGTGAACGGAGCCTTAGAATCTCTTTGTTATTGATGTGTGTGATGTCACCTTGACATGATCAAAGGAGCTCTCTAAGGAGGGTGGGGGGGGGGGGGGGAATGAAAGATTACAGATGCAAATTAATCTGACATGGCATGTAAAACCAAATGATTTAAAATCTTTCATTCCACTGTAAGAATATACTCTACAAGTGCCCTATAATCTGAAGCACACTAGCAAATCCATGAAAGAATAGCTCAAAACAAAAAAATAGTAGGTTATAACCTGGCCTAGTAAAGTGAGATTTGATTCCCATTGAAACGGGTAATTCATACAAGGAAACCCACAAACGTTTTGGATGAATTGTCTAAAATTTCATTCAGTTTATGTCAGACTGGCGAACATGAACTGCATAGTCTGAAATTGATTTTCTCAAGGGGCAAGGGGATCAGCTTCCCAAGACAAAGGGTGTACTTACTTTATCCAATTTACACCATAATACTCATTTTAATTTTTTGTTGAAAATCGACAATTTCCATGGGGTGTACTTAATTTTTCACAAGACTGTACTTCTCTAGTAATTGTTGCTGGTTTAGTTGTTGATTTGATTGTTTCGTTGTCGGTGAGAATGAAACTTTATTAGGCTATTTTATTTTCTCCACCAACAGAAATGACTTTAAAAAGTTAGCGGGAAATGGGTATTTCTTTTCAGAACTGGCTTCTGGGTTTTGCAGTCTTTCAAAGTGGGAGTGCTGTGTGTCATCTTATCCTAATTTCTATAGATGGCTTTCCCACATCGACATATAAAGGACATGAAGATGAACTGCCATGTGTACTGGCAGGTGGTAGGAACACGGTGTCTGTGTACCCTGAAATGTCATCTGAATCGGGCAACTTTTCATAGGACAGCTGAGTACCTTAGCCCTATGTATTCTCCGTGTCCCACTCCTTTATACTAGTTGTTTTTTTTTAAAAAAGGGTACTATGGCTGAGTTATGTGGCAGGCTACCAACAGAATTCCAGCCCAAGTATGTGCCCTGCTCTGGATTGTAATTGTAAATCTAATATTGTAATGAAGAATGTCATTTAAACGTCACTTGAATGTGATTCCATGTTGAACAGATTTCAGAAGTCTTGAACTTACCTTTTGTAACCTTCTGTGTCTTTGCTGCTGGCAATCTCCTGAGTGTAATTGTGTTCCAGACCTAAGCACATTTAGTCCTGGTGGCTGTATAGCTTAATCTATCTAACCCATTTATACTTAATGAATTGCACCTTTTGTGAATTAAAATTGCATTATGATTTTTGAGGCCTCATGGGAGCAAAGCCAGATGACCTGAAACAGCGTATTATTTTTTTTTTAAGAGAGCAGCATTCCACAGTTTGCTAGCAGGTGCCATAGCATGCTTATCCACAGATCTCTGCAAGTGTTTGTTTCTTTTGAGGGACTGGTCATTGAATAAAATTGGCAGATTTGCTGTTGGTCTCTCACCGGACCTATTCTGTGCCTTAACATATAACCACAGCCTTATTGTTGGTGTTCCAAAGGCTCTGTAAATACTGACTTTCTGAAAATCTGTGCACAATGAATGCTTATGACTGCTGATAGTGGTCTTTAAAGGACAACTGTACCTGACAATGTCATTGATGGGTTAGATTTTCAACACAGTCTCCATAGTCACAGGCTCAAATGGGTTCTCCATACTTTGCTATGGAGATTGTAGTAAAAGGCCCAGACCACAGGCTCGGACCTTTACCCCCCCATGTTCCCTAAACTTATGCATGCTGATTGCCAAACACACTTTTTTTTTTTTTCGTGTTTTGCTTTTCTTCTTTTTTTTTTATTTCACTTCCCCTCTGTTAAGACATCATCACTGTTGCCTTCAGGGAATTTCCATAAGTAAACTATGAGATCTTGCAGTATTGTCATACTGCACATGCATGAAATGAAGAGTACAACATTGTGCGCTTCATCGTGCACATGCACGGTATGACACAACAGGCATCTGTTTGGGGGGGGGGGGGTGCGGTGCTTCTCATGGAGCTCTTGCAGGAGGAAGTAAATATGTACAATCTTCACAAAGTAAGTTAACAAACTTTTTAAGATCAATAGGAGTAGGTTAGAATCATGTGATATACAATGTTGAATATATATATTTTTACTATAGATATGCCTAAGGGCAGTTCACACTGGTGTTTTGCTGGTCACAGCAAGGACACACAATTATTATTTTTTTTTCTGTGTCTTATTCACACTGTAAAGCAGCAAGCGTTGATAAAATGCAGACATATTGCATTTAATCACAGCGCGTTGCACAGAATCGCATGTCCTTGTACAGCAGCCCAGTGAGCTGTTGAACACTGACAAGAATGAAGCAAACTTTTGTACACCTCGAATAAAGTTCAGTGTTTAAAAAATAAATTAAAAAAAGCTGTGTGATGCGCTAAATCGAACAACACCCCGCCCCCTACCACAGTCAGAACAGACTCCGTTATAATCTCTCTTCGTGTAAACAGGCCTTTAATGACCAGCATTCCATGGCTAGGTTTTATATTGTTAGATTGAATTTTTCCCGATGTCACTCTCGTCCCTTTCTATTATCTTCTGTTTTGTTTGTTCTAGTTACACAATTGTGCATTGTAGCAGGGAAAATAATTCTCTCATTATGATGCTTGCCGCTAATTGACAGAATATGCTAAATTGGTATGGCATCTCCAGATACGTTGTCTTCTATGAGGGAACTTGAAATGAAATGTGCTGAGGCCTGGCTATTTTTATCCTGAGCAGTGGATCTGGTTTCAGCTTCTTGACACAGGAATAGTGATTTAGATTTCCAGCGGAGATAATTGTTTTGTCTTTTCTGAGCATTTGATGTTTAAAGCTTTGCAATTTCCACAAGTTCCCATGAGCTGGCTGCAGTATTGTAGATGTCTCTCTGCTGATACAAACCAAGTTAATGTTTTTATGACCTTTTCATAGCTTGTAGAAACAAAATAGTAAACAAATTGTTACCCTAGCTCCACTGCCAATATAAAAGTCCACGAACTGTGATCTGGTGCTGTAGCCAGGATGTTCAGGCCCCACAGATACCATACTTAAACTCGGCTGCCAGCCTTCCTGATTTAAAGGGGTTGTAAAGGTTCCTGTTTTTTCACCTTAATGCATCCTATGCAATAAAGAGGGAGTCCACCTAAAAAAAAAAAAAAAAAAAAATTATTAAAAGCCAGCAGCTACAAATACTGCAGCTGCTGACTTTTAATAAATGGACACTTACCTGTCCTGGAATCCAGCGATGCCGAAGCCGATGAATCGCTCGGCTCTCGGCTGCTGCCGCTGCGTCCTAAGCGGTCCCCGCTATCTCCTGGGACCTTGTGCGTTTCCCAGGATACAGCGGGGGGGGAGGGGGTGCGGGAAGGGGCGTGACTCCCGAGGGAGTCTATTCCAGGAAGTGGGTGCAAATACCTGTATTGGACAGGTATCTGCACCCCCTTCCCCCTGAAAGGTGCCAATTGTGGCACCAGAGGGGGGAGGAATCAGATGAGCGGAAGTTCCACTTTTGGGTGGAACTCCGCTTTAAGGTGAAAAAACACCTGGCAATGATGCCCCCAGCCCCCCCTGTTTACTTACCTGAGCCTGTTCACCTGCTGTGCACGTCCCACGGCATCCTCTTCTCCATAGAGTCTGGCCGTTGATTGTATAGATAGGATAGATTGATAGCAACGCAGCCATTGGCTCACGCTGCTGTCAATCACATCCAACGACGCGGCTGCCGGGGTGGGACCGAGTCTTACACTCTGTGTCTATGGACGTAGCATGTATGACGGAGCGCGCTCGCAAGCTAACCCCCTCGGGAATAGAGCTTCCCAGAGGGAGGTTAGATATTGCGGGGAGGAGCCGAGACAGCCGCCGAGGGACCCCAGAACAGGAGGATCGGGGCCACTCTGTGCAAAATGAACTGCTCAGTGGAGGTAAGTATAACATGTTTGTTATTTAAAAAAGAAAAAAAATGAACCCATACAACCCCTTTTAGGTGTGATGGTAGTATGTCTCTGTACTCTGCTCTTTCCCTTCTTTTTGATCTAGCTGCATAGAGCAGATCCAAGTGGTAGGGTGACTAAGCAAGTTACTCCCCCCGGTACTCACGAAAATGTCATCCACATCCGCTCCATATGCGTTTCTGCATGCATGTTTAACGTGTTTTTGGTGCATTTTTGTGGTGTGTTTTTTGTTTTTTTTCCTCTGAATGCATTCCTGCTGCTTTTCTTTTCCGCTTGGTGTATGTGTATATATGTGTGTGTGTGTGTATATATATATATATATATATATATATATATATATATATATATATATATATATATATATACGGCCCCCTTGAACTTTTCAACCTTTTGCCACATTTCAGGCTTCAAACATAAAGATATAAAATTTTTATTTTTTGTGAAGAATCACCAACAAGTAGGACACAATTGTGAAGTGGAACGAAATCTTTTGGATTTTTGAAACTTTTTTAACTAATAAAAAAATGAAAAGTGGGGCGTGCAAAATTATTCGGCCCCCTTGCGTTAATACTTTGTAGAGCCACCTTTTGCTGCGATTACAGCTGCAAGTCACTTGGGGTATGTCTCTATCAGTTTTGCACATCGAGAGACTGAAATTCTTGCCCATTCTTCCTTGCAAAACAGCTCGAGCTCGGTGAGGTTGGATGGAGAGCGTTTGTGAACAGCAGTTTTCAGCTCTTTCCACAGATTCTCGATTGGATTCAGGTCTGGACTTTGACTTGGCCATTCTAACACCTGGATACGTTTATTTGTGAACCATTCCTTTGTAGATTTTGCTGTATGTTTGGGATCATTGTCTTGTTGGAAGATAAATCTCCGTCCCAGTTTCAGGTCTTTTGCAGACTCCAACAGGTTTTCATCCAGAATGGTCCTGTATTTGGCTGCATCCATCTTCCCCTCAATTTTAACCATCTTCCCTGTCCCTGCTGAAGAAAAGCAGGCCCAAACCATGATGCTGCCACCACCATGTTTCACGGTGGGGATGGTGTGTTGAGTGTGATGAGCTGTGTTGCTTTTTACGCCAAACATATCGTTTTGCATTGTGGCCAAAAAGTTCGATTTTGGTTTCATCGGACCAGAGCACCTTCTTCCACATGTTTGGTGTGTCTCCCTGGTGGCTTGTGGGAAACTTTAGACGAGACTTTTTATGGATATCTTTGAGAAATGGCTTTCTTCTTGCCACTCTTCCATAAAGGCCAGATTTGTGCAGTGTACGACTGATTGTTGTCCTATGGACAGACTCTCCCACCTCAGCTGTAGTTCTCTGCAGTTCATCCAGAGTGATCATGGGCCTCTTGGCTGCATCTCTGATCAGTCTTCTCCCTGTCTGAGCTGAAAGTTTAGAGGGACAGCCAGGTCTTGGTAGATTTAGAGTGGTCTGATACTCCTTCCATTTCAAAATGATCGCTTACACAGTGCTCCTTGGGATGTTTAAAGCTTGGGAAATCTTTTTGTATCCAAATCCGGCTTTAAACTTCTCCACAACAGTATTACGGACCTGCCTGGTGTGTTCCTCGGTCTTCATGATGCTCTCTGCGCTTTCAACAGAACCCTGAGACTATCACAGAGCAGGTGCATTTATACAGAGACTTGATTACACACAGGTGGATTCTATTTATCACCATCAGTCATTTAGGACAACATTGGATCATTCAGAGATCCTGGCTGAACTTCTGGAGTGAGTTTGCTGCACTGAAAGTAAAGGGGCCGAATAATTTTGCACGCACCACTTTTCAGTTTTTTAATTGCTAAAAAAGTTTAAAATATCCAATAGATTTCGTTCCACTTCACAATTGTGTCCCACTTGTTGGTGATTCTTCACAAAAAATTAAAATTTTATATCTTTATGTTTGAAGCCTGAAATGTGGCAAAAGGTTGAAAAGTTCAAGGGGGCCGAATACATTCGCAAGCCACTGTATATATAAAAATTATTTTAGTACTGGGGTCCAGTGCATTTTTGATGCTTCTTACCACGTTCCAGTACAGTTCTGTGAAGGAAAAAGCATGTTTTACTTATTCGTAGTTTTTTTCTTTTTTTTTTTTTTTTTTTTTTTTCCTCTGGAACTGAAAAAGCACTGTAACGCGCTCCACTGTTGTGAACTATGCCATTGAAACACATATAGCACTGCAGTGCTATATGGTCCATAGTGACATGCTAGCATCATGCAGTTGCTGCAGATTTGTTGGTTGCACATCCATGATGCCAATCTCCCGTTCGACCACATCCCAAAGGTGCTCTATTGGATTGAGATCTGGTGACTGTGGAGGCCATTGAAGTACAGTGATCTCATTGTCATGTTCAAGAAACCAATGATGAGATGATTTTAGCTTTGTGACATGGTACATTATCCTGCTTGAAGTAGCCATCAGAAGATGGGTACACTGTAGTCATAAAGGGATGGACATGGTCAGCAACAATACTCAGGTAGGCCGTGGTGTTTAAACAATGCTTAGTTGGTACTAAGGGGCCCAAAGTTTGCCAAGAAAATATCCTCCACACCATTATACCGCCATCACCAGCCTGAGCCATTGATACAAGGCAGATTGGTTCCATGCTTTCATGTTGTTTTCACCAAATTCTGAGCCTACTATCTGAATGTCGCAACTGAAATCGAGACTCCTCAGACCAGGCAACATTTTTCCAATCTAATATTGTCCAATTTTGGTGAGCCTGTGTGAATTGTAGCCTCAGTTTCCCATTCTAGCTGACATAAATGGCACCTGGTGTGGTCTTCTGCTGCTGTTGCCCATCTGCTTCAAGGTTTGATGTGTTGTGCGTTCAGAGATGATATTCCGCATACCTTGGTTGTAACAAGTGGGTATTTGAGTTACTTTTGCTTTTCTTTCATCTCAAACCAGTCTGCCCATTCTCCTGTGACATCAGCAAGGCATTTTTGTCCACACAACTGGAGCTCATAAGATATATTTTCTCTTTTTCGGACCATTCTCTGTAAACCTCAGAGATTGTTGTGCAAGAAAATCACAGTAGATCAGCAGTTTATGAAATGCTCAGACCAGCCCATCTGGCACCAAACAACCATGCTACGTTTAAAGTCACTTTCTTCCCCATTCGGTTTGAACTTCAGCAAGTCGTCTTCACCACGTCTAGATGCCTAAATGCATTGAGCTGCTGCCGTGTAATTGGCTGATTAGCAAATTGTGTTGCCGAGCAATTGAACAGATGTACCTAATAAAGTGGCCGGTGAGTGTATGTTCCTTGCTAAAGAACATTATTTTTTTTCTCAAGTTATGGATAAAGTTCTGTTTAAAGGTGGAATACTCTTTTAAGCCCATCCCACTGTGATACGATTCACCAACTAGACCCTCATTTTATATGTATGAATGTTACTGAAGAAGTACAATGGTATTTTAGGGATTTCTTTTTTCTTCACGTAAATGGTTAACCTTTTTAAAGTTTGTTCTCCTCTTTTATTCCTTCAAGGTTCAAAGGATTTGGTAGTTAAAGCACAAGTGTTGGCTGGTGGTCGAGGCAAAGGAACGTTTGAAGGTGGCCTTAAAGGAGGAGTGAAGATTGTATATTCGTAAGTCATGACTTGATACACTTGAAGTTTCATAAACTACAGTTTTCTTCCCTCTGTAACTCCTTTTTAAAGGGTTAGTTCACATTCTCAACAAAACCTCCACATGCATTTCAGCATCCTCAGCTCATTACATGCCACCGCTTCTTTTCTACGCCATTTTCATAGGACATGTGCAGCCTTTCCGCAAAAATTCCCAGGTAGCCAAACCCCCTCTGTCCTGTCCTGATAGTAGGATTGGCTAGAGGTTAGACAAGCACACTGCCTTGTTCAAACGGCATGCATGTGCAGTATGCTCTCCCTTTGTCTAAGAGCGGTTAGGTTCAGTGTTGTGTAAGAGCTGATGCTAAATTGTCAGAATAAGCCCTTGATGAAAGGGGGCTTGTGAGCCCCTGAAAAGCATTAGCTTCGCAACTTTCCATCATAGCATTAAAAAAAAAAAAAAATAACACTAAAAAGTTCAGAAATTAGACTACCTATTCTTGTCCACTCAAGAGGTCCAGCCTTTCTAATTCACACTTACTTTTCTTTTGGTTCAAAAACCAATAAAAAATAAAACCTGTACCAGTCCTGCAGTCCACATAAGACCTGTTGGTAGAATCCTCCGTATCTGTGATTTGAAGGTCCCCCCTCCCTCGCTTCTTGCTGTGGTTCTACCACCTGGCTGCTACATCAGAAGTGTGTCCCTTGCAGGATAGCAGACAAATAGCTAACATTTCCAGATGCAATGGCAGACTCCTAGTTTCTCTGGCCTTAATGGGAAATCTACAGTGTTTTGCACATATTTTCTTTCATAAGGCCTCATGCACAATGAGTGTTTGAAATTGTGCTCTGAATGCCTTTCACTCCTGGCAGGAAAAAGCAGTTTATTGCACACGCGGTTAGGCTTGTCAAGCGTTTGAACGTTTTTGGATTCCGTTGACCAGAATAATTATTTATTTTAGCCATTGAAATAAATGAACACTCAAGTGCTAGTGTTTAGGCGTGTCAACCACTTTTTTTCTGTTCAAAAGCTCCTGTTCTGAATGCACTGGTGATTTTTTTTTTTTTCTGCCTTTAACCCCTTTACTGCCAGTTCAGTACATTGCGCAAGCTGCACTGCATTCGATTCGCTAGAGGCCAGGTGAGAAATCTGGGTTCTTTTACAGTTGTTAAGGCAGAAGGTTTTTCTTTCTGTCCTCTATGCGATGGAAAAAAGTTTAGTAAAAATATATATTTTTTTTCTTTTTTTTAAATTGCAAAAAGTTAGTTACATCCAAGCACATAAAATTCCCCCCAAAACGTTTTTGAGGCCCCCCCTCAATCCCCAAAAACATGCAGGTATAAATGTAAACTCAGGCGTCGGGGCCGCCTACACACGAAAACATTGATTGAGAGACACATGTTACATTTTGCTGTGCATTCTGGAATAAGAGCAATCATTTTAACACCAGACCTCCTGCGTAGCTCTAAACTGATGACCTATAGGGACTTAAAGCGTTGCCTATGGAAAATATAGGGCAATGAAGTTTGTGGCCATTTCATGGATGCACGCAATTTTTTGGTTTGACAAATTTGGTATCTACTTACTCTGCACAACCTCATTTTTTTTTAATATATATTTTACCAAAAATTTGGATTATTTTATTGCATCTGTGTGCCCTAAAGTTAACTTTAGTGTATTTTTTTACAGAAATTTTGTTTCCTACATCTTTGCGCTGATATTGTGTAACATATAAAATTGGAACTACCACCATTTCATTCTCTAGGGCAGGGGTATGCAATTAGCGGGCCTCCAGCTGTTGCAGAACTATAAGTCCCATGAGGCATAGCAAGACTCTGACAGCCACAAGCATGACACCCAGAGGCAGAGTCATAATGATACTTATAGTTGTGCAACAGCTGGAGGTCCGCTAATTTCATATCCCTGCTCTAGGGTATCTGCTTTCAGATAATATATGATGTTTTGGGGGTTTTATGCAATCTTCAGGGCTAAAATTATTTTTTTTAAACATACAGTTGATATAGTCTACATACCCACTGGTAAAATGTCAGGTTTCTGTGATGTAAAAAAAATACACAAAGATAAATAATTTCAGAACTTTTTCCATCTTTTAACCATTTGCCGACCAGCTGCCTCAGTTGTACTGCGGCAGGTTGGTTCGTCTTCGTAAATCGCCATTGGTGTACGTCAGGCTCGTACACTGCGATCTGTGGGCATGCATGCACTTCCATTGGCCAGCAGGGGAGCCAATCTGCGGGTCCGGCGGACTCTATGTCCGCCGGCTGCTCGCGATCATTCCCCCGCAGTGACAAAACGGGAATCTGCCTGTGTAAACAAGGGAAATCTCCATTCTGACAAGGGAGATCACACAGATAATGTCTTTCCCCATACAGTTAGAACACACAGTGAGGGAACACATTTAACCTCTTGATCGCCCCTGATGTTAACCCTCTCCCTGCCAGTGTCATTAGTACAATAGCAGTGCATATACTTCATACTGATTACTGAAGTAATGTCACTGGTTCCCAAAAAAATGTCCGTTTAGGTGTCCCATCTGTCTGCCGCAATGTTGCAGTCCCGCTAAAAATCATTAATCTCCGCCATTACTAGTAAAAAAATTGAATAAATGAAAACATTGCGTAAATCTACCCCCTATTTTGTAGACGCTATAACTTTTGTGCAAACCAATCACTATAAGCTTATTGGGATTTTTTTCTACCAAAAATATGTAGCAGAATACAAATTGGCCTAAATTGATGAATACATTTTGTTTTTTTTATTTATTTTTTGTTTGTTTTTAATGTTTTATAGCAGAAAGTAAAACCTTTTTTTTTTTTTTTTTTTTTTCTTTTTTTCAAAATTGTCACTCTCCTTTTTTTGTTTAGAGCGTAAAAAGTAAAAAACGCAGAGGGTTATCAAATACCACCAAAAGAAAGCTCTATTTGTGGGAAAAAAAGGACATAAATTTTGTTTGGGTACAGTGTCGCACAACCGCACAATTGTCAGTTAAAGCGACGCAGTGCCGTATCGCAAAAATGGCCTGGTCATTAAGGGGGTAAATCCTTCTGGGGCTGAAGTGGTTAATGTGACCTATAAACTGTACAACTTGCTTGAAAAACAAATTGAGTTCTTTGTGGCAAACTCTCAAGAGAGTGAGAGAGAGAACTGTGCATGATGTCATAAGCCTAGGCTAATGACCAGACAAGAAACAGGAAGTGGGCTGTATAAGGTATTTACTGGCAGAAAAATGTTTTACTATCCAAAGTTAAAACAACAAGGGTAGAAGATTTAATAGATGGAAAGATGAGAAAATTACTGAAGGTCCGCTTTAAATGGGAGTCAGTATACACCTGGCATCATTTTAAAGTACCTCTGATTAACCCCAAATAAAGTTTAGCTGTTCTAGCAGGTCTTTCCTGACATTTTCTTAGTCGCATCCTACAGCAAAAGCCATGGTCCACAGAGAGCTTCCAAAGCATCAGAGGGATCTCAATGTTAAAAGATATCAGTCAGGAGAAGGGTAGAAAAGAATTTCCAAGGCATCAGATATACCATGGAATACAGTGAAGACAGTCATCATCAAGTGGAGACAATATGGCACAACAGTGACATTACCAAGATCTGGACGTCCCTCCAAAATTAACGAAAAGATGAGAAGAAATCTGGTCAGGGGGGCTGCCAAGAGGCCTACAGCAACATTAAAGGAGCTGCAGGAATTTCTGGAAAGTACTGGCTGTGTGGTACATGTGACAACAATCTCCTGTATTCTTCATATGTCTGAGCTATGAGGTACAGTGGCAAGACAGAAGCCTTTTCTTACAAGAAAAAAAAATCCAAGCTCAGCTAAATTTTGCAAATACGCATCTGAAGTCTCCCAAAAGAATGTGGGAAAATTGTATTGTGGTCTGAAACCAAGGTTGAAATTTTTGGCCGTAATTCCAAAAGATCTGTTTTGCGCAAAAACACTGCACATCACCAAAAGAACACCACACCCACAGTGAAGCATGATGGTGGCAGGCTCATGCTTTGGGGCCATTTTTCTTCAGCTGGATCAGGGGCGTTAGTCAAGGTAGAGGAACTTATGAACCATTCCAAATACCAGTCAATATTGGCACAAAATCTTCAGGCTTCTGCTAGAAAGCTGAACATGAAGAGGAACTTCATCTTTCAGCATGACGACGACCCAAAGCATACATCCAAATCAACAAAGGAATGGCTTCAAGAAGAAGAAGATTAAAGTTTTGGAATGGCCTAGTTAGAGCCCAGACCTGAATCCAATCTGTGGGATGATCTGAAGAGGGCTGTGCATAGGAGATACCCTCGTAATCTGACAGATTTGGAGTGTTTTTGCAAAGAAGAGTGGGAAAATATTGCCAAGTCAAGATGTGTCATGCTTATAGACTTATACCCAAAAAGACTGAGTGCTGTAATAAAATTAAAAGGTGCTTCAACAAAGTATTAGTTTAAGGGTGTGCACACTTAAAGTGGTTGTATACCTCTCATTGTCAATTTTACCTATAAGTAAGCTGCCTTATAGGCTTAGCTATAGGTACTGTAAATATCTCCTAAACGTGCGCTCTGTAGGAGAGATATGTACCTTGTAGTGCGCCGATGATGTCATCGGCACATGCGCTGTGAAGAAACGGCCGCCGGTGCTGTTTGTTCACTAGCAAGAGCCGTGACTGATGCCTCACGCGCGCATGCGACTCCTGCCGGTCAGAGCCGGACTCCGCGGCCCCAGAAGGAAGTGGGGGCGAAGATGCGGCCACCAGCGGGGACAGCGCGGGCTTTGTTTGCAGGTAAGTGCCACATAATGGGTTAGTATGCAATGCATACTAGCCCAATATGCTTTTACTTTGCAGGGGAAAAAAGAGGAAGTAAAACCCATTAGGGTTTACTTCTTCTTTAAGCAACCATATTTTATTTTTTTTTATTTTTTACTTAACTCCAGATAAAAGATTTCAGTTTGTTGTTCAACTGAGTTGTACAGTTTATAGGTCACATTAAAAGTGGAGAAACTCCTGTAATGATTTATCTTTGTCTCACTTTTTTACATTACAGAAACCTCACATTTTAACAGGGAAGTGTAGACTCGCTGTGTGTGCGAAAAACGCAAAAACTCAGGCAGTGAAAGAGTTAAATGCTCCTCTTCTAATATGCCTGTAAATACTTATGTGTCCATGAACATGTAGGATAATCTAGAGGTGCTTTAACAGACTTAAAAAATAAAAATAAAAATAAAGTCAAGCTCCTGTAAAGGCATTTTTTTCAAACCCCTGTGTGCATGAGCCCTTATGGTCACACAAAAAATCTAATATTTTTTAGTTGGATAAAAAGTAAAGGTTTCTGAAGGCAGTTGGGGGACTCTGCAGCAGACTTGGTGGACCTATAGGGAAAGGGGTTTCTGGAGGGAACTTGGGGCAACTGTTGGGGGATGGGGTCTCTAGAGAGGCTGGGGCTCTATCGGGGGAAATGTGAGAGAATGGAGGGCACTGTGGTGGCTGGGGGGGCACTGTTATGAGCACTTTGTGGGGCTGGAGGCTCTGCAGAAAGCCAGGGTGGCACTGTGGGGCCTGAGGGCACTGTGAGAGGTTGAGTGCACTATGGGAGCTGGGAGGCATTGTGGGAGGTTAGGGTATCTGCAGCTGCTCTGGAAGCCTAGGAGGAGGAAGGCCGCAGCCCAGCAGTGGGCCCATGGCTTAGTTGTTAAGAACCTCTGTTCCAGTGTATACATACATAAATACATACATACATACATACATACATACATACATCTTAACAGCTCATACTAAATTCTGAATTCAACCTCTGCTAGGTAGTAAACTTGTAGTGTTCTGGGAATCCTGTCACGGATGCATTCTGTATTAAATGATTATTTGTGAAACTATTTTACATAAGAGCCATTTCACACTGCTATTTTTAGCGCCGCTTTACCGTCGTTTTTGTGGTGCTATTTGGCTGATAGCGGGGCGGTTTTAACCCCTGCTAGCGGCTGAAAAAGGGTTAAAAGCGCCCTCAAAACGCTGCTGCAGCGGCGGTACGGCAGCACTGCCCATTGATTGGGCAGGGGCGCTATAGGAGCGGTATATTCACCACTCCTATAGTGCTGCAAAGAAGCTGCTTGCAGGACTTTTTGTGATGCCCTGCCAGCACAGCGCCCCAATGTGAAAGCATTTGGGCTTTCACACTGTGTTTGCAGCCAAGGTTTATTTTGGGCGCTTTACAGGCGCTATTTTTAGAGCTAAAGTGCCTGAAAAACACCTCCAGTGTGAAAGGGGTCTAAATGGAACAAAAACCCAACCTATTAAGTATATTGGTTTGGCGGTGGTGGTTTTCAATCTCTAGCATTTTTAGCATACATTTCCTTTGCATCAGACACCTGCTTCATTACAATTAGTCTTCTCTGGACACTTGTACGGTTCAGCCATCACGGGTAAATAAGACAGATTTCATATGCACCATCACTTCAGTGTTATGATTTTATAAGTGCAATTCTTCCGCACAGAAATGGTTTGATATTGTCGTTGAAAATGTCAGAGCTGCAGAGTTTATAAAGGTAACCGTGTGCTGAATGCATTCTATCATGCTCACATTTTCATCTGTCGGAGAACGAAGAAATGAAATTGAAGCAAGGTGACAGGCTGTTAAAAAATGCAGTATATGTCTGTTTTATTTCACAGTTTGCTCCACTCCTTCATTTTCCATTTACTTCTCCTTTTTAGTCCAGAAGAAGCCAAAGACATTTCCTCACAGATGATTGGAAAGAAGTTGTTTACGAAACAGACAGGAGAAAAGGGCAGGATATGTAACCATGTGTTCATCTGCGAGCGCAGATATCCCAGGAGAGAGTATTACTTCGCAATTACCATGGAAAGGTCATTTCAAGTGAGTTGCAGTATTCTCCTAAACTCTGGAAGCTGTGAGGAGGGGTTATTGGTGCAGAGAACCTTCATTTTTTACCTTTTAACTGTCTGATAATTTTATTTTTTGTTTTTTATTTTTTTACTGTATTATAGACTGTATGTGCTTTAATGTTTTTCATAGATCCATGAATGGTTTTAGGATTTTTAATGTATTTTATGTTAAGTATACATATCTAATATACTCAAACACTTAATTCAATACTAACCTATAAAATAAAACTCTATACATTTGTTAACTTTTGTTATGGAAAGAGTGGAGATTATTGTACGCCAGCTTCCTAGCAATTGATGTCTTGTCCCCAGCCCCATTCTGTTGCTGGCTGGGAGATTCCCCCGCCCACAGCTGACTGTAAAGGAAGGGGCCAGGGATACTAGGGCTGACGTTATTGCCGAAATACGACATTGTCTGCTGTACGCTATCAGCGCCCACTCACTGACTGGCACTAAATATATGGAAAATGCATGTACATTTCCATCCATTTTAGTCACGTTTTAGGACCAATTCAAAGTGTGTTGGTCTGTGTTTTAGTGCAGCTGTAAAACACAGATCAATGGAAGGACATCTGAAAAACAACAATTTCCAATGTGTCTTATTCACACCATAATGCTGCACATGTATGTCAATGGACATTAGCATGCATTTACATGCATGTTTCCTCCCCTTTTTAACGCAAGTCAGTGTGAATTGGCCATTAACGTGTGCTGATGTCCGTTGGCATACATTTTAACGACCGTTGACATGCGCGCGCAGCGTTATTGTGTGAATAGGCCACATTGGAAATGTGGTCTGCATTTTACGGCTGTGCTAAAATGTTGGTCAACACACAAGTGTGAATTGGCCCACAATCGAAAAGCAAAGCAGACAAGATTGAGAACTATTTCCCATCAGGCTCCACCCACTGCACTGCAAAACTCCTCGGCCTGACTTCGGGTACACAAATGTTTTGCAAACACTGACAATTTCTTTGCAAGGCACGGAGACCCAGTGATAACAACAACCCAGTTACTGGGTATGCAATAATACAGAAAGTTTATGTTTAAAAATATCATTAACATGTTTTGAAGGGAGGAAACGGGAAAAGCGAAAAGTGGTATTAAACCCAAAACAAAGAAAGGATATTGCAGCTTACTGATCGTTTAGATGTGGTGGCTGCATTCGTTTTCTTTCTTTTTTTTGGCTTTTTTCCCCCCCTCTGTTTTTCATCTGGTGATCTAGCCAGTAACACACCACCTGTATTAGTGAGAGACAACTCTGGATGAATGAGCACAGGATGCACAGCAGACAGAAGCATTGTTAGTGTGGGGTAGAGGGGAGTGTTAAATGAATTGGCAGATTTGGATTGAAGCCAAACTGCAGCTCATGCTTTCTAATCAGTTACATCAAACCATTTTTTAGCCTTTTGGGATAAAGATTTTGGATGAAAAAATAAAAGCTGATCATTTTAATCACCCCTCCCAGTGTTAAATGGTTTGCCTCATCCATATAAACTGATACATTCTGCTGGAGAGCTTGTGCTTTTGAAACACGGTAAACTTGCTGGCTGGATCACCAGATGAACATAGAAATCCTAAAAAAAAAACAGCCATCACGTCTAAGAATTGGTAAGCTGCAATATAATGAATGTTTACTTTTGGGTTTAATACTGCTTTAATATCTGTTAGCTTGAATTTTGTGTTTTCTTTTAAATCATACAATACATTCTTTTCAAGCTTTATTAATACAGTTCTGCCTTCAGGAATGGTTATTGTCTGTTTTCTACAGCTTTGACAAACCAAATGCCAGAATTCCAGTATTCATTATCACTATCCAGGGGTAGGAAAACATTGGCCCTTCTATTGTTGCAGAATTCCAAGTGTCATGAGGCATTGCAAGACTGTGGCAAACACAAGCATGACTCCCAAAGGCAGAGGCATGATGGGACTTCATGTTTTGAAACAGATGGTAGACCGAGTTTGCCTACCTTTTGCACTAAGGGATCTCGGGAAAAAAGGTTGAGTGGTGTTGCCATTTATTTTGTGGTGTAAAACAATTTTGTTTAAGACCTATACAGTCAGTTTATTAGATGAGTAGACATTGCTCTGTTTAAAGACTCAGAGGGACAATTTATTAATGCAGTATCTGCATATCTAATCTTCTACATTTTTTTTTTCTTAAATCGATGTCTTCTGTCCTGAATGAAAGAATTGATTCTCTGTGGGCAGTGTGGTCACATGAACGCGTTGACCAATCACTGTACGCCATTTTTGCCAATATTTTGATACACAGCCTATTGGACTGTGTACAGAATAATGAGTGTATGGAAATACAAATGGGCTGATGTGATGTCAACTTGCTAAAGAGCAAGTAAGTGCAGTGGGAATCTGAGGGGAAGTGCATGGGGGAAGTTGTTGATAACATTTAAACTTTTGAGTGCAAATGTAGAATTGCCCTTTTTAAATCGGTGCAGACACTTAATTTCATAGTAGCTAATTTATTATGCAATCTGCATACAGATAATAAATCTGTCCCTAACTTGAGTTTCAAAATATAAAAAGCTACAGATTGACAACCTCCAACAAGTGGTCTCACCTGATGGAGTTTGTCCCGAAATGACGTGCATGCTGTGCTTATGTCATTTATGCATAGATGGCTGCCCCATTGTGATTGTATGCATGTACTTAAAGGGCTTCTGTGTGCAGACTGTGGACATTTAGGATTTTACATATTCTTAACAAGCAGTGGAAGAGCTATAACAAAAGACCTAATTGACCTATTTAGCTTAATATGCAGTGAAGTCATTCTTTTTCAAGATCTGAGACTTTTTAAGTATGACTTTGGCCTCACATTGTGGCACCTAATTATAGCATATCTGCAACAAACAAATGGCCCTTGCCCCCACCTATAACTGGCCTTCACAGCAAGGAGCACATGGAAGGGCTATCACATGAAAGACAAAAACAGATCATTCCATAGCTCAGCTTACCAACCAGTCTGCCAACCAACCAAATTAACCTATCCATGAGAAGGGGAGCGTGTGAGAGAAAATCGAGGATGATTTGGCTCAGTCAAGGGAAGTTAAAGTTGAGGGCCACCCTAAAATAAAAAAAATTAGAATGAAAAATCTTTAAAAAATTGAAAAAAACATTTTTTAAACTTACCTGAACCCTTGTTGCTAGGCAGTCTTCCTAATCTGCCTCTTCCTATTCTGCGGCGTGTCCTGCTCGTCGGTGAGCGGCCCCGTTGCCTTCTGGGAACTGCGTGCGTTCCCAGAAAACCACAGGGCCATTCACAAAGCGCCGTGCCGCTCACACGTGCGCAGTAGGAAACTGGCAGTGAAGCCGCAAGGCTCCACTGCCTTTTTCCCTTAGGATGGCGGTGCTGGGACCCGAGAGCCGAGGGACGGGGCGGCCGACATCGCGGGCACCCAGGACAGGTAAGTGTACTTATTTAAAGTCAGCAGCTACAGTGTTTGTAGCTGCTGACTTTAAAAAAAAAATTTTGCTGGCCGGAATCCCGCTTTAAAGGCCAAGTTCACCTAAAAAGAAATCGTAAATGCCAATATTTTGGCAGGAAAAAAAGTGCAGTTTTTTTTTTTCTTTGCAAAGTATTGCACCTGCACTTAGTGGGTGGTGGTGTGGGCATCTGCAGCATGTTACATGTTGCACCCTAAATGTAACATGGTACAGAAGATGAGCTTAGCAGGAAGTTTTTTGTTTACTTTTATGAGGCTGGATTTTATATTTGTTTATACTGTCATATAGAAGCCTTCAAGTGATTGTAAACAATCGCCTTGTAAAACAACCCATTAAGTTTAAAATGGAAATGAATGCCAACATTTTTTTGTATAGATATAAAAATATATTCTAAACACCCCTCCCCCCCCCCTTTTTTTTATTTTTTTTTATAAGTGATCACCTTCCCTCTGTTCTCAGCTGCATAGAAGCTGGAGGGAGGAGAAGCAGTAGCACACGGAGCTTCCCAGTAATAGGCTTTGCAGCGGGGGGCTTGTCTGGACAAGTCTGATCATTGGAGGAGAGCATACACAGTTCCAAGCATAGCTAAAGAACTGACCACGGTGTGTTCTTTATCTTAGTGTGGTCAGTTTTTAATAGGAAAGCAAGAAGACTGGTGGGAACATTAGGGATTTCACATAAAGGAAGCAATACAAACAGAACAGGATATTTTATCATATGAGTACATGGTACAGCAGACACGTATCGGGAATATCAAGTGTTGGGGTAACAAACGCTTTAAAGTGGTTGTTCCCTTTAAACAGAAATTCACTGCCAGCTCCTCTGTTTTATCAAGGCATAACACACTCTGTAAGTGTTGTTTTTTTTTTTTTAAACGAAGCCTGTAAATACCAGCTATATTCAAGCCGGTCATGTGACTCCCAGCCGCTCTCCTACTCTGATCCAGGGCTACAGCAGGAGGAGCCGAGATCTCCCTCTGATGTCAGCTGGGGAGGTAACGTGGCTGCTCAGCCCCTCCCTCTGTAGCCCTGGATCAGAGTAGGAGAGCTGCTGGGAGTCACGTGATCGGCCTGAATATAGCTGAAAAAAGGTATTTACAGGCTTTGTTTTAAAAACACTTGGTGTGTTAAGCCTTGATAAAATAGAGGGGCTGGCAGTGACACTTATTTTCTTTTCTACTAATAGCAGTGGGGGGGTCATAGACAGACACACAGAGCTGACAAGCAGGGAGGGGGGAGAGGAGCATGGGGGAGAGCTGCAGATGACGGAGACATGTAAACTGACCACGGTGTCAGGGTTCAGTGGCCATGATAAACTGTGGTCAGTTTACAGGGGCGAGGGCAGAACCAGGCAGAATCAGCCAGGTTTTTTATATGATATAGAGGGCCAGATTACACAGCACAAGCACTGTGGGCTAAATTACACAGCACAAGCACTGCTGTTTAACCTGCTATAAGAGAACAGAAGCTCTTCTTTTTTTTATTTAAAATTTTTTTTAGTGTTACAAACCCTTTAAGGCCCCTTTCACATGGGGCAGACTGCGGCTGAGGCTGCAATCTGCTTGCTCAGCAACGGATCTCTCCACGGATCCCCACTGAGGAGGCGGATGACAGATCTGTGTCTGTTTCGCTCGTGCAGAACGGACATGGACCGCTCTCCTCTGTGGGCAGATGGATACAAATGGACCACCTGTTCGTTTACACCAGACCGCCATCCGATCCGCTAGATCCCCATCTGTCTTTTTTATCAGATCGGATGTAGATGGGTGTATATGGACACATTTACACCCGCCGCTTCATAGAGAAGAATGGAGGTTTCGATTGGGTCTGACTGAAGAACTGACAGGTGGACCCGATCGGAATGTCTGTGTGAAAGGGGCCTAAAAGAAAAGTCTACTCTTAAGACCCTTTTCACATGGGCACCGTTGGGTGGCAAAACCAGGTGAGTGAGGCACATTTAAATTGCGTCAGCTGCCTGTCAAAACCAGGCAGTGTTCGCCGCACAGCCCCATTCACATGGTCATGGCAAAGGAAATAAGGCATGTTGCAGTCGATGGGCAATACTGCCTGTCACTGTTCCCTACAGAGGTGAATGCTGACTCTGAGTTTCTGTTGCAAGATGAATTTACATCACAGTACAGAATGCTAAAGGGGTCAGGGATGGCTTTTTTATTCTGGCAATTGAAATAAACGCTGAAGTGCTAAACGCACCTAGCGCTTAGGCACGTTTTAATAGCTTTCAGAGGTTTTTGTGGTCAAACCTCCCTCTCCCCAACGCAATTTTATGGCGTTCAGAAAACATTCTCTAAACTCCCCTACTACTAAACTGGTAAAAACGTCCATGTGTGCATGGACACATAGGGTAACATTAGGGAAGTTCAAGGGCAGAAAAAAACCAAAAAACCTAAACTCACAAAAACGTGAGTTTAACAGCAGCGTGGATGAGGCCGCATCCAAACTGCTGTTCCGTAAGTTTAGGAGCTTTTGGCATTTGTGTTTTTCTTTCTTTTTTTTTTTTTTTTTTTACCAAAGCCCCTGAACTCAACTTAATAAAAGTCTATGGAGTTGATTTACTAAAGGCAGTTGCAGAAGATCTGAAATGAGGGGAAGATCTGCTGATTTTATTTTCCAATCGTGTGCAAGCAAAAATTCTCTTTTAATTTTCCTTGCATGTCCCCCTCGGATCTACAGCGACTGCACTTGTAGTGCAAAGTGGATATGCCTTTAGTAAATAACCCTCTATATGCCCATGTACACATAGGCTTTTATTAGAGTTTAGGGGCAGTTAAAGTGGTTGTAAACCCACTAAAAAAACCTGCAAGATAAAGGCATAGTGAGCTAGTATGCATAGCATACTAGCTCATTATGAAATACTCACCTTAGATCTAAGCCCTCGCAGCGGTCCCAGTACACAGCTCCGGCCGGCGACATCGCTCCCGGAGTTACTTCTAGGTATCGCGGGCTCTGGCGCTGTGATTGTCCGGAGCCGTGATGACGTCACTCCCGCTATTGCTTCAGTGCGCATGTGCTGATTATGTCGGCACATGCTGATACAGGGGATATCTCCTAAACCATGCAGATTTAGGAGATATCTGGGGTAGATACAGGTAAGCCTTATTATAGGCTTACCTGTAGTAAAAAGTGGATTGTAAGGGTTTACAACCACTTTAAACGTCCCTCTCCTGACCGCGGAAGAATCCCGTTCAAGAGAGGAATGTTTTGGCAGAAAACCCAAATGTGGCGAAAATGCTGCACTGCTTTTTTGCTGCGTTTAGCGTTTTTTTTTCTGCTGCCAGGAGGGTTAAGTTTGGGGTGGCCAGTGTACATGTAGCCTTACTGCTTGTTCTGAATATGTAGACACTTTACAAGGTAATGTGCTAGAAGTGCTTCAAATGGAAGCTGCTATTCGTTCATTCATAAGCTGCCTACTATTTCTGGGACAGCGAAGTTGACATTTTTCAGCTTAATGAAAATCTGTCATGGGAGAAACATAACTACTACCTTTGTTAATGTCTTCTGAAAGTGCTAGTTGCCTAACTGTCATGCTTGGAAATCTGACTTTTCTCTTGCGTTCCTGCACTGCATTGCTGTTTTTCAGTTAAATTCAGAAAGTATTGAAACCAGCGGATAAGCAAAACGGTAAGGCAACATGCATTTTCGGGAAGAGGTCAGCTATGACTGCGCCTGTATGCTATACTTAGATGAAGAAAAATCTAAACACAAATGTTCTCAATGACTGCCTTGAACTGAGTAAGATGTTTTATTCTGTCCCTGGAGCATGCTCTGTATTTCATCTCTTCATCTCCTCAAACAGCTTGCAGTGATTTATGATACTGTCAGATGTTTAGCAGCCAATATTATCATGCCCTAGAGAGCAGATAACTGATATTAGTTTGCAAAAATATGTGTGAGTTGTGATCACTTCACAACAAGCAGTTTTAAATAATCCCCTATAGGTACTTATCTTTCCCTAAGCCTTTTAAACATACTCCTTAATTGACAAATGTCTGAAAACTTGTTAAATGATTTTTTTTTTTTTTTTTTTAGTTCTGATAGTAAACTCATTATGCATGTGAGTTCTTGCTTTGACCAATGTTATAGGTATAGTTGTAAATTCAGGCACATATGAAAAATACCATTTCATTGTAGTCGTTTTGCTACCATATCCTATCTAAAAGAATCCCGATGTCTCATTAAAGGGAACCTCCCACCAAGAAATCATCACATAGGGTACTTTTTGTCCCCTCTGTGATGAGAAATAATGTTTTAGTTAAAGTGCTGTGGGGGCACTCGGCAGGAGGGAGGGGCAAGGAGCACTGGTGAGAGACTCGGGAAGAGGAGGATCTGGGCTGCTCTTTGCAAAACCCCTGTACCGAGCAGGTAAGCAACATGTTTTTTGTTTGTTTTTAAAAACAAGACTTTAGTATCACTTTAAAGCCAGGTAGGTAGCTTTATCAAAAGTAGGTCTGCAATTTCAACATAATTTTTTTTTTTTTCTCTGTACAGATTTCCTACATAATAGACTGGAGATTGTTTACAAAACTTCCTTGGAACTGAGAAACCCACTGTGTTTTTAAAGAAAAACATAGATTATCTTGACAAATCGATAAATCGACTTCAGTACAACCAGCCTGCCCATGGATGGATCTAAATTTGGTTAATTGCTGCTGAACCGGATAAATTTCGATCCTTCTATGGCCGGCTTAATGCTTTCACACTTAAAACGACATTAGAATGTGTCATGCATGCAAACAGACACAAGTTTTTTTTGTGTGAAAATACGCAGCAAAACATGCAGGTAAAAAATAGTGCATAGGTTACTTTGCTGTGTTACAGTGTGAATAGGGCCTCAAGCATAAAAGCAAGTGCAAATTGCATTTTTGCCTTAGTTCAGGGAAAAGTTGTCCAGCTTTCAAAATGCTGTAGTTTTTATCAATACCCTTTGTGCCCGAAATATTAATGGAAGAATGGACACTTGCAATTTAAAGGAAATCTGCACTGAGAAGATTAGGGTTTGTTCACTTTTCAGAAAAAAGGACAAGGTTAAAGAACACCATACACCCTCCCCAACTTCCCCGGTACTTGCTGTACTTGCCTCCCTAAGTGATAGGCTCTCAGTGCCCATGGGCAGGTGCCATAGTCCAGGGATTTGAAATCCTTGCTCTTCTACCCCTTCTCTCTGCAGTGCTTTCAGGACGGATCATCGCTCGGATGATCAAAGCGCAGCAGAAGAAAGAGGGAAAAGAGCAAGGATTTCTGATCCCCAAAACGCTACATCGACTGTATGTGTGTGTATAAACATCTCATCGCCCACGGAGATGAGTAGAGAGGAGACCGGGGTGGGGAGGGGGTGTACAGTCTTGACCTTTTAATTTTTTCTAAATAGGTGAACTTACACTTTAAGCTGCTGTTTTCTGAACTTGCTAAGCAATGAATCTACCTGAGTAAGCGCTCAACCAGCAGTTGATACATACCTTCCATTTTGCTACCCTGCTGTTCCATTTGACCGCAATTTTTTCTGCATAATGGGCATTGTGGGCTAAGGCCCTGTTCACACCTGTACATTTTATGTGCAGTTTAGGTGCAGTGTGGTAAAATCCTGCATGCTGCATCTTTGATACTTTCATCAAAATGTACATTCTGTAGAATAATTCAATAGTAACGTGCCTAAAACACAGCACACCGAACCACACAGATGTGAACCAGCCCTAATATTGCTTCCAGAGTCCTAGAGGTACCCATGCTTGGGTTAGTTTGTTCAGAATTTAGTTAAAACTCCAATATGTATTTTTTATGTCGTCATGGAGATAAGTAAATTCTATTCAGATTTGTGAATCCAGAACCCTACAGCTGAAAGGCAAGAGTGCTCACCACATGGATACCATCATGTCCATTTCCTAATCCTACAGCTGAAGTCTTTTGTAAGGTTTGGTTCACCTTCATGACCTGGAACTAGATACTAGGTCCAGTGATTTGGAAGCAATTTGCTTCCACTGGATGATTTTTAGTTCTTTTTCTTCTGCTGGTTGACAGGTTTCCATATACCAAAATCTTTTTACATGTTAGCAACCATAGCCACTAGGTGGCAGCAATAAACCACATTTACCATATTTGTTTTGTGTTTTTTGGTCACATATTGTTTGTGCCTAAAAAGCACACAAAACCTTGTGTATTCCTGCATTTTCTTTTCCACACAAGTCTTCAAATTACAGCTTAAAGTTGAAATTAATTATAATGACAATTTTAAATTGATCTGAAATCTTTTGATTCTAAATTATGTCATGTGAAATACTTAAAATGATTCTTCTTAAAGCAGATCATATTTTTTCTCAATTGCCGGTTATGTCACTGTATATAGTTGGGGGAGGGGGGTTAAAATTGCTCCCGCTACTCTCTTTGGCACCAAAACATGTATGTATTACAATCCTAATTCCAAAAAATTTGGGACACGACGCTGTGTAAAATCTGCATAAAAACAGAATGCAATGCTTTGAAAATCTCCTCATAAATCCATATTTTTTTCACTGTAGAAAACATCACATGTTTAAATGAGAAAATGTACCATTTAAAAAAAATAAATAAATAATT
Source organism: Lithobates clamitans (assembly GCA_037952925.1). Lineage (NCBI taxonomy): Eukaryota > Metazoa > Chordata > Amphibia > Anura > Ranidae > Lithobates > Lithobates clamitans. The sequence goes on from JBBGZY010000368.1 coordinate 4,680,819, forward strand.
GTGAAAATGATGGCAGCAACATCAAATTTGGGGCAGGGCCATGTTTACCATGTTACAGATATACGAAATTGAAATACTGCACACATTTATAATATGCTGTAAATTCATTAAAGGCTTTAGTAGATTTGAAAGAAAGTTGGCTGGACTATTAAGCTGACCCAAGTTTGAGTTGGTGATCTGTAACAAGCATGCAGATAAGGATTTCTGACATTGCTGAAACCTGTGAATCAGCGAAACAGACAGATTGTATGCCCAGTTATACATCTTAAAACTGTTTTGGGTACCATGTAGCTATCATTGTGTCCCATACATGAGTAGAAAGGTCTCGGCTCAGGATAATTGATTGTTTCTCTATACAGGTTGACATCTATATAGATTTGTTACTTGGAGGTACTTAAAACAAGTATATATTTATTTTTTACCTCACCCTATAGGATTTCATATTTTATGGTTATGAAACATACTTTTAGATTACTGAAATAAAGGTAAAAATCTTATCTCGGCCTTTGGTGCACTGAGATACGCACTCTCCTCTAGTTTGAAACTATAATTGCCGCATAGGATAGGTTTATGACTATGTAAGGCTTTTGTAAGTTAAGAGCCAGCTTAAGAAAAGATTTTTCAAAAGGGGTTCAATCACAGCCAATGAGGAGGGAGAGGGGGCACGGCAATTCCTTGGCTCTGAGTTTGAATGGACACGCAGAGCAGCAGCTCGGGAGCGCCTCTGCTCCAGGTGCCCCCCATTGCAAGCTGCTTGCTCTGGGGGCACTCAGCGGGAAACCGGAGTAGAGGAGAATCGGGGCTGCTCTGTGCAAAACCATTACACAGAGGAGGTGAGTATATTTGTTGTTTTATGGAGAAAAAAAAAGAAGCCTTAGTGTCACTTTAATGGCAGCCTCATTTTTCTCAAGTTTACTTATGATCACGTTCTGGTGCACTTTTGGTGTATCAACACCAATTCTGTTGGCCGTAAACTCGTGTTTGTAGGCTAACAAAATGTGACTGCCTAATTTTTTGCTGCACACCATAAGACAATGCATGTGATTGTTAGAATATGAAGAAGTGAGCTGCCATCTAGATAAAGGAAGGCCCGTAGACATGGTGTATCTGGATTTTGTAAAGGCATTCGATACAGTTCCCCATAAACGTTTACTGTACAAACTAAGGTCTGTTGGCATGGGCCAAAGGGTGAGTAAATGGCTTGAAAACTGGCTACAAGGGTGAGTTCAGAGGGTATTGATAAATGGGGAGTACTCGGAATGGTCCGGTGTGGAAAGTGGAGTCCCCCAGGGTTCTGAACAAATTAATGGGGTGGGCAACTACATGTCAAATGAGGTTAAATTTAGAAAAATGTAAAATAATGCATTTGAGTGGCAAAAACACGAATGCAATCTACTCACTGGGGGGAGAACCTGTGGGGGAATCTAGGATGGAAAAGGGGGTCCTAGTAGATGATGGGTTCAGCAATGGCATGCAATGCCAAGCTGCTGCAAGCAAAGCCAATAGAATATTGGCATGCATTAAAAAGAGGATTAACTCTGGAGATAAAACAATAATTCTCCCACTCTTCAAGACTCTGGTCCGGCTGAACCTGGAGTATGCCGTCCAGTTCTGGGCACCAGTCTTCGGGAAGGATGTGCTGGAACTTAAGAGAGAGTCGAGAGAAGGACAACCAAGCTAATAAAGGGACTGGAGGATCTTCGTTATGGGAAAGATTACTAGCACTGAACTTATTCTCTCTGGGGAAGAGACGCTTGAGAGGGGATATAATTTCAATGTACAAATACCATACTGGTGACCCCACATCAGGGATAGAACTTTTCCACGATAGGGCATTTAAAGACTCGTGGCCATTCACTAAAATTGGAAGAAAAACTGTTTAACCTTAACCACTTGCCGCCCACCCACCGTCAAATGGCGGCGGGGCGGTGCAGCTCTTGTTTTAGGTGGACGTCATATGATGGCACCCAGAACGTCTGCTCTCACACGCCCGTGGGGGCACGCATCGCGGCGATCGGTGGTGCAGCGTGTCAATCTGATGCACCGATCTCGGTAAAGGGCCTCTGACGGAGGCTCTTTACCACGTGATCAGCCGTGTCCAATCACGGCTGATCACGATGTAAACCGAAAGAGCTGTTGATTGGCTTTTCCTCACTCGCGTAGAGTATAGGAGAAACAATCGGCTGCTCTCCTGATGGGGGGTCTGTGCTGATTGTTTATCAGCGCAGCCCCCCCCTCAGATGCCCATCCAGGACCGCCAGGGATTGCTACCACACTGAACCACCAGCTATGCCACCCTAGACCACCAGGGAAATGCCACCCAATGCCCAGGCAGCTGCCAATCAGGTCCCATCCCCAATACCTGCCAGTGTTATCGGTGATGCCTATCAGTGCCCAGCAGTACCGCCTATCAGTGCCACCCATAAGTACCCATTAGTGCAGCCTTTCAGTGCCACCTATCAATGCCCATCAGTGCCACCTCATTTTTTGCCACTTTATCAGTGCCCATCAGTGAAGGAGAAAACTTACTTATTTACAACACTTTATAACGGAAACAAAAGAGAACCCTTTTTTACCCAAAATTTTAGGTCTTTTTTTATTTAGCAAATAATAAAAATCACATAGGTGATCAAATACCACCGAAAGAAAGCTATATTTGTGGGAACAAAATGATAAAAATTCTGTTTAGGTACAGTGTAACATGACCGCGCAATTGTCATTTAAACAGCGACAGCGCTGAAAGCTGAAAATTGGCTTGGGCAGGAAGGGGGTTACGTGAAGTAGTTAATTTTATCTGCCAATTCAGGTACTGCTGTCTTGCTCATTTAATACAGAACCTGTAGTGCCACTCCTATCTCCTGGCCTAGCAGAAGTTATCTTGTTTAGAGGTGGTAGAACGGTTTACCCCCTGATAAAGCAGAGGAAATTGTATCGGAGCTGGAGAAAATCATTATTTCTAAGTTTATCTGTATGCCCAGAGGCTATGCCCCAAGGTTCTATATTTATATATAAGGTTGCATTCTTGGAATGTATAATTAATGTCTAGGTTTTGGCATATGTAAAATGAACGTATTCCACTAGGAATTTGCATGTAGCATAGACACTGTTGAGAATAAAAGTGAGTTAGTTTGCCTAGAGCAGTGGTTCTCTACTCCTGTCCTCGGGACCCACTAACAGGCCAGGTTTTAAGTATTACCCTAGGGAGATGCAGACTAGAATTCTGCAATCACTAAGCAGCAAATTCTATCACCTGTGATGTATTTCAGTTATCTTGCAAACCTGGCCTGTTAGTGGGTCCTGCGGACAGAAGTTGAGAACCACTGATATAGAGGTATGTTCTTTTAGATGAATGCTTCTCCAACAGTGACTGAATAGGGAACTGACCTCTAATGGAGAAGGGGCACATTTTACATTTAGTTGTATTGCATAGTCTTCCTTTATATTACCCAGGTTTATATGGCTATAGTAATTAAAATGCGTGTATAAGGGGGTACTTGTTGCACTTTAAATTACCATGCTTCATAGGTACTTTTTCTGGGCTCCCCATTTGTGAGTTACTGCCTTGGAGCAGTTGTTTAAACTGTGTATTTTCCAGGTCAGTAGCTCACGAAGTATGGAAGCCAGGACGAGGATGATAATATGCACCTCCAAAAACTGCTTAGCCATGGCATCTTCTCTATTTGTCATGACGTGTTCTTTTGAGCACAGATGTGAGCAATTCTACTGTGAAGTGCATCCCAGATTAACACTTATCACTTCTTCCAGGTTCTTATAGTGACACTACCTTACATTCATATCCAGAGAGGTACCAGAATTCCTTTCTGCTGTGTATGTGCACATGGGCACCTATGTTTTACAAAAACAATCTTTGCGGCTACCAAAAAATATAAATTCTAACAACTCTGATTTTTCTCAGGGTCCTGTGCTGATTGGAAGTTCTCAAGGTGGAGTTAACATTGAAGATGTTGCTGCTGAAAACCCAGATGCTATTGTGAAAGAGCCGATTGACATTGTAGAAGGCATCCAAAAAGATCAAGCTGTTAGGGTAAGTATGTTATTGTTTAGAAGCGTTAAGCTGGGTACACATGGGCTGAAAATGGTCAACTTTCGGCATGTGTACAGCTCCTTCCCTGAAAGAAGCCTGTCTCACAACCGGCTTCTGTCGACTGAACATGCTGGAAAACCAGCATCCTGATCACTGTGGTCGGGGGGGTGGTGTGCGGGGAGGGGGGGCTGGGGCAGTTCCCCTGTCAGAATACAATAGCTCAGCAGGGAGATCGCCGCACTAACATAGGATGGGTTAGTTTGGCCATCTGTAAGGCCTCTTTTTTTACACTGGCAAAGTCTTCCAGCAGATCTGCCTGCTCTGCTGATCCCTGCTTAGCAGGCGTATGCAGAGTGGACATGGACACAGCCCACCTGTCTGTTTCCATCCGACAGTCCTCTGATCCGCCAGACTGATGGGGAACATCTATTTTCAATGATTAGATGTCAGCAGTTGACATCTGTGGCTCCATAAAGAGCAATAGATGGTCCGATCGGGTCTGCTTGGATAAACTGACAGGCAGACCTGTTTGGACCCTGTCTGTGTGAAAGGGGCCTAGGTATTTTTTCATTCAGCCCCCTTCCCCACTTCCCGTGTGTACCCAGCATTAGGCCGGGCTCATACCTATGTATCTCTGTCATCGTGCATTTTTTTTGCTTTGGGCAGATATGTTGTCATGCGTTTACATGCACTGCTATTTTTGATGAGCCCTTGTAACGTGTGAAAAAATGGACATGATTATTTTTTAAATTTTTTTTATGGCCAACACATGTAAACATCGTGCATTTTATCTGACCATTATCAAATGAAATTAACGGTTTTACTTAGAAGTAGGCTCATAGTAAGGAAATGTAAGAAATGTATTCATTGTTCCTTTCTGGTGAGATATGTTGTAATTGTAGTCAGTCTTCACTTAGAAATGCGATACCCTAACTACCAATACCTGAGGTGTGCCTTGGCCTGACTGGTCAGTACGCCTGAAAAAGAGGGTATACCCTGCATCTATGATTATGAAGAATGTATGATGTGTAAAAATATGAAGGCGTGGGGAAAACGGGTGGGAACCCTGAATGCATGCTGACGCAGGATCCAGGCAGAGGAGGAGGGATATGTACCCCTAAGACTCCTCCCACAAATACAGGCTAGCCTTCGGCCAGTCTTCTAACTTGTAGTCAGTCTTCACTTAGAAATGCAATAACCTAACTACCAAGGCCTTAGGTGTGCCTTGGCCTGGCTGGTCAGTACGCCTGTGAAGTAAAAATGATACAATAAATATTATTGTATCTGTATATTAATTTGTCTAATCCCTATAGTTAGTCAGTCTATTAAAACTCTGACCACATGTTACTGATGATCTCACTATAATACAAGGTTAGCTATGAAATCAAACACACGGCTTAATAAAAGTTATTTTTCTTTCTCATACATCACGGGACACAGAGCATCAGTAATTACTGATGGGTTATAGGGTATCATTAGGTGATTGGACACTGGTCACACCCTAGACAGGAAGTTCAATCCCCTATATAACCCCTCCCCTTACTGGGGATACCTCAGTTTTTTGCCAGTGTCTTAGGTGTTGGTCATGAATAAGATGTGCTGTGCTGAGCTCCAAAGGAATATCCTATACTGGGGCAAGCCATGCAACCGGATCCATTCAAAGTGCTTTTTCAGGCCAAATTGGATGGTACCCGGGCCTTGTGTCCGAAGAAACAAGGTTTTACCTGGAACGCTTCTCTTTTTAGAGAGCTGGACCCCGGGATCCAGTATTTGTTTTTTTCAGCCATATCCCTGTGGGGGTGCTTTATGGGGCCAGAACTGCGGATCTTCCTGTTCAAGGGGGCCCCAGTCTCTGAAGGTTTTTCAAATGGAGCCCACCGTGAGATGTGAAGATTGGGTCTGTATAACAGAACCCTGCGGCTGGATAAGGTAAGGGAGACTCCTCTGAATTTTTTTAATTCTAGTAGGTTTTCTCCTTTAAATAAATGTATGCTATGCCTATTGTCACCACCGGGGGCTGTCAAGAGCACATACCTTTTCATGCTTGTTCTGTCTGTGTCCACGCTGTACGCTCCTCCAGCCAGGCTCCAGGTAGGATGGGTTGGGGGGTTCTCTCCTTACGGATTCTCCCCCCATGGTTAGGGGGGCTGGGGTGGCCTGAGCAAACATCGGTAGTATACCGCACCACCCACCGCTACCGCTATTTTCGTCAGGTTCCCATCCACCGGCCCTTCTCCCTCCTCCACCCCAGCCTTCCCTCCATGCTTGTCCCGAGGATGGGAGCCTCGGCTCGCACGGGAAAGCACACGTTTTTGAAAAAACTAGGGGAGGGGTGGCCGGAGGAGGGGGGGCGGAGCATTAACACGACGTCCGGCGTGATTAGACGCCCACATCGCTGACTACACAGGCTATAAAGGGGTTGGCCAACCTTCCAGCGCCTTTATGTTTTGCTGTTGACGCATTTAGAGATTCTATTATCCAAACCTCTTGCCTTTCGCTTGGGTTGGTGCATATGCGTAGAATCTTATGGTTGGAAAATTGGTCAGCCGAATAACCATGTAAGAAGCTTCTGGCTGGATTTCCATTTCGTGGTGCAAGGCTGTTCAGAGAGGATTTGGACAATTATATCCAAAAGATCTCTAGTGGGAAAAGCACACTCTTACCAGTTAAGAAAAGGAGTAAGCGTCCCTCTTTTAAATGGGCCCTTTCCCCAGTGCCAGGAGCATCAGCCTCCAGGCAGTCGCGACGGCCTCCTCCCTCAGGCTCAAGTAATACATTTCAGAGTCAACCCCAGGGACAGAAGAAGTCCTGGGGGGAAGAAGCCTACTAGACAAGACGCTAAAGCCTCTTTATGAAGGAGCGCCCCCGCTCGCTCGTGTCGGGGGAAGACTGCTACAGTTCTCAACGCTCTGGCAGGAAGATTTCCAGGACAGATGGGTGATCTCCACGGTAACTCTAGGTTAAAAACTGGAGTTCCGAGCATTCCCCTCTCCTTGTTTCCTCAGATCAAATGTCCCCAGAGATCCAGAGAAAAAGCAGTCTCTCCTAGCATTGGAGCGACTATTGTCGCAAAAGGTCATCGTGATGGTTCCCACGGAAGAGCAAGGATTGGGGTTTTATTCAAACCTTTTCACGGTTCCAAAACCAAATGGAGATGTCAGACCCGTTCTGGATCTAAAGAATCTAAACCGATTCCTAAAGATTCGATCCTTTCCCATGGAATCAATTCGATCAGTAGTCTCCATCCTACAAGGAGGAGAACTTCTGGCATCAATAGACATCAAGGATGCGTACCCATTTTCCCTGCTCATCAAAAGCACTTGCGTTTCGAAGTAGAAAAACGCCACTTTCTGTTTATAGCCCTGCCTTTCGGGCTAGCCACTGCACCTCGGGTGTTTACAAAGATCTTGGCTCTTCCTCTGGCCAGATTAAGGGCCCAAGGTATAACTGTCATAGCATACCTAGATGACCTGCTCTTGATAGACCGGTCGGTAGCCTGCCTGGACCAGAACTTGGTCACCACAGTCAACTACTTGGAATACCTAGGTTGAATTCTCAACTTAGAAAAGTCTTTCTTAAAGCCAGTAAGAAGACTAGAATATTTGGGCCTGGTCATGGATAAAAGCCAAGAAAAGGTATTTTTACCTCAGGCAAAAATCAGTGCCTTAAAAGAACTGATTCAGGTAGTTAGGACAAAAGAGGGTCTTTCTGTTCGCCTTTGTATGAGGCTGCTGGGAAAGATGGTGGCTTCATTCGAAGCAGTTCCCTATGCTCAGTTTCATTCGAGACTGCTGCAACACAGTATCCTGTCTGCCTGGAACAAAGTGCAGGCATTAGATTTTCTGATGTGTCTGTCTCCTACAGTGCGTCAGAGCCTCAGTTGGTGGTTAATACCCGAAAACCTGCAAAAAGGGAAGTCCTTTTTTACCGGTTACCTGAATAGTGGTAACAACGGATGCCAGTCTTTCGGGTTGGGGAGCAGTTCTGGAACAGTCTGCGGTCCAAGGGGAATGGTCCAAAATCGATAGGACCTTACCCATCAACATTCTGGAGATCCGTGCGGCGTATCTAGCCCTAGCTCTCAGGCTACAGGGTTGCCCTGTCAGGATCCAGTCCGACAATGCCACAGCAGTGGCTTATATCATTCATCAAGGAGGCACCAGGAGTCGTGCAGCTCAGAGAGAAGTGAACCAGATTTTAGTCTGGGCAGAAAAGCATGTGCCATGCATATCGGCAGTTTTCTTTCCAGGGATAGAGAACTGGCAGGCGGACCATTCGAGTTGCCAGCGGTTAGTCCCAGGGGAATGGTCTCTTCACCCCAACGTCTTTTGGGCCATATGCCAAAGATGGGGGGTTCCAGATGTAGATCTCTTTGCATCCAGATTCAACAAAAAGATCGACAAGTTTGTGGCAAGAACAAAGGATTCTCTTGCATGCGGGACAGATGCGTTAGTGATTCCGTGGCAAGTCGGTACTTCTGGTGGCCCCAGCTTGGCCCAGGAGAGCTTAGTATGCAGAAATGGTAAGGATGACAGGTTCCCCGTGGACCCTACCGCCACGCCCAGACCTGTTATCTCAAGGTCCAGTGTTCCATCCTGCCTTACAAACGCTAAATTTGATGGTTTGGCTATTGGAACCCACGTTCTGAAGAGTCGTGAGCTTTCAGGTCCTGTGCTCTCTACCTTGATCAATGCAAGGAAGCCAGCTTCCGGAGTGATTTATCATAGAGTCTGGAAAACTTGTGTATCCTGGTGTGAATCCAGGGGTTGGCATCCCAGAAAATATTTAATATGTAGAATTCTTGACTTTCTACAAATGGGATTAGAAATGAAGCTGGCCTTGAGTACCATCAAGGGCCAGGTCTTGGCCTTATCAGTATTATTTCAACGGCCACTTGCTTCACATTCTTTGGTCCGAAACTTTATGTAGGGAGTGACACGTCTTAATCCTCCGGTTAAGGCGCCCCTAAACCCCTGGGACTTGAATTTGGTTCTGTCAATTTTACAGAAACAGCCTTTTGAACCAATATGTCTAATTCCCTTGGTCTTGTTGACAAGAAAGTTTATTTTTCTGGTAGCCATTTCTTCTGCTAGAAGAGTATCAGAATTAGCAGCCCTTTCCTGTAAGGAGCCTTATTTAATCATGCATAAGGATAGAGTGGTATTGCGCCCTCATCCTAGCTTTCTACCAAAAGTGGTTTCAGATTTCCATCTAAACCAAGATATTGTTCTGCCTTCCTTTTTCCCAGATCCCTGTTCTACGGAAGAAAGATCATTACATTCTTTGGATGTAGTAAGAGCAGTCAAGGCCTATCTAGAAGCAACTGCTCAAATTCGCAAAACTGATGTTTTGTTCGTACTGCCAGAAGGTCCCAATAGAGGACAGGCAGCGTCAAAGTCTACTATTTCAAAATGGATTTGACAAATGATTATTCAAGCTTACGGTTTGAAACAGAAAATCCAACCTTTTCAAATCAAGGCACACTCCACAAGGGCTATTAGTACTTCTTGTGTGGTGCATCACCGGGCCTTTATGGCTCAAATCTGCAAGGCCGCAACCTGGTCTTCAGTCCATATGTTCGCCAGAGTTTATCAGGTGGATGTGGGAAAGCATGAGGCTATCGCCTTTGGGCGTAGTGTGCTGCAGGCAGCGGTACGTGGCCCTCAGGTCTGATTATACCCTACTTTGTGTGGTCCCCTCCCCTCAAATAGCATTGTTCTGGGACATCCCATCAGTAATTATTGAGGCTCTGTGTCCCGTGATGTACGAGAAAGAAAATAGGATTTTTATAACAGCTTAGCTGTAAAATCCTTTTCTTTTGAGGTACATCACGGACACAGAGGTCCCGCCCCTCTTCTAATACACTTGTATTGCTTTGCTACAAAACTGAGGTTTCCCCAGTAAGGAGAGGGGTTATATAGGGGGTTGAACTTCCTGTCTAGGGTGTGACCAGTGTTCAATCACCTAATGATACCCTATAACCCATCAGTAATTACTGAGCCTCTGTGTCCCGTGATGTACCTCAAAAGAAAAGGATTTTACAGGTAAGCTGTTATAAAAATCCTATTTTTCCCCAAGAAGACAGGAAACGCTAACATGCAAGTTTTAAAAGATACTACAATATTGCAAAGCTTTCAATCAGAACTTAATACAAGAATATACTTATCACATCCTCTAGAATATACTCGGCTGGTCTCCAGTTGTTGAAAGAGAGCGCTCTGTTTGAAACAGCCCTTTTTACAATCACACCTCATCCAATCCCCCTCCCATTGCCAGTCCAACTCAATTTTGTATGAATCAGAGTATCTCTGGGGCGTTTCTCAACAGCTTATATTACTGACCGTCCTGGGGTATTGTCCACTAGGGGGCTGCGTTTGTCCATGAATCACCACTGTCCGACCTGAGTCAAATCTTCAAAGATATCTGGGTCTTTGATCTTCTGTATCTTAACTCCTCAATTATCTCTGCCAGTCATGCTCTCTTTGAAGCTTGCTTGCAGAGCAGTTAATAAGGAATTCTCATAGACAGATCAGCGTCAGTATTGTCATGCACAGTTAGAGGCTTAATTGGCTACATTCCAACTTGGGGGGGGGGGGGGGGGGGCATTATGACCTTGGACCATGTTGACTTCCAACATAGCCGCTTTGCGCCTAAAGGGCACATATCACCCTTCTTCAGACACGGCTCCTATTGAACAGTCCATAAATGTCTTAACGCGTGTCGCTTCCCAACCTGTGTTTCCGAACCAGTACCTATGAAACGGTTCTTAACTGTATTACTGTGTTGCATTTTTTCAGCATGTGCTTCAGGAACAGCTCCTATGGAACAGTCCATAACTGTCTTAACGTATTGTACTTCCCCACACGTGCCGCTTTGTTACTGGTTGACACACCAACATCACTCTTCCGTGACAGCTTCCATGTCACCATTCTGTATCTTCTCCTTTCCGATATCTTCAGGACGGGGTGCAGTACAGGCAAGGGATGTCCATTCCCTCACCATTCACCAGCACACATTCAAAGCAACATAGCTTTCAGATAGAGTCTCAAGGAGGGCCTTTCACCCATATTACTAGTCTAAAATACACCTTTATCACACTATACCATAACCTGAATCAACCCATTACCATAATATATACATATGATCCATCAAATTAAACATCCTGCTCCCAACCTCCTATAACTCCTCACTGTAGATACGGGTCAGGATTAGGCAGGTTCGCTCACCATGGCCTTTCCTACCGCAATTCTGGCATGTCTGCGGTACTTCAGGGATCTGATTTGGCAGCAAAGTCTCTAACTTGTGCGAAGAGACCCTCAGCTTGTATAGATAAGTGGGAGACCCCTCTTTATAAGTTTTGAGTCTAACAACACATATAAATCTGAAACAATGACAAAACCCACAAAATTCCAACCCTGTGCCTGGATTTCAGAGACCGTGCCCAGGGTATACCATGCACCTCTACCTACTGTTAGGTTCAAGGAACACCCTAGTTCCATGACTAACGGTACATCGGTATCCTTTAGGACAAATAAAAAAACTTGTCTATGTCCCAAATAATACCCTGGTGCTTTCTTCCCAGCAATGATTTCTCCATCCAGAACACAGTGAAATATATTCCCAACGTTTCTCATTCACCATTGTGTTTGGACCTGGCATGCAAAGGACATAATGGTCATGCTTCCGACCGAGGGAAATATCAACCTGCCTCCAGCTTCCATCTTCCTTGATCACACGTGGGTAATTTAGCCTCAAATGCAACAAGATAGAATCCCCAGTCAGTAAGCCCATTGATGCCACCAAATATACAGACCGAGTCTGCACTTCTGTATATGGGATCATACAGCATAACACCTTTCACAATCCAAACTAGTACAGCCCATCCAGGCAATCGACCACCACTTTGGATTAGTGTAAGCGACGTGTTTTGGCAAATTCTTACTGAGCGGTGATGCTAACTCATCAGGCCACTGCCCCTCATACAGAGACTGTACAATCAGCTTGATGTTGGTTGATACTTCCGCCTGCCGCTGCGTGCACGCCAGAGCCAATGACATATTTGTCCTATACCAACCTCTCAACATGGTTGACAAAATCCGGAGCCACTTTAACCTGGGTGTTTGTGACTTCGTTGAATGTTATTAAGGATGCCACCAATCTCTGAGTAACAAAGCCCCGCTCAAGCTATGGCTGAGAGTTTGTTCCTCAGGATACCGATGTCCACTCCATTAACAACACCCATCCCAGCTCCTATTCCCCCCCAATATAGTGCTGAATACATCCCTCCTCTTTCGGTTACTCCTCAGAAATAAGCATCCTTCATGAACCTCATTCTGTGTCCGCACATCTCTGGGAGTAAGTCACTGGTACAATGACCGTACTTGATTCAGTGTATACTCAGCACATATAGGGCAATAGGCTTTTATCAACCATGGTGAGATGCTGAAGCTCCATGTGGTGAAGGCATATTGTACCCTTGTAGCCAGCGCTTGTTCCCTTAATCTAACGGATCATGCTCCCGTGTCTACTCACTGGCATTACCTGTGCAGGGTTTCAACCTCTCAGGTGAGACATCAACCAGGCGTATCTCCCCCATGTCCAGTTCCGGTGTCCCACATATCCACTAACCGAGAGCTTCTCTACAGGACTGCTAAGATTGAGACACCACCCCTACAAGGAAATTTTCACCCCATTGATGTGTCACCTGGCAACCTCTAGTCTGGCCAACTGACACTTTATTATGTATAAGTGCAAGCCTTCTGGGTACCTGCACCATATTAATCCCGTTATGTCAATACATGTCACATATTAAAAACCTTTTCTTCTTTCAATTCCTCCCTCCATTAAAAAACACATTTTTACATTTGATGTTCTGACTAATTTGATATGTTCTATTCCTTCCACAACCTCCAACCCATTGCACATGTATTAAAAGCACGTTTGCATTCATCAGGAGAGATTCCGGAAAAAACTTTCACAAGTTTTGTTGATGGGCACAGTCTTTTCAGATTCAGCATTAGCACTATATTGTCCATAAGAAAAAACAAAGTTTTAAACTGAATCTTTTCGTTTTTGTCCCTTCTCTCCTGATGTTTATCGGAACAAATTTGCGGTGTGGTGTGGCACAGACAAACTGCCAACCAGATGATCATCTGTCATCCATGTTCCAGAGACCTCTCCAATCTCGCTTCACCAGGACCCTGGAAGTGAAAAACGAGCAGAATCAAATTCTTATCCACAATATCTGCTTGCTTACTATGTTTACCCATAGTTCCCTCCTTGGAACCCAGGTACCTAATATTCCTGGCTTCTGCAACTCTAAACAAATTATCAGTACAACCATGATTTTTTTTTTTAAGATGAACCCACTCTAAAATGGATCCCCATGGTATGATTAAAAATGTAAAAAAAACGAACGTCAATGTTTCTCAAAAATTCTCAATTTAAACACTAAAAAACAATGCATTTATCTGTATCTTAAGGCCTATGCACTAACTCCCCTTTCAGGTGGACAAAGCGTAAACCTTTTGGAACTAATTCCACCTGAATTAAACTAAAAGCAAAGAGAAAAAAACGAACTCCAGCAGCTAGAATGGCTTCCTACCATCTCTTGTCTTAAGCTCTATTCACACTAATGCGTTTTTTGATGCATTTTGCAGAAATGCATGGGAATTTTTTAACATGGGTTCCTATGGAACATGTTCACATCAATGCATTTTTTTGCCTCTGTGTTTTTGGAAAGGGTCGGGGACTTTTTTTCATGCAAAATGCAGCCTTTTGCATGTAATAGAATTCAATGGACTCGCATCCAAAAAACGCAAGTACCGCGTTTTTGCGCCGTTTTGCGTGTTTTTTTCTTTTTTTTTTTTACACTGTATACAGTATAAAAAAACACTGTAAAAAAAAAAAACGCAAAACGCTGCAAAAACGCATGTTCAAATATGTGGCAAGCACCGCAAAAAGCACTGCAGAAACTTTCAAAAGCAACATGCGTAGATGTGTATCAAGCCTTAAACAAAATGTATCCAGCTGGAGGACATATCCCATGACCATCCATTCAGCTGCTAATTGAGGGTATAGCCAATTCAGGTGTACTAAACATAATAATTTTTCCACCTGAACAAAACAAAAATAAAA